>OY728146.1:646481991-647731991 GCA_963277665.1 Viscum album
AACCAGAGAAAAATAAAATTTATGTGTTTTCATGAGATGTGGATCATAATATTTCATCCAAGAAGCATAATTGTAAACAAACTCGATAAATGATCAGATTGTAGTAATAAACTATTACCAATTTGGAAACATTGACTCATAGTCTATATAGGAGAATAAAATTACATCAACCCTAAAATATCATTAAATAAGTACATTTATGATATAAAATTTTAAATGGAAGTATATACACCCCATAGAAAAATATTGGTGCATAACATGGCATGTATCTCAAAGAATGAAACTTGAGACAAAACATACTTTACCGATTTGGTAACTTTTAAACCCTAAACCCTGTAAAATAAATATCATAAAATGGAAATGTAAATACAAATAAATTTAATTATAATAATCATAAAATATATTCAAGGTAATTATATATACAATACAATAGAAATAAGTGGTGGATAATTCGTGTATCTCATGGATATAAAATGTGATATGAGAAAAACCCTTACCTTAAGTATTGAATTTCTTTGTACATGTTAAAACATACTATATAATAAATATATGTTTATCATAAATATAAAAAATAAACATATTCTTATATATAATACCATATATGATTCACGTGTGACTTTATATTACATGTTTATTAACAATTCCTTGTTAAATCAATATTTCTTGTAATAACTGTTTTGTTTATCATACATGTTTGGAATTGTTATTCTCAGCCCTCTTATGTACATAATGACTTATTTATTTACTGAAATTAAATCATGATTTATATATCATATATATTCTTTATATAAAAAATTATAATAATCTATAAAATATTGATCTATGAAATGTAATACATCGTTCTTGGATACGGTAGGCCGTATATATACATGAATGATATTTTTGTTTTCTAATCATATCGAAATAAATAAATATAATGAAATAAATTTATATATATACTATAATTAAAGTATAATTATTATGTGGTATATATCATATATTTTTACTAAACTCATCCATAATACATTCCATGTACTGTGTGAATGAATCACAACACTTTGAGGAGGCGGTAGTCCACATGTCCACCAACGAAGTTATCATATTTACAAAAATTGCAAATCATAAAGTTATGTCTTATATAATAATTAAATAATATTAAATAGGTAATAAATGTTATATATATCATATAAAAATATATTCATCATCATAATTACCAACCATGATATGTGGTAATGGAAAAACAAACAACATCATTTCGTAAGGCGGTAGTTCGGTGTACACAAGAATGATAAGTTCATTACCCATTAGATGGAAGTGTGTGTAAGTGTTGGTATAACCCATATAATTACAACATATAAGTATATTAAGGATATTTTGGTTATTATATAATCATGGAATAATAATATTTTAGAGGATGGGGAATGGAAATTAAAAAAAAGATCTTGTAGAAGGATGTTACATTTTCTTTACATAACTCTTATTTGTTTTCACTAAAAAGCTTCCTTGGATGGATTTATGAAATAAGGGATGATTATAGAATGAATTTAGAGATTTTTAGGATACTTTGGCATATTAATTCTGATACAAATGGCTTTTAAGGTGTGAATAATTGGGAGGGGTGAGTTTCATTCTATACTTGAGGAGTGGCATTCTAGTAAATTTTTTAAAAGGAAATTACGCACACATTTTTTCCATGTTATGTGTCTCCAATAATGGTAAAAATATGATATAAGTGACTATGAGGTCTAAATATGGTCTTCTAATGAATACTATAAAAATTTTGGGTCATTTAGACTCATAAAATTAATGTTTAACCACTAAGTAACCGCATTTTTTCCATAATTGGTGTAATTAATTTTAATTACTTACACTACTAATTTTATTAAAAAAAGTTTACATTATTAGAATTTATAAATTATTATAATTAAAAATATTTAAAACATTTTTCTAAATTCCAATCATATAAAAGGATGAATGTAATTTCAAATTAATCCCGTAGATGGAACGACAAAGCGGGTTTTTAAACTAAAAAAGTTCAAAAGTTAGAAGTGTTTTAATATCCAATTTCATAGTGTAAATGATTCCAATGACCCAAATTAGATTAATTTTTTTTCTATTTATATAATGAAAATTTAAAACAAATTCAAAATATAATTTAAACTTATAAATTATTTAGATTAAAATGGTGTTTTGATTTAAAATTCAATATTTTTCACTATTCAACAAAAAATGAAACTTCTCAAAAAAATACCAAATATTTACCCAAATTGAAATTTCATATTTCAATTTTAAAAATGAATTTTATTATTTCAAATAAAAAATTTAAAATTATCAAAAATGTATTTAAAATTTGTTCTCCATTAAAATGTGGTAAGATTGCCATTTATAAAAATACATTTTTTTATTTAAAAAATTTGATTGTTTTTATATTTTGCATATAAAAACTATTGGATGAGTGTGAAAAAGATTATTGAATGTATAATATATAAATTTAATTAAAAACATTTATCAATGGTGTTTTGTATAATTTATTGAGATAAAATAGTGTTTGTATATAGTTTTCATAAAAAATGAATTTCATTATTTTCAAATAGTTCTTTAACTCACTTATACTAATTAATAAACAAAGGATTTATTTAATAAAAAAATTTAAATCATATTTTTACAAATTATTTAATCTTATTGGTAAATTCAATTATAATGGCTTTTTGGTAGCTATAATAATATTTTAATAATATTATTAATAGTATATTGTAGTTCGGAAAAATTTGGCATTGTGTGTAACACAAGCTATCAAAGGGACTCAGTATTATGTATAATATAAGACAAAAATAGTGTTTAGTATACTATATTATAATATCATTATTGAATGTAGTGAAATATTAATTATTTTTTGAGTATAACATAATCCAAACGTTGTGTTTTCATATAAAAAATATATTTTTAATGTTGTGTGAAAACAATAGTATCGAAAGGATTAAATTATCTTGAAAAAAAATTACAAAACTATCATGGTGTTACATTATAACCCCCCCCCCCCAATGAATTATTCCATCAAAATTCATCTAGGTTATCAATGGTTTAATACTTAGAAGTTCTTTTTATAGAAACTCACATCATAAAAATGAGTACTAAAATTTTCTTTAAAAATAAAAGAAATGAATATAACAATTACTCAAAGTAACTCATAACTAGGTGTCAACATAGGATAAAAAAAGGTGGGATTGAAAATTTGACATTAAATATATACATAAATAACTATAGAAAGTGATAATGATCATTGATAAATAACAAGTGAGAAATCAATGGAACGTTAAGGACCTCAACACCATATATTTGGGATGATTTATAAGACCATTGATTCAATAGAAACAAAGGTATTAAGATAATTATTTTCCAATATCCTTTTTAAAGTGGAATTATTTTACTATCTATTTACATAAGTAAATATACTTTCTTGATTTTATTCCTTTTAATATAAAAAATCTCAACCTTTGATTGTGCTTTACTAAATTTCCATTTCATTTTGACATTAAGAAATGATGGTGAATTCGATATTCCTGAAGCATTAGTGGATCATGATATCCATTAATAGAATTATAGGTCATTAAATATATATTTATCACAAAAAATGGTTATAAAAAGTTATCCAATATACATAAATCCTCACATAGTGATATAATAATTTATTCTCTAAAACCACATCTAATGTTTAACATAAACCATTCCATAAATGGTTAACCATATAACTTTTATGAAAGATGAATGTATAAAAAATTAGAAAGGTAACTAAATTTCTTAAAACCATCTTAACTTTGATACCATATATATCAAAAAGTATCAATTATTATCACATACCAAACATGTGAATACCTTCATTGTGTATTATCTTGGAAAATGGAAATAAGCTAAATTACTATAAATCCTAATTGAAAACATGCATGTTTACTTATTCCAATTTTTATTGGATATATTCTTTAAATACCAAAATCTCATAAACTCCATCTATGATAGTATAAACCAATTTTCCTACAAATCAATAATCTGTTACATGGTAATCAATACAAAATAATTTACTATATCTATAATAATATCTTTATCTACTCTAAACAGATTTTTCTCAACATTAAGAACACATTAATGGCTACGTTACCTAGATAAAAATATCACCTTTCCATTAAATCACTTTTCCTAGACATCAGAACCCTTCAACATAATTTTGAATATCCTTTACAGAAAACATATACTTTATGACTCATATAAAATAATTATTATATTCTTATACATATACACCTCAATTATCCAACATTATTATTAAACCATTACTTAGGTTTCATCATATTATCCCTCAAAACCCATTTTATAGAATATGCAATATTAATCATTTTCTAAAGTTCATCAACCTCAATTTAATCATGTAAACAATACTGTTAGAACATCCCAAACCATTGACATGTCATTTATGGTCTCTTTATCTTCAGTAGTATAACAAATAGTCATAACAAATTCCTGATTCTATTCATAATATTTCAACACAAGACATCGATTATTATAATAACCACACTTTACACATCTGAAACATTCAACATTAACCCAGTTCCTTCTAGTTCCCACCATTTATTATAACTATAAATCATTGTGTGAGAAACACTTATCGTGATAGAAGACCACATAATACTTACAAAATACATATAGGATGCATAAATAATGACACACACTTATTTAATATATGACACATTAGGTTCTTCCTAGATTATTATTAGTTATATTCTATTTAAATCCTTCATGATGGTTTATAAAGAGTGTGTGAATTCCCGAAGAATATCCCCCGGGAGTGTCAAACTAGGTGTGCCTCAAGGCATATTTTCATGCACTAGTTCTCAATTGAGTATAAATAAATATTTTTATTTCATTTTTGTCACACTAATGTATATTTTTAAAAGATCCATATCCACTTGTAGTATCCAGATATGGGTGTGTTTCTAGGAAACCACTCACTCAATCCTTTACCAAAATTCTTGGGCATTTTTTAAACATTAACTTTTCCTTAGATTTATAATTATAGACATAAATAGACATATACTTAGAAATATCCCAATGGAAGTCACAAAATTATTATCATTATAGTCTCCAATGTTTGGCTAAATCTTTCCTTTGATATTAACTATACTGACCCAGGGTTAACATATGTGGATATTACATAATTTTAGATAAATATTCATCACATTACAAAATTATATGTTGTGGACCATAATATTTTAGGGTCTTCATAAATATAGAAACATAATCATCTAAATTGGTGAAATATCTTCAATATACCCCTTAAATATCTTTCTTTTCTTACTAATACTTAAAATATTTCTTCAAAACCTAGGTAAAGGAAACATAATAAATCAGTTATCTAATATGCTTAGTAATCATAAAAAATGGAGTTAAACATGGGACAAGTGTATGAGAACGTGATCATTGAATTAGAAAATAATACCCTTCATATCAAAGATTATTATCAGGAATCATGAAAAAAATATTTGCAGTTCATGAGACATGAATCATAAGGGAATTGGGATCATAATCTATGAAATCATAACATAGGTATAAGACATGGAATTTTTATCATACACCAAATCAAATAAAATCCTATTTCATGGATACCTGATAGAAATTAGTAACATGCAAGGATTGGGCTAATAACCTATGTTCCTACTTTGGGATTGGGATTCCCTCCCATGTACCCTCTTGTTTCGGGCTTGGTATTCCCTTCCTTGCACCCTATTATATCAGGTGTGGGATTTTCTCCCATGTACCCTCTTGTTTCGGGTTGGGTATTCCCTCTTTTGTACCATGTTGTTTCATTCCTAGGATTCCTTCACATATACCCTTTTTCAGGCTTGGGATGACCTCCCTTTTACCCTTCTATTTCAACCTTAGGATGTTCACTTGTTTCAGGCTTGGGATTCCCTCTTTTGTACACTCTTGTATTGGGATTAGGATTACATCATGTTTTAGGATTGGGATGCCTTATCATGTATCCTTTGGGATCATAAAACTTTTACCATTATTCATGGAATTGTAGGGAGATATATGTCTCAATATGTCACATAATGAAATCAAACATGCATGTTCCACTGGATAAAAAAACATTAATAATATCCTTACACATGAAAAGATATGGGTTTTATAAACAACAAATCATAATCTAAGAAATTAAATTGGTGTCACAAACATTTCATGGAATCATGAACTATATAAAATAGATATTATTCTTAAAATTTTCATTAAACTATAGCCCGTGAAAAGAAGTGGGTTCCAAAATCATATAACACATGGAAGATAAATGGGTGTTGTAAACATCATGACACAATAACAAAAATATATTCAAGAAATAATATGAATGGAATTATTTGATCATGTCCCTAATAAATATAATAGAATATCAAATTATTCAATCATAGAAGTAGAAATATTTGGAAAGATCACTTGGATCATTTCTTAATAAAAATAACAATTCTTTGAAATTCACTTTTTAAAACATAGAACATATTGAAAATACATATCTTAAAAAATAATTAAAAAGTATTAAAAGTATGATTTAAAATAACCTAAAAAATTGGGTAAATTTTATTTCTTCCTTTGAAAAAATTTCCTTAAAACATAAATCATTTTTAATCCCTTTTTCTTTGAAAATAGATTTGAAAACTTATAAAGGAGTATTGATAAAAATTAGAATTACTTTTACTTTGAAAATACATTGAAAAGTGATAAATAAATTTTGAAAATATTATATAAAACGTTTTCCTTGAAAACATGTAAATGGGAATTAAAGAAATTTAAAAAAAATAAACATAAAACCTTTTTGAAAATATATTTTTTAATATGGTTTTGAAATAACACAAATTTCCAACTAAAGAGAGACATAATGTAATATTTCCTTAAAAACACATTCTTAATTATATTAAGTACCGTAGAGTTGGAAATGGAACCAATACATAAATATATAATTAATAAACATCTAATAATAAAATTCATGAGTTTTCTTTTGATATTTGGATCATAATATTTCATCAATGGAATCATAATCGTAAACAATCCCATTAAACAATGAGATTGATGCAATAAACTATCACCACTTTTGTAACTTTGAATCATACTCTATATGATATAATAACATTAATTAAAGTATAAAATATCATCAAATAATTATATTAATGATATAACACGTCAAAGGGTAGTATATACATCACATATAAAAATATAGGTGCATAACAAGGCATGTATCTGAAAGAAGAAAACTCGAGACAAAATTTACTTTACTGATTTTGTAACATTTGAACCTTAAACCCCATGAAATAAAGATCATAAAATGGATATGTAAATAACCATAAATGTATGTATAATAATCAAAGAATAAATTAATGGTCAGTATATACACCACACAAAATAAATTAGTGGTGAATGAAGCATTTATCTCACAGATATAAAAAGTTAGATGAGAAAACCATTACCTTAAGTCTTGACTTTCTTAATACGCATTCAAACATCATGTATAATAAAAATTATTTTAAAATAATTATATTATAGAAAAATATTCATATATATCATACCATATATGATTCACTTAATACTTTATACTACCTATTTATTAACAATTCTATGTTAAGGTAACATTTCATGTAATAACCCCTTTTTTATCATACGTGTTTTGATTTATTATTATTGATCCTCTTAACTATTTCATGGTTTACTTATTTAAAAATTTTAAAATGTGATTTATATATAATGTATATTCAGTATATAAATATTTATAATAATCTATAAAATATAGATATATGAAATGGAAAACACTGTTCATGCAGGCGGTAGGCCATACGTATGCATGGATATTTTTTTTCTTATTATATTGAAAGAAAAAAAGTTAGTTACATATATTTATATATATAGTATTTAAATTTGAATTATTATTTCATATATATCCAATAAAATTACTTGAACCATCCTTAATACATTCCATGTAATGTTTAAATGAATCACATCGCTTTGAGGAGGTGGTAGTCCACACGTCCACAAATGAAGTTAACATATTTACACAAAATAGAAAGAATGAAGGTATTTTTGATATAATAATTAAATAAGCATAAATAAATCATATAAATCATATATATTATATAAAAAAATTCAATCTCAATTCCCAGCCATGATACGTGGTAAAGGAAAAACTAATTACATCATTTCATGAGGTGGTAGTTTGTCATACACAAGAATGTTAGGTTCGTTGCTAATTAGATGGAAGTGTGTGTAATTATAGGTAGAAAACATAGAATAAAAACATTTTATTATATTTAGAATAATGTTTTTATTATATTGTCATGGAATATGATGATTTTATGGGTGGATAATACCAATAAAAAAAGAGCTTGAAGAAGGATGTTGCCTCTTCTTTGGGTCACTCATCTTGGTTTGCACCAAAGGGTTTCCTTCTTTGGATTTATGCCCAAAATGAGGATCATATGATGAATTTAAAGATTTTGGTAGGATATTTGGTCAGTATAGGTCTGATAAAAATGGATTTAGAGGTTTCAATATGTAAAAGGCATGAGTTCCTTTTAATAGTGGAATAGTGACATTCTTATAAATTATTGAATAGGGAATTTCACCCATGTTTTTCACATGTCATGTGGCTCCAATAGTGGTAAAAATAAAATAAAGAGTAGTATAGGGTCCAAATATTTCCATCCAAATGGATTTTTGTCAATTTTATAGATCATTTAGACTCTTATGATTAAAGTGTAACCACTAAGTAACCACATTTTTACCTTAATCGCTGTAATTAATTTTAATAATTTTCACTAATATTTTTTGAAAAAAATAATTTGACATAATTATAAATTAAAAACTATTATAATTAGTAATTTGGATTAAATTTTTAAAAATTAAAATCACATTAGTTTTAAAAATTAATTTAACATTAATCCCACAGATGGGACGATAAAGTGGGTTGTTAAAGTAAAAATATTCAAGATTTTGAAATATTTTTATATCCAATTTCAAAATGGATTTGATTAAAATGAAATAAATTGGATATATTTATGTAAAATTTATCTTATTTAAAATTAAAATCATTTAAAAATACAATTTAATCGTATAAATTATTTATATCAAAAAACAGTTTTGACCTAACATTCAGTGTTTTTTCACTGTTCATCAAAAAAATGAAACTTCTCTGAAAAATACCAAAAATTAACTACAGTAAATTTTCATATTCTGATTTTAAAAATGAATATTATTATGTCAAATTAAAATTATAAAATTTTCAAAAATCATATTTAAAATGGGTTTTCTATTAAAAAGAAATAAAATTACTTTTTCGAAAAATATATATTTTTATTCAAAAAATTGGATTTATCCATATCTTATGCCTATAAAAACTACTGGATGGAGATAAAACATTATTTAATATATAATTTATAAATGTTTCTTAAAACATTCATCAATATTTTCTTTAATTTATTGAGAAAAAAGTGGCTTTGTATATAGTTTTCTTAGAAAATTAATTTCATAATTTTTAAATAGCTATTTCATAAACTTATACTAATTGATAACCAAATGATTCTTTTTTTATACATGTTTAAATAATATTTTAAAAATATAGTTATTCTTATTTGTAACTTCAATTATAATTTCTAGGTGGTATCAATAATAATATTTTAATAATTTTATTAACAGTATGTGGTAGTTTTGTAAAACTATACCTTGTGTGCAACACAAGCTATCGAAGGGACTCGATATTGTGTATAATACAAAAAAAATATAGTGTTTCATATACCAAAAGCTAATATAGTTTTTATTTTATTTCATGGTTAACTTTTTTATGTGTATACACAAGCTAAACATAGTGATTTCATATAACAAAATCTTTATTTAGTGTTCGGTGAAATGAAAAGTATCAAAAAGACTAAATTTTTAAAAAAGAAATACTAAAAAATCATGGGGTTTTGCATTTTTATAGGCCAATACCTACACAAATAACAAAAAAAATTACATCCCCTTGTCCTATAAGTATTATTTTTGGCATAATTCAACCTAATAAGTCTTCTGGTACAATCCTATAAAGATTACCTAAAGATGAAATAACATTCTTTGACAAGCGTTTTTATTTTGGTTATTCCTCAAACTCCTTCAATAATTTATAAAACATTTTGATATAATAATATAAGTATCTTCCATATACTAAAAAATTATATTAATTTAATGACCTGATACTATTCCTACTTCCACTGAATGGGTTATAAAATCATGATTCCTGTGTATGATGGATTACCACCTCACGAATTGATGTCATTCATTTTTTAATTACCACCTATCATGGTTGGGTATTATGATGGATATAAAGTATATATATGATATTTATTACATAATAATACCTATTTATTAATTATATCAAATAAACCATTTCTCATTCTATAGGGGATATGATAATGTCTTTTGTGAGTACAGTGGAAAACCAACTTGCAAAATGATGTGATTCATCTTTAACAAATGCTTTACATAGAAGGTGATAAGGATATATTAATAAATATATGTGATATTGATTAAATTATTATGATATTAATAACATATTTATATTTCTTGAAATATAATAAATCATTTTATATTTATTTTTTCACTCACTAAAAGATGATAACGTTGTTCGTGTACGTGTGCACTACCACCTTAATGAAGAAATGTGACTCATTTTTCCGTACCACACCACATGTATGTTATATATAAGTTTATCTAAAAATTAATATGGTATTTCTGATATTATTATCATTTTTAAAGTTAAAAAAATATTTACATCTTTTCCTAAATGATCGTTGAAAAATATAAATGTTACTCATGTGTACGTACAACCTACCATCTCCATGATCATAACATAGTTCATATCTCATAGAATATTTTGATGATTGGTTTTTAAGTATAATTTATATATAAATATTATGAATATTTAATAACTATTAGTCTCAATATTTTTAAATAATGAAATATTTGACCGTAGTCAACCAACCAACGTCATTTTTGACACATAATCCAAGTATCATCGAAACATCTGACATAAAATTATTTGATTATGTAATCATATATAATATTGTAATAAGTAAAATAAAATAAATTAGAAACATCAAAATGTTTTTTAATCCTGTAAATAATTATTATAATTTTATTACTCATTGAGATAAATAAGGTATGTGGTGTTTCAATCTCAAGGTAAGGGATTCCATCTCAATTTCTCTTCATTATGGCATATTGCAATTTTACGCACATAATTTATTTTATATGGTGTATATACATCCCATTTGAAATTTTAAATCATTATTTAAACATAATTTATGGTATTTTAAGTTTCAATTTAAATTATTTCATCCATGGGGTTTTGACATTAAAATTACCAAGTGGTAAAAGTTATTGTACAATCTCACTTACTTTTATGATTTTTAAATTTATCTTGAAATAATCACTTGATCATTTTTCATTGGTCATTAAATTTATCTTAAATATCAATATTCTTGTATGAAGGATATTATTATTGTCTAAATCATATACCCTTTTTACATATGGTGTTTACTTTAAATTTCATCTGATTAACTTGGGAAATATAGATAAATTTGGATCATTTGCTCATTATGAATATTTGTTAATAAGGAATACCATAAAATAATTAAATATGTCTATATATATAAGTAAATCTTTGGACATGTATATATGGGTGGTTCTAGGTTATATATTTCCCCTCGATGCATCAACCAGTCTCATGAGGAAAATCATTTATCCAAATCATATGGGTTTTTACCCAGTAGTTTTGAATTGTCTTGAGAAAATATATTCCTTATCATAATAGTCATGTTATTTAAATGGAATGTATGTGTAGTTATTTACCATTAAATGTTGACTATTCTTATTGATTCATGATATCTTCCACTATAATTAACCCTTACTGAGAATTTGATACTTCTTTATTTTGTTTCCTATCCCCATGATATGAAGAAGAATTATTAGAATGATTTTTCAAGGATTCAGTTTATATAATTTTTTTGGGTATTATTTTTTATTTTCCATTCAAAATGTAAACTGGGTACCATGTATGTATATGGTTCTCCAAAAATATTAAATTTATTGGTCATATGGGATTTGACCCTTTGTATAGATTCAAATGTAATGAGGTAATGCACCAGCTCTGGGTTACTGGGGTTGAGGTCATCAGAAAATAGCTAGACACATGGTTGGTATATAAATTATAGCTAACATGTAGGATCACTGAGTGTGGTACAACTATTATTAACTGGGTATATTATTACCATGTGAGAATTAGGGTAACCTCGAATCATCCATGAAGAGAAGAATCTAGCTAGAAGAAATCATTCATTGTAGTGACCACCCTTGGATAATAGAACTCTTGAAATCATTAGGTAAGAAATTATTTGTATATTTAATATCCAAAGAGATCATGATACAAATAATGAAGGATTCAAAGAGATATGGGGATAGTGGTCTTTATCAGACATCGATCCAACATTAGGGGAAGCCTCGAAAGGATGGGAGTGTGTGGAGAGAATTTCATGAAGTTATGAGTGGAATTGGGGTGGTGAGGAGCTACATACGATGAGGAGTAGAAGAGGGTGTGGATTCTGAGATGAGTGTCAAGGTAAGCAGGACGATTCGGGAGTGAGGTGAGGCATTGAGAAGAAGGTTGTGGATAGAGTTTGTTTATATATTGTAACTCACCCCTCTTAGAATATATATATTTATTTCTGTGTGTATAATAATGAAATTTATAGACATATATATATAATTTATATAAAAAATATTATATAAATATAAAAAGGTGTTAATATATATATGTGTGTGAGTTTATATATATTCTTTAAAATAAATTTTATAAGTTTGTTTATGTTTTAGTTAATTAAATATTTATATTAAAAAGAGGATAAGTTTCTAATAAACATTTGATATATATATATATATTCATTTTTTTTTAAAATTATCTTATTGAATAATTTATTATAATATATTTTTATAAAGGTAAAAATATTGTTGGTAATAATAAATAATAAAAAAAAAAAAAAATTTAAATAATTTTTTTTATTATTATGATAATGTAACATATTTAAAAGTTCGTAAAGGATGAGTTGGTATTTAAATACTAATATAAATAGATATATTTATTGGTAAAAAAATTATCACTTGACGTTAATATCAATTGAATTTAAAATCTGTTGGAATTAATCATTTTTACCAAGAGATGTATTATCTTTCATTAATTTCCAATTGGTATAATTCACTTTTTCTGTAGTGCGTGCAACATGTACTCTAAGAAAAAATCATTTTTGATTCATGGTATGAAAAAATATAATACCAAAACATTCTATTTTTCTAGGAGAGGTGGAAAGCCTCACGTGGTTGAAGCATGGTTTTGGAAAACCATTCTCAAACCATGTGTGCATGATTTTATGATCTAAAAACCCCCTATATTAATTTCCAATTTTGATATATTATTCTTCCTATTGTTACACCTCTCAAACTTTGAGACTTCACTCTCTTCCTTAGTGAATTTCTTCCCATATAAGCTTTATTAATAAAGATAAAAGGGTGTTGATGATTGAGAATTAAGGTATGTAATCAATGAACCTTCATTCTTTGGGTTTCTTCGAGAATTACCCTTCGTCACATGAGATGAATCATAGATCTAGAATTATATTTCCATCACTACGGATTCTAATTTATTCTAATGGTTAATTATTAGATCATTGCTAGAATGGTGTAGGATCTAGTGCATTGACATCCCACCTTTGATCATTAAAAATTTAATCAATGTTGATGGATTATGAAATGTATTTCAGAATTGATCCAATTTCCCTAGACTTCAAATCTACTTGAATGTCATTCTAGAAGCTTGAATATTTTTATTTTGGATTTGTTATAGTGATTCTTAGTGTGTGGACTTGATCTTGTTAGATATCGGGGGTGACAAGAGTATTTTCAATCAATGAGTATGCTAGTGTAGCTTGATAAACTGTGTTTGATAATGAACACATATACTATTATATTTCTATTAATTCTCATGAGGACATACTATGTTCAGCCATTATTTTCTTAACATTTTAATGTTTAATTACCCTACCTTTAGAGGTATTTCTTTTGGAACTCAATTCTAGTGGACCATCATGATATGGTTTTCCATTAGAGTTGGAGTATGCATGAAATGTGATGATGGATCTGAAAATAGGGTATCAGCATGATTCTCTTGAGGCTATACCTGTAGCAGTGACATCAATGTTTATGACGACCTTGAGTCCTGATGGAAGGCATTGATAGGATATTATGGCCTTAAGGCCTGACCTATGACTAGTTTTGGGGATGTATTTTCATGAGGCATGACCCATGATGGATTCTAAATGGGGAAACCTTGGGGCTAGATATGACTCAATTCCTTATGGATTCTTGGAGACATGTTCACCATTCTTATTGATAGTTATTGTTTCATATGAATTCAATATGAATATCCTCCTAATAGGAAATTTTGGTAGGTATGGTTAGGGCACATTATGTCTTGGTAAGTACATTAGTTCTTGGAATATGATTTTTTATTATTTCTTGATCGTTTTTTCTTATCATGGAATGAACATATTATACTAGTGAACACATGTTAAAGATACATTAGGGTTTTTCTACTGGGTTTTATTACTCACACCCTGTATGGGAATCTCGATTCATGTGTAGAATTCATTATTAGGGATCTGATAAGGGATATGGGGCATATGGCGGATAGCTAAGATATATAGTGTGGAGATGGTAATGATAATATGACGAACTAAAGAGGTTTTCCATAGTATTTTATTTATTTTTATTCTTATACCTTGCATACTCTGGGTTTTCTATCCATATTGGGTGCCTGATTTATTTATATATAGGACAAGGGGGAAATTTTTTATTACCTTATATTTCATTATCCTCATATTGATATTATAAGTTTTTGTATTTATATTTGTTTATAGTTTTTAGAATTATTACCAAGGGTATAGTCTCCCAAATGATGTCTTTTAGACCCTCACCACTAGTCAGAATCCTTATGTGCATGGGGAGGCATACATGAGGTCGTTTTCCTCTCTAAATCAAATTCGATATTGGGATGTTACAAAATGGTATAAGAAATTATTTTATTTATTTTATTATTGGTTACTTTAGGACATGGTAGAAATGATATAGGTCATGTAGATCTTGGGTATGTGAGTTTCCATGTTCCTATATGTCTCATCTGTAATGGACCTTCATGTCATTGGTTATGGAATTTATGTTACATATTTACGGTATTTGGGTGTCTTCACACATCATGAGTTGGCACATAAGATCATATGTCATATATATGCACCTATTGTGTGATACATTATTGTTATTTAATTTAATTCCTTGATTTTTATTATCTATTCTATGTAGACATGTATTATATATTGAGTGATATATTTGTATTCATGCAGTTATGATATATCTATGTGGAATTAGCTATTTTAACTTGATCATGTTGTTATGTTTTATATATATGTTATTGTGACTTATATGAAGGTATGAAGATAATTGAGTAGTAATAGGTGGGTTGTACCCTATTTCTGTGTGTATCCTCCTAGGATAGGTTTCCATTGAAATCCCTTAAGTGTACCTTAATTTATTAGGTACATTTATTAAGAGAGTTGTTATCGACACTCTAAATGTTAAATTTTGATTTTAGAAAAAGAGAACTATGGAGACAATTGAATTATCTCTCTACGGTGGAATTTCTAACTCTACCATAGGCTATGTACAAAGATACAACTAACCTTGATTTTTCTCCTGCTCTAGCCATTCAGGAATTATAAAGACTCCATTCTGGATTCTTTTGGAATATACCATCCCATGGTGGAGGAGTACAAAGGACTATAGTTAACTATTATCATGACTTCAAACTATATAATTATCTATAATTTTAGTGAACTGGAGAACCATAGGATGTTGATTCTATATGGACATCATCAATGGAATATTCAACTTGGTTGAGAAACTGGAGGATTTAAGGGTTAATTTAGTGGTATTTATACATTTTTGGTCTACTGGGAGAAGATGGGGTGACATCAAAAAGGTAAGAATATGTGAGGGTCTTTCATGGGAGGCCTCCAAGAAAATATTCTATGAAGGAATTCTTTCTTGACATCTTGAAGTTGGACCTTGTCTACGTATTTATGGATTTCCAATAAGGATCCAGGACGGTGTCTACATACTCTACACATTTCACCGAATAGCTACATTTTTCTCCCATATTTCGGAAAATGAGGTACCTAAGTCAAGGAAGTTTGTGATTAATATTCATCCTAAAATCATATTACATGTTAGGAGTTTTTTCTAGTGACATAAGTGGAGGTTTTTCACATGTACATGACTATAATGAAGGGCCTTTATGAGGATCAAGAAATTTGAATTCTTCCATCCTTTAGTACTCTAGGGGGTAGAACTACTACTACTGTTGTGATTATCACTTCTGTTAGTAGGAAGAGGAAGACTGAGGATGTGCAATGGGGTAGTTTTTAGAAGGTTGAGTAGAGTATGGATTCTTCATCCCTCGTGGTAGGAGTTTCATGGTGCTTAGACTGTAGAAATATGGGAAATATATTGTAGTTATACTCAAAATATTTGTTATAAAGATTCCATAGTAGTGTAAGAAATAAATCATCTATGACCGAAGTATTTGACTGGGGGCCTTATAATTAGGATCAAACTCCTCGGATGACAATTACTTAGCAGAGTCATTCACCTTAGGGTGAGGGTGGAGCTAAGGTGGGTCGAGTGTATGTGATGGACCGTGTTCCAACTGACTATAGAGAAGAACCATCAACCATTCGAGGCATAGTATTGACAACATATTCTATTTCTGTATATCTTTTTTATATTGGTGATTCTCATTCCTTTATATCTAAAATAATTTGTTTCTCATCTTGATTTTCTGATTAAGTTGTCTCCAAATTTACTTTCTCTTGACACACTCGTGGGGAATAAATATAATCATCTTTTGATATTTCTAATTTTTCCTTGATTTATTCTCAAATATAGAAATTTTTTGGATTTCAAGGTCCTTGAGATGAATACATTTCATGTGATCCTTGGAATAGACTGGATGATCATCTGTCATGCTCACATTGGGTACTATCAAAGGAGGGTATCTATTATTTTACCTAAATGAGAGATGTTTGTGATAACTAATGAGTTGGATGATGATGGAAGTATATTTGGACCATATTTGAACAACATTAGATCCATAAACTCATAGGTAGTAGGCTTAGCTCTCAGAGTGTAAAAAGATGGTGGGTCCTATTTTTTCCTCCTACTTTCAATATCTGTTAGGATGTCTTTCAGAATAACATATCAATACTTCCTCCTAAATAGGGAGTAAGTTTTTATAAATAACTTGTGAAAGGAGTGCAACCCATTTTGATTCCTCCATATTTTATGGTACTATATGAGTTGGGAGAGATTAAGATTCAGTATTGGGGACTTTGAGATGAAGTTTTTCATCATACCAAAAACATCTTTATGGGGTGAACCTTTTTTGTTTTCTAGGAATTTAGATAGTAGTATAGATATCTATAAATATTATATTAAGATAAATTTGGTGACAATAAAGAAAATATGTCCTCCACCAATTATATATGATCTATTTGATCAGTTATGGGGACCTCAATGGTTCTTCAAGATTGATCTTCATTCAGTGTATTGGCAGTTGTGGGTTTGGGGTCATATCTGCAAGAAAATTTTTGGGATAACATATGGAATGTATAGAACTTCCTCAAGGATTTAATATTAAAAAATTCTCCTGGAGTGGTCATGTATCTAATCAATATGATCTTACACCCATATCAAGGTTGTTTCAATACAGTCCTTGTCGATGAAATCCTTATATTTCATATACTTATAAGTTAAATTCTAGATACATTGAGATAATTTTGAGTATAATATGAGTGAATTGTATTTATCCTAGGATTTAAAAGTGTAAATTATGGATTCATGAGGTAAATTCCCTTAGTCAATTGATCTTTGAGTTAGTAATTTCTATAGACTTGGAGAAGGTTAAAGTGGTGATGTACAGTGTTCCCACTTGGAATTTGTTTTAGAATAAAAAGTTTCCTCATGATTGATAGATTCCATTAGTGTTTTATCTAGGATTTCTCTTACTTAGAAGCACTTATGATGTATATTTCAAATAAGGGTATTAAGTTTGACTGTACTGATTAGTGTAGGGGCATTTTGGAGCTGAATAGGATGTTGAAGACACCTCCAATTTTGATTCTTTCAGATCCTAGAATCAGTTACGTAGTATAATATGATTCTTTAGGTGTTGGGATTGGATCTATGGTGATTTAAATGGATAATGTTATTTTTATGGGTCATGTTAACTATAATACCATGAGTGAAACTACCTAACATGTGACTTTGAGTTAGCATTTGTGGATTATTCATTGAAGAGTTGGAAATATAATCTCATCTATGAGTGGTTTGATATTTAACTTAACCAAAAGAATCTATCAAATATATTCTATCTGTGGGATTTTAATTTGAGGTCATGGAATTGGGTAGAGTATCTAAAAAAATTAAATTTAGATAACCTATTCTCTATGAAAATTTAATTTCCTTTCATATTCTCTTAGTAGGAAGACACTGTAGATGAAGGTGCCTAGTGAACAGTAGTCATCAAAGGAGTGGCCTTTTATGAGTTTGAAGGATGAATGGATTGTGGATGTATCTAAGGATCATAGAGTCATAACATGTGAACCATTGATCATCACATCTTTGTTAGTAGACTAGTAAAAGAATAACCATGAGTTAGATCTCGAGTGTTTGGTGATGTGAAAAAGACTAATAAGAAATTACCCAAATCCTGTGCGGTTACTAGATGATGATGGTATGATATGTGCACATGGGAATATTATAGTGTTATCATCCTTGAGAGAGTAGTTGATAAGATAATCCCATTCTTCAAAATGGATATTTTATCTAGGATCAATAATGATGTACCATGAAATTCGATGTCAGTTTTGGAGGCCTAGCATAATGAGGGGAATTGTTGGTTTTGTTTCACAATGCCTTACCTATGAGTGGGTAAAGGCTGAGAATCATCATCATGGGGGTGTCTTTATCCACATATGGTTCTGGTGTGTAAGTGGGGTGTCATGATGATGGATTTCATAGTATAATTACCTTGGGCATAGAGTATTCATGATATGGTTTGGGTGATAGTTTATCAACTTAATAAAGATTCTCATTTATTACAAATCAATAAAACTAATTTTATGGATGAGCCAATAAACATGTCTATATGGGAGATTTTATACTTTCATATAGTTTTCTTAAGTATTTTATTTGATAGATATGTAAATTTCACATCAATATTTTGGTAGGACTTGTAGAAGACAATAGGTAGTCAGCTAAAAATGTATATAGCATATCATATATATAATGATAACCAATATAAGAGGATGATAAAGTTGTTAGAGGATATTATGTGGGAATATGCTCAATACTTTGGTGGTAATTGGTATGACAATATATTATTTTTTAAATTTTCATAAAACTATAGTTTCTATAAATCTATTTATATGGAACCTTTTTAGGATCTCTATGGCTTGTCATTTCATTCACCATTATGTTTTAATGAGCCATGTGAGCTATCTATGATGGGGTTGAGTATGATACATGAGACCTCTAAGATATTTTATAAAATCAGGAAGTGTTTAACCACCACTCAGAACAAGTAGCAACCGTTTATAGACCGGAGGAGACAACCATTGGGTTCGTTGTTGGAGACATAGTTTTTTTATTGGTAACTCCATGGTTAAGAAATTTATTTTTTTCCAAGAAGGTAATGCTAGATCCAATATTCATTCGATAATTCAATATTTTTAAGAAAATTTATATCATGCCTTACCATCAGGAACTTCCCCCTTTCAGTCTAGTTATGCACAATATATTTCATGTGTCACAACACTAGAGGTACATGCCCAATCCTACACATAACATCGACATCAAGGATGTTGATCTGGAACCTAATGCATTGTATTTATAATACCCAATACTTATTATAGATCAGATCAGGAATGATTTCTTAGGGAAAGTAGTTCCACTTATCAACATCCAGCGGTTTCATGTATTGTTCTTGGAGGAATCTTGGGAGTTGTAGTATGATATTTAGCCTTTTTGTCCTAACTGGTTCATAAAATATTCCTATAGATCATTCTCAAGGTTGAGAAGTATTTGAAGGGGGGTTGTAATGGCCTCATATTTTTCATTTTCTTAAGAGTTAATTAATTTCTTTAATGTTTTCTTGAGAAATAATCTATTCGGGATGCATTTTAGGGTGTTTTTGTGGGTTTAAAATAGTTTTAAAGTCCTTTTTGAAGGTTCATGGTTGGATAATGGTTTTCCCAAACTATTCTAGTCCTATAAGAAATTTTGCAGTAAGTAGAAGAAACTTATGATGTGGTACAAAGTTTAAGTACATGGTTTGTCAGAACATGCCAAAAAATATATTTTTTATTAAAAGGACACTTTTATAGAAAAAATGTGAAAGCAACAAGTCCAACCAAGCCATAAAACACTACTACACATAAAAATATTATCAAAGACCATCTTAAACCCATTAGACTCAAAACCCTTAAATAATTTCCAGGATATAGTTGTTACCTTTTTTCTAGGATCATCCTTGATGTTGTATTCTACATGGGAATCCATCTTGCCCCACATTATTAGAACATGCATCCTTTCATTTCAAATTATGAAACAAGTTCTATTGGAAAAATAATAGTTGGTTTATGGTTTTGAAAACTATGTGACCAAACCATGTGGGTTTCCTAGAAGAGGATGAAATCATCACATATTTCGTATATATTTTTTGGAAATCTATGATCAGACTCAGTGTGTGTGATTTTATGATCTGAAAATCCTCATTAATGACCAATAGATGAGATTTGTTTACTAGTTCCTCTTCCTATTGGTAGAACTATCTACCCTAGAGACACCAAAACCCTTAATTGGGGAATTACTTCACCTAAAAACATTATTATTATGTATCTAAGAGTGATGATGATTAAAAATTATGGTATGTGATACATGAACCTTGGTTCTTTGGGATTCCTGGAGATATATCCTTCTTTACTTGAGAGGAATCAAAAATCTATAAAGTCATTTATATATCTAGGAATTAAAACTCTATATAATGGTGAATTTATAAATCATTAGTAGAATGGTGGTGGATCTACTGTGTTGATGACCTTCCATTGATCGATTTCAATTATAGTGACTTTGACAGATCCTGAGACGTATGTTCGTGTTGATCCAAATTCCTTGGACTTGGAATCTTCTTGAATCTCATTATTGAACCTTGATGTTCTTTATTTGAGATCATTTCAATGGATTCTTGTTCTGAAGTCTCAGTCGGGTTAGATCTCAGGTGTAAATTGGGTGTTGACTCTTGATGGGTTTCATATTTTTTCATCAAAAATATTAAGGTAATAAGTTTCATACCATTTAGGAGACTTTATGTACTATTTTATCCTTGATATATGATTGTGTTTTTATATATTTTTTGACCATGATTTCTAGTGATATCATGATTGTGTCTGTATAGCCTGTAATACCTATATGTGATTCTTGACTATATGAGAATGATAGTGTATCTTGATAGACCATGTTTGATAATTATCACATGTACTTGTATATTTTTACAGATTCACATGATAAAATAATATGTTTTTTCCTTGTATTATCTAACCTAATATATGTAAAGACCATGACTTTGGAAGCATTTATTTTGGTACTCAGAACTAGTGAACCATTTTTTTTATGAGTATCCCCTAGACAAAGAGTACAACTGACATTCAACAAGAGACCTAAGAATAAGGTAGGTGCAAGACGGACTTGAGGCCAGACCCATGGGAGTGGAATTAAGGGTTTATTGAACTTATAGCATATCCCGGGACATAAAAAGTATATAATGACCTTGATTCCTAACATGTGATAAGTTATGGGGTCAGATAGTCTTGAGTCGTGACCCATGAAAGATTCAAGATGTGATAGTATTGGGGCCTGATTCAAATTGATTCCTTAGGACAGTCAGGAAACATGTCCACCATCCTCATGGTCATCTCTAGATCACATATTACATCCTTATAACTACCCTTGTGGAATGGATATAAGGAAAATATGAATATGGATCACAGTGGATTGGTTAACATAGTATTTCTTAAAATACAATTTATTTATGTTTATATTCATGTTTACTATTATCTTCGTATACACCTATTATACCTATACTCACATATTATGGATGCATTGGTGGGAATCTACTAAATTTTATTACTCCCACGCTCTATGTTAATTTTAATGTCCATATAGAATTCATTATTAGGGTTCCTACAAAGGGAAAGGGTCATATGGTAGATATTTGAGATATGGAGGGTGGAGTTGGTAGTGGTACCAACATGGAATCTGGAGGTTTTTTGCTGTTATTTGTTTATTTATCTACTTATACCTTACAAAATTTATTTTTTATTTCCATATTGGTAGCAATATTTATTTGTATTCCTGACATGGGTGACATTTTGTATTACATTATGTTACTTTATCTTTCACTTGATACTCAACATTGTAATCTTTAATTATGTTAATGGTGTATAAATATGATTGTTGAGGGTGTAGTCTCCCCAAAAATTGTATCCTGGTCCTCGCCGAAAGTAGGTATCCTCTTGTGTATATGAAGGCATGCATTAGGAATTGATTATCTCTATTTCAAACCTAGTCGTTCAGGTCATAGAAATAAATATCACATCTTTCTAACTGATTATAATGAGATATTTTTGATCCATATATATTAATATTACATCATTATTCCTACTCAGGTATTTTATGGATATTATTAATTGTGATCCACTGAATTTAACCTGAATATAATTTATATATAGTATTTATTCTCAAATAAAAAGATATATTAAGTGTATTTCAAAACATTATATACATGATTGATCTTATTGTTAAATTATATAGAAATTCATTCATGAATTTCATTTCTACATTAGTAAAAGGATATTGATCTCCTGTATGGATTATACCATATAACAGAAGTATGAATCCCTTATTGGAGTTATCTAAGCTAAATATCATTATTACATTAAAAATATATGTATTTTGAACAAAGCTATGTAACTTATCTCAAATTAAATATTTATTATCAAATGGAATAAATTTTAGGGATGTTTAAAATTGTGTATCCCAAGGGTATTGCTGCATACAAAAACATAATGATCAGGTGGAGCTAAGATTAGGTAAAATAAAAAAAGGGTATTCTAGATTACCTTTATATTCCAAGATGTATGAAACATTTTTCCCTTTATTTCAAGGGTGTTGAATGTATGGTCCATTATAAAGAAGAATTTTTTTAGTTCCTTATGAGATTATTCATAGACCAGTTTGGATTCATCTCCCTATTTGATAAGATGTAAATCCTAATAGAATATATTTAAACCTCAACAACATAATAAATTTACAGCCTACATAACTAATGTCCACTAGTCTTATCCCTTTCCTTTAAATAAGAGAATTACCTTTTTTAGAATTCAAATAATGTAACCATTATGATCTATATCTATATATCTTTATACCCAGTATGTTTCTTGCATCACTCATGTCTTTCAATGGTAATTATTTTCTAAAAACATCAATTATAAACTTTAAGGAAACAATATCATTTCTCATTATTGGTATTTCATCCACATAAAACACTATAAGTATAATAGTTATCCCACTAACCCAAATATATAAACATGTACAGATCAATTTTTAATGAAACCAAACTATTTTATTACATCATAAAAATAGATATTCTAAAAATGGGAAGATTTCTAGAATACATAAATTTATCATTGAAATTTTTATAACATAAAAATAACAATTAAAATCTCAAAAAACATTTTGTTGTATCATATAAATATACTTGAATAAATTCTCATTAAAAACAATTAAAACATCCATTTGGTAAACATCATAATCTTTATAAGATTATAAGGAAATAAAAATATTGATGGAATTTATTATGAATACTGGTGAAAATGATTATTCATAGTTAATACTATGAAACTATTTTAATCCCTACACCATTAACCAAGCCTCAAGAGTAGACACTTTTCTATTCATGTTAGTTTTCATTAAAAATAAACTTATACTTTATGGGTCTTACCACTTCATATGTGTTCACCATGTTCCAATATTGACTTTTTCATATGGAATTTGTATTGTATTTAATGACCTATAATCATTTTCCAAAATTATAAATCTCAATAGACTTATGATAATTATCAGTTAATCTTACATACACAGACCTTCATAATCATTTTCCATAATAAATTTATGTCACTTAGGATCCTAATTAATCTTACAAAACCTATAAGGTTATTGTAATATTGCAATTGATTATGTTTATTTAACCTCCCAAGAAACCAAATCACTTACCATCTCATAAATTTTTCTTTTTGTTTCTCCAAAAATTAACTATGTTAAATTTTCCACCCATTAATTCCAAATTAAATATATTTCACTCAATAAATAAACCACTTATATCTATTAACACTTTTTTTTAAATGGATCATATAAATAATATAACATAGTTCCCTTGGGATATCAAATAATAAATCATTTTTAAGATTTATGACCAATATTGTCAAAAAAATTATAATTCACAACATTAAATTTTCTATGAATAAATGATGATACTTTTATCATTTTATGTATCATTTTTTTCATTATAACTACCTTATATCGAATATTGTTTCATAAGAAACTAATTATCTCAATATCATAACCCCCAAAATGATATTGGATGATTAGAATGTCTCATCATTGATCAAAATATGTCTAACAATGTATGATTTCTCTTTTTAGACATACAAATCCATATGTTCTACCTTGAGGAGTTAATTTTTAAATATTTACATGACATATCAAATTATTTATATATTATTTTATATAGTATTTCCTATAATTATCAGATTTAAGTATGTAAAGTCTCTTTCTATGTTTGATATAACCCTAATAATATATATATATATATATATTACACCATTTCCCATAATTAATATTTACACCTCCTCAATAAAACTTTCTCCCAAAAACCAATGTTTTAGCTTCATTGGTTACTAGTGATTTAATAATCTTATCATACAATAATATTTCAATATCTCTAATAAAATTATCCACACATGATTTCTTACTATTAAGATTCTTTCAAATAAGTTTCTAGGGAAATGGTAAACATAATAATGGTGTAACACCCCAATATTTTACTAAATTCCTCTTTTTAAATAAATTTAACTTCTTTGATAGCTTACGTTAAACACAACTCCAAGCTTAAAAGAAGAATGATATACTATTAATTATCATTATTTTATCAAAGGTGTTATAACCTAGTTGTTAAATTGGTGGGAATGAATAGTATTAACCACATTATAAAATTTATATATTATATATTAAATCAAATGTTTTAAAATTTAACAAAAAAAAATTTATATGTATAAAATAATAATGAGTCAAAATTTTCAATTTAAGAGGATATATTTTTCTAAAGGCATTTATACAGCCTTTTAAAGGGGCCCTTGTTTTTAAAATATTTTTTTACACTTTTATAAATTATATTTAAAAAAATTAAACTTCATTTTTTATGGAGTAATATCAAATTTTATTTTGGTTATATTTTTTGGAATTTTTTCAACATGTTTCATTTTTTATGAATAGTAAAAAATACTACATTTTATGAAAACTAAAATTTCATCTAAAAAAATTATAATGTAAAATAATATTTTAAATTTAATGTACAATTTTATCTATAATACATATTTTTATGTAATAAATTTCATTAGAATATTTTTTATATTGAATGTGGATATAAAAACATTTCATAATTTTCCACCATTTCACTTTAAAACCATGTTTTCTCACACCATCTACGGGATTAATTTTAAATTAATATTTCTATTTATGTGTTTTGATTTTTGAAAAATGGATTCCATTTATGTAATCATAAGGTCTAAATTTATTAAATAGATCCCTTTTATTTTTTGGATAAAATTAATAATAAACATAGAAATTTTAATTACCACAGGTAAGGGTAAATTGGGTAATTAAGGGTAAAAATAATATTATAAATATTAGAAAATTACCATATAACTTATCCTAGTTTTATTGAATGAGTAAGTGTCAACCCAAAACATCCTGGGGATTATTTTTTTCCACTTGGATCTACTTGGATCCACATTGATGACTCTAAGCCTTTTATAGTATTTTATTTTAAGAAAAGTCAAATATGGCATACTCATGTTATTAATAAGTATTCCATTTTTAATATGTCATAATTCAAAAAAATATCTTCAACAATAAATATTAATTTGAAAGATAAATTTTTTTATCTATCATGTTAATTCATTTTTAATTTTTATGAAATAAATAATTACCTTAATGTCTTACACAATGATGATGTTCTAATCATTTAATTAATGGAAATAATAAATATATGATTTTAAAAAAATTAAAATAAACATAATTTGGTATAATTGGGATCATAAAATAATTTAATAGAAACATTTGACACATTAATGATGCTTTAAATGATAATTTTAAAATATAAATTTTTCATTTATTTTTGTAAAAATCAATGTAATGAATAGTTTCAAAAATCGAAGTAATGATATTTTCAAATAAATAATAATTTATTAAATGATCTAAAATTTATAAAAATATAAATTTCTTAAAACTTATTTATATATTCTTTAAAATGTTATAAATGTTTCATTTAGGGTTATTTTTTCATTTTATTAAAAAAATATTAACCCACAAAAAGTAAAAAACTATATTGTCATAGTAAGAGTTAACGAGATTTAATATGGGTTAAAGCGAAAATATAAGGGTAAGAATGTGACCTAAACTTGTCTAGAAATTATTAAATGATATTATTTAAACACATATTAATATTATGTTATAAATAAATAAATTCTAAACCATTTGTAATTGAAAATTAATTTATATTTATTTAATATTTTGAGAGTTTCCAAAAGTCTGTCATGCCACAATTATAAATGGTCACCTACTCCCTCCCTTATTCATGCCCCTTTGAGCCTTATATGTTGAAAAAAACTAAAACATTTATATTAAAAAATCCTTAAAAATTAATATAGGTTCATTTCCTTCCAAAATATCAAACATAGTGTCCTTAAGAGAAGTTATAAATGAAGTCTGTCGAAAAAGAGGTAATTGTCCTTACCCACTCTTTCAAGTTTATTTCGTCTTCTACTTCTTCTTAATGTGTTTTTTATATTATAAAGTAATAAATATAGTATCATATATATTCTTAAATTTTATTATGATTATTTTAAAACCATATTATACATTTTATCTGTCCTATTAAAAACAAAATCATCACGTTTTTTTACGTACAACTTACTATCTCTATGTCGGTGTGTAATTTTTTTTTCAACACCACTTTACAAGGATTATTATAATGATGGTAATAAGTGGTATATATGATAATTATGAAATTATATTTATTATTAAAAAATAAACATACCATCCACTTCCTTACCCTTTCACCATTAAGGGAGTTATATCATTTCTCATGTGTATGTGTATCATACCATCTCCATGACAAGATATGATCCATTTTCCATGTTAACCATTCAAGAATGATTATAAAAATTTAAATAATGAATAAATATGATATCTATGAACATAATATAATTATATAGATGATATAACTATATCCTTTTCCTAAGAAACATGACCTACATGACAAAACATACATCGGAAAATAAAGTGGTTAACACCCGAAACAACGGTAATAAAGAAATATTATTAAAACATATGTAATAAGATGATATAATACGATCATATATAATATCATAAATATGTACATGGTTATGGTATAAATTAATAGCAATATTTAAACCATTATTCAATAGTTTAAATCATTTTTAGCAAAATTAAAGTGCTAGGTAAGAGTTAATTTCACAATCAAATCCTTAATCAAGACTGTTTTTATTTAAGACTTCACTGGGGAATATTTATCATCCAAATCCATGATTTATAAAAACGTTTTATTTTTTTTACTATTATCCAATTATTTTTTAAATACATATTTTACCCTTTTAAAAGTTTTAACAAAATGTTTTAAAATGAATCCTCCTGACATTTTGGAAAACAATGTACTTTATGACTTTTCTTCCAAAAGTGTAAGAGGAATGTTTGTTTAAACTTATATAGAATTAATGGAGAGTCCTTCCATTATGATTAATTAATTTTTTGAAGCTTCCTTTACATGATTAAAGGTTATTTTCAAAGAAATTGTTTTCTTTTATAATTGTTCAAGATTTTAAATAAATGATTTAAAAGTAAAAAATTGGTATTTCTTTCAAAAAATCAATGATTTTATTGGAGTATTTTCATCTATATAAACATTATTTGTTGAAATAATATTGATAATTGATTTTGATATCTTATGATATGATCTACCATATTTTATTGAATGGTTTATAAAAATTTTGACTATAGATTTATATTTTGATACCATTCTGGGATTATGGTTAAAGTATTCACATTCAAAATTATATTTTTAAATATGAATGTTTATTTTGTTTATGTTTTACCCCATTTGTATGAGGATTTAATTGTACTTAGTATGTGATGGGTAGTGCATGTTATAGCCCATGGATGCATCAGTAGGCCTCATGAGACAAACTAGTTTGGGTAATGGTCGAGGCCTTGCCCATTTATGTATGATGACTTGGCCAAAGCCATAATGGCATGTTTATGATGTCCCGTATTAGACATTCTATAATTATGAGATTAGTTAAGGATTTCCATGTGATTATCTAAATTTTTGGATATTCTTTAATAAGTTTTATGTCATGTTATTATGGAATTATTTAACCTACATTTATTCCTTCTATATTATGATTATTTATTTATTTTATGGAATGTAATTCAGTTATATACCTTTTGATAATTGTTTATGATTATTTATGATAGCTTCTGTTGTATGTATTCCCTTATTAATCACCTGATCTCACCCCTTTAATATGTTTTATTTTTTTCCCTGGATTCCAAGAATTATATTACGAATGATATATAGGGAACAAGTTGGAGAATAATATTATTTTTAATAGAGTTGCAATGTTGTATTTTATATTTTATTTATAATTTAAGATTCATGTATGTATCTAGTTCTTCAAGACTGCTAAACAATTCATTCATTTGGGGTGTGATCACTTGTAATTAGTACTAATGAAATAAAGTAGTCACCGTCTCAGGGCTACTAGGGTTTGGGAATTTAAATTTGGTATCAGGGAAAGTTTAGTAGAAACCATGGGAACTAGATTTTGGAAAACCTAGATTAGAGAATGAACCCTTATGATAGAATTTTTTATATTACCAAACAAACCAAGCTTATGATCTAGAGATTAGTTATACATAAATTTCTAATTTATGTTATGTTATTTACAATTTTTGAGATTATAAATTATACTTCGTAATATTTTTATCTAATGTAGTGTATGTCATCACTTAGGAATGGTTCCCAACATAAGGAATGGGAACCACATTAATGAACATAATCCAAAGAGTAATAATATATGACTCTTTGATGGATTTAAAAAAAATATTTTGAAGGGAACTCATCCCTCAAACATTCTTATCATGTGATGACATAGTATCATGTGCTAAAAAGACATAAATAATTATTTAGGTATTATGGATTGGGATGGAATTATAAGAAAAATATTATAGCTAGGAAAAGTATTTAGAAAGTAAATAAGAGAAAGAAATATTTTCCAATATGTGATAATTGTGGAAAGAAATACTATAGTAATTTCTTAAAATAAGTGTGAGTTTTCTATAAGTGTGGAGAGAAAGGAAACTATTCATATGATTAAAAGGCTAATAAAAAGGTTTCTAATGTACAATAATTAAAATTCAAGGAGATTATATACTATTAAAATCAATTTCTTGTGAATCAGAAGAATATACCTTAAAAGAGGATAAGAGATCATGGTCGATTTTATGACACTACCATAAACGAAGAGGAATGATTCATATTCTTTTGTTTTGATTCAAGAATTATTTTATTTTATTATTTTATCAATAATATTCTAGTTAAAATAATCATACGATATATATGTATAGTACTAAAATAATTCTTCTTTAAGGAATTGGAAGCATGTGATGAATAGAACTATTAACCAACAAAATTGATTCTCTCGTAATTTGATCTTTTAAAAAACACATTATTTGGGAAAGATAACCAAAAATATGTGATTAATGTTGAGATAATAATAATAGATGTTAATGGGATATTATTGGTGACCATAAAGGTGGTTAGTGATTTTTGGGTTTATGAAATGTTTGTTGGAATTATTATATTTTTGGGATTTAAGTAATATATTCTATAACATAAGATTTTACTTCTGGAATCTTTCATGTTTTAATTAACGTTTAAAAATGATAAAGGTATTCCTATATTTTATTTGTTATATGAATGGTTAGATATATTATTTAGGAGATTAATTTTATAAATTTAGTTGTCTTCCTTCTAAATTTTTGACCATTGAGTTTAGACAGACATATTTTGGATGAGTCATAAGATTAACTGCTTATGGAATACATTATGTTGAACTTTGGATATTATTTTTTTATAACATGTTCTTACCATTTTGGTTTTAGTAAATATTTAATGGTAAAATTAAAGGATTTTGGATCTAAGGATTTCTTAAAAGTTCTTGATGCACAAAAAATCATCTTGAATATCTATTTTCTGGTGTAAGAGATGAAGTGGAAATAGATCTAAGTACAACCAAATGATGATATTATACTTATTCCATGGAATGAAATCAATTACGTTTTCTCAACTAATTTTCCAGATCCCTTATCTCTAGAAAAAAGATATTTGAAGAAAAAAATTATCTATTTAATTTTAAAATTTAGAAATAAATAGTATTTTACTCCATTACAAACTTATGGTTTTGTTATGGCTAGTTTTTAAATGGCCATATTCTCTATCAATCTGCATCAGAACTTGATAGTTAAATTTCTCATCCATGTCCATGTTTTCACTTCCCACTAATTTAATCCTATTATAAAACCTGATTTTTTGTAATCCTCTCATTTATCTTTCCCTCTAATTATGAGTATATTTTATTAACCCCATTTCTCTTGTGGGTTTCCCACAAAGTATTTTTTAAGGATCAACCTTTACTTTTTGAAACTCCATTTCAAAATGTGGGAATGAAATTTATTGAAGGAGGGGAGAATTTATCAACCTAATATTTTACTAAATTTATATTTTTTTTAAAAAAATTACATATATATCTTGTTTTATACACTACACCAAACATAAATGAATAATGATACACTATTAAATAAAATTATTTTAACACAACAGTTATAACCTAGCCATTAAATTTGATGGAATGAATAGTATTTATCACATAATGAAGTTTATATATTATATATTCAATAAAATGATTTTAAGTTCAAGAAAAATATTTTATAATCATGTGATAATAATGAATCTAATTTATTACATTGAAAGGCTTTATTTTTCTAAAGGTAGTTTTACCACCTTTTAATGTAGCACTTATTTTAAAATTAAATTTTGAAACTTTAATTAAATTATATTTGAAAAATTAAACATCATTTTTTAAATAATAATATCAAAATTTATATTGGTTTAATTTCTGGTATTTTTCTAATATGTTTAATTTTTTGATGAATAATCAAAAAATACTACTTAATTTAAAACTAATTTTTCATTTAAAGAAATTTGAATATATAATTTATTTTTAAAGTATTTTTAATGTAATATTATATAAATAATAAATATATTAATTCAATTAAGGTCATTAGAATATTTTTTATATTTTTTGTGGATATAAAAACTTTTCAAACTTTTTCATATTTTCAATTTAAAAACCTATTTCTGCACCCCATCTATGAGATTAATTTTAAATTATGTTTAGTGAATTATATGTTTTGAATTTTGAAAAATGGATTCCATATTTGGAATAATATGTTATATATTTATTAAATATGTTCCTTGTTTAGACAATACTAATAGTGAACATTGTAATTTTAATTACCATAGTTAAGGTTAAATTGGGTAATTAAGGGTAAAAATAATGTTATAAATAATTAGAAATTACACTAAAATTTTCCATAATTTTATTTTATGAGTGAGTGTCAACCGAAATAATCCTTTGGAAGACCTTATGGCCCCTTTTAGAAACTTTTATGACTTTAATCCTTTTATAGTATTTTATTTTAAGAAAATTCAAATATGGAATACTCATGTTTTTAATAAGTATTACATTTTTAATATGTGGTAATTTAGAAAATTTATTTTACTATAAAAATTAATTTAAAAGGTAAAATATTCATATTCATCTTGGTAATTTATTTTTATTTTTTAAGAAACATATAATTACATTAAATCATTACACAATAATGATGTAGAATTTTTTTAATTAATAGAAATATTAAATAAATGATTATAAAAATATGGAAATAAATATAATTTTTGGTAATTAATGTCATAAAATAATTTTATAGGAAACATTGGCCCATTAATGATTTGATAAAATATTTTTCTGAAGATATATTATTCTATTGATTTGAGTTCAATATAAGGTAATGAATAGTGTCAAAATTGACTGATGGGTCCTTTGGGCCAAAAAATGGGCTTTCAAGCCTTGTATTCAGGCCACTTGGCCTTGGGCCTTCGAGCTATATAATAGGTCTCCCTTTAACCACACTAGAGAGGTATTTTCTTTAAATAATAAATTGAGGCTTCGGCCCTAACCTTTAAAAAATAGTTTCAAAATTGACATTAATGATATTGTAAAATATATAATATTTTATTAAATGATATAAAATTTATAAATATATAAAAATTTTACAAATGATTTATATAATGTTTAAAATTCTATCCATGATTCATTTATGGTTATTGTTTCATTATGTAATGGAAATATTAACCGTCAATGAGTAAATATTCGTGTTGTGATGGTAATAGTTGATGGGATTAAATAATGGTTAAAACCAAATGATAAGGTTAAGAATGTGACCTAAATTTTATAAAAAATATAGAATGATATTATTTCAACCCATTATCATCTTATATTTGAAATAACAAACTTTTTATCCATTTTTAATTGAATATTAATTTAAATTTATTTAATATTTGGAATGTTTCCAAAAGTGCTCTACACCAAAATTATTAAAGGGCACCTCCTTCATCACTTCATTACACCACTTTTAGACTTATAAAATGATAAAAGACAAAACAAAATCACTTCCATAAATCCTTATAAAATTTATATAGGTTCTAGTCTTTCTGAAAGTCCAACCCTAATGTCCTTAAGAGAAGATATAGAGGAAGTTCGGTGAATAAGAGGCAATCGTCCTTACCGACTCTTTCAAGTTAATTTCTTATTATACTTAATATTAATGTGTTGTTTGAATTATAAAGTAATAAATATTGTTTTATAAATATTTTTATATGTTATTATGATTATGGAACAAACATATTCCACCTTTTATCCATCCTATGAAAAATGAAATCACCATGTGTGGATACGTACGACTTATCATCTTCATATCGTGGTGTAATTTGTTTTCATCAACACTATACACAGCTGATTATAAGGATAGAAATAATTGATATATATTATAATTAATAAAAGATATTGATTATATAAAAATTAATATATGATCCAATTTCTTACCCTTTCACCATTAAGGGAATGATATCGTCGCTCGTACGTACATACAGCCTACCGTCTCCACAATGCGATATGATTTATTTTCCATGTTCACCCTTCATGAATGATTATAAAAATGTATATAATTAATAAATATGATATATATGAACATAATATCATTCTGAATGTGATAGAACTTATAATTTTCATAAGAAATGGGACTTACATGATAAAACATGCATAGGAAAATGAAGAGGTTAACACCCAGAACCAGGGTAGTAATGAAATATTATTCACAAGAGGGAGATAAGATCATAAATGATATCATAAATATGGTTCTGGTTTTGTTATAAATTAATAACATGATTTGGACCATTATACAAGAGGCTAAATCATGTTTAACTAAATGAATGTGCAAGGTAAGGTTTTATTTCACAATCACATTGTTATTTGAGATTGTTTTTGTTTAATTATTCAATATATTATATTTCTCCTACATGTACATGATTAATAAAAATGTTTTCAAAAAGATTAATATTCTCCAATTATTTCATAAATTCATATTTACCCCTTTTTCACTTTTCAAAAAATGTTTTAAAAGGAATCTTCCTATAATTTCCCTAAATAAGGTACATTAAGAAATTTATTACAAAAGTATAAAAGGAATATTTTTTTAATATATAAAACATGAATAGAATTTCACATTGTCATGACAAATTAATTTTCTGAATATTTCTTTACAAGTTTAGAAGGTTCTTTTCAAATAAAAGTTTTTATTTTAAAATTTCCCATCATTTTAAATATATGATTTCAAAGTAAAAAATTGTATTTTTCTAAATAATCAAGTTTTTTATAAGTGTATTTTCATCTATTTCAACACCCTTTGTGTAAATCTTATTCTTAATTGAGGTTCATCTCTTATGGTATCACCTAACATATTTTATTGAATAATTTATGATTAGTTTGATTTTAGAGGTGATATTTTGATACCATTATTGATTTATAATTAAAGTATACACTTTTTTATGATAGTTTTTAATATTATTTTTTATGTTTTTTATGTTTCACTTCTTTCATATGAAGAATTAATTTTACATAATAAGTAACCGAAGTGGCCTACTATATCCCCTTGATGCATCGGTAAGTATCATGAATCAATATAGTCTGGGTATTGGCTGAGGGCTTTCCCATTTAGGTGTAGTGTCTTGGTTGAAACCCTGAGGTTATTTTTATGATGAACCACATTATTTATTCCCTCATTATGAGATTTGTTATTTATTTCCACGTGATTATCTAATTAGTTTGGATATTCATGGATAAGTTTTATCTTATGTTATTATGCAATTATTTGACCTATATTCATTCCTTTTATATTATAATTATGTTATTTATTGTATGGAATGTATGTCAATTATATACCTTTCCATAATTGTTTATGATAATTTATATTATATTCTTTTATATGAAAACCATTACTGATCACATGATCTCTCCCCTTTCAGATGTTTACATTTTTTCAAGGATTCCAAGAGGTATATTATGACTGATAGATAGGGTAAATATAATATAATAATAGTATTTTCAATGGAGTTACTATGTTGTATTATATATTTTAGTCTTAATGTAATATTTATGTATATATCTTATTCTTAATGATTAATAAACTATTCATTCCTTTGGGATGTGAGGCTTGAACTTTGTACCGATTTAATAAAGTAACCACCAACTCTCGGCTACTAGGGTTTGGGTATTTAAAAAAGGAGTGAGCTCAAAATATCAATAATGGAAAATAATATCAAGAATTTAGAGATAATATATAATTAGATCCAAAAAATGTGAGAAACAAAAAAACATTTGAGAAATATTTCATTAATGGGTTAAGATCATGGAATCATAAAAAAGTGATATTAAATCATTATAACATTGTCATAAATCATAACATATGAATATAAAAGAATTAATTAATCATTATGAGAATATAGAATTTACTAGTTCATTGAAATATAAAATCATAATAGTAGTCATGATCCATGGATATATAACATAGTAATGTAGAACAAACATAAGTATCCAAAATAATAACATATGCCAATGTTTTCTAACAATACCATCATAACATAGGGGATCGTGAATATCTTCCTACTTCCAATAATATAATAGACCAGGCATCACCACCCATATCCAATAGTGGATTGATTATCACTACTCACATCCCATAGTAATCTCATAATATATAATGTTTATCTGGTAGATTAGAGTGATATATGATTTTGATCCCATAATAAACATTATGATAAACCATGTATATGTTTTTCACATGATAATAGTCATAAATCACAAATTGAAACCCCTACGAATAGAAAATGGGATAAAAAAATTATTATACGCTATCGAATACGGAGAAATCAAGAATTGAATTAGATAATACTCAAACTTCAAACACAAAAAGAAACATTTCATAAGAAAATTTAAAGGGTGATACATGGAAGTTATAAAATGTTAAATATGACAGATTATCAAACTTTATAAATCAAAATATATGAAAAATCGTGAATTTTTTCTGTTTTAGTGACATTTTTTTAAAAAATAATACTGAAATTCACTTTCAAATAATTTTAAAAAAATGAAAAATACATTTAATACAAAATTATAAATTTAAAATACTGATAATGGAGCCTTAAAATATAATAAGTATATGAATTATGTATTAGAAGAAACAACATTTGTGGTCATATAAAGAAAAAACATTTTAAGTATTTTTAAAAAAATTGAAAACCCACACGTCAAAAAAAATTATAAAATATCCACATGAAATTAGAAGAGGAAAAATATTAAATATAGAGAAGATGAAACATATTTATATTAAAAATAAAAAATAATAATGATTTTTGTTAAGAAACAATATAAAAGTGGATGATAAATAGCTAATATAGATTAAATAAATTATTATTAACAATATCATAATTTTATCTTGTAATAAATCAATAAATATAGAATATTTTGAAATAAAAATTTAATTCACTCCAAAAATAAAAAGAAAATAAAATATGAGATAGATAGTGGAAAAATATATCAAAATTATAAAATTATTCAAATAATAAATTTGATAACTAAATGAAAAGAAGATTGAGAAAAGAAAAGCCATTACAAATTTGGTAACATTTGACTCAAAAGGTAGTAAAAGAGAAAATGATAAATGGAATTATAAATAACTTATATCATACTTCAATTATGAGAAAATATTTTAGTGGGTCATTATTAATACCATATAATGAAAAATATGTGTATAATAAGAAACATTCTCTAATAAAAGTAAATTCGAATGAAAGATCCTTATCCTGGATTCCAATTTGGTTAGACAAGATCTAACTCCTAATATAATCAATTTAGTTTTAGTATTCATTGGTATTATAAAATTTTGTTTATTTATTTTACTCAATACTACTAACCGTTAATTTATTATTACCCATTTATTTGTCATTTATTTTTAAAATCAAATGTTAGGTGTTAAATGTTCCATTATATCCATGCTTTCCATGGTATAGTAGTTTCAGTTATTCTTCTATGCTCGTGGGTTAATCACCTAAAGAATATACATGGAGATTATGTAAATCTATTCATATTATTTTATAGTTATAATAGTGTTTCATGGATTTTATAGTGATTCTTCATAATTAACTATTACAAACTATCCCTTCTATGAATATTTAATTAAATACAGTTTATTTTATTGCTGAACAAAATTTTTAATATTACCATTCTTGAGTTTTGAAAACAAATTAACTTCATCATTATTATATTTATTATATTTATGATTTCTTTAGAATTCAAAATAATAATTTTATAGCATCATTAATGTAGGTGCTAGAACTAAACCAAATAAAATAATGTTATAACTAATGAATGATTAAGAATATTTTTATTTATATATGATGTCATATTCCCTCAATCCTTTATATGCTTCTAATAAACAAATAATTTATATACCATTTTTGGAACCATATAATGTGATGAAAAATTTACCATGCATAATTACAATGTAAAAAAATATTGAGTCACTTAAACACACAATACCTTTTTGGTTTAGAGTATTAGTGATTTAGAAAAAAACATTAAACTGATAAAACTAATATATTTTCCATACAATGTTAATTTTTACCTCTAAATAAAGGATTCCTTATTTTTCAATATATCTAAATTATCTCCCAAAAAATTCTGCACATATGATACCCATCAAGACAAATCATAATTAATACTCTTCTCTATAAGTTGGTGGAAAGGAAAACATAAGAAGGGTGAGCACAAATGCTCAGTAATGGGTATCATATATCAAAAGCTATCAAACACTAAACAAGTCATGAATAATATGGAAGTAATAAATGATAATGAAATAATTCCATATAACTGATCACATTATCTTAAAATAAATCCACAAAAATCATAATTTTATAAATAATAACATTGACAGAAATAACATATTTCATGGTAATGGAATGCATAATTTTGGTCATCTTAGTCTTACCATTGTGGCCTCATTCCAAGATATCATACATAAACGAGTAAGGTTTACACAAAGTTCCCAAGCTAGTTTTTCTCATGAGACCTACCGATTCATTGAGGGGTTATATAATTATAAGGTCCAACTATCACTAAAAAAGATTAATTCATTCATCTTTTTAAAGTAATTAATAAAAACCACAATGTCAACATTTCTTAGTAATCAATAGTTATCCATATTGAAATACCTAGTATACAAATTTTCAATAACTCCCCAGTAAATTAATTGAATGAAATTATTGTCAAAACCCCTTGAATTTTAAATATATTAAAAATATATATTTTAGTTTAAATATTATTAATTTAATGATTCAAATTATATAGCATGGTTCAATGAGATTGAGGAATATAGAAATAAAGAAGAAAAATAAGCTAAAGGGGGGATCAAGAGTGATAGATAATAAAACTTTTATAAACAAGGTGGGGTATAAACATTAAATTAATAGGATAAAGTAGTAGATAATACATGAAACATCTCTAAACATGAGATATATCTTTTATAATTTTAAAATAAAATGGATTTAAAAGCATAAAAAATATTTCATAATATATTTTAGAATTTTAAAAAAACACTATTATAAAAAAAATATCAAAAGTTATTTTTGATTAGTTTACATGAAGAAATATTAAGTCATTATATAAAATGAAATTTCAATATCGTATAATTTAATTTAAATAAATTATAATTCAACACATGTGGAGTTGAAGATAAAATATATTATCATGAAATGGAAAATCCTTTTTAATATTTTAAAATATTTTTATCATAACCCACATCATTTGAAAGACTAATAATGATTCATTTTGGGAATTGATTAAGATAAATATGAATATCATAAGAGTTATTTTATATTTTATTTGGAAATATTAAAGGAAATAATTTGTGGAATTAATGAATATGGACATTGAATAAAAACGGTCTTTAAAGATGATGACAATTATACTTAGAAATGGTGTACATTTCTAATAATTAAATTCTCCATGGAAGAATATTTAAATTAAAATTATCATTTTCCCTAGATATAGAATAGTGAATATTATATGAAATATGAAAATGAACAATATAGGGAAATTAAAAAGAATAGATTTCAAGAGGAAACCTTTTAACTCAATTAAATGAAGTTGAGTTAGAAAAAAACCATTCAACTTGTGTTTTGTATGAATTAAGATAACATGAAAAGGTAATTTTTAAATGGAATTTAAAATCTAAATACTAAAGGATGTTTAATTTTGAAAAATTAAATGGGTCAGTAACTACACCATATAAAATAATAATAAGTGCATATTTTGAAATCATGCCTCTATAAAGGGAAATTGAGATGAAAACCCAAACATTTCTTCCTAACATCCCAGAATGAACTTTAAACTCTGATATAATAAAAATAACCATATTAATGACTTGTTTAAAAGAATTATTCAAATATATTACCTTTTATAATGTAGAATCTAGTGTTTTAGACTATACGGTTTTCTGAGGGAATTTGATTTTTTGGCAAGTACTCGATGGGTCAGTTTACAAATCAGGAATCAGAATGAAATTTAGAGAGTTTAATAACTTCAAAATGTAGTTTTTGGACTTTTTAGAATTCTTTATAAATTTATAGGGTGGATCTTGGATTTTTGGGAGCACTGGACTCAAAATATTTGGGTTTTAAAGGACCTATAGAGGGAACACAGTTTCTCTAAAACCATGAAGCTTATTGCATATGGTCATAGGATATCGCATGAACTACAAATAGTTTACCAAACCATGCACTTATATCACATCTTTAGTCGTATTTGATAGTACCTAAACACTATTTACCACATGATTGGCACACAATTTCTAAACAACGCGGGACAAGCTGAATGGGGAGCCCTAGTTCCTAGTAGAGGGCATACGGTTTTCCAAACCATGTGTGGTGGCCTGTTTTAAAAATTGAATTAATTTAATTATGCTTAAATTAAAAATAAAAATACACCTAAGAACTCCATTTCCCTCACTCATGTCACAGGACGCATGTACCTCCCCTCTTTTCCTTGGATGTGTGTCGCACCCACCCAGCCCCCTCCCACTTTTGGATCCATCTCTAATAGCCATTTTCCTCATATGTTCTCATGGTTTAGGGTCGATGTCTTGAGGTAAGGTATCTGGTTCATTATCCATTTGATTTTTGGATGATTTTAGGTCTCCTTTTCTCCCTTCATGATTTAGCAAACACCCTAGGTTATGGTTAACCCATATATTGATTTCTTCTTTTGATGTTAGGGTGTGAAATGAGCTCCTTGGGTTAGATTTATGTGTATTCTGACATCTGTTTCTAAAGATGAAGTAGATCGGGTCATTTTAACTCATTGTTTCTACTTTGAGGTGAGGGTTTCTTCCACTATGTTTTTTTTTCACCTTTTAATTTAGGATCTTAAGGTTTTTTGAGTCTCTAGAATTGATTGTAGTGAGTTTTGATCATATTTGATGGTTCACACACACATGAATAGGTATGTATATATATATATGTATATGTATATTTCTTCCTCATATGTGTTCCCTCATGGTGAGGGGAATACGTGCTTTGTGTTATAGGATATATATATATATATATATATATATATATATATATTATAATGTATGTGTCGGTGGGTGTGGTGCGGTTTCGAGTGGTTTCTGCTAAATTTGAAAAGTGTCGAGTGTCGGCTTGGTATACTACTTGAGGTGGGATCCTTAACCTTTACATTTTATTTAAGAATGCATTATTTTCCTAAAAAATTATTCTTGAAGATTTGAATTTGAATTACAGAATGAACTACTTAATTGTGATAAATTATTTGTTTGAGAAACAATGTCATTTTTAAAAACCAAACCCCTCCAATAGAGTTTCATTGTCTTATAATCAAAAATTTTTTGATTATATGTTTCATTAATTCTTGGATTAATTATTTTCAATTTCCCAATTCTTGATGACATAATGTAACATAATTCATGTTTAGGACATGACCTCCAATGGAATTGGGAAATGGACTTTCATTTTTGAATGTTAATAGAACCTTTTCACATTCTAAGTGCAATGTTTTTTCTTTAAATTTGAATTGCCTTTTATTGAACCACTTAAGGGGTGTATTCCTATGTTTTTTAGTTAAAGGAATATTATTTAGAACTAATGAAAATTAGTTTACTTAGTTTAGAGATGTTTGCCTCCCTTGGAATTTGATTCACTTGACTTAATAGCTAATATGAATTAGAATTGCCTAAATGGTTATTTAGAAAAATTTGAATTTTGATGAATGGTTGGGTATACCCATGTGATTTGAATAAATGTAAGTGGTAATTAAGGGGTGGGTACGCCCATGTAACATGTTTGAATGTGAATAGTTTTATATGAGTGGGTATACTCTCGGAATTTAATTTTTCACAATTGATGGATAATGAGTGGATATACTCATTAAATTACATGAATGGGAAATTTATAAATGAGTGGTGAAACTCTATAGATATTTTCAACATGATTTGGGATACATGAGTCGGTATACTCATGAGGTACTAATTATTTGTTAATGGATTACATGAGGGGGTAGAATCTTGTATAATTTATGAAAATTCTATGAGAGTAAATGAATGACAAAATAGATTTCATGAACAAATCTCCTTGGATTGTGAATGTGGTAATTCATGCATTATGTAGACAATTCCCCTATGATCTTGATTCCATGGGATTCCTTGGGAATTTATACCCCTTGGATCTGGCTTTCTTTGACTCACGTAGAATATATCTGGTATGACTTACTCTAGGACTCCAACTAGTGTCTAATCAAGCTTCCATCGAGATGTTCCTCAGACTCGATGAGGAATCCTTGGTATCTGAAACCTCGGATCTGACCCTTCATGATCTGACTCTTTGACATATGGCATGGCTGTGAGTTATATGATACATTTTATTATATGGATTGGCCATTGTAAATTGTGACATGTGTAATTATACGGCTTGGTCGTGGGTGATATGAATTTTCTAGTTTAATGGAAATTACACTATTAATATGACACGTAGGGTATGTAACACCCCATGATTTCATAGTATGATGTCTCTTTAAAATAATAAAATAGCTTGCACCACAAGCAACACCGAGTTTGAGCACGCCACGACTTACCAAACTAGACGTTCAAAAAGAGGTTATGAATAATATTAATTTAATTTTTAATTTTATACACTCCATATCATTTTAAAATTCATATTATGTGTTTTTTAGACATAATATAAGAACAAATTCAATTTTTTGGATAAAATAAGTATTTTTTAAAAAAATGTAGTTTGTCGTCTTTTAATGGAAAACCATTTTTAAATCTAATATTTGACAGGTTTTATAGTATAATTATATTATATTTTTACCATTTAATCCAATGTTGGTCATTGGATGTAAATTTACTTTTTAATTAGACATAAAAACTTGTCAATCTTTTCATAGTATTTACATCTTAAAAACTCACTTTCTTGTTTTGACAATGGTAATTAATTTTAAATAAATTAGTGAAACTTATATGTTTTGAATTTGGTAAAATTTACATCATTTTTGAATTTGGGATATCAAAATTATCTTTGGGTGAATTTTGGGTATTTTTCTGAAAACATTCAATTATTGATGAATAGTGAAAAACATTGCATTGTAGATAAAAACCGACTTTTTCATTTAAATAATTATTTTAATTAAAAATTTATCTTAAAGTAAAAATAGATATATAATATATATATTATTCCAATTTAATTCATTAGAGTCATTTTATAATAAGATTAGACATATAAAATTTTATTGAACTAGTTTCACATCTTTCACCCACCTTCTAGGTACATTTGCAAATTTGCATAAAACGTAATTTTATTGCTCCTGTGAATTGAATTTCTAAAATCCAAGAGACAAGGTTGATAATAGTAAGTAAAATATTGTTCAATAAGATTAATTTTTTTGGTGAATAGTTACTTTTGAATTTTATTTACCACAGTTAAAAGTAAAAAAATGATATTAAAATTACCCTAACACATGTCCTAATTCTATTGGATAAGTGTATTTCGACCAAAATCAACCTTATGACAGAAATATGATCCTTTATGGTCTATTTGGATTAGATTAGAACATTTATTATATTTTATTTAAAGAAGAGTTAAAAAGTGTTAAATTCAATGTTTAATAACTAAAACATTTTTAATATAGTGTTAAACATGATATAAATTAAACTATAAATATTAATTAGGAATATAAAAAGATTTACAACATCATGGTATTTTATTTATAATTTTTATACATTAAATAATTAAATTTATTTATGACACAATGATGAAGTAGTAATTAAATTATTAATGAAAGACTAAAATAATTGATGTTATAAATATTAAAATAAATGTAATTTGAGATGTTTTATGCATTCCACGAATTTTATAGGTTAATATGACATGTTAGGGTTTATTAAATGCATTTTTTCAAAGTAATCATGTTGTTATGACTTTCAAAAAAAACAAATACTAAATAGTGTCAAAATTCACATAAAAGATTTTATAAAACAAATACTATTTTATTAAATTATATATCATTCATAAAAATATAAATTTCAACCAAAGGACTTATATAATGATACATATGTCCTTAAATAACCACTTGAGGTTCACTTGTCATTTTATAGTATGTTTTTTAACCTTGTAATATAATAATACTAGAAGACATGTCCAATGTTAAACTATTTAACTAACTATTAAAACTAAAAGATAAGGCTAATATGGTGACCTAGAATTGTCTAAAAGCTATAGTTTGAGAGGTTTTCGACCCATCCCAACCTTATCCATGAACTAAATCCATTAGGAGATATTATTAACTAAAAATGATTTTATAATAAAATAATATTTCAAGCTTTTCTAAAGTGACCCTCACATCTCTTATAAAAGGGTATTTTCCCTTCTCTTAATTTCGCACCTCTAAAGCCTTTTTTATCGGCCAAACCCTACTAAAATATCCTACCAATGACACTAAATTCAATCTAGAGCCCTTAATTTGATCATGAAGCCAGTTTAAGGAGCTATTTTGTTCAAATCAAAAGGAATAACCCGAAGAAGATGTAATTACTTCATCACCTCTTTTAAAGTTCTTTTCTTCTTCCACATCTCTTTCTTTTTTTTCCATACTAAAATAATAAATACAGTACCTTATATGTACTAAGATGTAATTATAAATATTCTACAACCATATTAATTATTCTATCCATCCTATTAATGAAAAATTCAGCATACGTGTGTACGTACGGCTTGCCGTCTCCACATCGTGGTGTAGTTTGTTATTCAACACTTCATTATTTGTATGGGTATAATAATGAGTATAGGTGATGTAAATAACAAATATAACATGTTAATTATTCTGTATATATAATATACCATCCAATTACAAAATATTTCACCACTAATAGAATGGTATTTTTTCTCATGCGTACGTAGGCCTTACCGTCTCCACGACGTGATGAGATTTGGTTCCCCATTGTAACCATTCATGAATAAAATTTATTTTGTGATTAAAAATAATTTTTTAGAACATATTATCATTATTTATATGAATAAAATACATCCTATCCATAACAAATATTACTTACGTTACAAAACATATAAAGGAAAACTAATCAGTTAACACGCAAAACAATAATACTACTCAAATATCATTAACAAAGAAATATTAAAATATCATATATGATATCATATTTATTTATGTGGTTCTTTTATAATTTAATAAAAATTATTTAACCATTATAGAGGAGGTTAACCTACCCTCGACTAAGTAAAAGTATAAGGTAAGGGTTAATTTTACAATCTCTTTATTATCAGTGGTTGTTTATACAGAAGTATCTACAGGGACTTCGTTCTCATCCACATCTGTGTTTCATAAAAATATATTTCAAAACATTTTTTCTATTTACTAAAATATGGGTTAAAGTCATTTATACCATTTTTGACTTTTTATAAAATGTTTTTAAATGAATCTTTCTATTGCTTTCCAAATAAGGTACTTTATGACCTTTTTGACAAATTAAGGAAAGAATTTGTTTTTTAACTTATACAGTGGGTGTAGCTATTTTCTACTGTTATAAAACCTTTAAAGCCTCCATTACAAGATTATAAGAATATTTTCAAAATAAATTTTTTCTTTTATAGTTATCTGACTTTTAAAATACTTCAAAATAGAAAGTGATATTTTTCTCAAATAGTTTTGATATCATCTATGTCAACATCCTTTGTTGTAATTTACACTTGTTTGAAGTTGATTTATTATGATACAATATTCCATATTGTATTGAAGGTTTGTTAATATCTTTAACTACAGATATTCTATTTTTATACCATTCATGGTTTATGATTAAAGTATTAACATTTTGTATGCTAGTTTTAATACAAATGTTTATGTTATGTTTCAACCTTTACATATGAGGAATTTATTGGACATAGTAAGTGGCATGAGGGGCATCCTATATCCCCACTATTCCTCAATAGGTATAATGAGACAAACTTGTGTCTTGGCACAAGACCTGGACAAAATATTATTTGTATTATTGGCATGAGGCCTTGACTGTGTGGTTATGATGTTCGGGATTATGCATTACATCATTATGAAATTACCTATTGATATTACATGTGACTAATCGTCTAGTAGAACATCCATATGAATAAGTAAATAACATTATTTGATTTATCTTTTCCATATTATACCGAAGTTTAAGTTTAAAAGGATTTTGTTTTAGTCATATACATTTGCTTAAATGTTTATATTTTCTTATGATAGTTTCCACTATATGGTTATCCTTACTGAGCATCTGAGCACACCCCTCTTTTTTCCCAGGATGTAATGGACTATATTGTGATTGACCTATACGAATATTCTAAAGGATATAAGTGTGTTCAAAGGAGACACAATGTTTTAGTTTTTCCATTTCATAATGTAATATAAAACATATGTATGTATCTTGTACCTATAAGGATACCAAACTTTACGGTCTTCTAAGACTTTATCTGTTGTTTTCATTCCAATGTTATGTAATAATGAACTGACTCTGGGTAACTGGGGTCTGGGCGTTACTATTTGTATTAGATAAAGTTTAGTACAAACTTAGAAACTAGATTTAGAAAAACTATGATTATAGAACATTACCCTAAGATAGACTTTGAGGATTAGTATAGAAGAACTTCCAAAAAATTTGGTAATGTAGATATTATGTGGGTTTTCCAAGCAATACATCCCTATCTGGATACTACAAGTGGACGTGGTTCTGGCGTAGATGTACCTAGGAGTGAAAACTCCAACAAGGAGTTTCGGGCATAACCCAGGGTATCTTCGTACATGAAAATGGGCCTTACTGTGCACCCTGTTTAACACTCTAATGGGATATTCTTAAGATAATTCACATTTTCATTACAACCCATTATGAAGGATTTATGAGTAAATATGCCAGCAAAGAAACCATTTTTAGGATTATGATACTAGATGTCTGAAAATATTCAATTAATGTTAATGATTTTTCTCATTTTGGGATTATATATTTTGATATGATCTAACCTAGTGTATTTAGCATTTAGAAATGGATCCCAGTGGAAGGAATGAGAAATATTGAAATAGGCATGATCCAAAGAGTAAGAAGTATCATATCATTCATGGTCTTAAGACAACCTTTATAAGGGTAGTAGTCTCCCATGCATTCTCTTCATATGAAGAAATATTATAATGTGTTATAAATATAAGTAAATAATTCTCTGATTCATATGGATTTGAAAGGAAGCTAGAGAAGAAAAGGATGATAGAGAGAAAGTTGGATAGAGAAAATAAGGGAAAGAAGGATTTTCCCATATGTGATAATTATGGAAATAATCACCTTGGGAAGTGTTTGAACGGAATGGTAGTTTGTTATAAGTGTGGAGAAAAAGGACACCAAGTTCTTGATTTCAAGGGTAAGAAAAATGTTTCAAATGTACAATGTTTCATCTGAAAAGAGTTGGGACACTACACGAATCAATGTCCCAATCATCATAGTATACTGCAAATTATACTATTGGATAATAATCATGTTATGATACTACCACAGATGAAGAGGAATGATTTTTGTTCTTAAGTTGTTATTAAATAATTATTTCATTTGAGTATTGTATTAATGATGTACAGGTCATAAGAATTATTAAGTATATAAGGATTGTACTATAGTACATTTTCATTAAGGATTTGAGATTTTATGGTACTAAGTAAAGTGACAAAGTTTCAAGTTAAGCATTTTGGAAAATAAATGGTTGGGGTAAATATAACACTTATTATGTTTCTAAAACTGAGATAATGATTTCGTAATAAGATTTGATTGATTTGGATAAATTTTATTGCATATTCTGGAATATCTTAAAACTAATTAATTGTTTTTTTATTCTATCACTGTTGGAGTTTACAACATTTTTGGATATAAAGAGTATATCTAGTATTCTATAAGTAATAAGGGATCATAAATGTAATCAGTAAGGTTTTATGGTAATTATGGGTGTTACCTTGTTTTAAGAAAATACATGATGAAGGTATTCACATGTTATTACATGGAAAAAGATATCATCAATATGTTTACCTTGCTTATAAATTTTGGACCGTGAATTTAGACAAAAGTATTTTGGATCAGTATAATGTTTGGAATGAATTAAGTTGGACATCAGATACTATTTTTATGTTTAAAAAATTTCTTAAGATTACTTTTGGATTTTTATAAAAAGTTCAACATGAAGGTCAGGCGATAACCTGTCGCGTCCGGCAAGACCGCAAAACTAGAACCCACAAATGAAATGTTAAAATGGTGTATCACCTAACACCGTATTACATATTGTCCTGGTTTGTATAATTTTGTTTTTTTAAATTGGTATGAAAGATGATTTATAAATTCATTTTTTTTGGAACCTTGTACAATTAGGTTAAATAGAATATTTTTCAGTTCTATTATATTTTGAAGTGATATATAAGTTTGTGGTAGAAACAAGGTAAATGATGGAACTCTACTTGTCAAGTATTATTTTTTTCCTTAAACTTTTGGGAAATTATCTAAAAACCAAAAATGTGTTATCCTAAAACATTATGTTTTTTGAGTTGATGATATTTTAAATCTTCATATATTTATGGATTTAAGGGCCGTAATTTTGGATTTGTTGTTCACTTGTTTGTGATTGATGACCCTAATCACTACCTATAAATATTTACATTTTTTCTCCAATTATGTGTCCATAATTTCCACAAATTTTCTCCTATTCAAAACACTAATATGGTGGTGACTTTTTCATTTCTCTTTCCATCATATTAAGACTAAATTTTATTCACCCTTTTTCTGATTTGGGTTTTCCACAAAGGTATTTTCAATTTTCAACCTTGTATTTTCGAAAAACAATTTCAAATTACGAGGAAGAAATTTATTGGAGGGTAGAATGTAACATCCTAGGATTTCTCAGTATGTTATCTCTTTAAAGTAATTCAATAGCTTTCACCACACGTGACACCGAGTTCGAGCACACCACGACTTACCTAACTAGCCATTCAAAAGCTGTTCTAAATAGTATTAACTTAATTTTGAATTTGAAATACTCCATATAATTTTAACATTCATATTATGTTTTTTAGACATAATATAAGAATAATTTCAATTTTTCAGATAAAAGAAGTAATTTTCAAAAAATGAAGTTTTCTGCCTTTTAATGGAGAAACCTTTTTAAATCCAATATTTAACACTTTTATATATTAAATTTGATTAAATTAAATTCCTCTTTAGAATTGGGACATAGAAATTTAGTTTGGATAAAATTTTGGTACTTTTCTGATAACTTTCATATTTTGATGAATAGTGAAAAAAAATACTAAATTTTAATTGAAAACAAATTTTTTATCAAAATAATTTAGAGTGTTAAATTATAAATTTTAGTGGTATTAAAGTATAATTAGATTATATTTTGACCATTTAATCCAATTTTAGTTATTGGATGTAATTTCACTTTTTAATTAGACATAAACACATGTAAATCTTTTGATAGTTTTTACTTCTTAAAAACTTGCTTTCTCGTTTTAACAATAGGAATTAATATCAAATTAATTAATGCAACATCTATTATTTTAATATAGAAAAATTGGCATCATTTTTGAATTAGGAATATCAAAATTATCTTTGGGTGGATATTTTGTATTTTTTTTTAAAACATTCAATTTTTGATGAATAATGAAAAAAATTCGTTCTTGATAAAAACTAAATTTTTATTTTAAATAATTATTTTAATTCTGTAAAATGTGGTTCAATAATATGAAAATAATTTTTTTTGAATAGTAAATTTTGAATATTATCACTACGGGAAAAATGAGCAATTGCGACGGGTTATTTGCGACGGGATTTATTCCCGTCGCAAATAGTCATGTTAAAAACTTATTTGCGACGGGGGTAATTCCCCGTCGCAAATAAGGAGGCTTTTGCGACGGGATTGCTTTCCCCGTCGCAAATAGTTTTCCCGCGATGCGCGCCAAATCGCGGGAAACTTATTTGCGACGGGGAAATATTCCCGTCGCAAATAACCGGCGGCGGTAAAAGGTATTTGCGACGGGAATATTCCCCCGTCGCAAATACTATGTCGGCAGGGATTATTTGCGACGGGTCCCGTCGCAAATAACTATTTACCGGTTGACCGTAATAAATGTTGGCTAAGGTATTTGCGACGGGTACCGTCGCAAATAATACTATTTGCGACGGGAATCCCGTCGCAAATGGGCCCGTCGCAAATAATCTAACCTATAAATACCCCCATCCGTTTTTTTCATTTCATTCTCATTCCTTATCTTCTCTCTCTCTCAGAATTATATTTCTAGAGTTGAGTTTTTCTCCAGTTTAAGTTTTTTCTCCGGAGCTGATATTAAAGTTTTGAAGAACGATCAGAACAGATCAATTTTCAAGGTATTTATCTTCATTTTAATTTTGTATTTATTTTTAATTTCTTATTAGTTTCTATTATTATTAATTAGTTGTAATTTAATTATGTTCACATTGTTTTATTATTTAATAAATTTAAATTATAAGTATTGTTTATATGGTAATTAGGAATAATTAGTAATAATTTTTAGTAATTAAGAATAAATATTAATAACTAGTAATAAATACCAATAATTAAGAATAAGAACATTATTACATTATTAGTTTATTTTATTATTAATATTAAAATAATATAATTTTTTATATATATACAGTTCTTTTTTCATCTGTGTGTTTGCTGTCTTCACATGTATTATTTGTATGTGGAGATAGAAAACGCACAGATGAAAAAAGAACTGTATATAAATTAGAAAATTATATTATTTTAATATTAATAATAAAATATATTAATAATGTTATTATTTGTAATTATTGGTAATTATATCTAATTATTGATAATTATTCATTTAATTACTAATAATTATCAATAATTAAGAATAATTAGTAATAATTACCAATAATTAACAATAATTAGTATTAATTACCAATAATTAGTATTAATTACCAATAATTCGTAATAATTAGGAATAATTAACAATAATTAGTAATAATTAGGAATAATTAACAATAATTACGAATAATTAACAATAATTAGTAATAATTAGGAATAATTAGGAATAATTAGTAATAATTAGGAATAATTAGGAATAATTAGTATTAATTAGGAATAATTAGTAATAATTACCAATAATTAGGAATAATTAGGAATAATTAGTATTAATTACAAATAATTAGTATTAATTACAAATAATTAGTATTAATTAGGAATAATTAGTATTAATTACAAATAATTAGTATTAATTACAAATAATTAGTATTAATTACCAATAATTAGTCTTAATTACCAATAATTAGTATTAATTACCAATAATTAGTATTAATTACCAATAATTCGTAATAATTAGTATTAATTACCAATAATTCGTAATAATTAGGAATAATTAACAATAATTAGTAATAATTAGGAATAATTAACAATAATTAGGAATAATTAGTAATAATTAGGAATAATTAGGAATAATTAGTAATAATTAGGAATAATTAGTAATAATTAGGAATAATTAGGAATAATTAGTATTAATTAGGAATAATTAGTATTAATTACCAATAATTAGTATTAATTAGGAATAATTAGTATTAATTACAAATAATTAGTATTAATTACCAATAATTAGTATTAATTACCAATAATTAGTCTTAATTACCAATAATTAGTATTAATTACCAATAATTAGTATTAATTACCAATAATTAGTATTAATTACCAATAATTAGTATTAATTAGGAATAATTAACAATAATTAGTAATAATTAGGAATAATTAACAATAATTAGTAATAATTAGGAATAATTAGTATTAATTAGGAATAATTAGTAATAATTACCAATAATTAGTATTAATTAGGAATAATTAGTATTAATTAGGAATAATTAGTATTAATTACCAATAATTAGTATTAATTACCAATAATTAGTAATAATTAGGAATAATTAACAATAATTAGTAATAATTAGGAATAATTAACAATAATTAGTAATAATTAGGAATAATTAACAATAAGTAGGAATAATTACGAATAATTAGTATTAATTAGGAATAATTAGTAATAATTACCAATAATTAGTATTAATTAGGAATAATTAGTATTAATTACCAATAATTAGTATTAATTACCAATAATTAGTATTAATTACCAATAATTAGTATTAATTACCAATAATTAGTCAAAGTGAATGTGCTTTCACTGATGTGCAAAGAATTGAAGTTTTTCAAGAGAGTACTCAAAATCAATCTTTTTTACAAAGAGATATGAGTATCGATGACGACACCCCACATTTAAGAGTCGGTGATGACGATGATGTTAATGATGTCACACATGAATTTGAAATGGTAAGAGATGAAGCAACTGCAACTCGAATGGATATCGATGATGTTGAGGAGGAATATGAAGATGACATTGACATATATGAAGATGATGATGAAGATGAACACTTATAGAATTCCATGGTATTTATATACAATCATAATATGTATATATATGTATATATAATAGTAATTATCAATTATTTGCTAATATTAACATTTTCTGTTTCAGATGGACGAGGCCACATTTCGTGAGTTGGCGGAGGCTGACCTGCCTTTCGATGCGGATGAGTTGCTGGCAGATGACCCTCAGCCTGCAGGCGCTCCAGGGAGTACGCGGAGGGGGCGCGGTCTTGCACGATTGATGATTCCTGACCCCGTCCCCGAGCGACGTCCACGTCTTGGGTTTGATCCGCGCACCCGGAGGTGTGATAACCTGTGTAATAACCTGTGAATTTGACTAAGATTTCATTAATCTATTCACATAATAAATGTTTATTATTTTTTCAGTTTTTCGCATATAGCAGTCGGACAGGGCAGCGCTATTTTGCGCAACTATTTCTCTCAGCCGTGGACCACATGGGAGCAGATTCCCATTGATGTGCAGCAGGCAATGTTCGGCCATTGGTTGGTACGTACGTAAATAAATAATTTTTATTTTGAAAATTATTTCATTTCTAACTTGATATTTTGATTTATTTGTAGGGTTTATGGTATCCGATCGAGGATACCATGCGTGACGCCATCCACGAGGCATGGGAGGTGGCCATGCGTGATCGCCTTCGTCAGTTTTTGCACAATTTAAGAAAAGCTGCGATGAAGAAAGCAGGAGTGTCAGATTTTGAGGAGTCATGTAGAGCACACCGACCAGAGTACATTTCATCCCATGTATGGGATGGATTATGTGCGCACTGGTTGAGTGGTGCCTTTCAGAGGAGATCATCGGTGGGGAGGCAGAATCGGGGGAGGCAGGAGGTGACTCATCGAGCTGGGAGTCGTTCTTTCAGTACTCATAGACAGCATCTGGTACGTACATTATTTATAAATATTTTATATAACTATAAATATTAACAGTTTATTTTTTATTCTTATAGGCTGTCGAGCACCCCGATATTACAGAGTACGACGTATATCGGAGGATGTATAGTGATCCTGCTACTGGGGAGCTCAGAGGTGATCGTCAGCATCACATCGTGGTCAGTATTATTTGTTTTCAAGTTTAAAAATTAACTGCATATAATATATTCACAATTTTAATTTTAAATTGCAACTATAGGAGTCATATGAGGCCGCAGCGGCACAGGCCCGGCCTGAGAGTCAGGCCGAGTCATCAGATCAGACCACTGCCCGTCAGTTTGATGAGGCGGCATGGATGCAGGCCACCCAGTATGCCTTCGAGAAGGGCCGGGTAGTTGGTATCGGCTCTCGACTGACTCCCGGAGATTATTATGGCAGTGCTGCGATGTCGGCGTCCAGCTCGAGGGGAGCTCGTGCATCTTCTTCTACACAGTATGAGGAGCAGTTGCGATCTCAGACTGCACAGATAGAGAGTCTCCGACAGGAGCAGGAGCAGATACGTCAGCAGCATGAGGAGGAGCGTCGACGCCAGCAGCAGCTGTACGAGGAGCAGACGAGTCGGTGGCAGCAGCAGCATCAGGAGCAGATGGAGTACATGCGCCGACTCACTCATGCTTTAGGGATGGAGTTTCCTCCACCACCATCTGCAGATCCCCCACCTCCCCCCCCTCCTACAGATTAGAGTTTGTATTTCTGTTATAAAATTTGTGAAATCAAAATATTTTTTTTTTCTATTCGTAGTTTCTGTCTCATTATAAAATATTAATAATATTATATTTTTAAATAACAATATTAATATGAATAATAATAATATTTATATTTTATAATATTAAATTTTATATATATATTAAAATTTTATATATATATTAAAATTTTATATATATATTAAAATTTTATAATATTATAATTTAATTATTTTTTTGTAATACTTGAATTATTTTAATATTTGAATGTAAAATAATTCTATTATTTTTATATTAATTAAAATAACTTATTAATATTTTTTTTATTTATGAATTATAATTATAATATTATTATATTAATTAAATTATTTATTAGTATTCTATTATTTTTATTTTTGAATTATAATTCTACTATTATTATAGTAATTAAAATAATTTATTATTTTCATTTGTAAATTATAATTCTATTATTATATTAATTAAAATAATTTATTAATAATTTATTTTTTTTATTTTTTTTATAGTATTTGCGACGGGATACTATGCCCGTCGCAAATACTAGTATTATTAATATTTTTTTAAAAAGAGTATTTGCGACGGGACCCGTCGCAATTACTATGAATAGTATTTGCGACGGGTCCCGGTTCCCGTCGCAAATACTAGTATTATTAATTTTTTTATTTTTTAAAAAAAACGTTATTGCGACGGGCCCGTCGCAAAAACTATTTGTGACGGGTCCCGTCGCAAAAGGTATTTGCGACGGGCCCGTCGCAATAACTGTTTAAAAAGTTTTTTACAAAAATACGGAATACTATTTGCGACGGGGAGAATGCCCGTCGCAAAAAAGGGCTTTAGCGACGGTCCCGTCGCAAATAAGTTTAGTTGCGACGGCGTTTTCCGCAACGGGCTATTTGCGACGGGACCCCGTCGCAAATGGCTATTTGCGACGGGATCCCGTCGCAAATAGCCCGTCGCAAATACCTGTTTTTCCAGTAGTGTATGTACCACGGTTAAAAGTAAATAGGGTAATTGAAGGTAAAAATGATATTAAAATTACCCTAACAGATGTCCTAATTTTATAGGATAAGTGTATTTTGGCCAAAATAAACCTTAGGAAAAAATATGATCGTTTTTTATCCACTTGGATTAGATTAGGACATTTATTATATTTTATTTAAATAATAGTTATAAGTGTTAAATTCAACATTTGATAAATAAATAATTTTTAATATAGGGTTACAAATAAGATAAATACAACTATAAATATTTATTAAAAATATAAAAATATTTACTACATCATGGAATTTTATTTATAATTTTTAAGCTTTAAATATTTAAATTTATTTATGAAAAAATGATGATGTGGTAATTACCTTATTAATTAAAGCCTAAAAATAATTGATGTCATAAAAATTAAAATAAATGTTAATTGATACTTTTAATGCATTCCACGAATTTTCTAGGTTAATATGACATGTTAGGGTTGATGAAATGTATTTTTTTCGAAGTAATCATGTTGTTATGACTTTCACAAAAACCAAATACTAAATAATGTCAAAATTGAAATAAATGAGTTTTTAAAACAAATACTACTTTATTAAATTCTATAATATTTATAAAAATCTGAGGATCAGCCAAAGGAATTATATAATGATATATATTTCATTAAATAACCATTTGAGGTTCATGTGGAATTTTATATTAAATTTATTAACCTTGTAATATAAAAATACAAGAATATATGTTAAATGTTAAACTATTTGACTAAGAGTTAAATATAAAATACAAGTTTAATATGGTGACTAAACTTTTCTAAAACCTATTCGTAGAGAGTCTTTCAATCCATCCACACCTTATCCTTGAAATAAATCCATTTAGAGCTATTATAAATCAAAAATTATTTTATAATAAACTAATATTTCATGCTTTTCCTAAAGTGACCCGCACCTCTCGTATAAAAGGGTACTTCCCCTTCTCTTAATTTCACACCTCTAAAGCATTTTTTCTCGGCCTAAACCAACTCAAATATCCTCTCAACTACCCTTAATTCATCCTAGAGGCCTTATTTTTATTAGAAATCCAACCTAAGGAGTCCTTTTGTTCAAATCAAAAGGAAGAACCCAAAGAATATATAATTACTTCATCGTCTCATTCAAAGTTATTTTCTTCTTCCACTTATCTTTATTTATTGTTTCCATACTAAAATAATTAATCTAGTACATTATACATACTTAAATGTTATTATAAATATGTTACAACCATATTCATTATTCTATCCATCCTATCACTACGGGAAAAATGAGCAATTGCGACGGGTTATTTGCGACGGGATTTATTCCCGTCGCAAATAGTCATGTTAAAAACTTATTTGCGACGGGGGTATTTCCCCGTCGCAAATAAGGAGGCTTTTGCGACGGGATTGCTTTCCCCGTCGCAAATAGTTTTCCCGCGATGCGCGCCAAATCGCGGGAAACTTATTTGCGACGGGGAAATATTCCCGTCGCAAATAACCGGCGGCGGTAAAAGGTATTTGCGACGGGAATATTCCCCCGTCGCAAATACTATGTCGGCAGGGATTATTTGCGACGGGTCCCGTCGCAAATAACTATTTACCGGTTGACCGTAATAAATGTTGGCTAAGGTATTTGCGACGGGTACCGTCGCAAATAATACTATTTGCGACGGGAATCCCGTCGCAAATGGGCCCGTCGCAAATAATCTAACCTATAAATACCCCCATCCGTTTTTTTTATTTCATTCTCATTCCTTATCTTCTCTCTCTCTCAGAATTATATTTCTAGAGTTGAGTTTTTCTCCAGTTTAAGTTTTTTCTCCGGAGCTGATATTAAAGTTTTGAAGAACGATCAGAACAGATCAATTTTCAAGGTATTTATCTTCATTTTAATTTTGTATTTATTTTTAATTTCTTATTAGTTTCTATTATTATTAATTAGTTGTAATTTAATTATGTTCACATTGTTTTATTATTTAATACATTTAAATTATAAGTATTGTTTATATGGTAATTAGGAATAATTAGTAATAATTTTTAGTAATTAAGAATAAATATTAATAACTAGTAATAAATACCAATAATTAAGAATAAGAACATTATTACATTATTAGTTTATTTTATTATTAATATTAAAATAATATAATTTTTTATATATATACAGTTCTTTTTTCATCTGTGTGTTTGCTGTCTTCACATGTATTATTTGTATGTGGAGATAGAAAACGCACAGATGAAAATAGAACTGTATATAAATTAGAAAATTATATTATTTTAATATTAATAATAAAATATATTAATAATGTTATTATTTGTAATTATTGGTAATTATATCTAATTATTGATAATTATTCATTTAATTACTAATAATTATCAATAATTAAGAATAATTAGTAATAATTACCAATAATTAACAATAATTAGTATTAATTACCAATAATTAGTATTAATTACCAATAATTCGTAATAATTAGGAATAATTAACAATAATTAGTAATAATTAGGAATAATTAACAATAATTACGAATAATTAACAATAATTAGTAATAATTAGGAATAATTAGGAATAATTAGTAATAATTAGGAATAATTAGGAATAATTAGTATTAATTAGGAATAATTAGTAATAATTACCAATAATTAGGAATAATTAGGAATAATTAGTATTAATTACAAATAATTAGTATTAATTAGGAATAATTAGTATTAATTACAAATAATTAGTATTAATTACAAATAATTAGTATTAATTACCAATAATTAGTCTTAATTACCAATAATTAGTATTAATTACCAATAATTAGTATTAATTACCAATAATTCGTAATAATTAGTATTAATTACCAATAATTCGTAATAATTAGGAATAATTAACAATAATTAGTAATAATTAGGAATAATTAACAATAATTAGGAATAATTAGTAATAATTAGGAATAATTAGGAATAATTAGTAATAATTAGGAATAATTAGTAATAATTAGGAATAATTAGGAATAATTAGTATTAATTAGGAATAATTAGTATTAATTACCAATAATTAGTATTAATTAGGAATAATTAGTATTAATTACAAATAATTAGTATTAATTACCAATAATTAGTATTAATTACCAATAATTAGTCTTAATTACCAATAATTAGTATTAATTACCAATAATTAGTATTAATTACCAATAATTAGTATTAATTACCAATAATTAGTATTAATTAGGAATAATTAACAATAATTAGAAATAATTAGGAATAATTAACAATAATTAGTAATAATTAGGAATAATTAGTATTAATTAGGAATAATTAGTAATAATTACCAATAATTAGTATTAATTAGGAATAATTAGTATTAATTAGGAATAATTAGTATTAATTACCAATAATTAGTATTAATTACCAATAATTAGTAATAATTAGGAATAATTAACAATAATTAGGAATAATTAGGAATAATTAACAATAATTAGTAATAATTAGGAATAATTAACAATAAGTAGGAATAATTACGAATAATTAGTATTAATTAGGAATAATTAGTAATAATTACCAATAATTAGTATTAATTAGGAATAATTAGTATTAATTACCAATAATTAGTATTAATTACCAATAATTAGTATTAATTACCAATAATTAGTATTAATTACCAATAATTAGTATTAATTACCAATAATTAGTATTAATTAGGAATAATTAACGATAATTAGTAATAATTAGGAATAATTAACAATAATTAGTAATAATTAGGAATAATTAGTATTAATTAGGAATAATTAGTATTAATTAGGAATAATTAGTATTAATTAGGAATAATTAGTATTAATGAGGAATAATTAGTATTAATTACCAATAATTAGTATTAATTACCAATAATTAGTATTAATTAGGAATAATTAACAATAATTAGTAATAATTAGGAATAATTAACAATAATTAGTAATAATTAGGAATAATTAACAATAATTAGTAATAATTAGGAATAATTAACAATAATTAGTAATAATTAGTATTAATTAGGAATAATTAGTAATAATTACCAATAATTAGTATTAATTAGGAATAATTAGTAATAATTACCAATAATTAGTATTAATTACCAATAATTAGTATTAATTACCAATAATTAGTAATAATTAGGAATAATTAACAATAATTAGTAATAATTAGGAATAATTAACAATAATTAGTAATAATTAGGAATAATTAACAATAATTAGGAATAATTAGTATTAATTAGGAATAATTAGTATTAATTACGAATAATTAGTAATAATTACCAATAATTAGTAATAATTACCAATAATTAGTAATAATTACCAATAATTAGTATTAATTACCCATAATTAGCATTAATTACCAATAATTAGCAATAATTACCAATAATTAGCAATAATTACCAATAATTAGCAATAATTACCAATAATTAGTATTAATTACCAATAATTAGTAATAATTACGAATAATTAGAAATAATTAGAAATAATTACCAATAATTAGCAATAATTAGCAATAATTAGAAATAATTAGCAATAATTAGAAATAATTAGCAATAATTAGAAATAATTAGCAATAATTAGAAATAATTAGCAATAATTAGTAATAATTAGCAATAATTAGGAATAATTAGTAATAATTAGGAATAATTAGGAATAAGTAGGATTAATTAGGATTAATTAGGATTAATTAGGATTAATTAGGATTAATTAGGAATAATTAGGATTAATTAGGAATAATTAGTAATAATTGCCAATAATGACCAATAATTGCCAATAATTACCAATAATTGCAAATAATTAGGAATAATTGCAAATAATTAGGAATAATTAGGAATAATCAGGAATACTCAGGAATACTCACGAATACTCACGAATACTCACGAATAATCACGAATAATCACGAATACTCACGAATAATCACGAATACTCACGAATACTCACAAATAATCAGGAATACTCAGGAATACTCAGGAATACTCAAGAACACTTAGCAAAAAAAATTATATTATCAATATTTATGAAAAAAATATTAATATTATTAAAATAATAAAAATTTATAAAATATTAAAATTATCAATATTTACAACAGATTTTGCTCTATTCTTAACATGTTCAAATCTTAAAGGGTCGCTAATTGTCAGGTCATGCGCAATAAAAAGTTTCTGTCAGCCATGTCCAATGTAAACTCTATAATTGTCCTTGCATAGTCGATCACTTCAAAAGTAATGTTGCAATCAGACAAACCAAGTCATTCCCTTCTTATCTATAAGAATCATCTCACATGAACCTTTACATAGACCATTCTTCCTTGAAAATTTAAGGGATATCCCCTCAAATTTTTAAGGAAGAATGATCTATGTAAAGGTTCATGTGAGATAATTCTTATAGTTAAGAAGGGAATGACTTGGTTTGTCTGATTGCAACATTACTTGCGAAGTGATCAACCATGCAAGGACAATTATAGAGTTTACATTAGACATGGCTGACACAAACTTTTTATTGCGCATGACCTGACAATTGACGACCCTTTAAGATTTGAACATGTTAATAATAGAACAAAGTTTGTTCTGAATATTGATAATTTTAATATTTTTTAATATTTTTTATTATTTTAATAATATTAATATTGTTTTTTCGTAAATATTGATAATATTTTTTTTATTACTAATAATTAGTAAACGAAATCTGCTTGGATAATGAAGGGAAAATTTATAACCATCTCCACAACGATGATTATCAAATTTCCTTTCATTATTCAAGCAGTTGTCCTTTTGCTAAGTATTGCTAAGTATTGCTAAATTAGTAATAAATAGTAATAATTAGCAATAAATTGTAATAATTAGTAATAAATTGTAATAATTAGTAATCCTTGCTTGAGTGTTTTTTCTAACAAATTATTCAAAACCAGTAATGCTTTTATATTTTATAGAAAAATATGGAACAGCGAGGTCGTCAACAGTCATTATTAGATGACCGCATATGGATAAATCAACGTAGAAATCCAAATGGTTCTGGTTTAAATCCAGTATATATAGAGGGTGTGGAGATTTTTTTATCATTTGCGGCATCAAATTCAGAATTTGTTTCAGAAGGAAAGATAAAATGCCCTTGCAGAAAATGTGCATTGAGAACGTTTGACACGTTTGACAAAGTGGGGGAACATCTCTTGCGTTTTGGTTTTCAAGCAGATTATGTTTTTTGGTATCAACACGGTGAACGCAGTTCCAGAGCAGATGATACCAACTTGATTCCGGATCCATCCCAGTTTCAAGATTTAGTACATGATGTTGCAGGTTCATCTGTTCAACATACAGAAACTCCGGCTGATATAGCTTCAAATCCTGAGTTGGGACCGTCTGAATTTTATGAGTTGTTGAAGTCTGCTGAGGATGCATTATATCCTGGCTGCAAGATGAGCAAATTAGAAGCAGTTGCAAAATTTATGGCTATCAAATCAGATAACGGAATGTCAAACACATGTTTTGACCAGATATTTTCTTTGCTGAAAACACTGTTACCCGAAGGAAATGTTTTACCTGCAAATTACTATGAAAGTAAGAGGTTGGTTCGAAATTTGGGACTTACTTGTCAGAAGATTCATGCATGTTCAAATGACTGCATTTTATATTCAGGGGAAAATGAGTCGTTGGATAGTTGTCCCACATGTGGGCAACAGAGATATAAAGAAGGACAACACGGGAAGTCTGGTTTGATTCCTGTAAAACAGTTGAGATATTTTCCGCTTACATCCAGACTTCAGCGTTTATTCATGTCTAAGAATACAGCGACAATGATGTCATGGCATAAAGAGAATATTTCAACCGATAAAAGCTTGAATCATCCAGCCGATGGTGATTCATGGAAACATTTTGATAGAGTGCATCCATCATTTTCTTTAGAAGCTAGAAATGTTCGACTGGGCCTTTCCACTGATGGTTTCTGTCCGTTTGGATCTTATGGTAGTCAATATTCATGTTGGCCTGTTTTTTTAACTCCGTATAATTTACCTCCATGGATGTTGATGAAGGAGCCATATATCTTTTTGACTTTACTAATTCCAGGACATCCGAAGAAAAATATTGATGTTTATTTGAAGCCATTGATTGATGAATTAAATTTATTGTGGAGTACTGGTGTCAGTACATATGATGTTGCAACGAAACAGAATTTCATACTGAGAGCAGCATTGATGTGGACAATAAGTGACTTCCCGGCTTATGGGATGTTATCTGGCTGGAGTACACATGGTCAGAAATCATGTCCTTACTGTATGGGAGAGAACAAAGCATTTATGCTCATTCATGGAAAGAAACCTTGTTATTTTGACTGTCATCGCAGATTTCTTCCAGCTGATCATCCTTTTCGCAGAAACAGATCTCATTTCAGAAAAGGAACAGTTGAAAGGGATGGACCTCCAAAAATGCTATCAGGTTCGGAGTTAAAATCGGTTGTATTTTCATTACCTCCCATCACTTTTGGTCCCACAATAAACCAACAGAAAATTTCTGGTTTTGGGAAAGAACACAATTGGATTAAACGTAGCATATTTTGGGATTTGCCATATTGGTCTGATTTGTTGGTCCGACACATGTTAGATGTCATGCATATTGAGAAGAACTGTTTTGATAATTTGTTTCATACAGTTTTGGATACGCCAGGAAAGAGCAAAGACAATGTAAATGCACGTTTAGATCTTGTCCAAATTTGCAGACGTCCAGAATTGGAACTATTTGAGAATGTCAGAACAGAAAGGTTACTGAAACCAAAAGCAGCTTATACACTGTCTAAAGAAAACCGTTTATTATTTTGTCAGTGGATTGCAGATTTGAGACTTCCAGATGGCTGTGCTTCCAATTTGGGTAGATGTGTAAAGAATGGTCATATTACTGGATTGAAAAGTCATGATTGTCATTTTATAATGGAGAGACTTCTACCAATTGGATTAAGAGGTCTGTTGAATTCTGTGATTTGGGATTCCATAACAGACATGTCTCATTTTTTTCGGGAAATTTGTGCGGCTACGGCAGATTATGATGCTCTAGGCAAACTTGAAAAAGATGTTGTTGTAATTATATGTAAACTGGAAAAAATATTCCCGCCGTCTTTCTTCGACTCAATGGAACATTTGATGTTACATTTGCCATATGAAGCCAAATGTGGAGGTCCGGTACAGTTTCGATGGATGTACCCATTTGAAAGATGCATGCAAAAATTGAAAAGAAAAGTACGCAACAAAGCATCTGTTGAAGGATCTATTGCAGAAGCTTATTTGCAAGAGGAAATATCTTTTTTCTGCTCCCATTATTTTGAATCTGAGTATCCTTCAAAACACAACCGAATGGGACGGAATGAGAGGAATATTGATGAAATCGACAATCAATTATCTGTTTTCAACCAGTCAGAGCTTGGTTTTGGTGGAGTTTCTGAACGCTGGCTTTCAGATGATGAACATCATAGAGCTCATACGTATGTTCTGCTCAACTGTGAAGAGATGACATCAGTTGTACTGTAAGTGTTTATATCACTTATTCTATCATTTATGTTACAGTAAATAACTTTGGTTTTTATAGGTTGTATGATAATCATATCAAGAAACAAATTCCACAAATTACAGCAGCTGCTCTCGAAGAACGGCGACTGAAAAATTTCTCTCAGTGGTTTCAAAAACTGGTAACATAAATTCTTTATCATTTAGCAACTCATTCAATGTATAGTTTACTATATTGATAATTATTTCACAAATCTTCAGGTGTCTCGACATGCTGATAAAATTGACAAACGGCTCTGTGTATTGAGTAACCCACCTTCCAAACTTGTTAAAACTTATAATGCATATGTGGTGAATGGATTTCGATTCCACACGCATGCATATGGGGAATCGAAAAAAACAATGAACAGTGGAGTTAGCTTGAGAGGATCTCATCATCGAGAAAATGAAGTTGACTTTTATGGCATGCTTGATGAAATCATTGAACTCTGTTATCTTGGACAACATTACATAACCATGTTCAAATGTCGGTGGTTGGATACAGAGAGAGGCGTGCGTGTTCATCCGACTCATGGAATCATCGATATTAAATGTAAAAGTGTTCTCGCAGTAAATGAACCATTCTTATTGGCTCAACAGGCATATCAAGTTTATTATGCAAAGTACTGTGCAACATCAAGAGACTTGACTGATTGGTGGAGTGTAATAAAAATCAAAATTCGAGACAATCAGTTTAGTCAAAGTGAATGTGCTTTCACTGATGTGCAAAGAATTGAAGTTTTTCAAAAGAGTACTCAAAATCAATCTTTTTTACAAAGAGATATGAGTATCGATGACGACACCCCACATTTAAGAGTCGGTGATGATGATGATGTTAATGATGTCACACATGAATTTGAAATGGTAAGAGATGAAGCAACTGCAACTCGAATGGATATCGATGATGTTGAGGAGGAATATGAAGATGACATTGACATATATGAAGATGATGATGAAGATCAACACTTATAGAATTCCATGGTATTTATATACAATCATAATATGTATATATATGTATATATAATAGTAATTATCAATTATTTTCTAATATTAACATTTTCTGTTTCAGATGGACGAGGCCACATTTCGTGAGTTGGCGGAGGCTGACCTGCCTTTCGATGCGGATGAGTTGCTGGCAGATGACCCTCAGCCTGCAGGCGCTCCAGGGAGTACGCGGAGGGGGCGCGGTCTTGCACGATTGATGATTCCTGACCCCGTCCCCGAGCGACGTCCACGTCTTGGGTTTGATCCGCGCACCCGGAGGTGTGATAACCTGTGTAATAACCTGTGAATTTGACTAAGATTTCATTAATCTATTCACATAATAAATGTTTATTATTTTTTCAGTTTTTCGCATATAGCAGTCGGACAGGGCAGCGCTATTTTGCGCAACTATTTCTCTCAGCCGTGGACCACATGGGAGCAGATTCCCATTGATGTGCAGCAGGCCATGTTCGGCCATTGGTTGGTACGTACGTAAATAAATAATTTTTATTTTGAAAATTATTTCATTTCTAACTTGATATTTTGATTTATTTGTAGGGTTTATGGTATCCGATCGAGGATACCATGCGTGACGCCATCCACGAGGCATGGGAGGTGGCCATGCGTGATCGCCTTCGTCAGTTTTTGCACAATTTAAGAAAAGCTGCGATGAAGAAAGCAGGAGTGTCAGATTTTGAGGAGTCATGTAGAGCACACCGACCAGAGTACATTTCATCCCATGTATGGGATGGATTATGTGCGCACTGGTTGAGTGGTGCCTTTCAGAGGAGATCATCGGTGGGGAGGCAGAATCGGGGGAGGCAGGAGGTGACTCATCGAGCTGGGAGTCGTTCTTTCAGTACTCATAGACAGCATCTGGTACGTACATTATTTATAAATATTTTATATAACTATAAATATTAACAGTTTATTTTTTATTCTTATAGGCTGTCGAGCACCCCGATATTACAGAGTACGACGTATATCGGAGGATGTATAGTGATCCTGCTACTGGGGAGCTCAGAGGTGATCGTCAGCATCACATCGTGGTCAGTATTATTTGTTTTCAAGTTTAAAAATTAACTGCATATAATATATTCACAATTTTAATTTTAAATTGCAACTATAAGAGTCATATGAGGCCGCAGCGGCACAGGCCCGGCCTGAGAGTCAGGCCGAGTCATCAGATCAGACCACTGCCCGTCAGTTTGATGAGGCGGCATGGATGCAGGCCACCCAGTATGCCTTCGAGAAGGGCCGGGTAGTTGGTATCGGCTCTCGACTGACTCCCGGAGATTATTATGGCAGTGCTGCGATGTCGGCGTCCAGCTCGAGGGGAGCTCGTGCATCTTCTTCTACACAGTATGAGGAGCAGTTGCGATCTCAGACTGCACAGATAGAGAGTCTCCGACAGGAGCAGGAGCAGATACGTCAGCAGCATGAGGAGGAGCGTCGACGCCAGCAGCAGCTGTACGAGGAGCAGACGAGTCGGTGGCAGCAGCAGCATCAGGAGCAGATGGAGTACATGCGCCGACTCACTCATGCTTTAGGGATGGAGTTTCCTCCACCACCATCTGCAGATCCCCCACCTCCCCCCCTCCTACAGATTAGAGTTTGTATTTCTGTTATAAAATTTGTGAAATCAAAATATTTTTTTTTTCTATTCGTAGTTTCTGTCTCATTATAAAATATTAATAATATTATATTTTTAAATAACAATATTAATATGAATAATAATAATATTTATATTTTATAATATTAAATTTTATATATATATTAAAATTTTATATATATATTAAAATTTTATATATATATTAAAATTTTATAATATTATAATTTAATTATTTTTTTGTAATACTTGAATTATTTTAATATTTGAATGTAAAATAATTCTATTATTTTTATATTAATTAAAATAACTTATTAATATTTTTTTTATTTATGAATTATAATTATAATATTATTATATTAATTAAATTATTTATTAGTATTCTATTATTTTTATTTTTGAATTATAATTCTACTATTATTATAGTAATTAAAATAATTTATTATTTTCATTTGTAAATTATAATTCTATTATTATATTAATTAAAATAATTTATTAATAATTTATTTTTTTTATTTTTTTTATAGTATTTGCGACGGGATACTATGCCCGTCGCAAATACTAGTATTATTAATATTTTTTTAAAAAGAGTATTTGCGACGGGACCCGTCGCAATTACTATGAATAGTATTTGCGACGGGTCCCGGTTCCCGTCGCAAATACTAGTATTATTAATTTTTTTATTTTTTAAAAAAAACGTTATTGCGACGGGCCCGTCGCAAAAACTATTTGCGACGGGTCCCGTCGCAAAAGGTATTTGCGACGGGCCCGTCGCAATAACTGTTTAAAAAGTTTTTTACAAAAATACGGAATACTATTTGCGACGGGGAGAATGCCCGTCGCAAAAAAGGGCTTTAGCGACGGTCCCGTCGCAAATAAGTTTAGTTGCGACGGCGTTTTCCGCAACGGGCTATTTGCGACGGGACCCCGTCGCAAATGGCTATTTGCGACGGGATCCCGTCGCAAATAGCCCGTCGCAAATACCTGTTTTTCCAGTAGTGTATGTACCACGGTTAAAAGTAAATAGGGTAATTGAAGGTAAAAATGATATTAAAATTACCCTAACAGATGTCCTAATTTTATAGGATAAGTGTATTTTGGCCAAAATAAACCTTAGGAAAAAATATGATCGTTTTTTATCCACTTGGATTAGATTAGGACATTTATTATATTTTATTTAAATAATAGTTATAAGTGTTAAATTCAACATTTGATAAATAAATAATTTTTAATATAGGGTTACAAATAAGATAAATACAACTATAAATATTTATTAAAAATATAAAAATATTTACTACATCATGGAATTTTATTTATAATTTTTAAGCTTTAAATATTTAAATTTATTTATGAAAAAATGATGATGTGGTAATTACCTTATTAATTAAAGCCTAAAAATAATTGATGTCATAAAAATTAAAATAAATGTTAATTGATACTTTTAATGCATTCCACGAATTTTCTAGGTTAATATGACATGTTAGGGTTGATGAAATGTATTTTTTTCGAAGTAATCATGTTGTTATGACTTTCACAAAAACCAAATACTAAATAATGTCAAAATTGAAATAAATGAGTTTTTAAAACAAATACTACTTTATTAAATTCTATAATATTTATAAAAATCTGAGGATCAGCCAAAGGAATTATATAATGATATATATTTCATTAAATAACCATTTGAGGTTCATGTGGAATTTTATATTAAATTTATTAACCTTGTAATATAAAAATACAAGAATACATGTTAAATGTTAAACTATTTGACTAAGAGTTAAATATAAAATACAAGTTTAATATGGTGACTAAACTTTTCTAAAACCTATTCGTAGAGAGTCTTTCAATCCATCCACACCTTATCCTTGAAATAAATCCATTTAGAGCTATTATAAATCAAAAATTATTTTATAATAAACTAATATTTCATGCTTTTCCTAAAGTGACCCGCACCTCTCGTATAAAAGGGTACTTCCCCTTCTCTTAATTTCACACCTCTAAAGCATTTTTTCTCGGCCTAAACCAACTCAAATATCCTCTCAACTACCCTTAATTCATCCTAGAGGCCTTATTTTTATTAGAAATCCAACCTAAGGAGTCCTTTTGTTCAAATCAAAAGGAAGAACCCAAAGAATATATAATTACTTCATCGTCTCATTCAAAGTTATTTTCTTCTTCCACTTATCTTTATTTATTGTTTCCATACTAAAATAATTAATCTAGTACATTATACATACTTAAATGTTATTATAAATATGTTACAACCATATTCATTATTCTATCCATCCTATCACTACGGGAAAAATGAGCAATTGCGACGGGTTATTTGCGACGGGATTTATTCCCGTCGCAAATAGTCATGTTAAAAACTTATTTGCGACGGGGGTATTTCCCCGTCGCAAATAAGGAGGCTTTTGCGACGGGATTGCTTTCCCCGTCGCAAATAGTTTTCCCGCGATGCGCGCCAAATCGCGGGAAACTTATTTGCGACGGGGAAATATTCCCGTCGCAAATAACCGGCGGCGGTAAAAGGTATTTGCGACGGGAATATTCCCCCGTCGCAAATACTATGTCGGCAGGGATTATTTGCGACGGGTCCCGTCGCAAATAACTATTTACCGGTTGACCGTAATAAATGTTGGCTAAGGTATTTGCGACGGGTACCGTCGCAAATAATACTATTTGCGACGGGAATCCCGTCGCAAATGGGCCCGTCGCAAATAATCTAACCTATAAATACCCCCATCCGTTTTTTTTATTTCATTCTCATTCCTTATCTTCTCTCTCTCTCAGAATTATATTTCTAGAGTTGAGTTTTTCTCCAGTTTAAGTTTTTTCTCCGGAGCTGATATTAAAGTTTTGAAGAACGATCAGAACAGATCAATTTTCAAGGTATTTATCTTCATTTTAATTTTGTATTTATTTTTAATTTCTTATTAGTTTCTATTATTATTAATTAGTTGTAATTTAATTATGTTCACATTGTTTTATTATTTAATAAATTTAAATTATAAGTATTGTTTATATGGTAATTAGGAATAATTAGTAATAATTTTTAGTAATTAAGAATAAATATTAATAACTAGTAATAAATACCAATAATTAAGAATAAGAACATTATTACATTATTAGTTTATTTTATTATTAATATTAAAATAATATAATTTTTTATATATATACAGTTCTTTTTTCATCTGTGTGTTTGCTGTCTTCACATGTATTATTTGTATGTGGAGATAGAAAACGCACAGATGAAAATAGAACTGTATATAAATTAGAAAATTATATTATTTTAATATTAATAATAAAATATATTAATAATGTTATTATTTGTAATTATTGGTAATTATATCTAATTATTGATAATTATTCATTTAATTACTAATAATTATCAATAATTAAGAATAATTAGTAATAATTACCAATAATTAACAATAATTAGTATTAATTACCAATAATTAGTATTAATTACCAATAATTCGTAATAATTAGGAATAATTAACAATAATTAGTAATAATTAGGAATAATTAACAATAATTACGAATAATTAACAATAATTAGTAATAATTAGGAATAATTAGGAATAATTAGTAATAATTAGGAATAATTAGGAATAATTAGTATTAATTAGGAATAATTAGTAATAATTACCAATAATTAGGAATAATTAGGAATAATTAGTATTAATTACAAATAATTAGTATTAATTAGGAATAATTAGTATTAATTACAAATAATTAGTATTAATTACAAATAATTAGTATTAATTACCAATAATTAGTCTTAATTACCAATAATTAGTATTAATTACCAATAATTAGTATTAATTACCAATAATTCGTAATAATTAGTATTAATTACCAATAATTCGTAATAATTAGGAATAATTAACAATAATTAGTAATAATTAGGAATAATTAACAATAATTAGGAATAATTAGTAATAATTAGGAATAATTAGGAATAATTAGTAATAATTAGGAATAATTAGTAATAATTAGGAATAATTAGGAATAATTAGTATTAATTAGGAATAATTAGTATTAATTACCAATAATTAGTATTAATTAGGAATAATTAGTATTAATTACAAATAATTAGTATTAATTACCAATAATTAGTATTAATTACCAATAATTAGTCTTAATTACCAATAATTAGTATTAATTACCAATAATTAGTATTAATTACCTATAATTAGTATTAATTACCAATAATTAGTATTAATTAGGAATAATTAACAATAATTAGTAATAATTAGGAATAATTAACAATAATTAGTAATAATTAGGAATAATTAGTATTAATTAGGAATAATTAGTAATAATTACCAATAATTAGTATTAATTAGGAATAATTAGTATTAATTAGGAATAATTAGTATTAATTACCAATAATTAGTATTAATTACCAATAATTAGTAATAATTAGGAATAATTAACAATAATTAGTAATAATTAGGAATAATTAACAATAATTAGTAATAATTAGGAATAATTAACAATAAGTAGGAATAATTACGAATAATTAGTATTAATTAGGAATAATTAGTAATAATTACCAATAATTAGTATTAATTAGGAATAATTAGTATTAATTACCAATAATTAGTATTAATTACCAATAATTAGTATTAATTACCAATAATTAGTATTAATTACCAATAATTAGTATTAATTACCAATAATTAGTATTAATTAGGAATAATTAACGATAATTAGTAATAATTAGGAATAATTAACAATAATTAGTAATAATTAGGAATAATTAGTATTAATTAGGAATAATTAGTATTAATTAGGAATAATTAGTATTAATTAGGAATAATTAGTATTAATGAGGAATAATTAGTATTAATTACCAATAATTAGTATTAATTACCAATAATTAGTATTAATTAGGAATAATTAACAATAATTAGTAATAATTAGGAATAATTAACAATAATTAGTAATAATTAGGAATAATTAACAATAATTAGTAATAATTAGGAATAATTAACAATAATTAGTAATTATTAGTATTAATTAGGAATAATTAGTAATAATTACCAATAATTAGTATTAATTAGGAATAATTAGTAATAATTACCAATAATTAGTATTAATTACCAATAATTAGTATTAATTACCAATAATTAGTAATAATTAGGAATAATTAACAATAATTAGTAATAATTAGGAATAATTAACAATAATTAGTAATAATTAGGAATAATTAACAATAATTAGGAATAATTAGTATTAATTAGGAATAATTAGTATTAATTACGAATAATTAGTAATAATTACCAATAATTAGTAATAATTACCAATAATTAGTAATAATTACCAATAATTAGTATTAATTACCCATAATTAGCATTAATTACCAATAATTAGCAATAATTACCAATAATTAGCAATAATTACCAATAATTAGCAATAATTACCAATAATTAGTATTAATTACCAATAATTAGTAATAATTACGAATAATTAGAAATAATTAGAAATAATTACCAATAATTAGCAATAATTAGCAATAATTAGAAATAATTAGCAATAATTAGAAATAATTAGCAATAATTAGAAATAATTAGCAATAATTAGAAATAATTAGCAATAATTAGTAATAATTAGCAATAATTAGGAATAATTAGTAATAATTAGGAATAATTAGGAATAAGTAGGATTAATTAGGATTAATTAGGTTTAATTAGGATTAATTAGGATTAATTAGGAATAATTAGGATTAATTAGGAATAATTAGTAATAATTGCCAATAATGACCAATAATTGCCAATAATTACCAATAATTGAAAATAATTAGGAATAATTGCAAATAATTAGGAATAATTAGGAATAATCAGGAATACTCAGGAATACTCACGAATACTCACGAATACTCACGAATAATCACGAATAATCACGAATACTCACGAATAATCACGAATACTCACGAATACTCACAAATAATCAGGAATACTCAGGAATACTCAGGAATACTCAAGAACACTTAGCAAAAAAAATTATATTATCAATATTTATGAAAAAAATATTAATATTATTAAAATAATAAAAATTTATAAAATATTAAAATTATCAATATTTACAACAGATTTTGCTCTATTCTTAACATGTTCAAATCTTAAAGGGTCGCTAATTGTCAGGTCATGCGCAATAAAAAGTTTCTGTCAGCCATGTCCAATGTAAACTCTATAATTGTCCTTGCATAGTCGATCACTTCAAAAGTAATGTTGCAATCAGACAAACCAAGTCATTCCCTTCTTATCTATAAGAATCATCTCACATGAACCTTTACATAGACCATTCTTCCTTGAAAATTTAAGGGATATCCCCTCAAATTTTTAAGGAAGAATGATCTATGTAAAGGTTCATGTGAGATAATTCTTATAGTTAAGAAGGGAATGACTTGGTTTGTCTGATTGCAACATTACTTGCGAAGTGATCAACCATGCAAGGACAATTATAGAGTTTACATTAGACATGGCTGACACAAACTTTTTATTGCGCATGACCTGACAATTGACGACCCTTTAAGATTTGAACATGTTAATAATAGAACAAAGTTTGTTCTGAATATTGATAATTTTAATATTTTTTAATATTTTTTATTATTTTAATAATATTAATATTGTTTTTTCGTAAATATTGATAATATTTTTTTTATTACTAATAATTAGTAAACGAAATCTTCTTGGATAATGAAGGGAAAATTTATAACCATCTCCACAACGATGATTATCAAATTTCCTTTCATTATTCAAGCAGTTGTCCTTTTGCTAAGTATTGCTAAGTATTGCTAAATTAGTAATAAATAGTAATAATTAGCAATAAATTGTAATAATTAGTAATAAATTGTAATAATTAGTAATCCTTGCTTGAGTGTTTTTTCTAACAAATTATTCAAAACCAGTAATGCTTTTATATTTTATAGAAAAATATGGAACAGCGAGGTCGTCAACAGTCATTATTAGATGACCGCATATGGATAAATCAACGTAGAAATCCAAATGGTTCTGGTTTAAATCCAGTATATATAGAGGGTGTGGAGATTTTTTTATCATTTGCGGCATCAAATTCAGAATTTGTTTCAGAAGGAAAGATAAAATGCCCTTGCAGAAAATGTGCATTGAGAACGTTTGACACGTTTGACAAAGTGGGGGAACATCTCTTGCGTTTTGGTTTTCAAGCAGATTATGTTTTTTGGTATCAACACGGTGAACGCAGTTCCAGAGCAGATGATACCAACTTGATTCCGGATCCATCCCAGTTTCAAGATTTAGTACATGATGTTGCAGGTTCATCTGTTCAACATACAGAAACTCCGGCTGATATAGCTTCAAATCCTGAGTTGGGACCGTCTGAATTTTATGAGTTGTTGAAGTCTGCTGAGGATGCATTATATCCTGGCTGCAAGATGAGCAAATTAGAAGCAGTTGCAAAATTTATGGCTATCAAATCAGATAACGGAATGTCAAACACATGTTTTGACCAGATAGGTGAAGTTGAAATACATCTAAAGATTTGACCAGTAGTGGTTCGACTGGTCTTCTTGGTAAACATTAGTTTCCTATTAGTGTACTCTTTTAAAATATATGACCATTCCCCTATCTTTATGTTATCTTTTATGCAATGAGATTGTTCCGGTCATACAAAAAATAATCTTATAAAATCTATTGGATTTGATAAGTGGTTGAAATATTTATTGTACGATGGATGTGTGGTTCTTTGGAGGCTTGTTAGTTCATAATGATACCTGGGTTCTTGTGTAATATTTCCTTGAATGAAATCTTGGACACCCGTCATTCCTTCTGACATGACCATCGAGTGGATTCCACTCTAGTCTCATTCAATGACCAGATATGGAAGTTTTTTCCTTGTACCAGCATCTCACTTATAACATGGTATATGGACTACCATGGGTTAGTTTTGTGGAATCTTTTTCAGTGAATCCAGGGTTACCTGAACTTATAGTCGAGCATGGAGGTGTGTTTGAAAGGGTAAAGAATTATAGTGGGATGGATTTGGGTTACACCATTGTTCATTATGAGGCATGAAAGTTTAAAAATAACCATGAGATATTTTTATAATAGGGAAAATCACTGGATGTTGGGTAAGGACATTGGTGTATGTGGTTGGTTTAACTGCCAGATGCCTTAGAAAAAGGCATTGTAGTTCAGTTTGAGACATGTCGGCTATTTATGTTGGGAAGCTATGAAATAATTCCATAAAAGTGGGTTAACAAGTTATCACTCTTTTTAAATATATATGGTTGGTTATGAGACCATTTTATAATCATGTCTTCAGTTTAAGGAGATTCTGGTTTATGGTCGATGATGTGGTTCGAGGAAAGCATGTGTGACCAGTTTTTTGTTCAGATAAGAATTGATCGTTTCCTTTTGATGAGGTCTCTTTAATAGACTAGGATGTAATATGGTTCACCTAGATGATGAATTTTTGGCATTATAATCATAATAGTGCTATGGCACATGATTTGTAAGGCAATTCCAATGGTAGAGGAGATGAGGTTTCAAATTGGAAAATACATTCCAAGACCCTTGGTGGAGAGCACCAATGGGATATTGTTTAATGAGACAATGATGAGATCATGTCTCTAGTTAACCGGGCTTGGTTAAGTGTTTCTTCAATATTTCAGATATAAATTGATCATTGGATTGAGTTTTTAAGGCTTAAATGACTTTGGATTTTGAAATTCTTTAAGGTGTGTTTTGATTTTGGAAAGACAACATGGCCATTTGAATGAGACTTCACAACTCTTGATGGTGGGGTAATGTTTCTATTATTCCTGGAGGCTTCTCATGTACATGATGTTATAATGTGGGGATATTGTTGAATCCTATGTTTTGGACTAGGTGGTTTTATGAGGGAATTTGAGTTTTTAGAAAGTAATGTAGGATTCATTTTATAAATCGGGATTCAGAATGAAATTCTGAGAGTTGTAAGACTTCAATGTGATGTTTTTGGTCTTGGTTGAATGAACATAAACTTTCCTGGGTGGTTCAAGAAGTTTCTAGATCACAGCACCCAGAAAAACCAGGTTTTAAAAGACCAATAGAGGGCGCATGGTTTCTCAAAAATCGTGTCGCCCATAGAAGGAAATTTTGCAGCTTGTTGTAGGTGGTCAGAGTCTATCACATGGGAAGTGTACAATTTACTAAACCATGTTATTAGCCCACAATGTTAGTGTTATTGGATAGTACCAAAATTCTATCCACTATATGGTTGGCGCACGATTTCGAACGCATGAGGGATAATCTTTGGGGTTCCCTGGTTCCTAGTAGAGGGTTCATGGTTTTCCAAACTATATGCCACAAACCATTCATGGTGACCTATTTTAAAAAATTAATTTAATTTAATTAAAATTATATTTAAAATAAAAGGAAACATAATAATATCTTTTTCCCCCACTTGGTTCATAGGACGCATGCACATCCCCTCTTTCTCTTGGTCACCCCCCCCTTCTACTCCCTTTATGATCACCATTTACTTCAGATTTTATCTTGATTCATGGTTGATGTCTCAAAGTAAGGTCTTCAGTTCCTTATCCTCTCAATTTCTATTGAATTTTAGGTCTCCCCATCACCCCTCACAATTCGACTAAAACCTTGGGTTAGGTTTAAAACTAATTTTGATTTCCTCTTTTGATGTTATGGCATGAAACGGGCACATTGGGTCAGATTTATTCATATTCCAACATCTATCACCAAATGTAAGGTGGATCAGTTTGTTTCATCTTATCGTCGTCACTTCAAGGTGATTATATCTTCTGCTACACTGTTTCGCACCCTTTAAATGGATTTTTAAAGGTGTTTTGTGTGTCTATAATTGATTTTATGGAGTTTTTATCATCTTTGATGGTGCGCATACACATACAAAAGTTTGTGTGTGTGTGTGTGTATATATCTTCCTTATATATATTCCCTAATGGAGAGGGGAATATTTTATTTAGGTTAAAGGATACATATATTTGAGTGTGTGTCCCTATTTATATATATGTATAAGAATGTATGTGTATACCGATGTAGGGTAGTTTTAAGTGGTTGTTGACAAATATGAAAAATGATGAGTGTCATCTTATTCTATAGCTTGAGGTAGGGTCATCAACCTTGCAATATTACTTAACAATGTATTAGTTTCCTGTTTAATGATTCTTGATAATTTGAAATGAAATTCTGGAATGAACTACATAATTTTGATAAATGATTTTTTTGAGAAAAAATTTCAGGTTATTATAATAAAACCCTTCCAACGGAGGTGAACTGTATTCTAATCCAAAAATTATTTATTATATGTTTAATGCATCCCTGGATTAATTATTTTTAGTTTCCCTATTCTTGATGATATATTGTGATGTAAGGCTTTTTTAGTACATGGCCTCAAATGGAATTAGGAAATGGAGTTTACCTTTATAAATGCTAATGGAAACTTTTCACATTCTAACTGTCACTTGGACACTTTAAATTTGAATTCCCTTTTCTTGAACCATCCAAGGGTTCTATTCCTATGCTTTTCTAGTTAGAGTAAGCTTATCTATAACTAAATATAATTTTTTTTCTTAGTTCAGTGATTTTTTCTCCCTCAGAATGTGATTCCCTAGACTTAATGGATAATATGAATTAGAATTTATTAAATGGTTATTTAGAAAAATGTGAATTATGATGAATGGGTGGTTATACCCATGTGATTTGAATAAATGTATGTGGTAATTAATGGGTGGGTCCACCCATGTAACATGTTTTAATTTGATTGGTTATATATGAGTGGGAATACTCTTTGAATGTAATTTAATAAAAATGATAGATAATGAGTGGGAATACTCATTTAAATTCCTTGAATGGGAAATTTATAAATGGGTGAGTAAACTCAATATATATTATTTACATGATTATTGATACTTTAGTGGTTATAATATTGAGTTATTAATTGTATATGAATTGATTACATGAGTGGGTAAACTCTTGTATAATTTATGAAGATTGTATGAGATGAAATTAATGACTGTATATATTTCATGGATGGATCTCCATAGATCATGAACATGGTAGAGGAAACATTAGGTAGATTATTCCCCTATGTTCTTGATTGTTTGGGATGATTTTGGGACTTGTTATCCCTTAGATCAAGCTTTATGAGGCTCACATTGGACATGTTTGGTATGATATGCTCCTAGTACTCCAACAATTGCCTAACCGAGTCTCAATTAAGATACTCCAGGGAATCTATTAGTATGAGTTGGTCTTTGAATCCTTGGATCCATCCCTTCGTGGTAATACTCTTTGAAAAATGGTATGACTATGAGGCATATGATACATTTGGTTATAAATTTTTTCTTTGGTAAATTGTGACATGTGTTATTATACGGCTGAGTCGTGGATGTTCTGAAATTTCTAGTTGAATGGAAAGGCCATGATTAATATGAAACTCGGGGTATACAACAAGTCAGTTGTAGTAAATCATGTTTCCATGAACGAAAAGGTTGTTTTATTTATTTTTCCATTATTTGTAGCTTCTTTATCATATGATCTTGACTATCTTGTGTGGGTAACCTTAAGGTGTTATGTCTATATCATTGGGTTAGAAGTTTAAATTTCATGGACATCTTCACTTTATTTTACTAGTTAAATTTTTACCTACACATTTCCTTATTTACATATTGCACAAATTGAATTGGTCTTGAAATCATGGGGGCCAACCTACTGAGCTGTTATCTCACACCCTTCTCGGGTAACATTGGTACCCGAGTAAACCTTTTTGTTTTTATGAATATGGACTGTTGATTTTTGTTATTTTCTTAGTACCTAAGTAGTTACAAGCACAGTACTGAGCTAGATCTCAGGATTCCCATGGGGATCACCTTTTGGATTTTTAGTTACTTTCTTACGTGAGTCCTGTATTGTACTGAATTAAAAAACATTCTTTATGTTACTCTTGTAGCGTATATATCATCATATGGAATACATTATTTTTATAAACTATCATTGTCCATATTATATGTTTACTTATTATTACATTTGTATTCTGTAACTTTATCATTTCTTTATACATCATCTATTGTTTCCTGTTATTTACTATTTATTTACCACTTTTTCACTCAAAGTATGATGGTATAGTCTCCCCACTAAACTACCTTGACACCCTCAATGCTATTCAATATCCTCTAGAGTATGAGGAGACGCAATTGATTTCATGTGTAAATTGTTTCGTCTACCAGTTTAGTGGTCAGTCGGGCTGTTATGTTGCATATTCACTTTAATAATAATCATTTATCATAGATTTATTAGTTAGTTATTATTTATTTTCATCATTGGATCTTAGTAAATTTTGTCATTTCGTACCCACTTTTTAATTATGATGTAAATACCCATAAATTAATACCATTTTAATTAATCATAGATTATTTAAGGTACCTTAATAGATATTTCATACTCATTTATAATGTTTTATTTTCATTCATAGTTTTAGTTATGATTTTTGAATATGAAATCAGTGGGAATATTTTTTCAGTAATTTTTAATATATAAATGGTTTTATATTAACAACGAGTTATAAATTATGTTAACTTGAAAAAAATATTTCAATAATAATCATAATTTCCTAAATATAATTTTTATTTAGTAAATTCATTATTATAGATATCCAGATATTAATATGAAGTAAAATAAAGTATATCGTTCATGGAGTAGGTAGTTCGCACATAACACGAGTGATGTTTTTATCCAATGGGAGGGAGATAGATAATGGTCATTCCTTAAACATTATGAAATTTTACTATACTAATTAAACTTTTTTCATTTTATTAGTATGACTAGAATAGGGTTAGAGAATGAAGATATAGAATAAAGGGTTTGAGAGTGGATAGTACCCACATCGAGGACTTGATTCTTCCATTATAGGATCTCTTGATAATAGAGGACTTGGGAAAAAAGGGATTCCAATTTTGAAATAAGATAATATGAGACATAAAATTTTAAATTTTTCAAGAAAAATTTTATAGATATGTGTGTCTTGAAGTGGGTGGAAGGAGCTCTTTTGGTAGTTGAAAAGCAGGGGCATTTCTTAGAAAGTAAAAGATATTTGAATCACATGTTAGTTAGGTGAGTTATGCAGATAAATGATTGTGAGACATGTGTAATTAAATTTAAAATATAAAAAAGGTCTTATATAAGGTATATATAACATGTATTGTTATCAAAATTCAATCCATGTTGGATTACCACTTTTTTACCTTTATCCTTAATTAATTATTCACTACGATTATAATCTTTTTGCTAAAACTATAATATGACCCCTCATAAAAATATTTTTCTTGGTGAATGATTATTCGGATACTATTTAATTTAATAAAATCAATATATATTACCAAATTATATTTTAATTGAAAACATAAGATATAGAGAAACCTGATTTTTTGGAAAATTTTATTTGTATACATTAAGCATTTTTATTTTTATTTTCTATAAATTACTTATTAAATGTGTAATAATATATTTTTTATATGTTTAAGCATCATATTAGGGTAATTAAATAGATATCAATTAATTTGGTAAAAAAATATCAATTTTTATTAGAATAATTCTTTGAAAAATACGGATTTTCCCTTGGTAGTTAATATTTACTTTAGTAACGTATTGTTATATAAAAGATGAAAATAACTTTATAACCAAAATTTGGTATTATTATTAAAATTATAGAAGCTATTTTATTATATTCAATTTTTATAGTTTTAAAATTTTATCATAATATAAGTGGGAATATCCCATAAAATTTTAGGAATAATATATCTTTCAATCCTAAAATGAATTTATTATTATTTATTGACTTATGATAACTATATAATGGTTGTTCAATTATTTTATTGTAAATATTATCAATAAATTTCATTAAAATCTTTATTTATTAAATATTAATTAAAAATACAACACACTTTGAAAACTGTTCTTTTAAAAATATCACTTTTATATTAAATATTTTTCATCAAACATCAATAACATTAATTATGTTTATTCTAATAAATTAACTTTATCAATACATTTATATTAAAATCCTTTATTTAATTTTATAAATAAATAATATCGTGCATTTATAATAACATATAACGTATGAAAATATTTTTAATAATAAATATTTTAATTAAATATTGTATTTTTATTTCATTATATAGTATTTGTGAAATATGATATTTTAAATTTGTTACAAAAAATATATAAATTTGGTATACATATCATATATATATATATATATCCAAAGACCATATTTATAATGGCTATATACCCCTCTATAACTGTTATATTACCCCCATTACCTCCTATAAATTCATTCAATTCTCACTTCATGAATCACACTTCTTATTACCTTTCATTTTAGATTTCATAACTTTCTTTATCCTTTTATGATGTTATTTCTAATTGTAACTTTTATTATATTAATGGTTATTCTCAAGGGTAAAGATGATTCTAGGGATCTTCTAATTTTAATGATATTATTATTTTGAATTTATTTTCCCATTTTAATTTATGCACTCCTAATTGATATAATCATCCATGGTATGTAAAAAACAATTTCATGTAACTATAGTGTAATTTTTCATAATGAATAAATATATTGTTATTTTTATAATTCAAATATTTTTTTAATCATTTGATAATCAATTATAATTCTTTTGAAATAATATAAAAACAATCTTTAGAATTATAAACACATAATTTAATGAACGATAATGGGTCTTAAAACCTAGGGTGTTACAATATAATTATTGAATTACTTTTAAAAAATAATAATGGTTCAAATTAATCATTATTTAATTTATAAATCATTTTTATGAAAAAGTTGATGAATTATATTATAATAATTATTAAGGGGAAGATTGCAGTTAAATTCAAGACTCATATCATCTCGTAAAGATCCCCTTTGAAATGAAGGGTTATAGACTCAATATTAGTAGAAGATAAAAAATTAGGGAAATTATTTACTTAGGTATTTGAGATGAAATATAAGAAAAGTTTTTTTTTGGGGGATAGTTAGACGTAATTCCCTTTTATTGGCGTGTTTGATGGGAATTTATTTAAAAAATCACATTGCCTAACATGTAAGAAATGCCATTTTACAATGAAATTTGATCTATAGTGAAAAATTAATCGATGTAGTTCATTTAACCCCTTATACACATAATTTAGAGATAAGGTTACTTACAATTTAAAACATTAATTCTTGATTTTAAATTTTAAATTAATTTTAATTTTAAAATAGTAACTCACTGTTTTACATTGGTAACTTTTTTCCCCAAAAATAAAATAAACCATATTACCAAATATTGACGTTATAATTCCTAAAATTAAATCCATTTATTAAATTCAATTTCTAAATGTTATTAAAATTAAATTTAAAATAAAAATTAATATTTAATGAAAATATATATTTAACAAAAATCTAAATTTATTATTATTCCTTATAAAGTAACAATCATTATTTGAATGATTATTTATTTTATATGTATAAAAATAATAAATTCCATTAATATAATTTTTAATATTGATAAATTTAATTTATTGAGATAAAAATACAAAACATATAAAAGAATAATTCCTTGAAAAAATGTATTTGTTTTACTTTAAATGATCATATTCCAGTTTCATTAAAATTTATGATATATATAATAACTATTCGTTTAATTTCACAATAACATTGGTAATAAAATAAATATTTGAATTTTATAAATTTATTTATTTAAAATTATGCCTTAGAATTAATAAATTTAATAAATTTAATTTCATTAAAATGAAAGTTATTTTTTCCAATGAATTAGTATCTTTTTATTTTAATTTAATACTAAATATTTATATCAGAATTGAAACATATATATTTATATTTCAAAATAATAAATATTCATATTTTATATGTGTATACTCAATAAATATATGCTCATGAGCATATAACAATATCAATATAACCAATAACCATGTATATAATGGTCATGTTATATTCCTATATATAACCTTACAAACATTAATAAAATCATTCATCTTATTACCTCATTTCTTTTCACAAGTTTTTCATCATATTTCAAAATTTTTGTATTCGTTACATAGTTTCAATAGATATTTGGTCTTATTGGGTGATCATGATAATGAATATTTCAATATTATTGTATTTTTATTTACTTATGTTTTTATTCTATTCCTAATTTACCTAGGCCATTTCATTTAGCTATCTTATAATGTGTTACTATTTATTCAATTATAATTTTCTACCTTAATATAATAATACATTATTCACTTTACTTTGGTTTTTCATGTACCACAAGAAATCAGGGTTTATTTAAAAAAAATCTTATAAAACATTCTGGGAGTTACATTCTCCCCCTTTAAAAAATTCACCAAACAAATTCATTACTCAGATAAAATTATTTAAAGGTACTTTTGTCTTATTACATATTTTAGATCCCACTTTACTTCCTTAAAATTTTTTATTTCTCTATATAACTCTTACTAGGATAGTGGTCCTTTTTCATAGTACCTTATCAATATTATCCAAGATATCCATTGGTTATTCCTTATAAGAGAGATCATATTCCCATTATATAACCCCTAATTCTCATATAAGTGATGGAGTTCATATGTAATTTCTTAAAAGGGAGACATGAAACACATATCTTACTTGGGATAGGTTTGGTTGGAGTGATATGTGATAAGATATAATCCCCATAGGATCAAAAATATTAAAAGCCTAATGTATCTAGGGCTTAGATTTCCCTTATTCCTAAATCACACAATCCTCTTCTATGTTGATATTAAAAGAAATACTTTTTCACGAACATCAAAATATCTATAAAAAAATCATTATCTACATAACTATTTTGTTGAATTTTTATTTATTTTATATTACATTTAATTGTTTAACCCAATGTTTTTATTTCTTGAGAAAAATCGGGGCCCAATAACATCAGCTCTATAACATTATTATAAAATGTTTTTGTTCTACATATCTTCCCATAAATAAAAGTACATGGTAATTATTGAGTACTTGAGTAAAAAATGTTGCTTTGTGAGATATAAACTACTGAAATATATTGATGCCTACCTCTTTTGAAATCTATCTATCAATAACGTATTTTATCATTCAAAGGATCTATAGTATTTTTTGATTTACCATCCATTTTAGAATGATAAGTCATGTTAAAATTTTGTTTTGATTCTAGTTCGTATTTAATTAATCACTATAAATTCAATTTGAACCTTTTATCTTGATCAAATATAATTGAAAGTGGTAATTCATGAAAACATACCTCTTCTACAAGTCGATCTAGTGAGAAGTCAATTTGAATGTAAATTAAGTTCTCTAACATTGTAAGTTAATACACCACAACCTAGATAAAATTATTACCATTAGAGATCTTTATAAGAACTATTGAAAAATAAATAGTGATGTTCAGATATTTCCATATTATTATGGTCAATGGTTTCATCAACCCCTCATAGTTTTGAAATTCATCCTTAAATTGTTAGAAAACTCACCACGAAGTCATTAATCCATGAAAAAATTATTATTTTTATACTGACTAAAACTATAATAGTTGAAAAGTAGGGAACTATATCCATAATTAAGGATAAAATGAATTTGAATAATAAAAAAAGTAAAATAAAATAAACAAATAAAAAAATAGAAAAACAAATTAATGGATTGATGGTGTAAATGTGATATGGAACTAAAGGAAAAAAGTAATATAGTTGAAATAATGAATGCAGCTGAAAAATTGGTTGAAGTAGTATAACAAAACTCTGTTGAATTTTTTCCAAACTATTTTCTATTCCAACACCAAAAAATAAAAACTATGTATGTTTTGTGAGGAAATGGCGATAAAGCACCTTGTTGTCACTCTACACTCAGAAAATATCAGAGAACTATCCTTATTAATTTTAGATCAAAAATAAGGAAATAATTATTTCTATAATGGATAAGAGTATCATCAAGTTTTTATAATTTTAAGTACTTTGGTTGATTTAGAAAGGTAATATTTCTATTCAAACAAATCATTGATACATAGAGTATTGTATAATAAGAACTCGGTAAGAATGAAGATGAGAACATTTAGTTTATCATTACACTATGATTATTGTGTAAATCAAGAGTATAATAGATGAATAATTTTAATTCATTACTATATGTTTTCCCTAAATAGTAAAACTAATCATACTATAAAAAAATCAGAAGGTGAGAATAAAAACAAGAGAAAACCTCACTACAGAAATTCTCTTAATCCTTAAGCTCTAGCTCCCAGTCCTACTCTTAGATTAGTCATCTACTCTAGATATCAGTACATTATTTATATGTGTCTCACCCTTTAAAAATATTATTTGAGTTATTTTATTAATTTTTGAATCAACATTTTCATCACATCTAGAAACACTAAAATGAACATCACCCTTCTCTTCTATAACCTTTATGTGGCATCCTTAAGTCTCCTCTAAGTGGCATAAGTTGAACTCCTAAAACAAAACATGCTCCTGAATGTGGTCCTAATTAAATAATAATTTACATGAATCTGGATGCAATTACTATATTTATTCACTCTTCTAGTATCTTTATAAATTTTCATAATCATCTATAATAACTTACTATAAGCTAGTAATCTCATTCTCTTCCCATCATTGATTTAGAAAATTAGGGCACCATAATATCAATTATATTTAGCCACAATTTGAGTATCATAGCAATATATCTTAATGTAACTAATTCTGTGAAGGAAATACTCATAAATATCCATTACCAAAACATGAATTCAATTTTGTTGCTATAACACCCTAATATTTTATAATATATTTCTCTTTAAATTAATTAAATTTCTTTGACATATTGTGATACAAGAAACCTTGACTCTAAATGAACTATAATATAGAATAGCATTATAATCTAGCTGTTAAATCGGTGGGTAAGAATAAGAATAACTAAATTTTAAAAAATTCATTGTTTACATGTAAAATTAATTCTTTTTTTATCCACTATATAAAAAATAAAATAAAAATCATTTGAAAATAAACGGGTTGTTTTTATGAAAAAATTATTTTTTACACACAAAGTGTTTTTATCTTCATAAATTAAATTATTAAGTTTTGGTGAATAATTTTAAAAAAAATAAATACTTATATATTTTAATGTTTTAATTTTTTAATATTCTTCTACTGTTTTTTCTTATCATTGGTTATGAAGAAATCTTATTTTATGCTTAAGATGTATTTTTCAAAAAAAAAACAGTTTTCATCACGTTTTACAGTCATGCTTTCTTAAAATGAATTTATACCACTTATCAAAATTTAATTTAAAAAAAATTGATTACATATTTTAAATAGAGATGTACAATTTGGGAAAATATACCCCTTTTATTTTTAGGCATTATGAATAGTAACTATGGTAAAATTCACCACTTCAGAAAACCGTAAATCGGGTTAACTTAGGTTAAAACTAAATGTTAATGTCACCATTTATCATATTAATTCATATTGTGTTAATTTACATAGAACCTTATCACATTATACCCAAAATTTATTTGTTTAAGGGACACTTTTCCATGAAAATGTCATATATTATTTTTAATAGAAAGAGAAATACAAAATCTCACTCTCTTACTTTTAAATATATCTTATGTATTCACATAGGGAAAAATAAGGATATAAATAAATATTAATGGTTAATTTGTGAATAACTAAATTAATTTAATGATTCTATTTAATTATAAATTTTAGTGATTATATAGTTAGTTTAAATTCTTATGCAATGACGATATAATATTTCTCCAATTAATAGAAAAATAAAAATAATGATTTCAACTAAAATAAAGTAATATAATGTGAGTGATTTATAGTGTTACATGAATTTTATATTTTAAAAGTAATTATAATTGATGTTTTAAATTGCTATATTCTAATTACATTAGTGTATTGGTGTCCATAATGTAAAATTAAATGAATAGTGTCAAAAATGACCTTAATGATACTTTATGAAAATAAAATTAATTTTTTTAAAATTAAAATACATAAAAATATTTAAATTTTAAAATGTTGATAAGATATTGTTTAAAATTTTATCCCTTGAATATTTATGTTGTAATTATCAACTTATAAGTAAAATTATACCCCTTTAAGTGTGAAAATGATGTTATCGTGGTTAAGGTTAAAAGAGGTTAACTAAGGGGTTAACCCAAAAGATAAGGTTTAAAATACAACTTAAACCTATAAAAATTTTGTTTTTATGTGGTATATATACCTCATTTTATCCCAAATTGAAATATAATCCCATTTTTAACAATATTTGTTAAGAATGAATTTATCATATTTTATTCATTTAAGATATTCCAACTATGGCATGTCCCCCACATATAAAACGACACTCTATTTTCTCTTATTTAATCCTCATTGAGCATTATTTATTTAACAAAACGTAATAAATTATCTTATAAACATAATTATATATATTATAGATGTTTTATAATTCCCAAAATACCAACCATAGTGTCCACAAGTGGACATGTAAAGGAGTTAATTCAAAGAAGAGGTAATCACCGTAACCGATCACATTATTTTTAATTGTTATTTTACAACATCTAAATATATAGTATTTATCATTAAATAAAAAATTAATTATCCAAAACATAATAAAATTTTATTATGATTATTAAGCCAAAAAATATCCACCATCTGTTCCATCAAATGGTAAGTGAAAGTATCGCTTGTTTGTACATATGGCTTACCATCTACAAATTGGGATACAATTTATTTTTCCTCACAATATTTTATGTATGGGTGTTAAGATGTGTTTAAAACTTATATATGAAATTTGTGGAATAATTATTCTTCTTTAATGATGATTTCATATAGACTATAACCTCCATAAAGTGATGTGATGTGTTTTTCATTTTTATTTTACAAGAATGGTAATATGGATGGATATAGTGAATATATATTATTAACATAATATAATAATGATTCTATAAATGTGTATTATTATTTACCTTTCTTTTTTCCATCCATTTAAAACTAAAAACAACATTCATGCATACGTATGGCTTATCATTTCCTAAAATCATGTGTAATTCATATTTCTATTTATATCCTTGATGTATGATACTACATATATAAATATATAATGAATATATATGAAATTATAATAATTAAAATGATTTTCGTATAGAATTATAATAAATTAAAATTTATTATACATTAGGTTAAAGCAATTTTGAAGCAAGTAAAACTCAAGGTAAGGGTTTTATGTTAAAATCTATTTGTTTATCATGATTGTTTATGATTAATTTTTAAATGATGAAATATTAAGATATACATATCATGTATAACAAGGATTTTATTCTACTCTATAAATTTTTAGAGAATACATGTTTTCCTTTTGTTTCCTCCCATTAATAACTCAAGAGGCCAAAAGTAAAATCAAATTCATTTCTCTCTTCTATCAGAAATACTTTTTTCTTAAATGTCCATGTTTTCTAAAAAAACATTCAAGATTTTTTTTAATATTATACTATGTTTTTTAAAAGAAATTTTCCCATTATTTACTTTTTACAACATATTTTTATAAGAATCATTATTTTTTCAAATAAGGTAGTTGTGTTACTTTTCTATTTACAAAATTATGGAAGGAATGTTTTGTTCTAACTTATATAGCATGAAGTAGATTTCCCACCATCATGAACACTCAATGGTATTTATATTACTCAAAATTTTTATAAGGTTCTTTTAAAATGAATATTTTTATGGAAAATTTTAAGAAATATTTAGATTTTAAATAAGTTATTTGTATATGAAAAGGGTATTTTTCTCAAGAAGTATTCCTAGTCATATTTTGAAGGAATTTTTCATCAGTAATGACATACTTGGATGATAAATAAGTTTTATTGGTGACATGATCCAATCATACAATCCTTGTTTTTTTATGGATTGTCTATGTTTATGATCACAATATGTTTATGAAACCCATTCCTTTTCCATTGTTTATACAATTATGAAATGGTCATGAAACCAAACTCATTTGCATAGATTATGAAATGATGAATACTTTATAAATTTATTGAAAACATATTTATGATTTCCATCACAAATGGGTGGGAAATGAATTTTGTATCCCTCTAATGAATTAGGTAAATATGGATATCTCAAGAGATAAAATAGACTAGAATGGGAAGTGAACCTAATTCAGTAAAGCACTATATCCACTATTATAGTCTTAGTAGTGAACCATGACTACTATGATGGTATGGGGAGTAAACCCAATCCAATATAACAGTCTTAGAAATGATCCTTGGATATTAATGAAATCAAATTCAATTAATCTTTGTATTACAAAAATATATTCCTTGGTCTAATGTTATTAACTCATGGATCATGTTCTTTGAATCATTATGATTCATATATTATGAACTTTCAATATTTATGCCACGAATCGATATTATGATCTTTGATTTTTAGGTCACGACTTTAAAAATTTATGATCATGTTATCACACCCTTATTCTCATGTTATGATTAATTGATCTTTGTTATCTCCTTTATTTACCCTTACTGAGCATCATAGGTAACCCTTTCTTATGTTTCTTTTCCCTAGGTTATGAATAAAGGTATTACATATAATTTTTATAATAGGGGTGATAGTTATGAAGAACATAGTGGGAGATTTAGTTCACTTATGAAACATTGGTTTACATATCCCAGTTTCCAAATATATTAGACCAATGTGATTCTACCTTATATCATTATGTTATGTAATTAATATTCATTCAATAAGATGAAATATCTATGTCTAAAAAGTATTAGTAATTATATTAGAACTAATATTAAGAAAGCCTTGAAATATATATGGTACCTTTACACAAGCTCTCATTTACTTTAATGTGGAGCTAGTAGATTTTGAATCCTTTTCAACTTTAGAACTATTACTGTACTTAATATCCTCAATCATGAACCTTAATGTCATCATCCATAAATCCGTAAAATATGATCATGGAAATTATTCGTTGAATATATCAATCATTAAGCTTTGGAGTATATTATATTTAAAAATTAGTTTCACCAGTATGATAATAAATCAACTTCTCAATCCAAAATACACATGGATCAACTTTATTCTCCTCTTATAGTGATCCCACAATGACAATCCGTTGAGAAAAAAGGTTTCACACCATCTCAACAGAATAACATAAAAATTTAAAAACCAAAACTCATGTCTCGTTAATCAAATCTAAAATAAAACATTAATCATGATATCAATGACTAATAGAAAATAAATTTTAAAATCATCCCTAAATAAAGATAAGTGAATGATCTTTATTCCTGGATTTAATTAACTCAGGTTGGTGGAATAAATATAGTGATTCTTCATCTAAGTCATCTTCCAACTGAAGAGAACACTATCTTTGGTTATTAATGTTCATTAGTCTCATAACCTTCAATTAATAATCATGTTTTAATTTTATCATACATCATACATGAATATATTTCTTTTAGTATTATAAAGACCTATTACCTCACAAACGATGTTTATTCAGAACTCCTAAATTCAAATAATCTTAGGTTAGGGTTTTTCACCATCAATTGTGAAAATAAGTTGTATTTTGGCTTCAGTCTCAGTCATCAGCTCAATTTTATCCACTTCAAGCTTTAGTGTTGGTAAGATTCTCTTGATCTCACATTCCCTAGTGTTTAATAACTCCTTATTCAATTTCATAGATCAATATTCATACTCGTCATGTGAAACATGATATTTTCTTTGAATATTTGAACTTTGGACTTCTTCATATCATAATTTCATTTTTATGAGGGTTGTTAAATCACTGAATTCAGTCTAACTCAAGATCAATTTCACAATTATGGGTTTTGTGAAAACCTCAAAGATTCTAGTAATCCTACATTAATTTGGTGAATCATATCACTAGTCCCATAAATTAAATAGAGATTATTTAAACGAACGATTGGATTCAACCATCATAAATTGGTAAAAATTCATTATCAACCCATTTTCATACCCTGATTAGATAAATTTATATATGGTCATATGGAATACACACAATCATGACATCAAATATCTCATGCTTATCCAAAATAGAAGTTCACCATATCAAGTCCACCTTAACAAAATCGCACACTAATTGGCACAGTCGATCAAGAAAATGGAATGTTTTCTAGGAGACCCTATATATGATATTTTATTTACCTTATCAATTTTCAAAAATGGTTACAACTATTGGATTCTATATGGTATATTGGGATCCCAATATAATTGATTTTTTTCTCCATATTTTCAACAAGCACATGAAACTACAGCATGGTTTTGGTTTTACTGTTACATACAATGAATTTTTTTCCCATTTCGCAACCTTGAAAAAAAGTTAAAAAAATGAAAATTATTTAATTAGAAAATGAAAAATTATAATTAATAAAATAACAATAAAAATTCTCAGGATCTTAAAATAAATTCACAAAAAATTTATTCAATTTAAAATATTAGAATGGGGTAAAATGGATTTCTTTTAACCCTAAAAATTTCATAACCACTTCAATAAATAGTTTTTCAATAATCCTTCCACCAATATTGATTAAACGTATTTTATATTAATAAATATGGTAATCAAACCGAATAAATATTAATTATAAAAAAACAAAATTCTATTAATTATTCAATGAATTTAAAATTCATCATAGATCAATAAAAAGTAAATTATTCTTCATTTAAATTGAAAACATATATTTAATAAAATATTTAAAAAACATATTAAATAATTGAAACATAAAATTCCCCCACACTTAGAATTTTTCATATCATCAATATTCTAATTATTAAAATACAATGGAAGAAAATACATCTCATGATATAAAAAAATTAACTTCCACTAAGAAAGGACTTTCAAAAATATTTCCCCCATGAACCCTCTTAAAAACTCAGGTGACATCGCCCAAGAAATAAAATGGGTTCAATGAAGAATCGGTTTCCAGTTTTACAAATATTGTAGGAATTGAAATTTTTTTGAAGAGTATTTAACACAACTCAATTTTCATCTAACTAAAACTAAAATAAATATATTTATCTCCCATAGGATTGAATCTTACAATGTGGGAGATCATAAATAAACACACCTTTGAATGTGGTGGAGTGAGATTTTATCAATAAAAAAATAACTCTTCCAATAGTTAAAGAATAAAGAATGAAGTATGGAGAGTTCTTCCAAGATTATTATTTTTATTAATTTCATATTCCATTTGGATGCATATCTTTTGAGCTTAATTCAAATTAAAAAATTTAAAGTAAATTATTATTTTAGTATATTATACCAAAATTTTACTATAAGAAAAAAATTTCAAAGAGGGAAATTAAATGATGTTCTCAATTAAATACATTGGATAATAAATATTGACTACCTCAATGTGTAAACCCCACCTTAAAGTTTCAATAAAAATATCAACATAAAAATATTCCAATTTGGTTCTTAAAAATAACCATTTTGAATAATTTTGAAGGGTTAATAATGGGTTCAATATTGAAATATAGTAAATAAAATTTAACACCTTACCCCTATACTTAAAACACAATATTTTCCCAAATTTTTAATCCTAAAGTGGAGGAAACATTTATGAAATATTAAGGTTCAAGACATATTTTTCCAACAAGAAATTCAAAAAATGTTTTACGAGTTAATAATTAAGTTCAAAACATTTTTTATACACAAATCAGTAATCAAAAAAATTAAAATCACGCATAAGAATTCCATATGACATAGAAAATATGTTCTTAAAAGATTAGGATATTTAGAAATGATGTGTGATAAAATATTTTGAAATAAATAATGATTTCCAAAAGATCATAGAAAAATGTATGGACATAGACAATTGTAGAACACTAAAACAATTAATAGTATAAATAACATGAAAACATTATATAGAATATAGAATAAGATATATAACTCTAAAAAAATTCTTTGTCAGTTATGTTCATAAACCAAAAGAAAAATACTAAAAATAGATGGTATTTTTTTTTTAAAACAATAGTAAAATAAAATTAATCCCCAACATGACGAATATTTTTTCATTATTGTTTTTTCTAAACAATTAAAAATTATATTCATAAAAAATCCAACAGACCACCAAGACTCAAGAACAATTAAATGAAAATATAAAAAAACATAATCCAATAATATATATTCAATAAAGCATATAACCAAAGATAAAGTTGATAGGAGCTTGATGTAAGTTGCTCAATATTTTTAGCTCCTTCTGCACGTGATGAATAATCATAAATCTAGTTGTGAACATTTTATTACTAGACCACTTGAAAAGGAGTTATGGTAACTCTAAATCTGAAATAGAATAGAGTTAGAGAAATTTATTTTAAAATAAAAAACTTAGAGAATATTAAGAACCATGGTTTTCCTTCCATGAAACACTAAGGTAAAAGTATTCAGTCATACTTACCCTCCAAAAGTTCTATCCATGATCATTCAGTGGGTATAAATCTTTGAAAATTGTGAAAATATTAATTGGTATTGAAATTTGATATTGTTCCTTTAATATTTCAAAAATAACAGGATATATAAAATTTTCCCCTACACATTCCAAGGTTATTGGACTAATCTTCTCACTAGTAGTAGTTCTGAGGACAAAAAAACATAAAAAGAACAAAGAATATAAGGTATATGTGAAAAATTATCATCAGAATAAACAAAATTAATCCCAAAATTCTTCTCCATACTAGATAAATTTAATGTCTCGTAGAAAGGTTGAAAACACCAAAAATATAATCACTTTAATCAATACTCTCAAGTTTAACTTGATTTTATGTAGTAGGGGGGTCCTCCTTAAAATTTTCTAAGAACCCCTTAAACTCAAAGATAGATATTTCATTAACTAAATAGTTTTATATATCTGGAACTAAATTTCTATCCATTTTGGGAAATCTTACAATATTCTCACTTTTAGAACTATTAATAGATTAGGATGAATTGTTATAAATTTAAAAAGAAATAACATTGACCCGTGTTTTTTCCCTATTAATTAAACGTCAATTTCCTAGTGACAAATTAATTAAAACAAAAATTAATTTCCTAGGTTGTGGAGAACCTGAAATGGAATCCAAATTGGGTATAGGAGAAGGTTCTGAATATTGATCCATATCATGAGAAACCCCATAATCAAGATATAATTGTTTTATATAGAATTCTTCATGATTCTTTTCAAATAATTTACTAATATGGTTCTCAAATTTCCCTAATATATCAATCTCTAGAGTGGATTCAGATTCAATAATAAATTCATTAAAATGTCCATCTACTGATTCTTTTATTATTTCATAATAAGCATGATTATTTTTCTTCCTAGATTCAGATATGAATATTTATTTAATGACATCGATCAATTTTAAACTCACCAGAAGTGGTGACTACTAAAAACACAAACTCTTCTTGTTCTTCAACAACTTGTAGAGTTAGTTTACCCTTTGAATCATCTATTATAGCCCCAAAAGTGGCTAAGAAATGTATCACTAGAATAATTGAAACCTTATTAACACACTTCATTTATAGATTAAGAATATAAGTGGGTAGTTTGAGCTTCCATACATTAAATAACAGGTCATCTATTCTACCATAAGTATAATTAAATTTTCTATCATTGAGCTACACAAAAACATAAATTGGTTTCAATTCCCTATAACAAATATTTATAAATAAGGAGTATGTATTAAGTTTAATTATAGCTCCTAAATCACAAAGATAATTTATTTCCTCACCTTATCCTATTCTAAAAGAAATGATAAAACTTCTAGGGTCATTAAATTTGGGACGTAACTATTTTTCAATAATTGTAGTAAAATCCTTAGTAAGATTAATGGTTTTATACCCTTCCCAATCCATTGTTTAGCTAAGAATCTTCTTATACATTTTACATATGATGGAATTTTATTCAATACTTCTACAAGAGGCATGTTGATATATAAATTCCTAATCATCAAAAGAAACTTCAAATAATCAAGTTCATCACACTATTAATTATTTTGGGGAAACGTATGAGGGGGGAAAACTTTTATAAATAAGTTGATTATTTTCCTCATCCTTAACCCCACCTCAACCCGGCCCCCTTCTTCTTTCCCTATTTGATTAAATTACACTTAATTTTATTTTTTTACTTGGATTTCTCAACTAAATATTAACAATTTGGTTTATCTTGGATCTTTTTTTTCCATAATTCCAATTTTTGAGTTTTTAAAATTTTTATTTCTAGTTTTAGTTAAATATATAATATCATATTCCATATAATGAATCCCTATATTTTATTATTCTTTCAAGCCTAGTATAGTTGTAACATAAAATATATTTTCTCTTGGATTAGGTTATATTGTGTTGGAAAGATATCCCTTATCCCTATAACTTAGGTCCCTAAAAAGTTGACCCATTTGAAATTTCATCTTTTTAATTCTTGAATATTTATATATTTTTAAGGAACCAATTTCACCCAAAATCTTCTACATAAAACCATTCAATTACCCTTCAAAATTTGAAGAATCATCCCCATATTGAGTTGGAAAATAAATTTTAGGCTGTGAGTGGAATTTTATGGTAGTAATTTTTTGATAACTTTTTTATCTCTCCATGATATGATTGGGTGATTTTTATATCCATATTTGTATTTCTTTGAAAATGGAACATTTATATATTAATTATTAACACTATAAACCGAAAAATGAGGTCTCTCATTAGGATTTAAGGGAATATAAACATTTCAAGAGTAGTTTTTGGTATTCCCAAACATTCCATGGTGATTACATTTCTCTCTATGTGTTATTATTAATTTTTCTATCTTGTTGTTTGGTATAATCCCTATGAATCACTCTCTTAATAGTGAACATATGTTGGGAATTTTGAGATAATCTATCAAAAATTGGTTTAATATCATCAGTACCCATGTCTGAAAATTCACCACCATAATATTGATTAAAAATATTTTGATTTAATTGTGTAAGATAATTATAGAAGTTATACATCAGATGATGGGGAGTCAATTTGTGGTTAAGATATAATCTAATTAATGATTTAAACCTATCCCAATATTCATGAAAAATGTCACCCTCATCATAAAAACATTTGATAATCTAATTCCAAACGTCTATGGTTGTGTTCCTTGTATATAATTTCATTAAAAATGAATTAAATAGTCGAAACAAGGTAAAAACATCTCCTCATGAAGGTTTTGAAACCAACTCTTATATCTTCCACTTTGGTAAAAAAGGAACCTCCCCCAACAAAATCTCATCCTCACTCAACCCACATATGGTAACATTTTTCATATAACTATAGAAATATATAATAAATTATAATAAATATTTATTAGGTAAGACATTAAATTATGGAAACATAGAGAGGTGTGACTTCTTGACTTTTTTATTCATAGAGAAATGGTATATAATAATATAGGAAGTTTTTTTAAACATAGGTGGAAACATGAAATGCCAACATCTAGGCCTCTCTAGGAATTGATCATGGGTTTTGGTCAATTCTTATTTTGATTAATATTGTTAGGTCTTTCAATTTGAAAATTATCTACATAATTTTTTTTCTTTTTATGGGACCTACATAGTTTACTTAATTTTGGAATTAAAGGTTTTGATTGATTAGATAATGATTCCCTCGTGTTCTTTGAATGGAAAGTGTAAGAGTTGAAGTAAAACACACAAAAATTATAAAAAAAAGATTTCATATTTTAGTTTTAAAAAAATATTTTTTACAAATGTTTCCTTTTTTATTTTTTTTATATTCAGATTTTTTAATTAAGTTAGTCAAACGTTCCATCCCCATAAATTATGATAAAATTTTAACCATGAAGTTATTTATTCATACAAAATTTAATTATTATTAAACCCACTAAAAATAGTATAGTTAATAAGTAGTGTATCGTATCCAGATGGAATTCCAAAATGAATATGTGAAACCAAAATGATTAATAAAAAATAAATAAACACCAAAAGAAAGTGATGGAGTGATGGTAGAAATGTGGCCTAAAATAGGAAAAAAGAGAATAACAATATAAGGAGTCTAAATAATTCATAAAATTTGTTTAATTGGAATATAATAAATTTATTCAAATATATTTTCTATTCTAACTCAATAAAATTACAATTATGGTTCCACTATGATGAAATGGTAAATAAAACCTTATTCTAACTTTGTTCTTAGAACAGATCAAAGAAATATCCATTGTGATTACTTGTGGATCAAAAATGATGAAATTATTTGTACTTTAATGTATAATAGTATCAATGACCTTTTTTAGTTTTATGTACTTCATTTGATGTATAAAATAAAAGTTTCCACTTCCATCGCCCATCGATATGTAGAGTAGTATATATTTATAAATCATTAAGAACAGTGATTTGTATACTAAACATAATATTTTACTATAATTATTGTGAAAAATAAATTGAATAAAAAATGAATAATTTTAATCCATTACAATTTGATTTACTGAAATAGTCTAACTACTCCTACTAGAAAAAATATCAATAAGTGAGAAGTAATGGAAGAGTAAACTTCTGTGGTGAGATCAACTACTTCCTCAAGCTCCATCTGCAGGTCATGCTCCTAGCTTAGTTGACAATTTAAGATATCACTATGTTCTCCATAAGTGTCTCCCCCTATAAATATATTTTATAATTTCTTCTATTGATGTTTTGAATCAAATTTTTATCACATAATGTAGCAGTAAAATAAGATTTATTATTATCTACTACAACATCTTTGTGGAATCGGTCTATCTCCATAAAGTGACATAATCAAAGCTATTTAAATTAAATACACTCTCATATGTTTTATTAATTAGACAATAATTAATTTGAATCTGGATATAATACCCAACTTCATTCACTCTGAGTATCTTTAGAAATTTTAAAAAGTTTCAAGAGTACACTTTTATAATATCAGAATCCTCTAGTCCTTCCATCATTGAACTCTGTAATTAGGGATTCAAAATATCATTTCCCATGAAGAAAACCTTTAAATTTCATATCTGTATATCCTTACATAATAACTTTTTTAAAGATTCACTTTTATATAGCCATTATTTTAATTTGAATTTATCTATAGAGAAATACTCTTAATCGAACCTCTAAATTCATAGGATATCATTACATGGGCTCCAATTGACCTTAATGTGAGTATATTGAATTTTAAAACCTCAAAAACTTCATCAAATTTTCTAAAATTAATATCCTTCATCATCACTTCCAATATTAGCATCTAAAAAACTATAAAATCTGAGTATGGAAATGCTTCAACAAATATATACATCATTAAGCTTAATAATAGATCTTCTTCCAAAATCAGTTTCAATAATATGTTATTATATGAACTTTTACAACAAATATCAACTCATCCTTATGTTATTATCCACCTATAATGAACCCACAATGACAACCCATCAATTAATACACATGCACACAGGCTCATCTAAATAGAAATAACATCAAAATCCCCAAACTAACATCTCCTTAGTCAAACTTAAAATAGATTCAACAAGCATAACAACATATTCAAACAAAAACTCAATTTCATACTCAGACCTAAATAATGATAATAGCATGAGCTTCAATTTTTTCTTTAATAAAGAAAGGTTAGTGGCTTTAGTAAAATTATTATTCTTCAAATTTAGATTATAGAAGATGATGTAAACTTCTTAGGTTATTTATGGTCCTCAGTCTTACTAGTGTCAATTCATCATCACGTCTGAATATCATTTTCCATCATACAAAATTGCCTTTACTTCAAAATCAAAAATATTTTCTATATAAAAACAGAGTTATTTTATGAAACATTCATTTAAACAAGTGTGGGAGATGGATATTCACCATAGGTAGCAAATTAAAGTTTAGTTTTAGGTTTTATCTTGGTCATTAGAATTGTTTCACCATATATAGCTTCAATGATGGAAAGGATCACTTAGGATCATAGTCCATGGTGTCAATCATATCCCCATAAAATTTTCCATATCAACATTCTCAATATTTCCTTTAGTTATTCAATCTCTGATATTATTCATATCTTCATTTTGGTTCAAAAAATATTGATAAATCCATATAAAGAATCTTAATAGAGTTTTGTTTATTAACTAAAAATTTGATGATATCCCCATTGGTCTTGGATGGACTCTAATAATTTGTTAGATCTAAACCTGTTCTTTCAAAGTAGATTGATATTATCTCAGAAGTAGATTGGATTCAGGCATGGTTGATTGGTAATAAGGCATAGTTGATTCATTTTCCTCCTCGTAGTCAATCTTATTAGGTACATCCACATAGTATATTACACGTTCACATTGGCATAAAGTACATAATCAACCAATATACAAGGTCACAATTTTTGTTCTACCTTCTCAGGGTCTCACACGAATATCCATGATTAATTAATAAAAATGGATAGTTGCTTGGAGGACCTTCATATAGTATCTTATTAACATTATTTGTTTTCACAAATGGTCACCCCTCTAGGCTTATAAGTGGTTGATTAGTGTCCCCTTGTGGTCAATATCATTTACCAAATTTTCAATAAGAACATGGCATGATAGCATAGATTTTGTCTTCAGGTAGTGTTCCTCTTACTTTTTTTTAATTTAAAATATTTGAATGAGTCAAATTAAATTTATAAAAACCACAATGTTTTCTGAACCACTTCAAGAAATAATTCTCAATGATCCTTCCACCTAATTTGTTTAAACATATTTATTATTTATTAATATGATAATTTTATTGAGCAATAATTAATGATTATAAAACTAAAAATAGAAATATCCTCTATTTATTCAATGAATTACAATTCCATCAAAGATTAAAAAATTCAATGATTCTTCATTTAAAGTGTAAATATGAATTTAAATTTCGTTAAATTATTAATTAAAATATGTGGAAAACATAATAAATAAATTCAACATCAAAAAACATGCATTGAAATGTATACTCTACAATACCCCTCTTCATGTTGTTCTTCTAGAAATACAACTTGATATCTCTAAACATATTTGAGCTTCCAGGGTGAATAAAGAATAATTAGCTATGTGCATCATCCAAAAGATTCTTCTTCAACTCTAGAATTTATGGGATACATATATAGGTTTCTATTCAGATAACACTATCATTATTAAGGTTAAACTCTATAGTATTTTCTTTTTTATTTTAATTTTACATATTATCCAGTTGTACTTCCTTAATCTTTGCATAGATGGTTGGTTGAGAAATTATTTTCTAATTATATGAATTCATCCCACCCATTATGATTTCCATGTCAATCCATTGTATATATATATAAATCTCTCTTTAAATCCACATCATGGATCAATTAGGATGATTATTTCATCCTAAAGAATCATCCAAATTATCTAATTTTCTAAGATGGTAACGCATAAAGAAATAATTTTCCTTGATTAGATATTACCATCTCATTTACAGAATATTCAATTAATTTTGTGAATATTTACTTTAAGTTATTAGGATCAGTATATATATCACAATTCTAACCATAATGGTAATTTCTCAAAAAATAGTATAAAAATTTACAATACTAACTCTGAATCATGTGTTATATAATTTTTCTAGTTGGTATTTAATTTATATGAGGCATAATCTATCACCTTATCATTTTTCATAAGGACACATATCAATCCCTTCTATGAACAATCAATGTATATCATAAACCCTTATATACATCATGTTAGTGTGTATAAAGATGGAGTGACCAACCAATTCTAAAGGTTCTTGAATTTATCTTCACATTCTTCTACCTTGGGAAACATTAATCCTTTCCTAGTTAACATGGTTATTATATTTGAAAAATGTTATAAATTTATCACAAATTGTTTTTAGAGTCAATATAATCCAAGAAAACTTTGGATCACTCTAACAGATGTTGTTTCGGGAAACTATTTAATCTCCTCTTTCTTTAAAGTATCCATAGATATACCTTAATTTGTAATTATATGACCTAAGAAATATAATAGTTATTTATTAAACTCACACCTACTAAAATTTGAATATATTCACATTTTTATTAAGGTGTTTATGGAAATCCCAAAATTCTCTTCAAGTTCTTACTTTCACTTAGATTGTATGATTATATCATCAATAAAGGCTACAAAAAATTATCTAAGTAATATATGATGATTATATTCATAGATTTAATATAGATAGTATGGGAGTTTGTAAGTCAAAATTGAATAACTATGAATTTATAGTGTTCATGTCTTATGTGGATGGTTTTTTTTTTGGTATATCTTCCCTCTTCACCCTTATTTGATGATATCAAGATTGAATATACTCATTCAATAAGTATTTATCTCCTCTAAGTAGATTGAAAAAATAATCATGATATATAGAGGATAATTTTTCTTCATTGTGATATTTTTAAGCACGTGATAATTAATGTAAATATGCAATGACCCAACTCATTATTAACAAATAGGATTAGATCACCCCATCTAGAAGGGATTCGGTGTCAAAAAAATAAAATTATGTTGAAGTTTCTTATTAAATTATTCAAATTTTATAGATTTTATTCTACAAGTTCTCTTTAATATATTCATTGATCCAGGTATGAGTTCAAATGAAAAATCATCTTCACTATTTGGGGGACGAACATAGTTCTCTTTCTGAAATACATCAATACATTACATTAAATAAAAATGTCTAAAATATTGAGTTCCACCCCATTCATTTGAGTGAAAAAATCCCCAATTACTAAGTATTAATTCGATATTATGTAATTAGTTTTGAACGGGATTTCATCGTCGCTCTTTCATCAATATTTGATTTGTGGAGATTTGGGATATGAAATTCAATTTACCTATACTGAAAATTAATTGGATCTCTATATTGAGAGATATAATTAATTCCCAATATCACACATAATTATACCAAAGGAATTATAAATTTAATTAGAGGAATTATCTTACCTCAAATTTCAATTGGATAAAGATTTTTACACTTGGGATATATTAATTTTAGCAATAATTGTATTCAAGAATAACACAATTACAAAACTTTGACACAATTAATCAATAATATTATAAAAAATAAAATATGTGAAGGAAAAAATTGATCTTTAACCAGTAAATATTTTACAATTATTGAGTTGATGATAAGTGTACCTTTCACCACTTCTCTATTAGGATCTACTTAAGTTGTAGTGATCACATAATATCTTCCTTCCTCGCTTGATTTTAGAGGTTATTGATGCCTATTCTCCTCATTATCACATGGATTAGTTCAATGATTTATATAATTTCCAAACTCATTATATTTGAAGCATTAAATTTTGTGTGGTGAATTATTTAGGACCTTACTCACCTCAATTATGTTAATTGGACTCTATGAATTCCATTGAAAATTAAGTTCCTGGTGGCCTTCTCTAACACATACAAAACATCTTCCATACCCCTTGAAGTAATTCCATAGGTGCTTCATTAAAGGTTTAAGAAGAATTTGTAACATCTTAAATTAAGTGTTAGAAAACTCCAAAATGTAATTAAACATATGACCAGTCTATACATTTAGAATAAATATTAAAGAAAATAAAAAATGTGTACATTACACTACTCGATCTTGCCTATCAAATATTTTTAAAATAATTTGATCAAAATCACTAACAAGAAATTGAAAGACTCATTCCATTAAAAGTATCTATGAATCATGGGAAACATCCAATGATTCCACATCCATTCGGACCTACTTTCCAAAGGTAAGAGCTCATTAGTTTGTGGACTGATGAGGCTTAGGAATTTGCATTGGTTGAGAGGATGGGAGGTCAGACTCATCACACCTTTTTGAGGGGAATTATTGTCTACTCCGGGACTCTCTTTATAGATTTAAGTTATGTTCATGAATCCTTATTACATTACCAAGTATAAAATGAGATTTCCTTCAGATCTGACAATCAGTGATTAAATATGTATGAAATTTAGAGAATCTTTTCTATGTATTCAAGGTTCTTCATCGATAGAGAATCATCTGTATTTATTAGAGATTCTTGGTCAATGGTACCCTTAGACACATTTATACAGAAGTCTCTTGGTCATTATGATGACCATGCTGGTTTTAAATCCACTCAGTGGGGCACTTGAAGTTTATTGTCATTCAGAAGGACATGGATTATTTTAGAGTTGGGATCGAACCCGCAGATGGGCTACCTACGTATCCTTTGTTTAGAAAAGGAATCAGAACCCACGTAGTTCGAGTAAGGGGGTATGATGTTTATGATTGATGGCTCAAAGAAGGATGTCATAATTACTTTTACACTCTAAGATTACATGAGTAATGCTCGGTGTGAGAAACAAGAGTTATTGGTAAAAATTAGACAATTGTGTCATGACAGATGCAATCATAAGAAATAATGTGCGGCTTATGTATGTATGACTGCCCAGATAAATAAAGGTTAGGATTTACTTCAGGGAAGAAATCCAGGAACAAGGTCCATAAAGGTATATGTGCTTCACGGAGATTTGAATACTCTAACTTGGGACTTACTTCTGAAAAGGAGGCCCAAATTAGGAGAGGACTTATGATTGGGTTTTTACTCCTGAGAAGGAATCCAAGATCAAAGGTAAATTAGGACTGGTTAAGAGGAATTAAGACTGGGGCTTACTCCTGAAAAGGAGGCCCAGGTTAATGAGGACTTGGGGCTTACTCCTAAGAAGGATGCCCAGATTTGAGAATTATGACTGGGGCTTATTCCTGAAAAGGAGTCCCTGGTTAAGGGACTTAAGGTTTGGGGCTTACTCCTGAGGAGGATGCCCGAATTTTAGACTTATGACTGGGGGTTATTCCTGAAAAGGAGACCCAGGTTAAGGATTCTCTCATCTTAAAGGATGAGGTTGAATGAATGAAATCTCAATCTTTAGTGACATAAAGATGTGTAAATCACTAGGTTTTGAGAGATATTCCACAGAATTATTTTCAGATAAGGAAGTCCAATCAAGAAATCATGCCATAAATGGCTTTGAAGAGTTTCTTGAAGACTGAATCTTGAATAGGAAAGGTGTAATGGCTTAAGAGGGGTAAAAATGGGCAAGAAAGGCACCCAAAAAGGCAGGGGCGCGCAAGTCCTGGCAGGCGCGCAGGTACTGCATGGGTGCGCAAGTCCTAGTTGCGCAGGTATGCCTGCGCGACACATGGTGTACTTGCGCGACGGTTAACCAGCAGGGTAATACTTGAGTGACTATTCATTAAAGCCTTTAGAATCCTCTTGTGGTTCTTCCAGAAGAGGGGCGCACAAGATCTATTGAAGGAGTAAGGCGGCGCGCAAGTGTGGTCCTTTTCCCTTAAGGGCTGGCCACTCAGGCTCACAAGTGTTGATGAGTTTCAACAATTAGGTCTTCCTTCCCCTCTTTAGATCTTCCGTTCTAGATAAGAAATTACCTTAGAAGTGTTTTGGAAGCTTTGAGAAAAGACTAGGGCACCAGGAGCTCAAATCTGAGTTTCAGGAAAAAAATCCTCCTTGAATGGGGGGCCCACAGGGTCTATTTATAGGTAGAAGAAGAGCTCGTGCGGTTATCACTTAGGTCGCACAAGTCACTTGGGTGACCATAATGCGTCGTGCAAGTGGACTTGCGTGACTATGAGGAAACTTGCGCAACTTATGGACAATCTTCTCCTTGTTCATCCCTTTGTCGATTTTTGATATTTTCTTCAAAGGATGGATCAATTTGTGCTAATTCATTTCCCTTTTCCAATCTTTAGATTTTGTGATGAAAGGAGCGTCAACAAAATTCCCCCCTCAGAGTTGGATCTGGAAGAAATGAGGATTTGACTCTGAGGAAATCAAAGACATCAAAAGGAAAGGTGGCGCGCAAGTCTTGATGGCACAGAGGGCGGCGCGTAGGTGCGCATCATGCAGGGCCTGGGTGCATTGGGTACGTCGCGCAGATAGGCCGCCTGGCCTATAAATATGTGGTCACTGGCCGCGCTTCTCATCTGATTCCAAATTCTCGAGCTCTCGCCACGCAAGTCATATTCTTTCCGCTATTTTCTTGTCGTCGCGCTGCTGTCATGTTAATAGGACTTGTGTGGTGTAAACATGCGTGACAAAAACTTGCACGACACATTTAACACCTGCGCGGCACATCCATACTTCCGCGTCTTAATTCCTTATCCATTTTTTTGAATTTCTTTCACAAAATTTATGAAAAAATCAATCCATTTAAGAGTTAATTTATTCAACTCTTGTGCAGAATCAATGGCTCTTAGACTTGGAATAGTTGATGAACTGGCTAGCAAGCGGATAGATGATATGATGGACATCATTGGCCATGATTATTATACTGTCAAAGATAGCACTCTTCCGGATTTGGCTAATTATCTGAAGAAATATCATCATGACTTCCCAAAGAGCACTTATCTGCCTATGTATGGCTATGGTCATCTACGAGAAGTCACCATTACAGAAGCAAAGAACTATCTTCCATTTTTGTGGTTCCAAAATTACACCAACATTGCTTCAGAAAATATCTCAGGTGGAGGAGTATTGCTAAGTGCTGGAATAGTGGAGAAGTCTTACGTGATGCATCATAGCCCTTGCACACCAGATTTGAAAAATCATACACCTGAGCTGCAACCACATTTTCATCCTTTAATCTTCCGAAATGCTCAAATGGATCAATCCATAGGCTGGAAGAAAAGTTGGGACTTCCGTCCTGGGGGAGGCATGAAGCCAACTTGGATGTGGGCATACTGGGTGCGACAAACCTGTGCAGATTTTGTTGAGGATCTGAAGGGAGCTACAATATACAAAGTTGTCTGGGTTGTGAAAACATATGTTTACAGACATGATAACTTCGTGTCGGAGATACTCAACCACTGGAGCCCAGAAACTAATTCTTTCCATCTGACTCATGGAGAAGTAGGCATCAGTCTGTGGGATGTTCACAAGATCTCAGGGGCTCTAATTTTGGGTGATATGTATGATGAATTCATTCCTTCCAAGGTGACTTGGAATGATTCATAGAAAACTCCTTCTTTAGCTCGGGAATTATTTAATATTTTCCACAGGCTTAAGAGTTCAAATACCTCATTAACTCATTATAGAAAGGATATTCATCCGGAGGAATGGATGAATATATTTCTTATTTAGAAGAAATAGAGGGATACAAAGGAGAAGGAGCCGAAAGAAAAAGGATCCAAGAAAAATAAATCCAAGGATAAGAGGCCCAAACGTCCTACCACCTACCCAAAACCTGAGAAGAGGGGTGCTCCTGGCACATTCTGGCCAACTCTAGAACTAGGAGATTTCGAGAAGTGGGGATATGAAGTGAATCAATGAATCCCAAAGAAGACTCGTCTAGCGGGCTTCTTGGCAATGTGGCTTCGTGTTTATCTCTTTCCAGTCAGGGATTCGAAGGGAGGCGTTAGGCCAGGGACATTCATCATTGTGGAAAAGATGGATGAGGGAAAAATGGTTGGGTTGGCTACCCCCATTTTAACAAATATTCATAGGAGTTTACTTCATGACTTCATGGGTAAATCTCCTTTAAGAATAGTGGGACCATTCCAAGTTTTATGGGGATGGATCGCCACTCACTTCAGGACTTATAATGTATAGAATGGATTACAAATTCCTGGAAGTTCTTTCAGTCCGTCAGTTCAAGCATTATCTGGAGTTGCTTAATTAGATATTAATGCCTTTGACATGAAAGTAAGGATGAGCATGTTTAAGGAATTAAACTTCTTTCCCTATGGAAGTCCGCCAACTGGGTGGTTTGTTGATGATGGAACAGCCCATTTGGATTTGAGGGCATACATGCTAGCTTGCAGGGATGGTGTGCTAGTTTCCAGGATTGACGGAGAAATCATATGTGAGGACTATGCTCCATATATATTTGCACGTCAATTCAAATGTCTGTAACAGATTGTTGTATCTCCTCCAGTACATGTCAGGTTAGAGCAACATCCGATGGTTGCTCGGCAACTATGGCTGCTGACGTCAAGGGAGAAGACTGGGGCAGTATTTGACCTACCAGTTGAAAAAGTGGCACCTAATTTGACTACATATTATGTCAAACACTGGATAGCAACATACCCCAAAGGGATATTGAATCACCCAGTCTATCAGGTGGGGAAAAAGAAGAGGGCTGTAGAGAAAGAAACTCCTCCTCATGAAGGTGATGCTTCCCCACCTGAAGTTGATTCGACAGACTCCTCCTCTAGAACTGATTCACCGGATTCTCATGATGGGGATGATGAGGCACAACCAGCAGCAAAGCAGTTTCGTGCCCGATATAATCCTCTGGTTAGAATTAAAATACCCACTCCATCAACTCCTGGTGAGTTACTTCATTTTAGTAATTTAATCACTACTACTTTATAAAGCAATAAGTCTTAATTTCTTATGCATTATCTATAGTTGCAGGAGATGGGAAGAAATTGAAGTCAAAAATTGTAGGACCTTCCTCACAGCCTTCATATCTAAGACTAGAGGTTGTCCAGCTATGGCAGAGTTTATACTGTGGTACTGAGAACGCCTGGATGGATTTGTGTGAGGGCCTACAACTTCCTGGAATAGGGAATCTTATGGATTCTACAAATATTCAATACGAGGATAACCCCAATGAAGTGAAGGCTTACATCAGAGCTGGAAATGCTTATTTATGCCACTGATGAGTCTGTTCCTGTCACCAGGCGGGTAAAGGAAATGATTGATCATGGCGCCACTGTGGGGGCTGGTGGTTCTGGAGATGAGGAGTGGTATGAGTATGTGGCTCCTGAAGATGTAAGTTTTCTTTCCTTATTTGCTTTGCAACTTGATTTCAGTCGAAGCTTTGTTACTTAAGGAATTTATTATTATTTTTTTATCTTGAAGCTTGAAAAGAAAGGAACTGGGGTTCCTTCGCTACAGTATAGCCCTGGTGGTACTGCCATCGGGGCTGCTGCTGATTCTCCTCGTGAACCAGGCAAGATATCTCCAGGCCAGCAGGCCATGAATGAGGCGCTGGACATAGCCTTCCATTCACCAATCCAAGGTCCAATAAGGGAGACCAACGATACTCTCAAAAAAACAAAGAAGAAAAGGCAATGAAGGAGGAAGTCCACAACTAAACGCTTCATTACCAGTGGTAAGTCATTTGAGTAATCATGAGTTTATACCCATGACCACATATTTATTCATATTTCTGGGGAGTGCAGGGGCTTCTTCAATTTCCCCCCTGAGGGAAAGGACTGATCCTCCTTCAAAGACCACGGAGGGAGCTGTGGAAAAATCACAAATCCAAGCTGACTTGGCTGCTCCTGGAGAAGAGCTAGCATCTATTCCCAGTATCCCTCCTGCTTCTGCTGCAAGAAGAGAAGAACCTATTTCTGGTAAGTCAACAATGCTTCATATAAATGTTGAATGAAACACCGACTGATTTCCATTCTGTGATACTTCAGTCTCAACTCCTGCATTAGAGCTTCTGGCGACTGTTTCAACTGATGCAACTGATGCTGTGATTTTACCCGAAGATAATGTCCAGGGTTAGGGGCTGTGGGATGTAAGTCGTCAAGAAGACACACCAAATGCTCCCACTGGTGAGACTAACCATGATTCTGAAATATCATTGGATGAAATAATGAATCATGTCATGTCTTTTGAAGAATTTTATGATCATGCTAAGTTTTCCTGTGATTTATAAGACCTTGGGCGTGAGTGTTATCCTTCGCCAGTAAATTTTCTTATAATTTACACTTATAATCATGACTAAAAATGATACGCAGTTCCGTCCATAGAAACTGTTGAACTTCTAATGCCCGAATAGGGTGTGGACATTCATGTCAACCCTACCATTGCAGAAACATTATCTCAAGTAGATATAAACCTAGTAAACCCTCCTGAGACCCATCTTGAAGATCATGTTGATACTAGGAAAGATGGGGAGGAGTCTTCTCAGGTTGCTGACCCACCGTCGGGTAAGGGATAACAATATTTGTGATTGTACTTAATTTTCAAGACAACCGATTCTTTTTTTATCCTTTGAAGCTAACCAAAGCTTTCAATTAATTATGCAGGGCTGTCAACTGCAATGGCTAAGTCTGGAGGTGAAGCCTCAGCCTCTGCCCCCACTGGAATTGAAAGTGAAGAAGCACAAGTCAGGGGGGAAAGAACAGAACAGGGCACTTCCTTAAGTGCATTAATCCCAGATTACCATCCCCCCTGTGATGATGATGTTGAATCAGACCCAGAGATGCTTAAAGCGTTCAGCTTTTCACGACGTAAGGAATGGAACAACATATGGAAAATCATATCTGAGGTGGCTTTAGAAGAGTTATCATCGAAAATTCCTTGATTGTCCTCCCAATTTTTCATACTAGGACTTGGAGGTTTTGGATATGAAAAGATCCATACCACAGTGAAACAGATCATCTTTAGGAGGGAGTAGGAGCAAAAGTGCCGCGAAGATCTGACCAGGGTGAAATTTTCAGTTAACATCGGCGAATTTGAGGCTGCGGTATCCCAAGATGAGGCTGATTATACTACCATGATGAAGGAGCTGAAGCATAAAATCAAGGAAAAAGTCGTCCAGCATATGCACCTTCAGTATTAGTTGGATGCTGTTACTGGGTAACTTAACCAACTCAATAATTCACTGGAGGGAGTTCAAACGAATGGTATGAAGACCATTGCGGATGCCAAGAAAGCACTCCATCAGGCAGAAAAGAGTGAAGTTGGTCGAGTGCATGAGCTTCAACTAGCTGTTGATGAAGCTCGGGATGTGGTTCATCAATTGAAGACTTATGTTGAAAGCCTCTTGTAATTATTGAAAAAGAGAAGAAACTCTAATCTGTGGATGTCCTTCTAACTCTTATGTATCAATGAAAAACACTTTCACCTTCAATCATTTGTACCTGCATTCTTTTTATGATTTATATTTTACCTAAGCCAATGGGCCTAGTAAGCATAGTTTGATTTTTACTAGGATTAATGTAAATAACCCTACAAACTTCAAACCTTTTAATTTCTCAATGTTACCTAAATCATACAAAATGTATGTTTAGTGAGCTGGGAACTTGAATTTTATTCAGAGTTCCTTTATCTTTTGTGGGCAGTTTAAAGTCATGCACGTCGGACATAAAAAAGGATAATGTTTAAGGTCAAAATAGCTTTGACCGAAATGTATTAGAATTGACTCAATTCCTTGAAAATTCATCTGCAAACATATTACCATACTCAAGTATGAGGGAAAAAATGTAAACTATGGCTTAAGAATATTTGAATCTGGGGAATGATATGAAAAAGAGATAAAAGGCATCTGAAGAATTAGTTTCCAAGAATGAAGTTAGTATTATTTAACAAACTCGTTAGGGGGTTGAATTATGCAGGGCCACCTAAGGGCATTGGCTGTATAGTCAAATAAAATAGTATCTTTTGGATAACAAGTCTGTTATGTAGACTATTTATGCAAGGCCGCCTATGGGCACGTGCTGCATAGTCAGGCAAAAGAACTCTCAGAAATTTACTTTCCTAGTGCTAAAAGACAGTGAAAGTTCATGGAGATTCAAATCTTACAAAGTATAGAGTTTGTTGTATGGAAATAGGTACTTGAATATAGAGAAGATATTTCCAAATAATATTATCAAAGAACTATATGAATATTACTCCTACGAAGGTCTGAACCAAACGTAGGGAAGGAGAATATAAACTATAGACTTGAATACTTTCAGATCATGAAAAAGGATATGGGACAAATATGTTAAGGATAGATATTTTTGCGGATCCCTACATACTGTCATTTAAGACAAATAAGGAAAAAAGATGCATTTTTTCCAAGAATGAAGTTAACACTATCTGAAAAACCCATTAGGGGGTTGAATTATGCAGGGCCACCTAAGGGCATTGGCTGCATAGTCAAATAATAGTATCTTTTGGCTAACAAGTCTGTTATGTAAACTATTTATGCAAGGACGCCTATGGGAACGTGCTGCATAGTCAGGAAAAAGAACTCTCAGAAGTTTGACATTTTTGTGACTAGAAGTCATGAAAAGGGTTATTAGGATCTGAAAATGTTTAAGGTTAGTATTATGACACATAAAGATGGGTATTGTTTAATGTATACAGAGATACATAGATCAATGCTAACCATAATCATGTTGTGGCTGGGTCCTGAATTGAAATGTTGGACTTCACTACGTATCCCATAAGGATGATAATCAAGCCATACATAGTTCATAAACTACAGTTTAACATCATGTGGGACAAAAGGATTAGAGATCTTAGTTTAGGGTCATAGAGCTTGGACCATTTTAAGAAATTCATAGTGTGTGTTTTCATGGGGACTTTTCAGCCAAGGGATTGAAAATGGAATTTGGGGTTAGGCCCAAAGACTTGGGGCTGGATTCGAGGGACACTCGAACGTTCCTACATATCCCATAAGGATGGGAATCAAGCCCACGTAGTTCTAGAAATACCCTCTGTACAAATTTGGTTCGTACATGTGAAGGGTAAAAGGGGACTTTAGTGCAATGATGGTTTAACCCAAGATAAAAGGTTCGGGCACTACCATGTATGCATGTAGTCTTTTAAATGAAACATGATTGAAAAATCAATGAAAATAATGGTTCCCTCTCAGGTGAGGGTATCAAAGAAATTTGTAGTTTATTGTCATACTGGACAAAAGTGTTGTATAGTTTAATGTCGTATAACAAGGACGAAAGTGAACCAATGTAAAGATATTGATTCTAAGGGCGGTTTCACAAATCAACATCGTATGAGATGGAGGTGAACCGATGTGAGGAGATTGGTTTTGGGCTTGAACCTTGGGAGGTTGCCTACATACCCAGCCTAGAAGGCAAGGATCAAAGTCCGTGTAGTTCAATTAAGAAATGAATTAATGATCAAGTTTTTCTTGGGGACAACGACCTAAAAAATGATGTTGGGACTTACACATTGTAACACCCCAAGCTTCCACAGTACGTTTCCCTTCGAATAATGCGATAGCGTGTGTTGTACGCAACCTCGAGTTCTAACACACACCACAACTAATTAAACTAGCCGTTGTGAATAGTAATACCTACTTTTTGAAATCATATATATTTTATATTTCAAAATGGACTTCATTTTTGGATTTGGAATATTAAAATTAGCCTAGAGTGAAATTTTGGTACTTTTCGGATAACTTTTATATTTTGATGAATAGTGAAAATTACTAAATTTTAATTAAAAACAACTTTTTTAATCAAAATAATTAATAGTGATAAATTATTAATTTTAGTAGTTTTAAAGTATATTTAGAATATATTTTTACCATTTAATATAATTTTGGTCATTGGACATAATTTTACAATTAAACCGAACATAAACAAGTGTCAATCTTTTGATAGTTATTATCTCTTAAAAACACGCTTTTTGTTTTGACAGCGGGAATTAATTTTAAATTAATTTCTGCCACTTATGTATTTTGAATCTAGGAAAATGGATTCCATATTTGGAATCAGGATGTTCAAATTGTGTAAATAGGTAACTTTTATTTTTAGACATTTTGAATAATTACTGCGGTAAATATTTTATTTACCATGGTTAAGGGTAAATCCAGTAAATAAGGGTTAAAAATAATATTATAATAATACTAAATTACCCTAAAACGTGTTTTAACCCTATTGGTTGATACATGGCCGACCATGGGCATCTTTGGGTCGATTTTGGGACCCCATGGATCCACTTGTAAGTGATAATGACACTTTATTTTAATTAAGTTAAAATGAATACAAAAATGACACAAGCATATATCTTTTAGAAAAACAATTGTTACATAGGGTTATATATGTTGGCTTTTAGATTATAAATATTCATTAGAAAGATACAAAGATTTACTACATAATTATATTTTATTTATAATTTTTAGACATTAAATAATTTATTTTATTTATGACACAATGATGATGCAGTAATTACTATAATAGTGAAAAATTAAAATAAATGATATTATAAATACCCAAATAAATATAATATGAAACTTTTAATGAATTAAACTAATTTTCTAGGATAATATGATATATTAGTATTGATTTAATTGACTTTGTTAGAAGTAATCAATCTGTTATGAGTTTCACAAAAAACAACTATTGAATAGTGTCAAAATTGACATAAAAGAGTTCTTAAAACAAATATTATATTATTAATTGATATTAAATTCATAAAAATCTAAGTTTCGGCCAAGATACTTATATAATGATAGGTTCATCATTAATGGACCACTTGGGGGTCTCTTGGATGTATATAGTAAGTTTATTAACCATATTATATAAAAATACAAAGAGACATTGTAAAAGTGAAACTAATTAACTTAGAGTTAATACTTAAAGATAAGGTTAATATAAGTACCCAAACCTGTCTAAATTCTATTGGTTGAGTTGTTTTCGACCCCTCCCCACCTTAACCTTTGAATAGTAAACTTTGGAGCCATTAGAAACCGAATATGAATTTATTATAAATTAATATTTCTAGCTTTTCCAAAGGTGCCCCTCACCCCTCTTATAAAAGGGAACTCTTCCTTCTCATTTCTTCACACCTTCAAAGCCTTTTGGTTCGGCAAAACTCTTCCCAAATACTCTCCCAACATCCATCACTACAATCTAGAGGCCATAGTTTGATCAGAAAGCCAACCTAATGAGCCCTTTTGATCAAATCAAAAGGAAGAACCCGAAGAAGAGGTAATGATTTCACCACCCTTTTCTAAGTTCATTTCTTCTTCCACTTCTTCTTCCTTTGTTGTTACCATTATAAAATAATAAATCCAGTATCATATATATACTGTGATGTTATTATAAATATGGTACAACCATATTCAGTATTCTATCCACCCTTTGAATAACATGTCACCATACGTGCGTACGTACGGCTTACCGTCTCCACGTCGTGGTGTAATTGTTATTCAATATAATATTATTTGGATGGGTATAATAATGATGTGTAACTCATGTAAATAATAAATATAACATGTTAAGGATTCTGTATATATGATATACCATCCATTATATATTATTTTAATATCAAAAGAATGATATTGTCGCTCGTGCGTACGTACGGACTACCGTCTCCACGAACGCGATGAGATTCATTCTCCATTGTATCCATTCAAGTATAATTATCATTTGATGATTTAAAAGATGATGTTTAAGGACTTGATATCATTCTGTATATGAATAATATAAAACCTATCCTTTACAAACATGTCTTACGTAACAAAACATATAAAAGAAAACAAGTAAGTTAACACCCGAAACAACGATAATTCTAAGATATCATTAACAAATCAATGTTAAAAGATCATATATGATATCATATTAATATATATGATTCTTGTATAATTTAATAACAATTATTTCACCATTATACAGGAGGTTAACCTACCCCAACCAAGGAAAATTACAAGGTAAGGGTTATTTCACAATCTCTTCATTATCCGAGGTTGTTTATACGTAATAATCTACTGGGATTTCTTTATCATCCACATCCATGTTTCTTCGAAATGTTTTTCAAAACATATTTATTATTTACAAGAATATGGGTTAAAGTAATTTATACCCTTGTTTGACTTTTTATAAGAGGTTTATAAAGGAATCTTTCCGTCGTTTTCAAAACAAGGTCCTTTTTAACCTTTTCGACAGAATTAAGGTAAGAATGTTTTTTTAACTTATACGGCGGGTGCGGCTATTTTCCACCGTTATAAAATCTTCAAATCTTCCCTTACAAGCTTATAAGAAAATTTTTAAAGAAAATGTTTTATTTTATATGTATCTTAAATGATTTCAAAATAAAAGGAGATATTTCCTTAAAAAGAATTTTGATTTCATCTATGTCAACATCCTTTGATGGATTTTAAGATTATTTGAAGTTGATTTATTATGATACAAAACTTCTATATTGTATTGAAGGTTTTGTGATATGTTTTACTGTGGATGTGATATTTTTATACCATTCATAGTTTATGGTGAAAGTATTGACATTTCGTATGCTAGTTTTAATACGAATGTTTATGTTATGTTTAAACCTTTTCATATGGGAATGCATTGGACTTAATATGTGACGGGTGGAGCCCGCTATAGCTCCTCGATGCATCGGTAGGTCTCATGAGACAAACTAGTGTCTTGGAACAAGGCCTTGACAAAATCTTATTTGTAGTCTTGGCACGAGGCCTTGACTATGTGGTTATGATAGTCTGGCATTATGCATTCCATCATTATGAAAGTGGTTATTTATTTTTGCATGTGATTATTCGATTAGTAGAATATCCATGTGAATAAGTAAATGACATTATTTCATTTTATTTATGCCACACCATGTTGAAAGTTCATGTTTGAAAGGCTTTTGGTTTAGTTATACATTGCCTTAAATGTTTATTCTTATTTATGAAAGTTTCCGCTATATTGTTATCCTTACTGGGCATTTGAGCTCACCCCTTTTTCTATGTTTTATTTTTTCCCAGGAAGTGAAGAAGTAAATTATGAATGACCTGCAGGGATGTTATGTGGGGATATGAGTGTGGATTATGGAGACATTATGTTGTTGTAGTAGTTTTTCATTTTATGATGTAATGTAAAACTTATGAATATATCTAGTGTTTCCAAGGCTTCTAAACCAATCGGTCTTTCGAGATTTGATCTTTCTTGTGATCATGCCAATGTTATGTAATAATGCACCGACTCTGGGTAACTAGGGTTGGGGCGTTACAGTTGGTATCAGAGGATGTTTAGTACAAACCTTGGAAGCTATATTTAGAAAACCTCTGATTAGAGCACGTAGACCTAAGATGAACTTTGAGGATTAGTATAGAAGAACTTCCTAGAATTTTGGTATTGTAGAGATTTTGTGAGTTTTCCGAGCAATACATCCCTGTCTGGATACGAGCAGGTAGAGGCGGCTCTGGCACAGATGTACCTAGGTGTAAAACCCGAAAACACCGCTTTGATCTAGACTCGAACGGGAACTGGTGCACGACAACGGGCCTTGCTGCACTCTTGGTTACGACACTCCCGGGGGATATGCTTAGGATAACTCTCATTTTCTTTACAAATCATTATGAAGGGTTTATGAGTATATACTTCCTCAAAGAAAACATTTTTATGATTATGGATTATATCCATAAATAGTTCAATTTATGTTGAGTGTTTTATAAGTATGGGATTATGTATTTTGATTCATAAACTGATCTAGTTTATGCCATTGTTTAGAAATGGCGCCTAGTGGAAGAAATGGAAACTGTATCAATGCATGCACTCCATGTAGGGATTGCCCTCCTGCTCAATATAATTATAGTGGGGCTGGTGATGCAACTGGTGCCGATCAGCTAATCACCATACTGGGACAACTTACTCAGGTTATGAATAATAACCTTACCCGTATGGAGCACCCTGATCCGCAGCGTGGAGGATCAATGTTAGATCGATTCATGAGGCAACAACCACCAACGTTCAATGGGAATACAAATCCCTTAGTAGCTAAGTAATGGATATTTTCCCTAGAGAAAATATTTCAGGCTTTGGGGAGCAGTGAAAGGGAAAAAGTTATCATAGCAGTTTACCGCCTCACTGGAGATGCTGATCAATGGTGGTCATTGATTCAAAACATGAAGGAAGATGATGAAGTATCAAATATGGAGTGGAGGGAGTTCAAAGATCTGTTTTTAGAAAAATACTTTCCTCGCGACCATCGAGCAGATATGGGAAGCCAATTTCTGAGTCTGAGACAAAAGGAGGATGAGAATGTCACAAAGTATGAGGCTAACTTTACAAGGTTAGCGAGGTATGCTGGAGATTATATTCGCAACCCAAGAAGTAAGATTGATCGTTTCTTTGATGGGTTAAAACCATTTCTCCGTCGAGCATTAGTCTCACAATCCTTTTCATCGTACGAAGACATTGTCTCATGTGCTATCAAGACCGAAAAGGAATTCTCTAAGTCTTATGACTTTAAAGAAAAGCAAGAGAAGAAGAGACCTGCTGATCAATCTGGGAATGGAAATAAGGGGAAGAAGGGAAAGGTTGAATATCCATCTTGTGGTAAATGTGGGAAGAAACACCCCGGTGCTTGCTTGAAGGGAATGGGAGTCTGTTACAAGTGTGGTGAAAAAGGCCACCAAGCTCATGATTGCAAGGGGAAGAAGGAAGCTACCAACGTTCAGTGCTACAATTGCAGGGAGATGCGGCATTATGCAAATGCATGTCCTAAGCGTCAGGAGAACTTACCTCAGAAAAGGCCAAGGGATAAAGGCCAGGCTTATGCTATCACTACTGCAGAGGTAGAAGCTCCAAAAGACGTGGTGGCAGGTAATTTAATGGTTTCCTCAAGTTTAGAAAATGCATTATTTGACTCTGGATCTTCACATTGTTTCATATCTTCCCAATTTTCTAATAAAATTAGATATTTCCAATTTGATTTAATAAGGGAGTTGTCAGTTAAAACTCCTAAGGGAAGTATCATTGCAACAAAGTTTTGTGAATCAGTCCCCATTAGAGCACATAAATTTTCTTTATCTGCTGATCTCATCGTCATACCTATGATTGAGTTTGATATAATCCTCGGTATGGACTGGCTTTCGGACTATGATGCGACGATTTATTGTAAAAAAGAAAGAAGTTACGATTCTTGATGATAATGATAAGGAACACCATATCTTTAGAGCAGAATCATCACCACCTAATTCTTATTTAGATCCACCCCCAGTAGCTCAACTTAATTCAATTATTGGGGAGGAAGAGAATGAAATAACTGTCGGTGAGGAAAGGAATGTTCAAATAGAGGATGTACCTATTGTGAAAGAATTTGTAGATGTATTTCCGGAAGATTTACCTGGACATCCTCCAGAACGAGAAGTTGAGTTTTACATTGATTTGATTCCTGGATCAAGGCCTATATCGAAGACCCCTTATAGAATGGCCACTGTAGAATTATTCGAACTAAAGAAACAACTAGAGGAATTGAGTAATAAGGGATTTATTCTCCCTAGTGTTTCTCCATGGGGAGCCCCTGTTCTTTTTGTTAAAAAGAAAGATGGATCTATGAGGTTATGTATCGACAACAGGGAGATCAATGCTATAACGATAAAGAACAAGTATCCCCTACCTCGCATTGATGATTTATTTGACCAACTGCATGGAGCTCAATACTTTTCAAAGATTGACCTTCGATCTGGATACCATCAGTTGTGTGTGAAGAAAGAAGACATTCCTAAGACAGCATTTCGAACCAGGTACGGGCATTACGAGTTTACTGTAATGCCGTTTGGATTGACTAATGCGCCCTCTGTATTCATGGATCTGATGAATAGAGTTTTCAAGGAGTATCTCGATGAATTTGTGGTGGTATTTATTGATGATATCTTGGTATACTCCAAAACCTACGAAGATCATGAAAATCACTTGCGCATTATCTTGAAGACTCTGAGGAGGCATGAATTATATGGGAAGTTGAGCAAGTGTGAATTCTGGCTTCAGGAGATTTCTTTTCTTGGCTATATTGTCTCTAAAGATGGAATCTCTGTTGATCCTTCTAAGACCAAGGCAATCCAAGAATGGCCATCACCTACGAGTATAACTGAGGTACGCAGTTTTATTGGTTTGGCAGGTTATTATCGACGTTTCGTCCAGAATTTTGCCCGATTGGCTAACCCATTAACGAAGCTCACACGTAAAGGGGTTAAATTTGTTTGGACAAAAGAGTGTGAAGAATGTTTCAAAGAACTGAAGAAAACATTAGTCAATGCTCTTATATTGACTCTACCATCGGGGAATGATGGGTTCGTTATTTATAGTGATGCATCGAAGAAAGGACTTGGTTGTGTCCTTATGCAGAATGATAGAGTTATTGCCTATGCATCACGACAGTTGAAAATTCATGAACAAAACTATCCTACTCATGATCTCGAGTTAGCAGCTGTGATCTTTTCTTTGAAGATATGGAGGCACTACCTCTATGGTGAAAAATGGGAGATTTATACTGATCACAAGAGTTTGAAGTATATTTTCTCACAAAAAGAACTCAATATGAGGCAAAGGAGATGGCTTGAATTACTCAAGGATTATGATTGCACGATACACTACCACCCGGGGAAAGCAAACAAGGTGGCAGATGCTTTGAGTAGAAAAGACCATGGAGTTTTGAACAATATGAGAATTGAAAGGGATCCAATTTTCATGGATCTAGTGAAGATGGACATGGGAATAGCCAGGGAAGGCGAAACATCATTTCTTTTTCAAATGGTTGCCAAACCATCTTTAATAGAAAGGATTAAGAGTACTCAGACCGATGATGAAGAATTTCAAAAGAAGATTAAAGCTGTGAATGATGGGAGATTGAGAGACTTTGTGTATGAAGATGGAATTTTGAAATTTGGGAAGAGACTTTGTGTTCCCGATATACCTGATCTAAAAAGGGAATTGCTGGATGATGCTCATAGTTCCAATTTCTCTATACACCCTGGGAGCACCAAAATGTATAGAGATTTGAAGGAACATTTTTGGTGGGACAACATGAAGAGAGAGATTGCTGATTTTGTGTCAAGATGTATGGTTTGTCAACAAGTGAAAGCTGGAAGGCAACAGCCTGGAGGAGTCATGCAACCTCTTCCCATACCAGAGTGGAAATGAGACAATATTACGATGGACTTTGTCATGGGGCTACCAAAGACTCCTAGAAGGAATGATGCAATATGGGTTATTGTTGATCGTCTTACCAAGTCAGCACATTTTCTTGCTATAAGAGAAGATCTACCCCTGGAACGTCTAGCAAGACTATATATTAATGAAGTTGTGAGACTTCATGGAGTACCCTTATCAATTGTTTCTGATCGTGATCCCCATTTTACTTCAAGATTTTGGAAAAGTCTTCAGAAATCCCTGGATACTGAACTTCATTTGAGCACTGCTTACCACCCTCAGACAGATGGACAATCAGAACAGACTATTCAGACCTTAGAAGACATGTTGAGATCTTGCTCACTTGACTTTTAGGGTATGTGGGATCAATATTTACCTCTGGTAGAATTTTCCTATAACAATAGCTTCCATTCGAGTATTTAGATGGCACCATATGAAGCGTTATACGGAAAGAGATGTCGTACACCAACCTGTTGGGATGACGTTGGTGAAAGAAAACTTGTAGGCCCAGAACTGGTGGAGGAAACGGCGGAAAAGGTGAAAGTAATCCAAAATCACATCAAAGCAGCTCAAAGTAGGCAGAAGAGCTATGCCGATAATCGTAGGAAGGATTTGGAATTTCAAGTCGGTGATCATGTTTTCCTGAAGGTATCTCCGTGGAAGGGAGTCATACGTTTTGGTAAGAAAGGTAAATTGAGTCCCAGGTACATCGGACCTTTCGAAATTCTAGAACGAATTGGGGTTGTAGCTTACCGATTGGCAATGCCGCCAAGTCTCTCCAAAGTTCATGATGTGTTCCACGTATCTCTGTTGAGGAAATACATGCCTGACCCAACGCATGTACTCACCTATGAAGAATTAGAACTTGAACCCGATCTGTCTTATTGCGAAGATCCCGTCAAGATTCTTGATACGAGAGAACAAGTGCTGAGAAACCAGACGACGCGTCTGGTAAATGTTTTGTGGAGAAATCATAAGATGGAAGAGGCAACGTGGGAACCCGAGGAACTTATGATGAAGAACCACCCAAGTCTTTTTATGCAGTAATACCCTATAAATTGTGAGGACGCAATTATTTGAAGGAGGGGAGAATGTAACACCCCAAGCTTCCACGGTGCGTTTCCCTTCGAATAATGCGATAGCGTGTGTTGTACGCAACCTCGAGTTCTAACACACACCACAACTAATTAAACTAGCCGTTGTGAATAGTAATACCTACTTTTTGAAATCATATATATTTTATATTTCAAAATGGACTTCATTTTTGGATTCGGAATATTGAAATTATCCTAGGGTGAAATTTTGGTACTTTTCGGATAACTTTTATATTTTGATGAATAGTGAAAATTACTAAATTTTAATTAAAAACAACTTTTTTAATCAAAATAATTAATAGTGATAAATTATGAATTTTAGTAGTTTTAAAGTATATTTAGAATATATTTTTACCATTTAATATAATGTTGGTCATTGGACATAATTTTACAATTAAACCGAACATAAACAAGTGTCAATCTTTTGATAGTTATTATCTCTTAAAAACACGCTTTTTGTTTTGACAGCGGGAATTAATTTTAAATTAATTTCTTCCACTTCTGTGTTTTGAATCTAGGAAAATGGATTCCATATTTGGAATCAGGATGTTCAAATTGTGTAAATAGGTAACTTTTATTTTTAGACATTTTGAATAATTACAGCGGTAAATATTTTATTTACCATGGTTAAGGGTAAATTCGGTAAATAAGGGTTAAAAAATAATATTATAATAATCCTAAATTACCCTAAAACGTGTCTTAACCCTATTGGTTGATACATGGTCGCAAATGGGCATCTTTGGGTTGATTTTGGGACCCCATGGATCCACTTGTAAGTGATAATGACACTTTATTTTAATTAAGTTAAAATGAATACAAAAATGACACAAGCATATATCTTTTAGAAAAACAATTGTTACATAGGGTTATATATGTTGGATTTTAGATTATAAATATTCATTAGAAAGATACAAAGATTTACTACATAATGATATTTTATTTATAATTTTTAGACATTAAATAATTTATTTTATTTATGACACAATGATGATGCAGTAATTACTATAATAGTGAAAAATTAAAATAATTGATATTATAAATACCCAAATAAATATAATATGAAACTTTTAATGAATTAAACTAATTTTCTAGGATAATATGATATATTAGGATTGATTTAATTGACTTTTTTAGAAGTAATAAATCTGTTATGAGTTTCACAAAAATCAACTATTGAATAGTGTCAAAATTGACATAAAAGAGTTCTTAAAACAAATATTATATTATTAATTGATATTAAATTCCTAAAAATCTAAGGTTCGGCCAAGAGACTTATATAATGATAGGTTCATCATTAATGGACCACTTGGGGGTCTCTTGGATGTATATAGTAAGTTTATTAACCATATTATATAAAAATACAAAGAGATATTGTAAAAGTGAAACTAATTAACTTAGAGTTAATACTTAAAGATAAGGTTAATATAAGTAACCAAACCTGTCTAAATTCTATTGGTTGAGTTTTTTTCGACCCATACCCACCTTAAACTTTGAATTGTCAACTTTGGAGCCATTAGAAACCGAATATGAATTTATTATAAATTAATATTTCTAGCTTTTCCAAAGGTGCCCCTCACCCCTCTTATAAAAGGGCACTCCTCCTTCTCATTTCTTCACACCTTCAAAGCCTTTTTGTTCGGAAAAACTCTGCCAAAATACTCTCCCAACATCCCTCACTACAACCTAGAGGCCTTAGTTTGATCAGAAAGCCAACATAAGGAGCCCTTTTGATCAAATCAAAAGGAAGAACCCGAAGAAGAGGTAATGATTTCACCACCCTTTTCTAAGTTCATTTCTTCTTCCACTTCTTCTTACTTTGTTGTTACCATTATAAAATAATAAATCCAGTATCATATATATACTGTGATGTTATTATAAATATGGTACAACCATATTCAGTATTCTATCCACCCTTTGAATAACATGTCACCATACGTGCGTACGTACGGCTTACCGTCTCCACGTCGTGGTGTAATTGTTATTCAATATAATATTATTTGGATGGGTATAATAATGATGTGTAACTAATGTAAATAATAAATATAACATGTTAAGGATTCTGTATATATGATATACCATCCATTATATATTATTTTAATATCAAAAGAATGATATTGTCGCTCGTGCGTACGTACGGACTACCGTCTCCACGAACGCGATGAGATTCATTCTCCATTGTATCCATTCAAGTATAATTATCATTTGATGATTTAAAAGATGATGTTAAAGGACTTGATATCATTATGGATATGAATAATATAAAACCTATCTGTTACAAACATGTCTTACGTAACAAAACATATAAAAGAAAACAAGTAAGTTAACACCCGAAACAACGATAATTCTAAGATATTATTAACAAATCAATGTTAAAAGATCATATATGATATCATATTAATATATATGATTCTTGTATAATTTAATAACAATTATTTCACCATTATACGGGAGGTTAACCTACCCCAACCAAGGAAAATTACAAGGTAAAGGTTATTTCACAATCTCTTCATTATCCGAGGTTGTTTATACGTAATAATCTACTGGGATTTCTTTATCATCCACATCCATGTTTCTTCGAAATGTTTTTCAAAACATATTTATTATTTACAAGAATATGGGTTAAAGTCATTTATACCCTTGTTTGACTTTTTATAAGAGTTTTATAAAGGAATCTTTCCGTCGTTTTCAAAACAAGGTCCTTTTTAACCTTTTCGACAGAATTAAGGTAAGAATGTTTTTTTAACTTATACGGCGGGTGCGGCTATTTTCCGCCGTTATAAAATCTTCAAAGCTTCCCTTACAAGCTTATAAGAATATTTTCAAAGAAAATGTTTTATTTTATATGGATCTTAAATGATTTCAAAATAAAAGGAGATATTTCTTTAAAAAGAATTTTGATTTCATCTATGTCAACATCCTTTGATGGATTTCAAGATTATTTGAAGTTGATTTATTATGATACAAAACTTCTATATTGTATTGAAGGTTTTGTGATATGTTTGACTGTGGATGTGCTATTTTTATACCATTCATAGTTTATGGTGAAAGTATTGACATTTCGTATGCTAGTTTTAATAAGAATGTTTATGTTATGTTTAAACCTTTTCATATGGGAATGCATTGGACTTAATATGTGACGGGTGGAGCCCGCTATAGCTCCTCGATGCATCGGTAGGTCTCATGAGACAAACTAGTGTCTTGGCACAAGGCCTTGACAAAATCTTATTTGTAGTCTTGGCACGAGGCCTTGACTATGTGGTTATGATAGTCTGGCATTATGCATTCCATCATTATGAAAGTGGTTATTTATTTTTGCATGTGATTATTCGATTAGTAGAATATCCATGTGAATAAGTAAATGGAATTATTTCATTTTATTTATTCCACACCATGTTGAAAGTTCATGTTTGAAAGGCTTTTGGTTTAGTTATACATTTCCTTAAATGTTTATTCTTATTTATGAAAGTTTCCGCTATATTGTTATCCTTACTGGGAATTTGAGCTCACCCCTTTTTCTATGTTTTATTTTTTCCCAGGAAGTGAAGAAGTAAATTATGAATGACCTGCAGGGATGTTATGTGGGGATATGAGTGTGGATTATGGAGACATTATGTTGTTGTAGTAGTTTTTCATTTTATGATGTAATGTAAAACTTATGAATATATCTAGTGTTTCCAAGGCTACTAAACCAATCGGTCTTTCAAGATTTGATCTTTCTTGTGATCATGCCAATGTTATGTAATAATGCACCGACTCTGGGTAACTAGGGTCGGGGCGTTACACACATGGTTAGTAGCCCATAGAGAGTGTTATGGTTGAGGTTTTCTCTAAGCTCACGTGAGTCATACTCGGTTTGAGAAACAAGAGGTAGCAACAACCTTAACAATACCTAGTTTAACGTCATGTAGGACGTATGAAGGGACTAGGAAGTTTAAAATCTTGCAGTTAAGACTATTGGTGTTGCGCAGTTTAGTGTCATGTAGGATGTATCATAGACTTTCTGTACAGTTTAGCGTCATGTAGTTAGGACGATGGGGACAATAGAGTTTTACATCATATTGGACGAAAGGGGGGCTGTGCATTTTAATTTCATGCAGTGAGGACAAAAGAGTACACCATTTAACGTCATGTTGGATGCATTGGGGATTTTTTCCACAGTTTAGCGTCATGTTAGACGAAAGTGCAAATAGTTTAAGGTCATATGGATGGACCGTGGATGGAGCAGTTTAATGTCATTCTATACAAAAGTGTAGTTTAAGGTCATACAGGACCTTTGATGCTTATGTAGTTTAACGTCTTTCCAGACATAAGGGACTTCTATACAGTTTAGTGTCATGTAGTAAGGACATTACAGTTTAACATCTTGCTGGATGTAAGGGACTCACAAATAGTTTAGGATCATATGCATGGATCGCTGATAATGTAGTTTAAGGTCATATAGGACCTAGTTGCAGTTTAAGGTCATACTAGACCATTTAGGGAACTTTTTCATAGTTTAACGTAATGTGGGACGAAGTTGCAGTTTAAGGTCATACTGGACCATTGCTGTATAGTTTAACGTCATATATCAAGGAAGATCTGGTGCTACACAGTTTAGTGTCATGTTTCAAGGACATTAAAGGTACTTTGCAGTTTATACAAAATACTTCTTCAAAAATCTTGCATTGGTTGGAGTAGTGATGAGTTCTCCATCCATCGAGATTAATGAATAAGCTTCATTGAAGTAGACCCTATGTATTGAATAAGGTCCTTACCATTTTGGATCAATCTTGGGAGGTTTCTTTCCTGGTATCATTGGAGTTCTGAGAACTAATACCAATTCTCCCTGAGTGAATGAATGAATACGAACTTTTTTGTTAAAAGCTCGTGCTATTCTATTCTGATAGATTTACAAGTGGTGCAAAGTGCACAATATTTTCTCATCTAACCATTCCAATTCATTCAATCGCTTTTGAGATTTCTCATCTGTAGATGACTGATCGCAAATGGCTACTCTGAGCGAGGGTAATTGAACTTCAATGGGCAAGACGGCTTCTGTTCCATATACCAATGAATATGGAGTTGACCGAGTTGCAGTGCTGGTGGTATTCCGATAAGCCCATAAAGCATGAAAGAGTTTATCAGGCCATGACCTCTTATCTTTATCCACCATCTTTTGTATTATATTTGAAAGATTCTTGTTAAAGGCTTATATCTCATCGTTGGTCACTGCATGATACTAAGATGAATGGTTGGGTTTGATGTTGTATTCTTGATACAACTTCTTCACCTCGGATGAACAGAAGTTGGTGCCCTTGTCCGTTAATATGGTATGAGGGACACCAAATCTATTAATGATGTTAGACTTGATGAAGCTAAAAATACATTTGGAACTGACTTCCTTGAGAGGTATTGCCTCTGCCCATTTGGAAAAGAAGTCAGTAGCAGTAAGAATGTACTTAAACTACTTGGTCGTAGCTGAAGGGTAAGGTCCCACCACATCCATCCCCCATATGGAAAATGGCCACGAGTATTTAGCTGTATGAACCAACTATGGAGGTTGATGAATGAAGTTGGCATGTACTTGTCATGAATGACACTTCTTTGTGAAATCAACACAATCTCGTATCATTGAAGGCCAAAAGTATCCAAGCCTTCGAATTTGATCAGACAATATATGTCCAGACTGGTGGTCACCACAAACTCATGCATGCACTTCTTTCATGACAGCCATTGTCTCTTCACCATCAATGCATCTGAAGAGAACTCCATCAAAACCACGTTTGAAGAAAAAAACATTTAGGTGATCTAGGCTATCATAAAGAGTAAAATTAACTACACGTCACAGGATTTGTTCTTTCTCAGCTCTATCAGGTGGAAGTGTTCCATTTTTAAGGTATTCCCTGATAGGTGGCATCCATCCTGTAGTATGACCATACGGTTCATGGATGGGACAAATTTCATTAATTTCCTTTGTTCTGATTCGAACATAAGGTGAAATTGCACGATGGTGGGCAATACTGATGGTTGTCTCATACCGATTTGGATCTGCCAAGGCTGTGGCTATATTAGCCAGCGCATCAGCTTGAGCATTTTGTGATCTTGGGACATAAGAAAATGTCGGTTCTGAAGGGAATTCCACCATTAACTCTCTGACGTAATCATACAAAGGGATTAGTTCTTCTTTTTTGACGGAATAATCCCCATTGACTTGTTTGATTACCAGGTCTGAATCACCCTTCACCTTTAAGTGATTCACTTGTGCTTGAAGCGCTAATTCCAAGCCTACGATAAGAGCTTGGTATTTGGCTTCATTATTGGTACCACCTTCCCACAATAAGAAGGAATAAGGTAACACTGCCTTTTCTGGAGAAATGAGCACAATTCCTAAGCCAACTTTTTTGAATTTATGATTTTCTATTTTCTTCCCTGTTGGAATTCTGGAAGCACCATCAAAATACATTTCCCATGCTTGATGACTTTCTTGAATAGAGAAGACTTCCTCATCAGGGGGTTGAATATCTGAAGACGTGTATTCCACTAAAGGGTGTTCATCCAGGAAATTAGATAGATCTCGGCACTTTATCGCCTTTTGAGACACATACTGAATGTCAAATTGCTGAAAAATAACTGCCCACCTTGCTAGACGTCCTGTAAGCATTGGACGACTAAGGGTGAATTTGAGCGGGTTATTGCGAGATACCAATTAGACCTCGTGATGTTGCAGGTAGTGTCTCAACTTCTGAACTGCAAAGATTAATGCCAGGAAGCATTTCTCAATACTTGAATACCGGGTTTCTACTTCAATCATAGTTCGACTGAGATAGTAGAGGCTGTTTTCATTCCCAGCATCATTCTTTTGAGCAAGAAAGGCACCCAATGATCGCTCTAGAGCTGTTACGTAGAGGATAAGTGGTCTTCCTTCAATAGGTGGCATAAGTACCGGTGGACTCAAGAGGTATTTCTTGAGAATTTTGAATGGTTCTTGACATTCTTCAGTCCACTGGTAAGTGACTCCCTTTTTCATCAATTTGGTGAAGAGTAAACTTTTTCCTGCTAAATTGGCGATGAAATGCCGAATATAGGCTAAGTGTCCTTGAAGTCCTCTTAATTATTTCAAATTTTGAGGAGGTGACATGCCAAGGATTGACTTGGTCTTCTCAGGATCGACTTCAATACCACGATGGCGTACAACAAAGCCGACAAATTTTCCTGAGGTTACCCCAAAAGCACATTTTAAGGGGTTCATCTTCAAATTATGTTGTCGAAGCTTGCAGAATATGACTTCCAAATCAGCCAAGTGAATAGAATGTTGTTTTGATTTAACCACAAAATCATCTATATAGAATTCAACAAACTTTCCTAAGAAGGGTTTGAAGATACGATGCATGGCACGCTGATATGTTGCACCTTCATTCTTTAATCCAAAGGGCATTACCCGATAGCAAAACACACCCTGAGGGGCTCTGAAGGCTGTTGATTCCTCATCTTCTGGGGCCATTCAGATCTGATTATATCCAGAATATCCATCCATGAAGGAAAGTGCTTCATAGCTATTTGTTGCATCAATTAAAAGTTCTGTAATCGGAACTGGGAAATCATCTTTAGGACAATGTCGATTAAGATCTCTGAAATCGATGCAAACTCTAATTTGTTTATTATTCTTCTTTATAGGGACAATATTAGCCAACCAATTGGGATACTGAACTTCTCTGATGAAGTTAGCTTTGATAAGATTATCCACTTCAGCTTTAATTTTAGAATCATAAGTTGGGTGTGTTCTTCTTGCGGCTTGTTTAAATCCTCGATGTTCTTCTGGTAAACCCAAATGATGAGTAGCAACATCAGGATCAAGCCCGGGAATTTCTGTATAGTTCCAAGAAAAAATATCTCTATTTAGCTTTAAAAAAGAAATATACATCTCTTGCTCTTCAAGAGTCATGGCCGCAATGATTAAAGTGGGGCGTGGATCTTCCTTTATACCCAGATTTATTTATCTGAGTTCATCCACTGTGGTAGAGATATCCTCTTCAAATGATGGAGGAGCATCTCTGAGATCTTCCACTTTTTCTTCATCATGTGTTATTTCTTCCGTTTCTATTTGTATAGTAGATGACAAAGCAGAATTTTCATGATCAGAAGAGATGTCAAAATTTGCACATTTTGAAGAGGAAGCTTCCATTTTTGACCTTATTGATGATGCAGGGTCTTCTTTGGGTAATAAAGAGGAGATGATGGATTGAGAATCGACATCATTGTTCACCTATGATGTTGCTATAACTTCTTCTGGCCTAATTGGCAAAGCATAGACTTGTTGGATTTCAGCAGATGAAATGAAGACGTTACCATTTGTGATTTCATCACTGCTTGGTAGATTACCAATTTCCCCCATGTTGTCTGGCTCGATTTCCATAATTAACATTATGGATCTTTCCATAAGTGTATTTTTATTTGGGTCTATCTTGTCAATTTGATTGATAGGCAACACATAATCTGTACTCACATGTGTAAATGGATTTAATGGAATTTTTTCCAAACCATATGGAGCATTAACTTTGGTAATTTCCTATGTTGTGGATTTCTCATTTCCCTTCATGTGATAGAATTCCGCCTCAATGTATTGAGACTCACATGTCTTGAATGGGGCCTTATCACCATATAATGTTCCAACTTGACCATCGAAACAGTATTTGAGACATTGATGGTATGATGAAGGGATAGCCACATGCTGATGTAGCCAAGGTCTTCCAAGCAAAAAGTTGAAAGCTAAGTCTTGATCAACAATCATGAAATCCGAATTGGATACAAGATCTATAAACTGAGTTCAGAGTGTAACTTTTCCCATTGGTTCTTGTTCATTTTTATCATATCCTTGTAACATCATGGTAGATGGAGATAAATCAGATTCCATGAGGCCCAATCGACGAAGTGTACGAATGGGCATGAGGTTGACTCCTGAACCATTGTCAATGAAAGATCTTCGGACGTCTACACCATTGACCTTTCCAGATAAATACAAAGGTTTGATATGCCCATGAACAACATCATCTTCATCTTTATCAGTAAAAGATATTATTGCATGGCATTCTGCAGGATTATTATCTATGTAATAGACTTCATCTGCAGCAATTTCAGTTTCAAACTCCTGAGGACTTGAAAAAGCCTCGATGAGTGCTTCTCGAAGATCTTTTGACAGATTCAAAGCATCCAGAATTGATAACTTGGATGGTACTTGGGCCAAGTGTTTCAATACATCATACTTTTGATCCAGAGGTCTGCGTTTCCCAACAGGAATGTGTGGTTTAGCAGGTGCCTTGGAAGCAGATGCTTTGGAAGTTGATGCATCTTGTATTGGGATAGGAGTTGGAAACATCTTTGGTTTTGGAAGATTAGACCGATTAGATCCATTTACTTGCTGAGAGGAAGAATATGTAACCTTCAATCGGTCTTCCAAAATAACTGTGCCAGGACTGAATTTTCTATTAGTAGAAGAACTTGCTTGTTCTTGCTGAGCTCGTTGAAGAGCTCTACCATGAGTTTCTGCTGCGTATATAGTTCTAGCAGGGGTAGAATTGGAATAGTGGCTTCTAAAATATCCACATCTTCCCCTATATCCTGAGCCCCTAGAACTTACTCTGATTCCTCTGTTTGATACAGGGAATTCAGGCTCATTGAAATCGAAACTTTGACTGGAAAATAGATCTGTTAATTGAATCATATTAACAGAACCAAAGATTAACTCTTCCTCTGATGAAGACTCTACCTGATTATCCTGTTCAGGATGTGTCGTTTGGTGGGGTGGTGCCCGTGGCTTTGAAGTAGATGGCATGAAGTCTTCCAAAGTCAAAGAGGACTTAGGCTTTGACACATACTCATCCTTTTCTGATTCTTTTTCTTTCTTTGAATCATGCCGTTTCTTTGAGGACTTTCCCTCTGACGAAGAGGGTTTTTCCACAACATTCATGGAAGAAGACACAATTGGTTTCTTTAATTGTGTTCGAAAAATAGAATGAGTTCAATTGATTGTCTTTCTGACCATCCAATCATCAAATTTCTGTTCATTTTTGCTTTTGACTTCCTGCCATTCATTTTCCTCCTCTAGAACTGTAGCAGTGACACATGCTACCTGGGCTGAGGAGCCTTTCAATGTGACCTATCCCGAGTCGACCATCTTTTTCAGGAGGTATTTGAAGACAAAACACTCCTGGATGGGATGCCCCAACATTTGATGAAAAGGGCAATAATTAGGATGGTCTTCATCTCCTTTCTTGTTTGGTCTCTTGGGCATTGGCAATTGAACCAAATTATTTTCCAGAGCCGAAATGAAATAACTAGGAACTTATTTATTTTGTAAAGAGTATGTTTTTCTCTTCAGATCCTCAAATTGTTTTCGTCTTTGATCTTTTTGATTGTCTGGACAAAAAGGCCCTTGTTGTTGGCGCTCAGAAGGTAGAGACCTTCGAGAAGATGAAGTTTTTGAGGTAAAAATAGGTACAGGTGCTTGTTTAAGCATAACTGTAGCAGTTTCTGCTTTACCCATTCTCCTTCCTGGAGCTGATGGAATTACACGAGATTTAGTCTTAGCCTATATAAGGGAATCTTCAATCTGCTGAGCGATTGAAGTAAGGTCTAGAAACCCTCCTATGTATTTCACAGGGATTAATGGCGTGTGTAATTCGTCACGTAGATTTTCCACACAGATTGGCAACAATTATTCTTGAGGGAGTGCTAAACTCAAGGAATATGTTAATCCCTTCCAGTGAGCAATGAAATCAGAGACTCTTTCATTCTCCCTTTGCTTATAGTTTGTAAGATCGAAAACTGTTGTCTTTGGCAAAGTTGAGCTGAACTAAAGGAGGAATTTTTGGCGAAGATCCTCCCATCTGGTAATTGACCAGGATTGCAAGATTTTATACCAAAAAAAAGCTGGTCCTTTCAAGGTTCGCACGAAGCATCTAAGTTTCACTACTTCTTGCTGCTCCGGAGTTCCCATCATAGGATCGCAACAAGACGCGTAATGCGTCAAATGTTGCTCAGGATCGCCTGATCCATTGAAAATAGGGAATACAGGATTCCCAAAACTGGATAGAGGAGAAATTGAATCTACCCATTCAGGGTAAACTATATTTTTTGGTTGAACTTGTGCACGTTTCCCTTCCATAGTTTCTAACCGAGCTGTTAATGACTCAATAGTAGTTATTAACTTTTGAGAAACATCCGGTTGAACTTGGACTTGGGTAGGTGCAATGACTGGAGCTTGGACAGATGTGGCGATTGGTTCTGCAACTGATGGTAGCACTGCCAACTGTTGTTGTACTTGACCCGTAGGATTAGACCTGTGAGGGTGTACTGAAAGAGGAGGATATTATTGATCCATTTTAGTAGCTACAACAAATTGCTTTGGCTGACTGACTCCAGCATGCTTAAGAAGAAGACTACTCTGAAGTAGTTATGCATTCAACCTTCTTAATTCCTTTATTTCTTCCTCTAGTTGTGAAAACCTTTTCTCTAGTGAGAGCGATTGACCTTCTCCAGAGGAAGGATATGTAACCTGATTCTTTCCCCTCCCTTTTTTGGACCCTTTTCGGAGAAGGGAAAGTGGGTTACTCGAAGGATTACCTAGGTTCTAAGTAATCCTTTGATTTCGTTTATTCACTCCTTCTTCATTTATATCGGTGAATACATATTCTTGAGCAGGAACCCCTTCATCTGAGTCCCCTGAGTGAGCCTCATCTAGTGGATCAGCAACAACGGCATTGATGACATTGATTGATGCATAACGCATCACATCCCTTCTATCAGCATTTCTGTGATATTGTCTTCTTCCATGTCTTTGATGAGACATTTCCTTTTGTTGATTCAATCCCTCAAGAACTTCTTGACGAACCATAATTTGGAGGAAATCTCCTGATAATTTGGCTCTTCGTTCCTCTTGAGGTTTCTTCCCCAATCGAGAAAAGACCGACTTTCTCTAAGGAGGGTATTGATGATTTGAAAAATTCCCCAGTCCAGTGGACTGGGGTTGTTCCTGCTGTTCTCGCTCAACTCCTCGAATCTTATTTGTTGATTCTAAGGGTTTGTTTAAAAGAGTCCCCAGTCTGGCGAGCTGGGGTGGCTCTTGACATGCTATGTATGATACTTTCTTGAAAGTCCTCCTGATCTTGCGAACCTTAGTCCGGAAATTAACGGGATGCATTAATCTATATCTGCTTTTATCACCCGGTTCAAAAGACCGTTGGATGATTTCCGACACTTCTGTCACTTGGTGACGTGCTTGCTCTAAACGAGAGGCATGTTCAATATTCTCGTTTGCTTGATGTAAGAGTAATTTTACAACTTGTTCTCTGTATTCTTGATTTTGAGAGGAACTAGTTGAAGCTTGTTCTTGGGAAAGATTTTCATTACAAACAAATCCCATTGACTGTGGCCGACCATGGGAAATAACATTTCATGAGACCATTTTCGATGGGCTTTGCTGACTGGAGATCACCGTGAAATGCAGTACTCTATGAACACCCCATCCTCTGACATGAATACCAGATGGGTCATTGGCAATTAACTGACGCAATCTTCTTATTGCGCCAAAGCATGAACGTTGAAGTGCTCTCTGCTTCTTTTTAGCCTTCGGATGTCGAGAGACTGATAGAGACGCCAAATCAATCTGACGTTGTAACCCTTCTATTATATTAAGATGATTTTCATATTCATCATAAGATAATACTTTATTTTTTAACTGACAAAGATTTTTCCATATCTTGAGACGAATATCATGAATTTCATCTTCCATCAACATTTCTGGAATATTATACTGAGAGTCAGCCAGAGGCCAAAACATGACTAGCACTTCACCTTTCGCCAGTTGTTTTCTCATATTCAGCATTTCCTCTTTATCATTTGATGAAGATTCTTCTACCTGATTTGACCAGAGTTGGTTTTTCCTTGTTGCTTCATTGGATTCAACAGGATTGGTAGAGAAATCATTGATCAAACTAGAAGATGCATGACTTAGGGGTGGTTCATAGAATGACCTACACCTTGTGTTTTCTTCTGATTGAGAAAGTATTTCACCTCCTAGCGATGAAGCTTCAGACATGACTGGTTTCACATTTGCAAGTGCCTCAAGATAAGAGGGATTTCTCGGCACTACATTGTCCACTGGAGTATTTTCCGGGCAATGTGAATCACTACTGCGGAGAGGAATTTCATAGAGAAATTAATCATCATGGGGAGGACCACCATAATGGGTTACAGCAAAAGATGAGATCTCTTGTTCCTTGGTCTTATGACCACACAGAGGGTTCTTGTGGCTCTCATTTGAAGATGAAACTTCGAGATAGACCGAATTGTCATGAAGCAAGCCTTCATGAGGAAGTGTCTGTTGAAGACCTTCGGAATTAATGTTCCCACTATTGGGAACTGAGGGAGTAAAATCTTGAATTCCAACAGATAATTTTCTGAGGGCTTCAAGAACTCCAGCATTGAGCAAGGCCTTGTTACAGATTGGCACTTGATCTCCTGACTGTGTTGGGTGGGTCTTCTTCTTAGACGCCTTCTTACTTGCCTTAGAAACCACTTGTTGACTAAAGTGGCTGCTCTGAGCAGGTATATGAGCCTGATCAGGAAAGATGGCCAGGTTAGGCTGACGATCTCCTCTCAAATCAGGTGTATGTGTCTGACTTGGTTGTCCGTATGTTATGGAGGAGTATGCCCCACAACCCTCTTGGACTGGAACAGATGTGTGTGTCTGTTCCAGAGTGAATTGTTGATGTATCACTCCACCGGTAGGGATAGATTTATGTGTCTTTCCCTGAGATGCCACTGAAGTTGTTATAATATCATGGCAGGCATCCAGAATATGAGCAGGGATTTTCTTCTGCTCTTTCACCATTGATAGAATATGCTTGGTGACTTCAGCTGCCAGGACGGGAATATACATCTATTCCGGTCTTGGAGGAGGTGTATGTGCCGGCTCTTGTCCTCCTTTTCCTGTTAGTGAATCCTGACAGTACTCAAGTGTGGGGGCAGAGAGTTAAGTCTGCCTCCTATTTTTTGTTGGGGATTTCCGACAAACTTCTCTGAATGCTACCAAGTGAGACTGTTGGTAGTCTTGATTAATACCAGCAGGTGTATGTGTCTGCTGATTGCACTTCGCCAAACGTGGTTGATGAGATCCATCATATGTAGTCAGACGAGCCTGCTGACTAGCTGATGATGTATAAACAGGTGTATGTTTCTGCCTATAGTACTCCGCCGGAATTGTCGGGCGGGATTGGCGTGATGCTGCCAGACGATTCTGCTGGACAGCGGGTTTAAAATGGGCAGTTGTATGTGCCTTCTCGTTGCTTGCCACCAAGTTAGGTTGGTGGACTTCTCCGGAGATGGTAGAGAAGATAACCTACTCATTGTTGACCAGATTCCTCCTCTGGTGGTTCGTCTTTCTTGCTTGGGTTCGAGGAACCTTAGCCGAACGCCTGGAGTCGGTACCCTCATCATGTTGAGGGCGCACTGCCGCACGAGTCTGGCGGCGATTGTTGGTGGGAGCCCTCAGGAAGGACTCATGTCTGTTTGAATTAAGGTCCTGAGGGACCTGCTCATTCACCTCCCCAGAATAAGGGAGTGAATGGTGATTGCATTCTGAGGATAACGACCCGAAACGGTTGGAGACGGTAGTCAGCACCGCCTACTTCTTGATCACTGGTCGTCATTGTCCAGATGACTGATGTGAGTTATTTACTTGGAGGGATTTTCGGGAAGCCTCCAGAGTTGGGATGGTACCGTGTTGACGGTACTCCTTAACCAGTGCGTTTGATACCCAGCGTTGAAGAAGCTGAGTAGGTGATATCATCCTAAGAGAGGACGACGATCTAGCAGGAGTAGCAGCAGTGGTATTTGCAGCAGCAGTATTCACAGGTGTGAACTTGAGAGTAGCCATTCTAGAAATGAAGAAGATCTTGGGAAAACAGTGCATATTTGATATAACATATGTAATCAAGAAAATTCAGCCACTACATCTTTTGGATTAGCACATATGTCAATGATTTTTTTTGTTGGCCCTCTCATTGAGTTTTAAATAGGGTCCTAACAAATAGGTAAAACATCATTTTAACTTGGTTAAGGATTCACATCGGGTTCACCATTTTTTGTTTCCCTTGGAATCCGGGGATGACCACCTTTGATGGGAGGTTCAAACATTCTGATCGGTTTCTAACGGGTTTGTTCGTAGAACCGGAAACATCCAATAATTCCACATCTATTCGGACCTACTTTCCAAAGGTAGGTGATCATTAGTTTGTGGAGTGATGAGGCTTACGAATTTTCATTAGTCGAGAGGATGGGAGGTCGGACTCATCACACCATTTTGAGGGGAATTATTGTCTACTCAGGGACTCTCTTTATATATTTAAGTTATGTTCGTGAATCCTTATTACATTACCAAGTATAAAATGAGCTTTCCTTTAGATCCGAGAATCAATGATTAAATATGTAGGAAATTTAGAGAATCTTTTGTATGTATTCGAGGTTCTTCATTGATAGAGAATCATATGTATTTATTAGAGATTCTTGGTCAATGGTACCCTTCGACACATTTATACAGAAGTCTCTTGGTCATTATGATGACCATGCTGGTTTTAAAGCCACTCAGTGGGGCACTTGAAGTTTATTGTCATTCAGAAGGACATGGATTATTTTAGAGTTGGGATCGAACCCGCAGATGGGCTACCTGCGTATCCTTTGTTTAGAAAAGGAATCAGAACCCATGTAGTTCGAGTAAGGGAGTATGATGTTTATGATTGATGGCTCAAAGAAGGATTTCATAATTACTTTTACACTCTAAGATCACATGATTCATGCTCGGTGTGAGAAACAAGAGGTATTGGTAAAAATTAGACAATTGTGTCATGAAAGATGCAATCATAAGAAATAATGTGGGGCTTATGTATGTATGACTGCCCAGATAAATGAAGGTTAGGATTTACTTCAGGGAAGAAATCCAGGAACATGGTCCATAAAGGTATATGTGCTTCATGGAGATTTGAATACTCTAACTTGGGACTTACTTCTGAAAAGGAGGCCCAAATTAGGAGAGGACTTATGATTGGGTTTTTACTCCTGAGAAGGAATCCTAGATCAAAGGTAAATTAGGACTGGTTAATAGGAACTAAGATTGGGGCTTACTCCTGAAAAGGAGGCCCAGGTTAATGAGGACTTGGGGCTTACTCCTAAGGAGGATGCCCAGATTTGAGAATTATGACTGGGGCTTATTCCTGAAAAGGAGGCCCAGGTTAAGGGACTTAAGGTTTGGGGATTACTCCTGAGGAGGATGCCCAAATTTTAGACTTATGACTGGGGGTTATTCCTGAAAAGGAGACCGAGGTTAAGGATTCTCTAATTTTAAAGGATGAGGTTGAATGAATGAAATATCAATCTTTAGTGACATAAATATGTGTAAATCACTAGGTTTTGAGAGATATTCCATAGAATTCCTTTCTGATAAGGAATTCCAATCAAGAAATCATGCCATAAATGGATTTGAAGAGTGTCTTGAAGACTGAATCTTGAATAGGAAAGGTGTAATGGCTTACGAGGGGTAAAAATGGGCAAGAAAGGCACCTAAAAAGGTAGGGGCACGCAAGTCCTGGCAGGCGCGCAGGTACTGCGTGGGCACACAGGTCCTGGTCGCGCAGGTATTCCTGCGCGACACATGGTGTACTTGCGCGATGGTTAACCAGCAGGGTAATACTTGAGTGACTATTCATTAAAGCCTTTAGAATCCTCTTGATGTTCTTCTAGAAGAGGGGCACGCAAGATCTATTGAAGGAGTAAGGCGGCGCGCAAGTGTGGTCCTTTTCCCTTAAGGGCTGGCCACTCAGGCACGCAAGTGTTGATGAGTTTCAACACTTAGGCCTTCCTTCCCCTCTTTAGATCTTCCATTCTAGGTAGGAAATTACCTTAGAAGTGTTTCGGAAGCTTTGAGAAGAGACTAGAGTGCCGGGAGTTCAAATCTGAGTTTTTGGAAAAAATCCTCCCCAAATGGGGGGCCCACAGGGTCTATTTATTGGCAGGAGAAGACCTCGGGCGGTTATCACTTAGGTCGCGCAAGTCACTTGCGCGACCATAATGCGTCGCGCAAGTGGACTTGCGCGACTATGAGGAAACTTGCGCGACTTATGGGCAATCTTCTCCTTGTTCATCCCTTTGTCGATTTTTGAAATTTCCTTCAAAGGATGGATCAATTTTTTCTAAGTCATTTCCCTTTTCCAATCTTTAGATTCTGTGAAGAAAGGAGCATCAATAGTAATAACCAATTATAAAATCATAATGAGGGTCTTCTCAGTGATGAGGCCTCGGTTTAGTGACCCGTTCAGGCGGTATTCTCTCAGGTGGACAACAAGTGAAACTTCCACCTATTGAGAAGTGAGAGGACCTTCCCCCAGCTATATATCCTGATATGTTACCTATTTATACAAATTATATCATACTTTTAGCTTATGAAAATGTAGTTTGGTGGGGAGTGCTCTTTATGAGTTTCAAAAGTTGAGACAATCTGGGTTTTAGGTCAATCCATACCCATAGGCGTCAAAGGACTAGTTAGAGTCCATGCTATGAACTTTTCATCTCATCCAAAATTCTAAAGATCATATAATAGTCATATTGGTGGGTCTTATCCATGTATTGTTAGGTAAATGGTAGATTCTTATTATGTATACCAATGATTATGAGACCCTCACCCAGATTGAGCTCGAATATCTATTCTGGGAGGAGTATGCCTTGGAAACTCTAATATCAGTATGCATATAAGAGATTATATAGCTTTATTAGGGTAATATGTCAATGGATGGGTATTATTTGAGGTTTATTTACCTCACAAGATACTCTTAGTACATTATTATTGATGCATATTTCTAGGTAGGGATGTTTTATCTTGGCCAAAACAGAGATATTCGAGCCTAAGGTGTGACACCATGCATCCCCACATAGGTATAGGTGTTGAAATGTGTCTTATTGGAAGATAGATAATTGGGAAATTATTTTTATCTTGTTGGTGCAGGTAAAAATTACCTAGGAGCATATACTTAAACAATAGGTAGATAACACCAAGCTCTGTGGTTGTGACACTTGAAGCATCAGCATATCCAGTCTCAACTATACTTTTTGAAGCCTAGGGTTTTTAAGGAGATTCCATCAAGCCTAGAGAGAGGTGATGTTATTAATATAATGGGTGAGGTCACATATCTTAATATTTTATAACCCATCTTGCGGAATTATATAAGAATACTATGTATGGTTCAAAGATATAAAGGTAGTGGCCCCAGCAGGAGTAACTGTAGGGTGGCAGTCATGGTAATTGGGCTAGTAGAGCTATAGAAGGTGGTCAATGCTATAATATAATACTTACACCACCACCTATAGGTAGTCCCCATCATGATTAGGGATCTTTTGGTTAGAGACATGATTAAATATATGAAGTTGAAGAATATTACTCGGAAGACCCTAGCATGATCTGAGGTATGATTTGTGTCTTATTTACCTTATCTTAAATTTTTATAAACACCAATGTGAGTCATTATTTTTTGTATTTTTTTCCTTGTTTGTAGACTATGGATATTAGTAGATCCTCTATCCTGGCATTTATGGCTAGAAAATATTAATGGAGTGGATTTTGTGATCAAAATATTTTTTCATTATTGTGACTTGACATTTGTTGGAGAACATTTCTCATGGTACCTTTTGTAGTAGTAATAAGACCTTATGATTTAATTATTAGTATAGAAAGGTTGTCTATCATCTATGATCAGATTTATTGTTTACATTGTAGGACATAGTGGAAGTGAGAATATTGTTTGAGATTTTCCTCCATAGGTGGAAAGGAATTCTAGATATAGTAGGTTATGATCAAGTGTAGGATATTACAATAGATCTTCCATCAATTGGGTAGATTAACTGTTGGTGTAGTATAATTAATAGATGTTTAATTCCCTAATTTGTTTCTCAAATATTGATCTCAGGTTATCCTATCACCAGTTATGATTATATGAGGAGTATATGAATAATAATTCATTCTGATGTCACTACAGTAATTATGAGTACCTGGTGATTCCCTTTGGCATTATGATCACCTTAGTGAGGTTTATAGGACTCAAGAATAAGATATTCTAGCCTTTCCTTGACCGGTTCATGGTAGTTTTTATTGATGAAATTCACATTTACTAAACCTAAAAGGCTAGAAATTTAAATCATCTAAGGATGGTCCTAGATGAAATTTGAGAGAAGTTGTTTTCTATAAAACTCTTAAAGTGTCAATTCTAGATTAGAGAGGTCCATTTTCAGGGACACATCATCTTATAGGAGGGTGTAGCTATATACCCATTGAAGATTGAGATAATGATTTGGAGGCACCCAATAATGTGATAGAGTTGTAGTGATTACTTTGATTGGTTGGATATTACCATAGATTCATGTTATACTTATTCATTATTGTAACACTTTTGACAACCTAGACCTGAAATCGGTATCCATTTGTGTAGTTAGAGAAGTGATAGAAGCCCTATAAGGAGTTACGATAGAGATTGACAAGCACTACCATTGTATGGTTTCCATAGGAGGGTCTTGGGTATGTAGTATTTTAAAATTAATCGAGAGTTTGGATTGGTTTTTTATTCATTTATAGGTAAGTGGTGATAACATATCATCCTAGGTAGCTGAGACACTATGAGAAAAACTACACAACCTGTGATTTAGAGCCAATAATTATGGTGTTATATTTGAATACATAGTGACACTACCTTTTTAAAGAGTCATTATTTGTTTATTATAACCACTAGAGTCACATACACATCTTCATCCAGATATATATTTTTCTTGAGATAGAGGTCATGGCTAGAGTTTCTATAAGATTATGACTTAAAGATAGTCTATAATCAAGAAATGGGGAATGTGGTGGAAGATTATCTTATTAGAAAGTTGTATTCCTAGATTCTATGTGAGTCATAAAAGTAGTTTTACTCGGTATAGTTATCCTTAGTTTTTGGGGATGGAGCATAATACTTCTGATTGATGGTGTTTACCCGACTACTTATCTATCATTTCACATAATTATATCTTATAGAAGGTGATTGGGAGGTCTCTCATGATCAGATATCTATAGAACATTCTTATAAAGGATTATCTAAATGTGGGTATCATTTCATTCTCTCCCAAGATATGCCTTCATTTCTAGTCACACTTTGGGATAAGGTTCTATGAGAGGTCTATACATCTCCCTTATTAGTAAATCCTAGTGTGGTAAAGATATAATAAAATCCAAAATGGTATTTTTGGTGGTCGGTGATGAAGGTGAGTGTTTTGGAGTTTATCTCTCTATGCCTCACAAGTTAGTGGGTAAAGGCTGAGAACCTGGTTATTTTTAGTTTAATGAAACCCAATGAGGTTATAGCATGGAAATGAGAGTGTATATATATGGATTTTGTGATGGGTATTCCACAATCAGTGAGGGGTCACAATTCTATCAGTGTTATTATGGATCAACTCACTAATATAGCTCATTTTATTACCATAATGGGGTAGAGTTTATTGGAATTCCTAGGATTATTGTATTTGTGGGATATCATTAGACTTTATGGAGTAAAATAGATTATTTTCTCTTACTGTAATGCTCAATTAATATTCTAGTTTTGGGGAGGTTTGCAGGATACATTCAGACCATTGTTTCACATGATTTCATCCTTTCACCCACAGACTAATAGCTAGAAAAAGTGAAATACCAAGGTTCTAGAGATTATTCTAAGGAATTTTTTTATATTTATACTATATCTTGGATGATCATTTTCCACTGTTGGAGTTATCATATAAAAATATTTATCACTTGAGGATTAGAAAGGTTTGATTTGTGTATCTTTTTGGAAGATAATGTAAGTAACCTTTATGTGGGTCTGAGTTGGGAGAGTCAGTACTCATGGGACCAGAGTTTGTGAAATAGACAACTGATCATGTGAAGATAATTCAATAATGGATGAAGATATACCAGATCCATAAAAAGTCACATACTATTGATTGATGGAGGCCCTTGTATTTTGAGGATAGAGATCATTGGTCCTTGAAAGTATCACCTTAGCATATCTTACAGAGATTTTACTAATGTGGAAAGAAATATATAAGGTAAATTGACATTTTATATATTCTTCTCAAGGTTAAAAATGTTATATATCACCTGGATTTACACCCTCGCTTGGATCAAGTTCATTAAGTCTTCCATAATTCATAGTTGGGGAGATAAGTGCATGATCTAATATGCGGTATTGCATAGGGTGATCTAAACATTGAAGACACAAGAACCTTTTTAGAGTACGGAGTTGTTATCTAGGATTAGTAGGATTATATCCTCTAATGGTGAGTGATTTCCCTAGTGTGTGTCTTGTTGCAATATAAGAATATCTATGAGATCTCATGGGAGTATGATAACCATATGAAAGCTCAGTACACCCACCTTTTTGAGTGAATTTTTCTTTCAAGGTAGAAATATCTGAAGGTTGGGAGAATGTAACAAACCTATTTTTCCATTTTGGACCCTTGGATTTTTTTTTGTGAATTCCCTTTGATTTTATTCATATGGTAACATAATAATTAGGGGTCATTTAAACAAATTAATTGACTATTTATATTTTTTAAAATATTTATTATTAACCCACATTAATTATGATATATATTTTAATCAGGATCACATATAGGTAAATGGATACCACCATTGAGTCTGGAATGTGTGCTTTAAACTATGTGCGGTGTATGTTTCATTCACATCGGCCTTTAGGATGTTTCATAGTCGTGGGATGGAATAAAATAAATAAAAAAATAATATTAATTTATTTTATTTTATTTATCATTAAACCATAGGATTCCAAATTATTCTATGATATGAAAAATACCTAGGTATATCCACCTAACCTTGAGATTTTGAGGGGGTGAGGGAGATCTTCGGTGGTCTTTATATTGACGGATGGCTTCGAATCAAAGAATTATCACCGAGGATAGTGTGGGATTCTATTATTCATCTATTGATCATGGATCTTCATATATTTAATGGAAAATAAAGAATTTTATTAGATTAGTTCAATATAAAACATTTCTATCATCAATGATAAATCTCCTTTGAGGTAGAGTGATTGTTTTACAATTTTATCCCCATTTTTTATAACAATGTGATTATGGATCAGTCCCAAAAAATTAATTCAGAATCTATATTCACAATTTTTTTAGTGCATGTTTTTAATTTGGATTTATATATGTTAATCCTTATCATTCTTCCTCTATCAATTAAGAGATTCCAAATCAAATATGGCCATTGATCATTCCTCACTTATTTTCTCCCACTGTTATATGTGTGTTCATTTCAGGTGTTTGATTGGCCAGTGGTTCATCCATTTTATGGGAAACCCTTTTTAGTGATATATTAGGGGTTCTATGGAATGATATTTTAGGTTTTATATAGTTTATTATAGTATATAAGAGATGTATTGCCATTTATGGGAATCCAAAAGAGAATTAGATGATGGTGTTTTTACAACACATGATGCGTGGATAAAACTAAAGGTGGTGAAGAACTATTTTTCTAATGAAGAATGACTATAAATTTAATTTTGGGGATGTGTGAGGATGGTAAAAATGATTTTAATTAGTTTTTAACATGTTTTTTGGGGGAATTATTGAATGATTCTACAAATATAGAAGATACATCGTGGGCCTAAATTTCTGGAAAATTTATTTCTACACAACTTGTAGATCTGATTAACACATGTCATGTGTCTTGATAAAGTGGTTGTTATGGGTTTAGGGTATGTTAAGTATCACATTTCTATGTGATCGAGTCACACACTATTTTATCCATACCCATCCAGGTTGGTATGTACTAAATAGTACACACCTAGGGACCTAAGTGCCCCCACACACCATGTGTGCTTAGCCACACCCTATATACCCTTAGTGGGGTATGGATAGGGAATAAGGGGTATCTGAAGAGTACCTTATAGAAATGACATGTCATTTTAACCTTATAGACACCATGTAGTGAGGATAAGAAATTTTTTATGGAACATCATAACATATACAAGAGGCTGATGTGGGATAAAATGTCATGAACCCCTAGGACTCATCATGTACATCCTCCTTACCTATGATACTTCGACCAGACATAAATTTCCCACTCCAAATTCCATGGTGAAATTTTTATCTTGGTTGTTTATAATGGGATATTCCTGGGAAGTATAGTTTTTTCTCAAATAAATATGGTGTTGGGATCCTTAACCTACAGAATTAGATAGAGTTAGGTATGTCACCCATATTTGTGGGTAAAGGATCCACTATCTGCAAAGTATAATTTCTCATGTCCACAAAGCATGGATGGGATTGGTATCCCCCACTAATGTAGAATTTTTTTTCATCTATAGAGCTTATGTGGAATAGGAATCCACCACTAGAGTTTCTATTTCACCTACTTTCAATGGGAAGTGGTCCTCTAGTACCATCTGAGGGAATGGTCAGGAATTTCTATATAATTCTAGGTAAGAATCTATAGATGTTGAGTTTTTTGTATGTATATGAGTTTAATAGTGTACTCTAGGTAGTGTATCCTTTGGTTAGAATATTCAAGTGTCCTACTTTTCTTTTCACCTTGGTTATGTGTTTGATCTGACTTAATCTTTGATTCTTTACTTCAATGTGATTTTGGTGTGTCCTAATGGGTATGTATATACTCATCCATGAATGGAATCATCCCCAATGTGTCATATATTATATAGAATATAGGTAATAAAACATAGATCTTGGATGGCCTACTGTGCGGGTGTTTAGTGGCACTTAGTTTCTGTGGTAGTGAGCCCTGTGATCAAAGCAGTGGTTGTGTGTTAATGTTTTTTCCTTATTCTTATCAGTTTGGATCTTATTATTTGATATTAGGTCTATATTTTTTCCTCTTAACTTTTTATATGTATTTACATACTCTTTGGGGGATTCTGTAGGTTTTTCATGTATTTATTATTCAAATTATTTAATCTTCTATATTACTCTAGTTTGTATGGATATGTGTCTGTGTGTTTATGTGTATAGGTACATTAGGCTAAATCCTCTCATATGCGTGTTAATCCAACTCGATATTAGTAAAAAATCATATCCTATTAGAGGAGGGATTTGGATGTCAGATCTAAAATTATTCAAACCTATGTGGGGGCCCGGTTGGTTTGGATGTGGCATCCATGTTAAGCAGTAATAGAAAAATAGAATACATTGTTCATAGTGGCAGTAGTCTACACATATGCTTGACAAAGTCTTCATTTTTTAATGTTTTTAGATGATTGTATAAAAGTAATATTACATTAGTATAATAAAATCTTAGAATATTAATAATACTAAGGTTTTCATACTTTCATGGTTATAAAATATTTGAGGGGTAGAAGATGAAAACAAATAAGAGAGATCAGTTGAGAACATTACCATTCTCTTTGGACATTCTCCATTGGGTAAATCCTTAAGGATAATCTCCTTGGTATTTTGGAAAAGGGATACCATTACATGGGGATAAAGTTGAGAAGATACAATGGTAGAGTTTTGGTAGATATAAGCCTTTGGAATGGATGAATAAATATGGTGTAAGTGACCTTCATTCATAAATGAAGAAAATGGTGCTTTTGTAAATACCTAATATTTTTAAAATGATGGAATAATAGTATTCAAGGTTAAATATCTCAAAGGTGGGTAATAATGATGTGTGGGGTGAGATAAGGTCAATGAATCCTCTACCACTCATTTTCACATAGGTTTTAAATATGTTTTAAACCATTCACCAGTTATTTTTTTCATTTTATAATTTTGGTTTTTTACTTTGGTAACTAGTTTTTACCCATGTAATCCATATTTTATTGAAAATATAATTCCATAATTATTAAAATATATTTATTTTCTTAACATTAATTTATGATCCATATAATCTAATTAAATTTTCTAAATAATATAAAAGTAACATTTAAATTAAAACATTTAATATATAGGAAAATTGTTTTGTAGAAAAATGTTGTTTTAACCATTAATTTTTTTTAATCTTATAGAAAATTAATTAAGAATTATATGGTTTATAATATATTTTTAAATATTTTTAAACATCATATAGAAGTCATTATATAAAATATATTAATTTAATTTATTATAAAACTGATACAACATGAATAAAATAATTCATTGGAAATAACCCTTTCACCATTATCATGGTTATTAACTTTAATCATAGTAATAATACTTGTACGCCGAAAAATAAAATTGACATAACTTCATAATATGAAAATATTTATCTAAAATATGGAATACCTTTTTTTAGATTTAATTTCTGCAAGTGATTAAAACAAATTTTTAATACAAGCAAAAAAAATAGATTTATATTAAAATATTGCATTTTTCAATATATAAAATGTGGGTTTTATAAATTCAACATTCAATTTTTGAATGAATTATTTTTCTTTTTAAATATATAATTTTTATAAAAAATCAAAAAAAAATATTAAGTCATTCTGGTATAATAATAATGTCATAAAAATGATGGAAAAAATTGTATTTCTTACTACTTAGATAAAAAAATATTTTTTAAAAATATGAAAAAAAACAACCAAATTTAATTTCAATATTCTAAATTAAAAAATGAAATTCATTTTAAAAAATTTAAATTCTATGATATATATATTTTTATTTTAAATGAAACTATAATATATAAAAAACTACTTTTATTGTATAATTCCCTTTTAAAACATTAATTATTCTTAATAATATTTTTTATGAATTTTTAATTTATTATAATATTTTTTTTATATTATAGGTTTTATTGTTCTTATATTTTCATAATAATATTAATCAAATATGTTGCGGCTTGTTTTTTCAGTGTTGCATGAAGAAAAAGCTATTGAAAAAATTTGATTTACTTAAAAGAAATATATAAAGTAGAATCTTAGGGAGTTACACTCCCCCCTAAATAAATTATACCCTAAAATTTTAAATTATCATAGACCAATAAAATATATAAGGGTGTATAAAATTTATACATTACTTAAGATAAACTTTTTAGAGAGGTATCTATCTTACTATCTTAGGTAAGACTAAGAAACACTTGTTTTCCCCCATTTTGGGAATATATTAATATTCACACACATGTTTTTCAAATAATAATCTATATCTAATTATTAAGACTTTCTATAGAGATACCTTCCATTGCTACAGTTTCAAGATCCTATTTCAAACCAAATACTAAAACCCAAATGATTATGATAATATCCCATAAACTCATAGTAAATAATTATATGAATTCGAAAACTCAATCCAATGATGTATTCTCAAATAAAACATTCATTTAAACTTGTGATGATTTAATTTAAGAAATGAAATAATTATATTTCACTCTTTAGTTTAACCAAGGTTGTCCATGGTCATCTTCCTCTTAGGTTTTATAACCTAAATCATAATTGTATTACAATACATTTATATCCTATATAATGGTTCATAAAGAGAATGTTAATTAATCATATCATTTCCTCTAATAGTTTCTATCCAAATGTTTGTTCTTAGTCTCACTCATAATGTATTGTGGGAAGATTTATTTAATACTTAACAATCATTTTTCAGGGTTATTACCCCTTGGTAAATATATTCCATAGCTACATCCACTTTAAAGTATCAAGATAGTGATTTAATTATTAGGAAAACCATATAGTTAAATCCTTAAAAAATATTAGGATGATATAATATACTAGCAATCAAATACAGGGTTTTCAACAATGTTCTCTTACCATAATCTTCAAAGATAACTAAACTAATCATAAAAACCCACTAAACTTTGCTCTCATGTCAGCTATAGAATCTTGAACACACACTCTTGGGTCTAGTGATAAAATCACTTTCTTTAAACACTTGATTTGATATATAGTGAGATTAAACTATATTTATTTTACATCATTTCCATATTTTAAACATTACATCTCACAAATAATCTCCCAATCCCAAGAACAAAAAGTTTAGTTTCTTTTAGGATTAACTATATAAGGAACTTATTTTATAATACTTGTAAACATTTCTCTATAATTGAACCATATTAATCTCCCTTTTATACCTCTTATAGGTCATACTCATCTTCATAAATAGCAGAATGGAAACAAAATAAAGGGGTGATCTCAAATACTCAGTAAGGTAAAACTTATAAACTTTTCAAAAAGGGTTAGATCATAATAATATGATAAAAATGAGTAAGGGGAAAATATATTATTAAAATGAACATGGAACGTTATAATTTATCCATAAATCATGATATAAGGACATGAAAAGTAAAAGTAACAAAAATATACCATCGTAAAAGATTATGGAATCATGAGATAATAAACATGATCTATGGGATATAATCACATGCATAAATCATATAAATGTAAAATTCCCTTTAAATATAGCATTAAAAATAACTTTGGAATAAACATATGTATAGGGTATCAATATATTGAGATCATATACAATAATTACCACCCTTTATGTTGTGACTATAATTCAAGAAGGCTCACCCTTTAGTTTGTGACCATATCTAAGAAGGATTACACTACAATATCCCATGTTATATAAAGCCTTAACAAATAAATTAGAGGGTGATATAGGACCCCACCTTCCAATATCCATACATATGTGTTCCAAAAGATATCAATAATTCAACATATTGTGAAACCCCATGGGAATGAAATGGGCTACCTATACTTTTAAAATGTAATCACATAAGGAAATCAATTATAATTCCATAAATAATCATAAAATGATAAATCCATGTAAAGTAAATAGGTACCCAAATATGTTCATTTACATTATAGGTAAATAAACTTCTATTAAGATAATAAAGTATATGGTATTTACATCATCTACCTAAAAGTTATACTGTTTATTTAATAATTTATTCAACAAATCTACACATCTAGGTGAACACACTTTAATCAAATAAAGTAAATATATAGTCTTCATAGAGGAAAGTCGTTAGAAGAAAAACCATATTTATACATAGTTAATGATTAACCAAAAAAATAGTAATGGATTTCCATGATTTTAATCCCCAAAAATTTTATAAGAGAATTTAGATTTTAATTTATCAAAAAAAATTCAAATAAATAATTTTTTTTGATATGGTGGAAAATAGAAGTGAAACCATAAAAGTGGTTTTAGAAAATGGTTTTAACATTAATATAAAAGAAGAAGTTATGGGTCACTTTAAAAATATTTTTTTTTTAAAGGTGATTTGAAAAAAAAATCAAAATTTTAAATTTTAAAATAACCTTAAATAATGGAGTCAAGGAATGGAAATAAGGTTTATATGAAGAAAATGTGGATTGTAAGATAAAATGGATGAACATGGAAGGAAGACTATTTTGATATTTTAAAAATACATTTGTTGAACCCCACAATATAAAAATGGTTATTAAAACATAGTTTTAAAAAAGTAAAAGGTAAATATGAAGGTCACGTGTGATAATACATAACTAAGTTTCTTAAAATAAATGATAAAATTGTTTTCAAAATAAAAATATGAACATATAATAGAAAAAATCGTTAAAGATGATGAAAATTATTCTCAACAATGATATAATTTTTGTGAATGAGATTCATTACGGTATAAGAACTAAAATAAGAATTATTTTCCCCCAAAGGGAAAGATTAATTACCATGAAGTAAAATTTTAGTGTTGGATAAACTATGGGTATAATAAATAAGGTTCATGAAGAATAATTATAACTCAAGAAATGATATTTGAGTTATCAAAACCCCTTAAGGATTTGGTAATACATAAATCAAAAGAACACGAGAGTGTTACCATGAAACGGATTTTAGGATATCATGAAATGAAATATATTAAATACAATTAAAGTAAATGTGGAAATTAATACACCATGTAAAATATATAATGGTATTCAATATCAAACATGTCTCGCGAAATTGAAAATAGAGAGAAATAATCATTATAATGTCACAATATTTCAAATTCAAAATCCATGGAAGGTAGAAAATGGGATGGTTTTAGAAATAAAATATAATTTGTAAAATTTATGGTGAAAATAAATATATTCCTAACACATTCACCATAAAAAATAAAAAAATGGTCTATTCTAATTATATCTCAATGAAACATAATTGAGATCCAAAAACACATACCAAGGTTCCTAATTCATTATTCACATGCAACAAACATCCTTAATAAAAAATAATGTTTTTTTATATTATGAAAATTTTTCATCGATATTTAATTTTATAAGTTATATTTATTTTCATATGTTATTTATTTATTAAATAGTTTTCACTTATCGCATTTTCTTAAGGTGGTTCAGTCAATTTATCTGGAACTTCCTTGGAATAATGAACATATTCAAAATTAATGTAGAATAGATTCATAATATATTTAATTTTATATTTTTTATGTATTTTATTATTTAATTATCCTAAAATTTATATAAGTTTATAATTTTTCTCAAAATGGACTCAAATAAAGTTAGGTTCCTTGATATGTTTTTTTTGAAGAAGTTAAGATTACTAAGACCATTTATTATCGATATAAATTATAAAATAAAAAATATAATCTTTAAAAAATATTAATAGTGTCATAAATATCATTTTTATACATTAAATATATTTTTAAATCCATCCATGTTAGGAATCAATGGAAAAATAGAACACATCATTCATAGTGGCGGTGCTCCCCACATACGCAAGATGACGTCTTCATTTTTTATTTCAATAGTTTTAGAGGAAGGTATAAATTTTTTATTAAATTAGTATAAAAAATTTAATTATATTATTAATATTTATTTTATCTTAAATTTTTGTAAATAAAATATTTGAAGGGTGAAAGAATAAAATAAATAAGATAAATCAGTTTTGAACATTAACTTTCCCTTGGGACGTTCTTTCTTAGGCAACTCCTTAAGGTTAATTTGGTTAGTATTTTGGAATGACCAGGCCTCTAGTACATGGTTATATGGTTGAGGAGATAATTTTATTGAATTTTGGTAGATAAGTATTTTTAATTGGTGGATAAATATGGTGGAAGTGATCTCCTTTTATAAGTGATGAAAATGAACCTTTGGTAAATACCCAATATTTTTTTCAATGATGAAATGAATCTATTCACTGATCAATGGCTCAAAAAGAGATAAATAATGAATTTTAGGACATATAACGTTAATAAGGTATCTAAAACTAATTTTAAAACATTTTTTAATCTTCTTTAATCTTTTTACCACTTGAATTTTAACATTTTACTCTTTTAGTTTTTATTTTGGTAACTAGTATTTATGCAAGTAATATATCTTTTATTAAAAATAAAATGTAACACTTCTTAACAAGTTTTGATATTATTAAAAAAAAAATTGGATCCAAATAATCTAATTCTATTTCTGAATGAGATAAAAATATTAATATATAGAAAAAATGTTTAACAAAAAAATGTTGTTTTTACCATTAAGTGTTCTTAATAATATATTACATTAATTATAATTTAAATATGTGTTGAGATATTTATATATATGATTAATGATAATATTAAATTAATTATATAATATTTATCATTTTATTTTACTAGTTAATAATAACATAATATTAATAAAAAATTCTTTGAAAAGAAAATTTTTTCCATTATCATGGCCATTAACTTTAATCTTAGTAATCATAATTTTATTCCAAAAAATTATATTAAACTTATTTAATAATATTAACATGCTTATCAAAACATAAAATCCATTTTTTATATTTTATTTATTTAAGTTATGAAAAAAAAAATTTAAGATAAGGGAATAAAAAAAAATTTGAAGTAAAATATTAATTGAGTTTCCAAAACATTAATCATATGTTTTTTAAATTCAACATATAATTTATAAAATTTTTATTTTATATTATATTTTTTTATTAAAAAATAATGAAATTTTTAGTCTTTAATGTGTTATTACAATGTTATAAGAGTGTCGGTATTGGAAAAATCAGTATTTTTTACTATTTATATAAAAATAAATCATTTTAGATAAATATTAAAAAATAACCCTCACCTAATTTTGAAAATATGGATTAAAATTTTTTTCCATTATAAAAATTTTAAATTAAGAAATTTATAGATTTATAGTTTAAATTAATCTACAATATATAAATAAAAAATGTTTTTATCAAAAAAATTCCTTTTAAAAAAAATTGAGTGTTCTTAATTCATTTTTGTATTCATTTATAATTGGTTACAATATTTTTATATTCAAGAAGTTTTATTATTCTAAAATTTTCTTAATAATATTCATCTAATATATTATGGATCATTTTAATTCGGTGTTGTATGTGGATAAAGTAATCTAACACATTATATTTTTTTAAGGAACATATATATAGTAAAATATTAGGGCATTATACCCAATGTCACACTCTAACCTCAATACCAACACACTCTATGAGTGATAAATAACTAAATGTGAAAAATCAAAATACATATAGTCTACATACACTAAGTTGTCTAAGTAGGGTGTGTTCATAACATCCTAATTGGTAATCACTACAGCGTCTATACATTTCCTTTCCCATAAAAAACCAAACAATAGTTTGAAAATACCAATAAGAAATAGGTTTTTCTATTTTACAATAAAATTAAATATCAAATTATATACCTTTATAAAATTTCTTTTCTTGTTATTTTAAATTAAAATAACCATCTATAAAAGATTTCATTTTCATATGTCCTTATTGAAAAATACCATCTCAAAACCACTTTCCAAAACCTTTTTAGAACATGTTTTTTAAATTTTTTTGGAAAACAATAAATAAGAAAAAAACAAGAAAAATAATAACAATATGTAATTTCATAATAGAAGAAAAATAAATTAGATGTCATAAGAACTAAAGTATATGTGAATGGTAGAAAATATGAAACATGTAATTATAGTAAATATAAAGAAAATCCATAGTGAGAGAAAACTATATAATTAATACTTTAAATAAAAAAATCATAGGAAGAACCTAGGTTATCTAAGGTTATGATCAAACTAGATCCTTGTATTGGATCATGATCTAATAAATCAAAAATACAATGTGTGTTCTAACTACTAAAGAGAACATTCCTTGAACTACTGACACCATGGTATACATTCATGGAACCATATCTAATCAAACACTAAGGAGTACATGCCTTGTACTATTGGTATGGTGATTCCCTTCTATATAACCATGACCTTTATCTAATTCCATATGTTTTCTTAGTCTGGAGTAATAAAAAGTGAAACTTGATCTAGTCTTCCACTCTTAGATACTTGACTTCCTATGTGTTATTACCATATCTAACATATCACATTCCATTCAAAAGGATTTCTATTTAAAATATTCAAACAATCCTTTAATCCTTTCCATTTCCTAACCAAGGAAAAACACATTAAACCATCATGAGATATATAATCAACTATAAATCCATCATCAAACATGTATCAAACATAAGTCCATAGGGATTTAAGTAAGGGTGTCCGGAATTTAAATGAGAATTTACTCAAATTTTCAAATAGGCCTTCAAATCACACTTCATAAAACTCACATATTTGAAAACTTATTTAAAACCAAAAATCAAATATCAATTTTTAATTTCAAAACATCCATTTTAACATTATACACATACTCAATTACATGTATATATATAAGCATATGTCAATGGACATATTAACATAGTCACAAGGTAATATGTCCATATATATATATATACCCATATATAATTTTATAATCATGGAACATTTCAAGAATAATTTATAACATTGGACCTAAATAAAAAACACAAGAATGAAATAAATATACATAATAAAATTTCCCAGACAGGGAAACCCCAATTGATTAATCCCTCCAAATCATGTTCCACACAATAAAATTTCCCAAACAAATTAAAAGAATTATAAATATACTAAATCCTCAATGAAAACAACCATTTCTATTTAATTAGTAAAAAATACAAATTATTATTTAAGTATAGACAATAAATAGGGTGTCCATAAGGACCCATTTTGAAATCAAATAGAATATTTCAAAAACCATGATTAGTATACATTTATAAAACTAATGAAGCCCAAATAACGAGTATAATTTTAGAGAAGATAAATTTTAAACACCAAACTACATATGGAATATGTGGGGGAGAGAAATTTATGAAAAAAACTACCTATAATATGGGAAGAGATTATTAAACCTTTTATTATAGAAAGAGAAAGATCAAAATAACCCATAACACACAATGAAAATAAGAACCAAAATGAATGAGAATTGAGGCCTGACTGGGAGTTAATCCTAAGGTTATTCATATAAAATAGGAGGATAAACCCAAGAAAGAAGAGTATGATAAAGGAAAATGAGAGTAAGAAACCTTAACTTAAGGAAATCCCACAAGAAATTTCAAAGAATATTTCCAAAATAATATGGAAAAGGGAGGAAAGGTACATGTGGTAAGGTGCCTCCTAGTCCTTTCATGCGATTGAGGTAAGAGGGGGAGTGGGTCAGTTGAATAGGGGTTTCTTTTTTATATAGTAGAGTTGTAATTTTTATGTTTTAACAAAAACATGTTGTGATGCACGGTTGTCGCATGGCTTACCAAATTGTGCATCGACCATGTTCCCTTCACTTGGCACAATGAGTCCCCCACATAAATTATCCACATGGTATGGAAGACCTTCACCGACCATGTGAAATTTCATTATAAATCTATAGACCCATGTTCATGACTTCTTGATTTCTATATAGTTTCTACTAACTGTGTGAAAACCGTGCACCAATTATAAAATCTCAAAAATCCAAAAAAAAATAATATATTTGAACTGAAACTCAATTGAATAATTAAAATCCAATAAATAATTAAAATTATAAAAGAAATTTGGTTCAGGTTCTGATATAACACTCCACCTTAAATACTTCTACCACTAAAAAGTCACTAAATTTAAGACAGACAAAAAGGCCAGGAATCTTAAACCAAAAATAACTTCCCAAATGATAATATCCAAGCTGATCCAAAACTATATGAGATCCCCAAACACAATAATAAATTTGAATCCCAAAGTCACACGTGAACAACTAAGGAAGGATCAATAATATCAATATCCAAGCGTGTCTCGTCGCTATTTAAAGACTCAACTAGTATAGTAGTTCTAAAATATGAAGCACTCAAAAGAACCACCATCAAACACAACATAAACTCCTAACTATAGGGACTTGAAAGGATCACCTAATAAAAAAACTCATAATTTCTATAAAAAAATATATGATTCTCCATATTGTAACAAAATTTCAGAATTAAAAAATGCAGGACACATATCAACATGAATAATATAAGGAGATAAGAGAAACTAGAATAGAATTAAAAAGAGCAAGGAATGGCTCAAAAAATTCCTCAAACAACTCCTAAAAGAGGGAACAATATAACATCAAAGAATACCAAGTAAAATAAATAACAAAAAGTAACCTCAAAAACCCATGGAACTAATACTAAGGAAAATCTTAACTTTAATAATTCTCTATGGACTAGAAACCAGAATAAATATAGCACTCACACTATCCTCCCAACTAAGGAAAAACAAGGGAAAAGGTATAATCCCAAAAATTTTCTTTTTAAGAATATCATGGGCTCTCACCCTGGTTCAAAAAATCAGGGGTACCCAAGTAAGTCTAATTTGGTATGTCACCCATTACTGTCCCAGAAAAAATTATACCATCACTAGTCAGGGTATAAAATCAACTAGTTAAACATCAATCATAGTGACCAAAGGGACAAAACCATGTTTTCTCCCATTACTTACAAATAAATACATAAATTAACACAACCAAAGCCACCCAAAATACATATAAGACCCATTTATGCCAAATAGGGTACAATAAAGCCTCAAGCATTATGATCCACAAGAAGAAACTAGGAATATTCCTATTGAAGTACACCCAACTAGGACGACACTGAGACCCAATCGACTAAAAACCCAAAAGAGATGATTCCCCTAAACATGAAGTCACTCAAGACCTTTATATGAGGCGTGCATGAAATAAAAATAATAAATATTCACAATTAATAAAATATCAATCATAAATCACCATCAGAAAAAAAAACAAAGCCCAAATCAAAATACCAATCTAATAAAATATATCACCATTATATTATAAAGAACCAAGGTACGGAGAAAAACAAAACCCACTTTTCAAAACCACTTCCAAATCACCCTCATTAATTTTAAAACATCAAATTCTTACTCAAAACCCAATTTAAAATTACCAAGTCCCCTTAAACCTTTATAAACTCTTCCATTTCAATTAAAATAAAAAATTCATTTTAAAATAAATTAAAAAATATACTTTGAAAAACCTAAATAACATTTTCAAATATCAAAATCCCGGTTTATTTATTAAAACATAATCTTAATCATAAATTCCCCCTATATAAATTTTCAAAGCTAAACCCCTTTTATTTTGGAATCAACCTTTCCATTTTAAATTTTAACTAAAGGCCTAATCAATTCATAAAATAACACTAAAAAATAAACAATATGGACTCGTGGTTGTGTATGACTTGGCCACATAGTATAGAGGACCATGTGACCATCATGAAATTTCCACTGGAAGTCATATTAAACTATTCACTGAAGATCCACATGGTTTTATAGGTCGTGAGATATCAGTGCATGACACATACTCAACTCCCATTATCAATCCAAAAAACATATAAATCCTTTGAACAATCCAAAATACTAGAAATAAATATAGGAAACACAAAATATAAGACTCAAAGCCTAACCTCTCATGGAAACCTGAGGTTCTGGATGAGGAATATCTCTATATATTCTTCATATCCCTAACTCTCAATTCCTCATAATCGTAATCTAATCAACCATAAATTCCCAAATAACAAAATTTTTTCTGAAACAAGGGTCATATTAAGAACCTAGGCTCTAATAACATTTTTTAATGTACCAACCTGGGCCATCTATCCATTGGACTCCCAAGTCAGCTTATGAAAACTCCCAAGGGGCATCACAGATCCCCATGTGCGGATGATAAGCACTAGGGAAACAAATTTATTCTTTGGGAATGATTTCACCCATAAGATAAATTAAACTAGTAGTATAAAAAATGAATGAACACTATATGCATCATAGGTATATATAGAACTATAAAATAAGAAAAAATAAAATAAAGTAGATATAATTAAAAAAAATTCTTATATCAACCCTAAATCATGCCATATAAACAAATATCAATTTTAACATCCATAACTCCATATATATAATGAACCACCAATTAAAGGAAATGAAAATAGGAAAGGGGGTTATTCAATCATTGTTACTTAAGAAAAAAATAAAAAAATATACTCGAACAAGTTATCCCATGTGACTCACGGTCACACTACAAACTCAATACCAAACCACTCTATGATTGAACCAGAACTAAATATGGACCTAAAAATTCCACCTAATCAAGATACTCTGAGTTTTTTAAGTAGGGTGTAAGAATAACATCCCATTTAGTAATCACATTTCCTTTCCTAGAGCAAACCACGAAAATTATTTTGAAAATACATATAAAAAATATGTTATTCCATTATGTAAGAAAATATGATATCATATTGTTAAACATTACAAAAAACTATTTTTTTATAAAATTAAAGCAATCCATTAAAAATCATTAGACTGTGATGCTATTATTGAAAATACCTATTTAAAAACCAATTTACAACCGTATTTGGGGAATAAATTTTTAAATATATTTGGAAAAAAATTAAATAAATAATCAAAAACAAAGAACAATAATAACAACATGGCATGTCATGATGATAGAATACTAAATAAGAGGTAAGCATAACTAAATAAAAATTGAAAAATAGGAAATAAAAAACATATAATCATGGTAAATATAATGTAAAGATTTAGTGAAATAAAACCATACAATCAATACAATAAAGAGGACATCATGGGAAAACCATATGTCATCTAAGGTTATAGTAACAGTATATCTCTATATGAGCTCATGATCTAATTGTTCAAAAATCCCATCTTTGTGCTGACTGCAAAAGAGAACCTTCCTCGTCCTTGTGGTATGGTGAAAAATATCTATAGTACCACATCCAATAAACCACTAAGGAGTAAGTGTCTTGTCTTAGTTGTGTGGTTATTCCCTTCAAATATTCCATAACTTTTATCTAGGTCTTAGTGTTTTTTTAATGTGTTGTAATCAAAAATTGATACTTGATATAATCATTCCCTCTTAGATACTAAAATTCCCATGTGTTAACCCCTATTTAAGAATATAAAATTATTTCCTAAATTCCTACAATTTAACATATTAAAAAAAATTTAAAACCCTTCCATTTTTTTACTGAAGGGAAAGCAATTTAAATCATCATGAGATATATAATAAACCATCAATCTGTCAGCATAAACATATAAAAAATAACTCCATGGGGCTTCAAAAAGTGGTGTATACTTTTTAAATGACCATTTACTAAAAGTTAAAACTATGAATTTAAATCAAACTTTAAAAAATCACATATTTGAAAACTTATTTAAAAAAATCAAACATAAAGTTTAAATTTCAAAACTTACCTTTTAATATTAAAAACATATGAAATTACATATATATATATATAAAAACATATCGTCATTCACATATTCACATAGTCAGATGTGATTATGTTTATAATTGGGTATATATATATTACCATACATATGTGTATAATCACCATTAATAATGAGTGAAATTCATAAAATCAGACCTAAATTAATAACACGAGGATGAAATAAATAGACTTAGTAAAATTTCCCAAATAAGGAAACCCCAATTGATTTATCCCTTAAACTCACATGTAACCTAATAAAATTTCATAAAAAATCACAAATAATTTTAAAAAATCTGAATCCTTAATAAAATCCACCATATATATTATATCATTGAAAAATATAAATTATTATTTAAGTGCATACTAGACATAGGGGCCTATAAGGACACATTAGGTAATAAATTATAATATTTAAAAAAACCTTGATAAATATTCATTTCAAAAACTAATTTAACCCAAATAGTATATAAAATTTTATATAATAGCAATTTTAAATTCCCAAGAACATGAAACATATAATGGAAAATCAAAATCATGGAACACTAACTTAGAAGACGTGTATAGATGATGAAACCCTTAATTATGGAAGAAGTAATACCTAAATAACCCATTGCAAACCCTAGAAACTAGAACCAAATCAAATTAAAATTAAAACCCCAATTAGGGTTTGGCCTAAGGTTATTCATAGAGAATGATGTAGAGAAAAAAGGAGGATGAATAAGGAATATGATAGAAGGAAACCCTAAAATCAGAAGATCCCACTAGAAATATCAAGGAAGTTTACTAGAATCCTGAGGAAGAAGGGAGGAGAAATGCATATAGGAGTGGGCCTTCGGTGCATTTCATATTAGTGAGGTGGGAGGGGGATAGGGTTAGTAAAATATGGGTATTATTTATTTGAGGGTAGAGTTAAAATTTTAATTCCAAAAAAAATCCATGATGCACAGTTTCGGTATGGTTTACTAAAATATGTGCCGATCATGTTCCCTTAACTAGGAACAATAGGTAACCCTCATGGTTTGGATGCATTGATTGATAAACTATGTTCCAACCATGTGAATAACCACTGTAAAGCTGTGGAAATATGTGCATGATTTCCACATGTTTTCTACTAACCATTCAAAAATGTGCCACTTTGATGGCATCTCAAAAATTCCAAAAGTTTTAATGGATTTAACCTGAAAGTAAATGAAAAAATTAAAATACAAAGAATAAAAAAAAGGAAAACAAAATTATGGTTGTGGTTTGATATAAAAAATTAGTAGCACAATGAGAAGAATATAGGATAATATCCCCCTAAAGTGGATATTTGTATTCCCCTAAATAAAAAATAATAAGAAAATACATCTCATGTAGTTGGAATATAGTGAAATAACACATTTAGGCAGTATGAATAGACAAAAGGAATCAATTTTTTTACCTCTTTGGTCCACGTGTAAGTCTCCCATTCAGATTGGCTAAAAAAATTTATCAAATTCAATTGGTTCTTACCTCTCTTCATAGAAGCATGCTACACATACAGGATCTTCATTTCACCACTAGAGCAATTCAAGCTTGTAAAATATTTGTGGTTCAACCTACAACAAATCCTGACCAAGAATACATTGAAATTCACTTGAAACATCCATAATGAGTAGTAATTATAGATTTTTCCTTCCATTGATCATATTATGGGAAGAAACAAAAAAGATCACTTCATTGATCATCCTTATAAGGAATTTATGAGCCTCCTCCCTATATAAATTTGGCTCAAAAAAGTAGAAAGAAATAACCTTGAACCAAAGAAGTACCCTATCTTCATAATATATATAGTAGTAAACATATCCAGTGACTCATTAGTAATGTAGTAGTGATCTTCGACAATCAATAAACTAGAACCAAATCAATCTAGAGTCATTGTTTTTACAGTAACAAACAAAAGCATTATTTAACCTCCTCCAAAATAAATAAACACCATCTTTGAACAAAATGGATTATACCTATATAGTGAAGCCATATGAACCCATGAATGTAATTCCAATAGACATAAAGTAGAACCCATTTTGATAGCTGGTGTATCACTAAGCCAAACCATCTACTCTTTAGTGGATATGAAAACATGACCACTCTAGTAAAGAACTCTTGATCCTTAGATAACACAAAATCCAATAATTCCTACTCAAGCTCCTTGACTCCTTAAAAATAACTCACTTTAAACTATAGCACAACATTAAACATGAAAACTATAATGGAATGCACCAAGATCAAGTTGACAGAAGAAACTCTAAACTCCAAGAAATTATTTTGGAATCCAAAATCCCCCTAATATTCAATATTAAGTCCAACACATGGAATTAAATAACTAAACTGAAATAGATTTGAAATTGAAACCAACATCTCATGAATCAAACTATAGTGAATAAATAGTGAACAAGCTCAGTAAGGTTTCATCAGCATCTCTCATATGAATCATTGATATCTGAATTGGATAGTTAGGATAATATTGGGGATCATAATTATGATTCAATTGAATTTAATCCTGGTCTAACATAATTAACATAAGTCCAAACAGGTGAATAAAAGTCTATCCTTTAATAAAATCAATCAAAATTCATGAATTCAAAAAATTAATACACTTTTAAGAATAAACACATTCAATTTTGTAAATTTAAAACAATTAAAATAGAACCAAAAATGATTAATTAATATAATTAAAAAATGTATAACAATAACAAAAAAAATAAAAAGTTACATAAATATATGTATTTTTCGAAAATATATTTCATTTCATGATATAATATTTAAATTACATGTGTCTTTTCATATTGAAACCCAAAAATTTAACTACTTTCATTTTATTCACTTAAAAACAATAAAAATGTAATTTTTACCCAGAATAAAGATCAAATGAGAAACAATTCTATGAAATTCATAGTAAATATTCATTGAAACAACATGTTATTAATCCTCAACACAAATATTTTTAAATCGCATGAAAAATTAATATCAATATCATGTAAAAATTCAAGCCATTGGTAATATAAATCATTATCCACTTAACAGTTTTTTCATCATACTTAAACTATTTTCATTCCATTCTTATTTATTTTTCAAAAAACCCATTTTAGTTAATTAATACACCCATCAAAAATCTCACTTTTATTAAAAAATTAGTTTTCCCAAGTTATTGATTATTTTATTTCAAAAAGTTATTCTAAATCCTAAGCTCATACATACATCACCAAAAGTATATTTTTTCATTTTTTTCATTATTAAAGAATATTATTTCTATAATATATTAAAAATTATGAAATATTGTTCTATGTTTAATGTCTGGTGTATTAATTATGAAAAAAATTACAGAAAACTTGGTTTAGATTTTTAAGAATAATGCATGATTTAAAAGTGTTCCACAAAATGACTCATCCTCAATAATTATATTTATAAATAATACTTTAATCACAACACTTCCCATCTATAGTAGTGATCCACATAATAATAATAATGAATTATATATCCTCCTCAAAAAAATCATTTTGTATACAAATGATTTTCTTGTTTTTCATGGATAAATAGTGGGAATTAAAAATTATAATAAATTTAGTGAACCCCCTTCTAAACATTTGATTTCACCCCTTCACATATTTCCAAAAAATAAATATTTCACCCTTAAAACCCATGAATCACCCCCCCCCCACACACACACACGCACTTTTTTTCAATGAAAACCATGAAAAATGATCGAGATTAGCGTTGGTGAATTCAAATGAAGTAACTTAATAGCATATTTATGGATTTTAGGGTGATTAAAATAAATTTAAAATGTAAGGGTAATCACTAAGGGAGTTATCTTACAAAAGGTATTATAAAGTGGTTCCTCAATCATTTTAGTACATATTCTCAATTTTATAAAAAAAATAGAATAGAATAATTACAAGTTCTAGTTAGTAGAAAACAACTTTGGTTTTATAAAGAAATAACTAAATATATATAGATGAAAAATAGTTTAATAAATATCTCATGTTTTTTCCTTTAAAATTGGGTAGTGATAAAAACCATGGATTTCATAAAATATCATAAAACCTTAAATAATAATTTTAAATCATGTAATTCACATATTAGAAATCATATGAATTTTTCAAATTAGATTCAAAATATATCACCACTAAAGAATCAAATATATATCATAATAGTGATTCTCAATTAATCTCATGTCACAAAAACAAAAAAACACACATTAAAATTTTTCCTAATAACATAAAAAACCCTCTCCTCTACACCTTTTCATTATCATCTTTGTTTATTTAAAAAGATTTTTTTTAGTTTCAAAATATATTAAGATTAGATAACACATAAATTAAAGGTAAGGAAATAAATAACATGGATTATTTCTTAGAGGACTTCCCAATTAAATGGATCAAATGATATTTAAACTATAGCACCAGATAATGTCCTGTATATTCCTTATAAAAAATATACAGAAATAAATATTACATAAAAATAATCACATAAAATTAAAAAATATAAAGACTATATTTAATTCATTTATAATGATGTACCTTGTGGACCAGTACTAATACATGAGATAGTGGGGTGAATCAAGTGTTGACTAATAACTTTTACCAATTCCAATTTCTTCTTTTATTCTTTTACCCATTTTGGAATTAAACCTCTATTTATAATTTGTGTAATTGTAACTATATCATATTTTATGATGAAACTATTTACCACATGTATAAAAGTAACATATATGAAAGGAATGAGTTATTTTTACAAGTTTTATAAAAAATTCCTACTCTATGCTATGATTTTTTTATTCTCACCAAATTATAGTGGGTTTGGTGTGTCTCACACCTATAATGCCAACATATCATTATACATCTCTTGAATGAATCTCATGGGACTTACATAATAGTTTCACATTGAAATCATGGATTCATACTATGTTTTCCAAGCATACCGAAAGTCACACAGTTTCTACATCATCCCACCACATATATGAAAAGTGTTTTCTTCCAAGCTTCAAATTTGAAGTAGATCACTTATGCAATACAATATGCCTATGAATCTATAAGATCATGTATTCATACTCTCATAGTCCGGACTTAAAATTCCCAAAACTCCTCAAGAATAGCTCCTTGAATCCTAAAACTACTCAACTCAACTTCATAGACTTCAACTAAATCTACTCATTTATCTCTCTCACTACTCAAACTCAAAACAGTAAACTTGGGAAGGATTATATATGTGAATAAATATTACCTTGGTTCTTAGAAATACCTTATTCTACCTATTATAACATATCATTGAATAGTGTTTGGTATTGTACTTTTATTTCATCTTTGAAAAACAAAAGGATAAAAAACTCTAGAAAAAAATTGACTTCCTCTTCTTCTTCACTATAATATACAGGGGTCGCTTATTATTCTTTTTCTTTGAGAGATCTTAGATTATCAATCTTGGAAAAAGATCCTGATTACTCAATACCAATATAATCTTCATACAAGTGGTTCCTTATTCCTCTTATTTTCTTTTCCTTTATCTATTTGCTAAATTTCTAGCATGAAAGAACATCTTTATATAATAACATTAAATAGATCTCATCAGCATTAGTTTCTAAATATGTAGAATTAGGAAGACAATATGTTATGTTGATAAAAGAATATACCATAAAATATCCATTTTACACTTCATTTCTTAAAATATAAAAATAATCATCCCAAAACCACATATTCAAACAATTTTCTAAAATATAGTTAAAACACACAATTAAAATATATGTGGATTTTCTTTATCTTACTTATTGGTTGCCAAAAAATTGTTTTTATTTTCTAGATTCATAAGATCTATAAATATTTAAATTTCACAAGAATAGGGAAAATTAACAAAGTTAAATCTTAATCCCTCACAAAAACTAGAGCAGTAATAGTTCCAATATATAGTGGGAACTCAATCTTCAATGTATAGCATTGCATAAACTGAGTTGATTTATTCATAGTTTATAAATTTTAGAAACTCATTTTAGCATGTTTCTTTGATATTCCCTTTCTATGGATGAATATGATATCCCATTTTTGACAAATCTTGGATCACACACCCTTCAATAATTTCATGAGGCTTAAACTGTTTAAGAACATCTTCACCATCGTCTGAATTTATTTTATCTTCATAATAAAAAATTCTAGAAAACTAAAATTTTATCTAAGATGTATAAAAATTATATTTTGTTATTCCCATTGTGGAATTAATGAATGTGATTATTGGGTACATGGGTATATGATTATGTTGGCCAAATTCACATAACTTGTCTGAATTTTCATGTCTTTGAAATTTGCAGCAAATCACTTTGCTACATGGACCTTCATTCAGGTACACAGTTCCTTAATTCGGATACATATAAGAGTATGGCTATGTGAAATGAATATACAAGGAATTTATCTATGTATTTGAACTCACATATTTCCATATTGACATATGAAAAAAATTTCATATGTGTTGACTTCATCTATATGGATTCACCGATACTACTGGAATTCACTTACGTGCCCAATCGCATATGTGGAATCTAGACTTAGTAATTTTATAGATTTCATGAATTTCAAATAGAGGGTCCTACACTCCATCTAAATCCATTCTCATCAACTCATAAACACTTTAAAAATTGTTTTGTAATTAAGGAATCTTTCTCAAACCTTTTAAACAATTCCTATGAACTTTGTGTCATATATACTCATGTGAGAGAAGCTTCAAGATTCTACTGAACTTTCAAATTATATAAACCCAAAACTACATCCAAGAATGTTTCATTAGTGATTTTAGTATACAGTACCACAGTGTGATGCATTATTTTAATTCCTTTGGTATTCAAACTCCATTCAATTATCCTTTATAACACTGATTATAAAAAGTCATAAATTGTTCAATACATCCAACATTATTTAATAATATTTATTTGGTGGATACTCAATTAATAACCTAAATCATCACCTTTGAATATTAAAATTAATACATTAATAGTGACAAAAAATACAATCATAAATTCAAGGGTATCCAAGGGAACTACAATCCCCCTATTATTTATTATAAATCAAACATTTAGGTCAACAATCAATGTCATTTTTCTCCCTATAATCGATAATGAATGCAAAGGTGGGAAAATATTGGTATCTCTTAATTGATATAGTAGGGTTAATTTTTTCTTCCCCTTTGATCTATGATACCACTTGAATTCTCTGGGAAGGTTCCTCACTAAATTTATCTCCCTTTTATATTTTACAACAGGAATGATTTTTCCAATATATATTCAATAAAAATGATTTATACCCCCCTTTAAGTGATATAGTAAACATATATTTGTGATAATTACTCTAGTAGAAATCACTACCTGAAAATTGTAAGTGGTTGTAGAAATATTTTGATAGTACAACATTGTCCGAAATTAACTTGGTGTCATATTTATCTTGGAAATGTTCCATCAATAAATTAACTCAAATTCTAAGTGGATTAACCCTTCATAAAAAGTGTAAAATGTTTAGAAAAAAATATGTCTTCATATTTTCATGTGTTATCTATCTAACTTTAGGGTATCACATACAGATATTTAAAAAAAATCAAGAACCTTCCCTTGCTTGAAAAAATGTATCAAAATATTTCAATTGTTATGTCTTCCCCACTTGTTAGATAAACACTCATACATTATAAGAAAAATATATACATGTTAATAAAATAGGAGAATAAAATCATACCTAATCCTTTAGATTTTAAAGGGTTTTTCTTGACTCCCATATTTTAGTATATTTGATAGATTATGGAAGCCTCTAATATTTTAGAGATCCCCTATAAGGGAATAATCTCCAATTTTCATCACTTTTCTCATCCATCGTTTAAAGATCATAAAATAAATATAGTGTGAGGTTTAATCCTCTAGAATCTTTCTTATATGAGAAAATTTATTTGAGACATGTTTCTAAACACATAAAATCCTTTTTTTATTGGCTTGAAATTTTTATACATCTTTATTTTTTCTTTACCCTTTACTTTACATGTTTGTTCTCCTTTTGGAATCATGCACTTATTTCTATTTTAAAATCTTTTTTTAGTTGAAATAGGATCTCTATCATTATCGCATGGAGAAACGGATTTATTTTTATCCTTAACTATATTTTAATATAATTAAAAGTTGTCTTGAAATGTGTATAGATAACCTTTAGACACATTCTTATAATTTTTCTTAGGTTTGGATTCCATCTTTATAGTACAATATTTAGAAATTGATCCCATGGATTATTTCCTCTTTTATTTTATTATTTATTCTTATAAGGGTTTTCATTTCAAAAAAATTAAAGCACTATAGCCTAAATCATTTCTCCTTACACATAAATATTAACTAACATTTATGTTTCCCCTTTAGTCATCCTCTCATACTCTTCACATGTAGTGTCAACCACCATACCAATTTGACTATCTCTTTCCTAATTTGGTTCCCATTTATTTTTCAGATTTCTCTTATATTTCTTAAGATTCATCACCATTTTATAGTGTTCCATGTTTTATCCTATATTTCCATATTAGAATAATTAATTTTCCATAGTTTTGATCACCTTATCATATATATTATCTTTATTTCTGGGAATATATGATTTAGCTTTCCTATTCATAGATTTTCCCCCTAAGGTTGATTTACTATATTTATTCACCTTTTTATTATAGCATGGTTTTTCTTTTCATTCAATTAATCTTTGGTATCTATAAGTATTTTACTATAATAAATCATAGTTATGACCAAAAACTTTACACAACTCATATAAATCCCCAACTTATTCAAAAAAAAATATACATATATTTTCCATCTTCTTTATAGCCTAATTTTTTTCAATAGGTTTCCTTTGGATTTTTACATTACTCCCTATTTCTATAGGAATTATTGTCTTAAAAAAACTAACATGATATTCAAAAAATCAATAAACATGTGTCCAAACCTCCAACCATACCAACATCATCCAAAAAATCTTTTTCCTTTCACTTTAGATACTGGTTTTTCGGTATGAAAATCTTTCCAATTTTGGATTGGACCCCATGTTTTCAGACTCCTTTTTAGTGGAAGTTATTCTTAAAAAAGGATAACATAAATCCATGATATATTGGTGGATGTGATATCATTTTTCTCCTTCCTATTTTTTGAAATTTTAATTTATATCTAGAACTCATATAAATTACATATTTGGTGCATTCCACTTTATTTATACTATGGGGTATCCTTTTCCAAGAAAAACATATAGATTCATCTCTATATGTTCTCAATATATCATTGACACCATTTTGAGCCTTATTTAATTTTTGTATCACTTCTGAAGTTTGTGTGGTCTCAAATATTTTCTCGATATAATGAAAAGTTCTATCTTGGGTTGAATCTATATTTTTTAATTTTATCTTTAGCACAAGTAACCTTATACAAAGAGTAAGTTTTTTATCATTGGTTTATCACAATATAGTCTCCCATTGTTTATTTATCTTTCTAACCTTATCCTCGTGTATTTTAATTTTTCCAATAAGAATTTATCCATCTCTTTCACCTTTTTTTATTTAACTTCCATTTGGGTAGTCTTGACATCCTAAAAGACTTTATAAAGCTTCTAAAAATCATGAAATACCTTTTTCATAACATTATTAAAAACATATTTCTCATGCTAATATCTTTGAAATTATTTATTAAGTAAATAGATTATTTCATTGAAAATCATGACAGAATATTCATTGGCTTTCACTAGCTTAATGAGAGTGCTATAAGAGCTCATCTTCATTACCAATAATTCTTACACTACATCACCATCTTCTTCCATCTATAGATTTTCATTATTAAGTACCTCGATTAATTTGAATACATATATCACTACATTAATCAATCCATTTCTCAGATGATCCTTATCCTAAAAAATAGATTCATTTCCCATTTTAATTCAATAATCAACATAGCTTGAGGTATATTCACTGGATGAATGATAATCAACAAATTTAGAAATTATATCCTTAACATATTGATCATCTTCCACTGATAATATTTCATATTGATTCATTGTTCTATTTATTTACTTATTTTACTCTCTCTTCTTCATGTTTTGTAGTGTCTTTGATGAAAACTCCAATTTATCACCAACAATGATAGATATTGATTCTTCTATCAAATTTACTTATTCAAACACATGAAATCTGTACATCATACATATATATGTTAGATATGATTATTGGGATAAAATATTTCATTCCATATGAGATGAAAACTTGTTATTTTGATACATTTTAAACATTCTAAAAGATCCAACTATAGGGAACCAAGACTCTTATACCAATTCGTGTACCATATGGATAGATATAGACACCTGAAAGGGGGTTAATCTGGGGTTGACTAATAATTTTTACCAATTAAAAAATATTTTATGATTATTTAACCCCTTTTGGAATTAAAGCACTATTTCTAGTTAGTGAAACTAGATCAATATCATATTTTACAAAGTAACTATTCACCACATGTATACAAGAAAAATAGTTGAAAATTGAATGGTATTTTTATAAGGTTTGTTATAAATACCTACTCCTTATCATGAATCACAATTCACCTAAATCACAGACTCTCTACTATAATGAAATTTCAATTGAAATTAATTTGGTCTATCCCACACCTATAATTCCAACTTCTCACTAGAAAAACGTTTCATGCTTCCCTTGGGACTTCTACAATAGCTTCACACTAAAATCATGACTTCACATTGTGTTTTCCAAGAACACCATAAGGTACACAAGTTTCATATCTTCCCACCATGTATATTCAACTTTTTTCTTCCAAGTTCCTTCATTTAAGAGATCAAATATTTAGTAAAATATGATTCTATATCCAAAATATCATATCTCATTCATCTCATAGTTGTGCCTTTTAATCCCAATAAAACTTCACGAATAGATCGTGTAAATCAGTCACAACTCATCTCGACTTCATAGACTTCAACTAAATATGATCACCTAGCTATATCACTACTCAAAATCAGCAGAATGATCTCAACAAATATCATATCTTTCAATAAATACTACCTCAGTTCCAAGAAATATCTTCTTCTACAATGTCCCGATGATCATTGAATAGTGGATGATATTATTCTTCTCTTTCATTTATAACTCAAAATGTTTATGAATGTAATGACCTGCCAATTCCCATTGGCTTGAGAGCTCAACGATTCATTACTTGGCCTTAAGCGACATCCCTGAGGCACCAAAGGCTGGAAATAAATGCCGAAGGGTTTCAAAACACATGGGGGAAGATTTACCCTTTAAATTAAAACAACTAAAAAACCATGAAAACTAAATAAACATCTCCAAGAAACCACTATATGATGCATTATTTAAACCCAAGATAGTTCAGCCATTTATTTCAAAATAAACCAACTAAAGTGCAACAATGAAAACCAAAACAAAATTAGAGTAAACAGCAGAAAGACAACTGGCAAGACTCAAAGACAACAAAGACTCCAAGGCTCCACAAGCTCCATGCTCCAACTTCACGAACCATCCCAAGCATCACGAAGTAGTGATATAGACATGCGACACTTTACCTTTTCCAACATACCGGTATATGACATCTGTAAAAGAACCATTGTGCCAAAGTAGGGGGTGAGTAATGAAACTCAGTAGGTTTTCCCCGATGACTTCCCAACCCATGCCTCTAGGATAAAACATGTTAACACATTTATATAAAACAATTTATATAAAACAATTTCAAAACGGTTCACAATATAACAAGTTCCCAGTCAAAACCATTTTCCAACCAACCCAAATCTTCCAACCAAAACCATCTTTTCCAAGAAAAGCAACCAAACCAAGTTTCCAAATCAAAACCACATTTCCACTTTGGCATAACTATTCCATTCCACATAATCACATCATTACCCATGCATGCATCGTTATGACAGTTCAATACTCATGAGTGGTCTCTCGTCGATCTACTAAGTCGTCATAAGGTAATTATTTCCCATGTTCCATTACACTTTTGGCACTGAACACAAGTTCATATTTCAACCAAGCCTCATAAATGCAATATGAACACACTCACCAAGTATGCCCAAAAACCACACCATTTCAACCATTCCAAAACCATTTCAATAAAACAGCACTTTTATTGAAAACCTTTTTCCCCAAACCATTTTTCCAAATCCAGAAAATCCATATTTCAAAATCACTATTTTAAAATAAAGAAACCAAAACACTTTGTACAAACCATTCATTCAATTTCCACAATTTCATCAAAACCCATAAATCAACACTAAAGAAGATTTATAACATGATTTGTGCCAAAAATTCACAATAAAAACCAAGAAATTAAATAAATTTTAACTAATCCTTCAAGTTCTAAGAAAGAGTAATCGAGATTGAAGCCACCTACCTCAACAAATTAGGCGAAACCAACAAACGGACGAAGAACGCCAACAAAACCAAGCCGATCCTCCAAAAATCCTCCTTAGATCTCTTCTCATAACACAACTAAGACCAAATCTTATCATATTTGGCATCCAAATTCTTAGATCTACCAATAACGGGCATAGATCTAAGAAAATGAGAGAAGGGGACAATTAGATCTAAGTAGATCTAAGAAACTGATCAAAAAATATCACATACCTTAAGAATCTGGCTTCGATTCGCCAAGAGAACCCTTCGAATCGCCTCCAGAACACCTGGGAGAAGTCCTCTAACCTTCAAGGGAGAGTAATCCTAAGTTAGGGCCACTTAGGATCTTTAATGAGGCAATTAGAGGCAAAATGGATTAGATCCACAATTTTAGGATCTAATTTTAAGTGATCGCATGGTTAGTCTGCACGGTTTGACAAACCGTGATCTAACCGTGCATTAGCTTCTGCCTTGTCCATCCTTTATGAACAGCCTCATCGCACAGTTTCCCATAACCATGCACCGACCATGAGGAAGCCACTTCATCCCCAGTCATCCATGCATGGTTTTTCCACACAGTTTAGACTAATTATGCGCTACCTGTGCGCCTTCCCCTTTTACTTCAAACATCAATCCAGGATCTCCCGACTCCCCCAAACGTCACCCTTAACTTTTAAAACAAGAAAATAATCAAGTAAGGGTTACATACCAGAAACCAGGGGTACTACATTCTCCCCACCATTGGCCTTTTCGTCCCCAGAAAGTAAAAAACCATGGGTTTCCTGAAAGAGTTCTGGCCACTGCTCTTTTATTTCTTCCTCGCGTTCCCAACAAAACCGAGTCGATCCTCCAAAAACCCTCCTTAGATCTCTTCTCCTAACATAACCAAGACCAAATCTTGTCATATTTGTCATCCACACCCTTGGATCTACCCATAACGGGCATAGATCTAATAAAAAGATAGAAGAGGAGAAGTAGATCTAAGTAGATCTAAGAAACCGATCAAGAACGATCACATACCTTAAGAATCTGCATTCGATTCGCCAAGAGAACCCTTCAAATCGCCTCTGGAACGCCTGGGAGAAGTCCTCCAACCTTCAAGGGAGAGTAATCATAAGTTAGGGATACTGAGGAGCTTTAATGAGGAAATTAGAGGCAAAACGGATTAGATCCACAATTTTAGGATCTAATTTTAAGTGACCGCACGGTTAGTCTGCACGGTTTTGAAAACCGTGCACTAACCGTGCATTAGCTTCTGCCTCGGCCATCCTTCACGCACATCCTCATTGCATAGTTTCCCTTAACCGTGCGCCGACCGGGAAGAAGCCACTGCCTCCCCAGTCATCCACGCATATTTTTTCTGCATGGTTTAGACTAATTGTGTGCTACCCATTCGCCTTCCCCTTTTACTTCAAACTTCAATCCAGGATCTCCCAACTCTCCCAAATTTCACCCTTAACTTTTACAACAAGAAAAGCATCAAGTAAGGGTTACATACTAGAAATAGGGGGTACTAAAATGAAACTCTATAAATGTCACTTATTATTCACTACAACATGTTGTGGTAACTCCTTATACTTTTTCAAGTGATATCTTGGATACTCGGCCTTGGTTGTAGTTCTCGATTTCTCAGTACTAACACACGTTTCACACTAGTGTCACCTTATTCCTCTTATTTTCTAATAATTTCATGATTTTATAAATTTATCATATAAAATATAGGATTAATTTAATAAAATTAAATGGGTCCCATCATAATCAGTTTCCTCCTATGGATAATGAGGAATACTTTACATTTTTCAAGTAAAAGGAGATGTAATAAAACAGACACTTTAGGATACACCACTTTACTACACCTTTATCTAAAAATATATTCATTGTGGAAAGTTGTTACACATTAATTTAATCAGGTTCTCTTATATAATTCATCATCTGAAACTCTATAAATACTTAACTAGAAATAACAACTTCAATCATTTTTCCCAGCTGTACATAAAACATACTATAAAAAAGGTGTGTCTTTTCTTTATCCCCATTATCAGTAACATGTAATAGTTCTTCTTTTATAGATTCATTAAATAAATAATTAGTCACATTTCTCAAGTATTAATAAAATTCCAAGGCATCAATATCAGTTACACACAATCACTCAATCAGAAATAGTTCCAAATAATGAAGGCTTTGGTGAATTGAAGCTTGATATATGAGGGTTCTCTATCTGAATTATTCTTGAAATCTTGAAAAAAAATCATTTTATTCTTTAATAAATATATGAAGTGGTTATATAAATTTAAATATTCCCCAAAAATGATCAAATCATAGATTAAATAAGTTTCATGATGTTTGAATCTTGTATTCACATCATAATCATCAACTAATTTGATATCCCTATAATTTATAAATTCCAAAAACTCATTTTATCATGTTAATTTGAACATCCCTTTACATATATGAATATAATATCCTATTTTTATCCATGCTTGGTTCATGCACCCTTCCTAATGTTTATGATTTTTGAATCATCAAAGAAAAAATTCAGCATCATTTGAAATTATTTTATCTTTGGTATAAACAATTCTAGAAATATGTAATTTTAACCTAGTACATATGAAAATTCCATTACATGAATCTTAGTGTGGAATTCGAATATGTGAATATCAGGTATATGGGGATCTGATTATATTGGATCTAATTAACTTATGTAATCTAAATTTTCATACATCTCTATAATAATTTATTCTGTATTCAAATATGTGGACCTTTATTCAGGTATGTGGTTCATAAATTAAGATACATGGCATAATTTGGCTATGTGGAATACATAAATGCTGCATTCAGGTATGTATTTAAAATCTTGTATGTTAATATTATTATATTTAAACATTTTAATATTGGGTGAATTTTGCTACATAGATTCTTCTATGCTACTATAATTCACTTACATGGCTAATTGTGAACATAAAATCTAGACATAGGTATATTTTTAGATTTCCTAAATTTCAAACCAATGATACTCCACTCCATCTGTAACCATACTCATCAACTCATAAATAGTTTTGAAACATATTTGGAAATTTATGACTCCTTCCCAAACCTTTACAATTATTTCCAAGAAATTTGTACCATAAATACTCACTTTATATTTTCTTAAAGAATCCACTATAATTTAAGTTTTAATTAACCTAAATCTGTATCCAAGTGTGTTTCATTGTTGGTTTTTGTATATAGAATCACATGAGGATATCCTTATTTCAATTCCATTGATCTTTAAACTCTAATCATATAGCCTTTATGACATTAATTATGACATCTCTTAATTACTTTCATTGTATTCAACACTCCTTAACCATATTTGGTGGGTGGATACTCAATCCATCACCCATATCATCACCTTTGAATAATGGAATTGATACATTAAGAGTGACAAAAAATACAATCACACATCTATATAAATCCAAGGGAAGTTTATCTAGAAAACAATAGGAAATGATCTCTAATGCCTAATTACTATTGTTTCCTAGATTCAATCCTAAACATAAAATCAAAATAAAAATATTAAAAAAACTATACTAAATAAAATAAGAGGGAAGATTATTTTTGGGTTGGAAACCAAAATATGTGATGTATTATGATTATCCTCAGCTGTAAAGTTCTAGTATTTTAGTCCAACTTAAAATAGGATTAGGGTTTCATTATATAAAATACTATATATTCTTCATTTTAGTATCCTATAAAACCAAAAAAAAATATAAAACACTGATAAAAAATGTTTCATTAAATCTTATCTCTTATAAGAATTATAAATTTGAAATTCAACTTCAATAAATCCCTTAAAAAGTTCATTAAAAGTAGACTAGGGAGACTAAATAGTTCCTTAATAGATGCGTTCACATTATCATAATCATTCTCCATGATCTTGAAAAAATAAACTAATATATTTAAATTTATACATGGATAATTCATATTATGTTCATCCACAAGAAAATAAATATCAATTAAATTCAAAAAATAAAACATTTCATTGATTTATTTATTCTTGTATCTCCTATTAAAAGTTCAATGCTTATTATAATAATTCTAATTCACACAGTCAATAGTCATTATCCTCAATAATTGAATCTAATAATACTTCTTTATATATTTTATAATTTGGAAACACCATTTATGCCCAAATTTTAACCTCTTTTGTAGTAGCACTTCCACTTGGATTTTTTCCTTTTTAGTTATAGTGGTTTTTTGTGAAATTAGGTGGTTTATATGAATAATGGAATCTAAATGATACCTTTAAAACACTTAAATTTGGTGTACTAATAGAAATTTATTGTATTTAATAGAAACATCATCAAATTCATGAACATGTGAGTATCTAATCAGCGCATTAGAATTATAACTTTAAAAACTGATCAAAAATAGTTCTGTTAATTTCCAATAAAGTGTAAATCACTCAATTAAGATGTGAGTATAGATTTAACCTCAATTTTTATGCTTAATTGATTACTTAAAAAATAATGGTAAATAAATCAACATAATTTTTGAAAATAGAATATTGTTCATGAGTCTCTATAAAATAAATTTTTTGTGCTTCCATATTATACTCAGAAAATGAGTGGCTAATTTAAAGTACAAATAATTTCGAGAATGAATAAATATGACTAAAAATAGTGAAAAAGGTTTTTTCCCTTGATCATAACAACTAGTTCTTTGTAGTACATATCAATAGTAAAACTAGATAATCCAAGGTTGGTCGTCCTCTCCATGATGACTTTGATGGCTTCTAGATCATCCATAAATATTGATAAAGAGAAGATGGGGTAGTGGTAGGATATAATGAAATATTCCCTTTAATACATAATAATCACACCCCATCTAGAAAGGTGACTGTTAAATAAATAATTCATGTTGAGATTAATGCCACTTTTTTACCTCCCCCAATAAATATAAAGCATTCTATGATTCTTGGAATGAGAGGATCTGGCTAGTAGAAAAACCTCAAATAACTATGCAGTCAAGAGATTTAATAGTGATGAGAGGATAAAACCTAAACTCCACTAATATATATTATGTCATATATGTGATTTAACAGAGTTATCAAAAAACATAATAATAAAATGGGAATTTATTGTAATCTTTCCACATATTTCAAGTGATAACACCGATTATTTCAAAAATAATGAGGCCATAATCAGAGATATTATATATCAACTATTAAAAGAATAATATTTTCCTAGTGGGAAAGGTGTCTAATAATATGAAATAGAAAACATTCAATAAATAGGTCCAAACATCCTTGATTTAACCACCATTGAATAAATAATGGTTAGAGAGGAATAATATTATGGGTTCACCATACACTATAGAAATTATAAACACTTAAGAATATATAAAAGTGGATAACCTCAAGGAAAGTTCTCATAAAGAGACCCAACATCTTAGAAAAATGTAAATCCTCATATATTATTTTTAAGTTTCTTAATATTTTGAATAAATTATAAAAAAGGTAGGATGATGATCAAAAAAAGAAAATAAATACAAAACTGATTATAGAAGCAAAGTTTTGTGGAGTCACTTCGCACTTTAGATTTGTAAAAACAAATTAATATAGTATAGTTTTTTACCTAAAGGATTTTTCTCACAATGAGGCATGGTATCTCAGTGTAGTGATAATTTTATTGTGTTGTTTTTTGTTTCTAAATATTTTGAATAAAAGATAAAAAAAGGTTAAATGATGATAAGAATAAGAAAATAAATTCAAAATTATAGGATAAGTAATGAATGGAATGAAAGTTAATAATAATTTAATAAGTCTTTAGGAATTTCACTAAAATTTATGGTATCCTTTTCTAGTTATTTTTATTTCATTCTTTCACGCTCACTAAATTGAGGGATAAATGTATTGAATAACTCAACCAACTTTACTCTAGAGAATAACGGTAAATTATCACTCTATTGTCTTTTATTTTGAAAGTATATCGTCCTGATAATATAGAGGTTAGTTGAACATATCTCTATAAAGTACCAAATCACAACTTTACTTCAAATTCAACTCTATAAAGAAAGAATGGTAGTGAAGGTAATAAAATATTTAAAATGATTAAAAAAATATTGGCTATAGATTCATGTGTTTTTTCCTCACTCCTCTCACCAACCCAAGAAATCTTAAAAAAATAATGAATTAAAACAATTAAATGATTTATAGAACTCAAAACCATAATTAAGTTTCATTTCCTTTGAACATGAAAAGAAAACTAACACTTCAATATTAAAAATAATTGATCACAAATATAAGGAAAGAAGAATATGACACTAAATAAAAGAAGAAACAATAAGACATAATCAGAAAGAAATAATAAGAAAAAATATTATGGAGAATAAGATCATATCCCATAATGAGAACATACATAGCATAAAAAATTGAAACATCATGGAAATATGGAAGAAAATACACTAGTATAAAAATGATATGAATAAAGGAGAACCATCCCCCTTGAGTGGGAATTTTTATTCTAAAAGAATGTAAATAAAATATGTAGAAAATCAACCCACATAGTGTGAATATAGTGAAAGATGTCATTTAGAAAGTATAAATAGATAAGTGGGATCAATTTGATTACCATTTTGATCCATGTGTTAGTCACATTTCTGTATTGGTTAACAAATTCATAACAAAACCAATTGGTTCCTCTCTCTCTCTCTCTCTCTTCATGGTATCATGCCATGTGTTTAATATCTTCATTTGACTATTTGAGAATATTGGTCACATAAAATCTCTTTAGGCTATCCTAAAACAAATATTATTTTAACTTTTATCAACAATTCCCTCAATTTATAAATAAGGAGAAATAATTTAAGCTCAGTCATTATATTTAACACCTTGTGAGAAACAGTAATAATACCCTTTCATCAAGACTCCCATGTAGAAACATTGGAACTACTTACACAAATCAATTCAACTCAAATAATAAGGATCAAATAGCCTCAATCATGAGTACTATAAACCCTCTATGATCATAACATACATAGAAATAGACTCAAGAATTAACCCTTCACTAATGTCACAAATATATTAGGTAATCGATGAACTATCTTTAACTTGATCAAGTATCAATTTGGATTTATAGTGATGAAAATTAAAATCTTATGTTCTCATATCAAATTAAAAGTAATTGGATTAAAATAGAAATTATTTGTAGAAACCCTAAATCCAGTTTTCTAGAGTTAGTGTCCACTTTAATGCACTGGTATAAGATATAAGGGATCTTATCCTAAAGGATTGATCAGTATATTAGTCTTTAAGAACAAGATACATACATGATTCCCATATTATAATTTAAATAAAAACTACATAAGATAAGAAATATTCTCACATCCTTGATATTTTTCATAATATCCTTATTCATATCCTATGGAAAGGAAAAAATAAAGGTGGTTATCAGATTACTAGTAAGATTTATGTCTAGTATAAGCAATCAAGAGTGAATAATTCATAATTAATATGGTAAGGTAAATAAATAAAAACACATTCCATTTAATAGAAAAGATGATCATGAAAAGAATCCAGGTATAATATCAGTGTCGTGATCTAATGTATAAAAATAAATATATTCACCATGAAGGAAATTCTTAATGTTGGATGTCATTATATAAGAAATCATGATATCTTTACCATCAAATCATTGTTCCAAGACAATTTAATCAGTGAGTAGGTATACACAAAAACCCCATTTAATAATTTTGACCAATTAGTTTGCCTCATAAGACTCATCGATGCATTGAGGGGATATTTAAAATTAGGCCCCACCCATTACTACATGTCCAATTAATTCCTCATTTATTTGATAATCAATATAATTTATAGACAATATTCCTTATCAAAAAAATATCTATATTGAGTAAAGGATACAAAATATTATGTTTCTCCCAATTAATCAAATAATTTTCATAGAAAAATTCATATTTAGAAATCATATATGGTTTAGTAAATCAGTATATCTATGATAAAAATAGTTTTGATATTTAAGACAAATTTAATTTCCAATGAAAGATTATCCTAAGAAATTGATTTCTGTAAGAGAATGTCAATAACCAAAAAAATAAAAAAAATATGACCATGAATTCAATATAAAGGTATATTTTATTATAAATTTGTAACATCCTGACCTGAATTACCACTAAAATATTATATGGACTGAGGGTTCACATCGCCATAAGCGCATCTCCCCATATGATAGAGGCTTATGAAAACCAACGAGGGTCTCGGGAGGTGGTAGTGGGGAGACTATACCATCCTATGAGGGTAGTACAGTGGTACAATCAAATATGAAACAACATACAATAGCGTAAGAAGTAATAAATAAATTACAGAGCATTGGAATAATAATAAAATCAACTGATAAATAAAGAGATATCCAATTTCAATATACAACTAATGCATGCATGTTCCGATCATGATCCATAATGAAAAAAAAGATATATAGAATGTGGTGATACAATATAGTATATGAATAAATAAAAGAAAATCCCCAAGGGTTATCTTCTTAATCATCCTAATCTCCAACTTAGTCTTATGCTCAAAACTCCCAAGTACTAGATAAACAGAACAAGCAATCAACCATGGTCCTATAAGTAGAAGGTTGATTCAGGTACCCCAATGAAATAGAGACCCAAGCAGGGTGTCAGATAATAATACCAGTAGGTTCCAACCCATGGTGTCTATGACTGAATACAGTTCATGAAATATAATTTAATGTAGTGTGCAGGTATAAGAAGAAAAATAAACAAGCAGTGCTAAATAAATGAACAACAACCCACCCAGGTTCCTAAGGAACACCTGGTGGCTATACATGCTTGGGCTCACAGCCAAAATGACATGTCTAAAAATTAACTATATATGTATATATAGTAATAATTATATATATATATAGTTTATTAGTATATTTCATTCACCTATATGAACCCAGTGTGTGTGGACGCCTAATGTTCATATACCTAGAATACTAGTTTCTGGATAAACCGGGGTATAACTCATACATCCATAACCAGTCTAAATTACCCTATATTCTCATTCAATAGCATACATTACATACATCCCTATATAGTGATACATGTCATGAAACAATTCTTGAGATGTTGAGTGAGCTTCTATGGAATCACTCTAATCATGGTACCTAGCGCCTCAACCCAACATCCAACTTGTATCACTGGTGCGTGCCATCATTCTCAACACCTGATGTAAGGGAGTGTGATTTCCCTCCTCACTCAACACCCCTTACCATCATACCCAACCTTTATAAAGTCTTGATCATATTTATAATTAACTGCCATCAGGTAATACCTCTAATTACTTACATTTATCAAACCCATATAATGGAATCATTATATATATAATACAAACCATGAGGCTATAAATTTCATACTTTACATTTTAATAACCCATAATAATTAAGGGTATCACATTTATAAAAATTCATATAAGACATTCTCATTTAATAATATAAAGATTCATGGTCATACCATTGTATTCAATTTTATATCAATTAAACCATACAATAAAGGCATGTCATTTCAAGTATTCAAGGAACACTAACCATCATGGGAAAGATATTCAAATCAATGTGTTTTGTTTAATCAAACAAACTTAAAAAAAATTCAAAGCTCAAAGAGACACTTAGAAGGTGAACTTATTATTTAGGAAATTAATTATATGGGTAATTCCATTTACCAGTTGGTTTAGGTTATACACATAGAAGTTGAATCAGTCCCATTTAATATTTATAGAAGGTGGGAAATCCATTTTATAACTTCAATAAAGCCCTTATATCAAAAATTCCATATATCTAACCACACCAAAAAAATAATTAATCACCAAATCCATAAACCAAGCATGATATAAATAACTAATCACTAATTTTTAGTTTATAAGAAAATGTACCTCATATGAGGGGTTTTATTTTAAAATCATGATATTTTCCTTTAAAAAATAACTTAGAATAAGCATGAATCTTATTCAAGGGTCACAATTCAAATTACTAAATTAAAAAATTCATAAAAGAAACAACCAATCATGGAAATATAATTCATAAGGACTTGACATGGAACTTAAGAGGTTCCATTAACGATTGTAAATTCAATTATAAATTTCAACATGGCACTTTGGAGGTTCCATTAAAACTTAGATAATTACCAACAAGGGGAATTTCAAGTTATAATCCAATATAACTTATTAGAAGGAATTCTAGGCATTTAAAATAGTAAATTATAAATGGGAAAACAATTTGGCTCACCTAAGGGGAATTCATGATTGAGATTGATATTTTTCTAATTTCATAACAATGATTCACTAGTGTAACACAAGGTGTGTTGATGAATTTGATATAAAGGAACCCATTAAAAGAAACTCACAACAAATTTTGGCATGTAGTGAAATGGAGCAACTTATAAAATTATGGAAACTAAATAAAAAGTCATAGAACACATACCTCATACTTAGTGAGACCTAATCATCAAATATTGAGGTCTAATTCAATCCAGTTTGGATGAAATTGAAGAAAAATGCATTTTCCCTGAAAATAGGGAAAATGATCTCGCACCTAAATAGCACATGTTAGATGATATTAAATTAATAAATATTTAAAAGGAATCGAGATCTTACTAATGAGGATTCATAGACATCGACGATATTTGATTTGGAAAACCAGTAGAGGAGTTATCAGCATGCCTAGAATAAGCTTTAAGATGATCCACAGGCACCTGGAGGAGGAGCTTAAGCAGTGGGGGAAGAATAAATGAAATAAGAACGTTTTATAAAAACATCATTAATGGAAAATTAGTAATTTCATCCCAAAACGTGGGTCACATGGTATGGTCATAGGGCCTAGACAGACCATGCGACACCCCCTGCTTAAGAAACCATCCCACACAATGTGACCCATATTGTTACCCTAATCGTGGGTTGAATAGTGCTTAGGTACTACTCATTTTTTCACCAACCATGTGGACTAGAAGAAAATTTTTTACAAACCATGCACATACCATACACATCACATATACACCTTACTATAGGCCGCATGGTTTTCTTCTGAGGGTTGCAAGGTTTCTGAAAAAATCATGTGCCCTCTACAGACCCTCCAAACTTGTATTTTCTAGCCTTAGCACTCCCAAAACTTTATGAGACACTCGGTAAAACATTCAGGCCTTAAAAAACATTAAAAACAACATATTAAAGTGTTCTAACTCTCTAAAAAATTCTGATTCCTTGTTTTAAAAATGACTCATCCAGTAATTTCTGAAAGCTCAAATTCCCTTAGAATTTCATCTTGGCCCAAAACATGAGTCTTTACAACCTCCCTACCTTATAACTTCTCATCCCTGAGAGGCCTTCTTAAATATAAAAAAACATCACCCAATAATAAAACACTTATTTTTCCCATAACCTTTTTCACATCGATTAGTTGTAACTGTTGTGACAAAGTCATCTATGTTTCTTTATCATGTTAGTCATTAGATAAAAAATGTGAAAAAAAGTAGCACACTTTATCAAATCAGTTATTATTTAACCAACATGAAAAAACAAGTAGCACACTTTATCACGATATCTATTATATAACCAAATTGATAAATATATTTATTCACATAAATCATAAAATAAACGATGTTATAAAGAAAATCTCATTACTTTATAATGTCATTTATAAAATAACTGATGTTTTAAAGATGATTTTTCATGTCTTTTATTATATAAAAGATGTGAAATATAAAAAAAATTACTTTATAATTTTGGTTATTATATAACCAATGTTATAAAACATTTAAAATTTTAATAATTCCCACTTTGATTCATTTCAGTGTTATTCGATCTCATAAAAGAAAACTCATCTCTCACATGTGGAATCCCTAACCTCATTTCTTTGATCCATTGGCCTGAAATCTCAGTTTTCCATTATTATACATCCTCACATTTCATTAGCTCATTTTTTTCATTCGATCTTCTCATCTCCCAACTCTCAAGTAAGCCTCACACATCGATTCTCGCATTCAATCATTCAATGTCATGGATTCCCTAACTATCATTTTTTCAATTATTTTTTTCTCACATCTCGCATTACCATATTTATATACTCTCGAGTTTTTTCATCCTCGTCATTTCTCATTCTTATATAGATCCCATCATCCCAAATCCCGAATTACCATCTTTATACACCTTACTTATCTATTTATTTAATTAAAACGTTATAGATTTCATTACATTTTAATGTGATATGTTAGCTCATAAATTTTGGAATTATATCTTAATATTTTGGTGTTTCTACTATTTAGATGAGTGTTTGCATTGAATTTTTTTACATATGTTTATTGAACTATGATATAGTATTAAATCACACTTGCATATAGAAAACCTTGTTTGTGGTTTAGTGTAATGTTAATCCTTTTCAATACCTTATCTAATAATATTAATTTTAACCTTGAATGTGTATTGTTATGAAATATTATAGATTCCTTTTATTGGATGCCTCATATAACCATTCCTAAGATGGATGTAGATGTACTCTTTTATTTATTTTTATTTATATGTTATATAGAGATTGAATTATTTTCCTTAACATAGTATCATAGAAGTGTAAGGCTTGATGATGTATTATAAAATGATAGACGACTCCCATTAATCATATTACTTGTGGACTAATAAACAACATAGAACCACTTGATAGAAAATGATAGTGACTAATATTATATCATATATTTAGTGGAACATTGAGTTATCTACATTCCTTTTGTATAATTATAATTATATATGAATGTATACGATTTAATAAGTAACAACTCATAAAATAATCATAATTATCCTAAAAACCTTATTATATGTTATATAATTAATTGGAGTCACTCTGATATTTTTCTATGTTTTTATAAGTGGATTACATCCTATTTATCAATTATATTTAAACATATATTTGATTATTGTCTAGAATTTATAATTATAATTATCAAACACGCATAAATGTATTATTTTTAATTTCAAAGATTTGTAACTTTCAAAGTATGACATCTTTGATATAAATTTAAACCTCGTTTGACTTGAATTATTTATTCTCACTTTTATAACCACTATATTCTTTTCATAATATATTTATTTTTGTTATTTTTTATATATAATAATGAGTCGATGTTGTATTAAAGTGCTTCGAATAAGTGATGAATATGAGGAAGGTGTTGATGATTTTTTGGAATCTTATAAACGAAATATTTCAAACAATGAGATTTTTTTCTATCCACACTTTAAATGTTTAAATATGAAGAAGTTAAAAATTAGAGAGATTAAAGATCATTAATTTTTCATGGTTTTAATTCGAGTTATAGCCCTTGGTTTGGTCATGGTGAAACTGGGTAGAATATCAAATCTAATAATGGTGATTCTTTGAAGGATGATAACTCTAATGAAATTAAATAAATGATCCATGATATTGAAGTAGATGAAATTGAGAAAGAACTAAAAATTGAAAGTCTATATAGTGATTCTTAAAAACCATTATATCTGGGTTGTACAAAATTTTTGGTTTTATCATCGGTGTTAATTTTTATTAACTTGAAGTAAAAACATGGTTAGAGTGATGGGAGTTTTACTAATTTTCTAAAATTGTTAAAATATATTCTTCCTAAAGATAATGATCTTCCTGATTCACATTATAAAAAAGAAAATATTATGCCCAATGGGATTAGGTTACAAAAAAAAATACATGTCATCCTGAATGACTATGTGCTATATAGGAAGGAATATGAATTTCTATCAAAGTGTCCTAAATGTGCAATGTCAAGGTATTAGTTGAAAGAAAAATTACAAGCTAATTTAGCAGTTACAAACACCCCTTCCAAGGAATTTTAGTATCTTCCAATAATTCCTCATTTGAAAATTTTATTTTCAAATTCAAAAAATGAAAAAGGTTAAGATGAAATGCAGATGGGTGCATATGTGATGGAAAATTAAGGCATCCAACTGATTATCCACAGCAGAATAAAATTGATTAGAATTTTTCTATATTCATAAATGAAGTTAGAAATATTAGACTTAGATTATGCCCTAATGGAAAGAATTTATATCAAAACCTTAGTAGAATATAGATTTTATGGCCTATTTTATTTTTTATTAGTAACTTATACCTTTAATTTTTTATTAAGAAAAAATAATTCATGTTGATTTTAATGATATCAAGACCAAAATAACCTAGAAATGATATTGATGTTTTCTTATCACCATTAATTGATTATTTGAAACTCTTATGGGAGGATGGTATTAGGTTGTTTGATTCTTATAAAATGGAATATTTTCAACTATATTCAATGATTATGATCACAATAAATGAATTTCCAACATATTAAAAGTTTTATTGATATAGTGTTAAAGGGCATAAAGTGTGTATAATTCAAAAACAACAGACTTCATATTATCAACTGCATCATGGGAGAAAAACAGTATATATGGGCCATCGAAATTTTTTTATCGATCACTCTTATAGAATATTAAAAATGGAAATAAATGGTATTCAAGAATTTGATATTTCTCCAAAACCTTTATATACTAATCATTATTTTGATAGGGTGAAAAAAAATGATGTGAAATTCAGAAACACACATAAATCTGGTAATGATATAAATATTTGGAATAAATGGCCAATATTTTTTAAGCTACCATATTGGAGATATCATGAATTAAAACATAAAATTAATGTCATGCAGGTGAATAGGAATATCTATGATAGCTTGATTGGAATATTTTTAAATATTAAAGGAGAGAATAAAGCTGGGTTTAATGAAAGATTAGACTTACTCTCAATGGGATTACATTTGGAGTTATCTCCCACTCTAGATGGAAGGAGAACATTCCTGCACTGAGATTTTAATTCATTATCCAAGAGGTAGAAAATTATCTTTTTCGAGTGTCTTCATGATATCAAAATGCCATAGGTTTATTCTTTAAATGTAAAAAATTTGTGTCTCTAAAGGATTTGAAGTTTAGCAGTATGAAATCTCATTATTTTCACATCATTAGGAAACAACTCCTACTATTTTCATTGAATGTAATATTTTCCATCCATTCCAGAAAGACTATAATGAAGGTCTATTACTTTTTCAATTTAATTTTTAATAATTTGATAAATCTGAATGCTTTGAACAATTTGGAAAATGAAGCTATTTCTATAATTTTTTAATTGAAAATGTAGTTTCCTCCATATTTTTTTGATATCATGGTGCATTTAATGGTTTATTTGGTGTGATAAATAATGATTTTTCATACCTATATATCTATGATGGTTGAATCCTTTTGAAAGGTATGTGGATATATTCAAGGGGTTTGTTAAGAATTCATATCGACCTAAAGCCTCATTTATTAGGAAGTATATTTTTGAGGAGATTGCAGAGTTTTGTACATGCTAGTTTTAAACAATGGAGCATGTTGGTTTGCCTTCATCTCACCATGAATGAGTTAATTATGGGGGAAAAGAGATCCGTGGATTGAAATTCAAATCATTAACAGACAAACTGATAAATAAGGTGCATTTATACATATTGAATATCCTAGATAATGATCAACCATATATAACATTGCATATTAATATGTTGAAACAATGTTATCCAATGAAAAAAAGATATGTGGATTTGGAATGGGCATAAGAAACTTTTTTTTTTCATGGTTTAAAGAGATGGTGCTTGGTAGATCAGATGAATCAGAAACATTAAAAAATTTAGTGGGTGGTCCAAGTTTAAATTTTATAACATGGCCTGTGTATGAAATCAATGGTTATACTTTTCATACAAAAGATCAGGAAAACAAAAGCGCGGTTCAGAATAGTCGGGTATTGGTGTTCGAAGAAGTAATAATTTTTTCTAGTGTTAAATAGAAAAACTCAATTTCCACATCAAGTGAATATTATGTAGTCATTGAAGAAATATGGGAGGTAGATGAAATTAAATTTCAAGTTATCGTGTTTAACTGTAAGTGGTTTATCAGTAGAAACAGTGCCATACATGATGAATTTGGAATGACACTTGTTAATATGAATAGATTAGAATAAACAGTTGATCCTTTTATAATGGAAACACTTGAAAAATAAATTTTCTATGTTCTTGATCAATTCGATAGTCAGTGTTCTACTGTTTTACAATGAAAAAAATAGTATATTGGTGATGATAAACTTCACAAAGATGTTGATTTATGTAAGATCCCTACTTCCATGTAAATATTAACAGATAATATTGATGATCACATGGTAGACATGGTTTTTTCCATATGGAATGATCATGATAAAGGAATTTTAAAAAAGAATCCTTTAGTGCATTCCTAATATTATAGGTAATAACATATGTTTATTTCTTGTTTACATTTTAAAATTTTATAAATTGTCAGATATTTTAATTTTATTGTATTTATTAAAAACCCATAATGTAAATAATAAGTTTAATTTTTTATATTAGTTTATTTTTTTAACCATGTTTAACCTTACATAACTTATATAATAATTTATTTTCTTGAAATATATTTATTTTAAATTTAATATGTTTAATAAAAAAATATATTATATAAAAGTATATTGAAAAAATATTCTTTTTGTGTAAATGATGATTTATTAGATTGAAGTGTTTTACCTATTCACATGCCATTTTTGGATTTCTTTTCATTAATTTACATGAAATTTCAAATATCATTATTATTGTTATTATTTTAGATAACTATAACAAATATGAAAAAAAAAATGTGTTGAGTTTAATTTAGATTACTTTTTTATTGGATAATTTTTCATTTTTTATTTAAATTAGTATTATAAGAGTTGAATTTTTATATTTATGTATTAATTGTTTTTTTATTTTATCTGTAGGATAATGAAAGATCAATCAATTAATCCACCACATACTTCTGGAGATGATCGGACTCATACCTTTTTGGAGGAATGTGCACATGTTCCTGTTGATGAAACTTATCCTTCTTTAAAAGAGATATCTACTCCCTTGGGTCCAAATAAGAGTTAAAGGGTTGGTAAACATGGAGGCACATGTTTACCAAGATTTTCAGTTTCCCGTAGCTAAGACCAAAGGATACAGGTAGACTTTAAAGATAATGATATTCCAACGGGTCCTAATTCATAACAATTCAAGAGTTTATATCAGCTTAGGGTAAAATAAAAAAGTTATTATTTTGATTGATGATTGCATAAGTGTTGAAAAAATAAAAATATCTCAATTATGGGAGACTATTGTAGTAAGATCATTTTTTATTATTTTACTTATATTGAAATGTCTATAGTAATATATTTTCTTCCCCTTTTATCAGATGACATGTGATATACCTAACACTAGAGGATTTAGGAGGAAATTTTTATCATTGGACTCTAGGATATGGAGGGATTTCAAATCAACCTTCACAACATATTTCATTCTTGGGAATAGACAACATTATAAAACATGTGATATATATCCCTTTATATATGAAGATACATGGAAGAAATTTGTTGAAAGAAGAAGATGAGAATCTTTTTTGGTAAGTGGAATGTTACCTTTTAAAATTATTTATTTATATTAATGATATTATTAATGATTTCCTTATTCCTAATTTACAGTAATTGAGGATATCTCATCAAGATATCCAATATATAAACCTATACCCTCATAGTTTATCTCAGGGAGGGTATAAGTTATTGGAAGAAGAAATGATGGATGAAATTTTTTAAAAATTGAGAGCTAAGTTTTAAAGCTCTGTAGATGCTTCCACTCCATCCCCCCTAGCTAGACATAAAGAATGGAAGAGGGATCAGATGAGAAAAAAAAAAGGAAAATATCTTATAAAAGAGTTTAGGGTTTTATCCAAGAGTATTGTAAGACTTTTACTTCATTTATTTATTTATGTTTATTCAATAGTTTATATATTTTGATTCATTACAGAATTTATTGAATAATTCATACAGGATTCTATTGAGGTGTAAAGCACATAGGGGATATTTTTAAGTATTTGTATGATGAAAATTTTATCTACAACATTGGGAAATCCCAAACACTAGAGTTATGTATGAGGATACCCAGAGGGTGTATCGGTTAAAAATGTGTTTCCTTGTTCTTCGGATTCTGCAATGGAGGATGTTTATAAAAAATAATAGAATATTTGGAGGCTCAAGTTTAGGATATCCATGTGATGATGGAGGATAGGATCGGAGATTTAGTGCAGTTGATGTTTATAGACATACAAATAGAGTTTCAGACAGCATCTCCCACTCCTCCAACTCCACCAACAGCTCACACTCCTCCACCTCTGCCAACATCTCCCACTCCTAAACCTCCACCTACAGACCCCACTTCTTATCCTACTCCTACACCCCCTCCTCCATAGCTTACCCCTTACTATGAGTTATATGTTATTTATTTTCAGTATCATATTATTGTATATGGGATGAAATTTTATATTGGAGATTCCATTCATCATAAATAGTTAGAGATAAAGATTCATAGGGTCACTATACAAGACATTATAGATATATTAGTTGGAGTACCATTACCCAAAGATGAGGTGAGTATAGTTGGAAAAAGTATCTGCTATATTTTAGTTTTTCCATCTAGACTTCCATGACATATTACCATAGAGGTACATGCATATTTTATCTTTTATTTCATTTTTTCTATTAAATTTGTTTTAACAATTTAAATTTTATATATTTATCTATTTTTTATAAGAATACTTTAAAGGTAAATAAATACTATATAGAAAACAAAAAATATAAAGAGCTATGAATTCATATACAGATTCTAGTAGTCTGGATATATTGTCAAGATATTCAAAAATTTTGTTGGGTGTTTTTTACATTGCAATGTAATCTAGTGTTTGTGGGTGTGAAATGACTATGGTGCTTTTGAAAATAGAAATCATGGAGCTTGTGACTAGATATCAGTTGGGGATAAAAACGTTGAAATTTTTTCCCAATAAGTCTTAATATAAATCATTCCATACATTAAATTTATTGAAAATTTATGCTTATTTTTGTTTTGTATTATGTATCTTTATACAATGTATTAAGACCATGACAATAAAAATGTATATGTATTTATGGACCCATAGTTCATTTCAATTACAGTGAGGAAAATGGCTAAAAGAGAAAGAATGGTTTATATTGCTGAAAGATTTCAGAAGAATGTAATTATTCAGTGTTGGATGTTTCCTTATCTTCAAGAGTATAAAACATATATCTCAAAAACTGTTATATATCTTTTAACATAATAATCACTAACATTAGATTTTTTTTATATCAGTGGTCATTGGATGCTATGTGTTTTTTGTCCATGGGAGAAGGCATTTTATTGGTTATACTCTATCCATGTCAAAGTGAAACTATATTTTTAGGATATATTGGAAATGTAAGTTTAACTTTATTAATAATTTTTTATATTATAATGAATTAAAAATTTATTTCATTCATATCATTTTCTAATGCGGGGTTGAATTTCTTTCAAGAGAGCATAAAGAAAATGTGAACCAAGATCAAATAGGTAAAAGTAAAGTTAAATTTTCATTTTTAATTATTAAATTTTCAATATATTACAAAATAATGTTATTTTGAATTAAAAAACTCATTTAAACTTCATTTTAATAAACAATAATGAGTAAAAGAATACAAATATTATGTGTTAAGATTTATGTATGAAATAATTACTACTAAAATAGTTATGAAGTTCCATCCAATTAGATTTATTTATAAATATTTATTTAATATTTCATTCATTTTATTCATAATACATGCTAAATGATATTATTTTAATTTGTATCTTTTTTATAACCATGGCCTTATAGTGAAACGGAGGTCAAACACTTACAAGTTGAATGGGAATATCATTTTATAGGTTTGGTTGTATTTTAATTTTTTTATACTATATATTGTAAATTTTATTTTTGTACATGTAAATGTGTATTTCTATTTGTTTTGTTGTTTCTTATGCTATTTAATGCTTTTTTTTGTAATAGTCGGTTGTGGAGAGGTTGTTTGTCAGTTTTTTCTTTTAAAAAAAATCTTTTTCATGTTGGTTATTTAATAACTGATGTGAAAAAAAATTAGTGATGGTTTATCACATCGGTTATTTAATAACTGGCATGATAAAACCATCTCTCATCATTTTTCTACATCAGTTATTTTATAAATAATGTGGAAAAAAATTCATGTAGGTTCTCAGATATCTGACATGAAATAACTAATAAGAAAATGGTTTTCCACATCAGTTAACCAATAACTAACATGATAAACCCTTTATCATGTATATTATTCACATTTTTTATCTAGGAACTGATGTGAAAATATTTTCTACATCAGTTATCAAATAACTAACACGAAAAAACCCTTCTAAATCGGTTTATCACATCGGTTATCCAATAATCAACATGATAAACCAATTTGATAATTCATTTACAATGTTGAATATTTTAAGCGACATTGAATACATATTTACAATGTCACCTTTAATAATGGTTCATAATAACCGGTGTTTAAAGGTATAAAAACCGACATGAAAATGCATTTTATGCACTAGTGAGCCAACCTACAAGGGTTGTTAAGTTCTATTCAAATGGTCACATTACATTTCTAATGACCAATTCAGCTTCAAGAAGTTCTCAAGCATATGTAAATTAAGCCATAAAAACCAATCCAATGATCGATTTCCAACAGAAACACCAATATGGTGCTTACTCAAGCCCACATATTAAGATACATGATCATTTAATCATTTCCTTGAATATTTTGATAATGGTAGTCCTCACTATTGGTCGGAACATTAGAAAGGGTCCAATTTTAAACCATGGTACCTCCGCCATTGAAATATCCTACCAAGAATGCCTTTAAGTGTTCTAATAATGCTCAAGTGTGATTCTATTAACAGGGTTAACTCAATTAAATTTGAGGTTGTATCAGAAACCTCACTAAAAGAAATGGTTGAGTTCAGATCAACCTAACTGAAACTGGTTGTGAAAGATATCCAGGAAAGTCATAGCCAATGATTAGATCACAACCACCTTAAACTGGGGAAGTGTTTCAAAATGGTTTAAATTAGACTGTACACATCCAACAAGAAGGATAGTAAGTCAATCCACCTCGAGCTAACGTATTTTTAAAATGCTCAAATTAGATGGCCAACATATCTTGAATAAATCCTAGCTTAGACAACTAGAAAATTAAAAGCATAATTACAATTCCATATCCCAAGGAAACTTTTGTTTAGAAATTATATGTTCAATGAAGCTCATATCCAACTTACAATGATGTTCCATGGATAAACCATCACATTACCATTTAGATTTCCATGGCTCAGCATGAACGAGGGTATAATTCAGATTCAGGCCACTGGAATCATTACCCTTTTTTAAACAACACCTCTGAACCTGAAAACAAGTTTTCGGTAACCTTGGATTCATAGAACTGGATTCCAAATAACTATCCCAAGGTAGTACACACTCCACAATTATTAGTAATACATTTGTACAAGGAAAATGTCCACTTCATCACATTGACTAATACTGAAGTTTCATCCACCTGGAAATCAAGTCAAAGGAAAGAATGGCTAGTGTTCAAGAGTCTTCCCAAGGTGTTCCTACTTAGAAACCCAAGGGTCACTCGAGACTAACCAAATGTGCATAAAATCCATGCATCATCATACAAAACATAGGAAACAACAAACCAAGACCATCTTCCTTTACAAAATTATCACAGTATAAGACAGATGCTCTCTTAGTGTATCTAAGATGAAGTTATGATAGGAAACATGATCATCTCTAAACAGAAGACACTAAGAGGAAATCATGACAACCATAAGAAGAAAAATCAAACCACTACTGGTTTACTTCCTTTTAAAGAATCTTGGCTTCACCAATCATTGCACAAATTTAGTCATGATGCCTTTACCACACAAGGCATTATGTGATCTATAATTCCCAGAGCCCTCTCCTTCAAACTCAGTGCATAAAAAATGTTGTGTAATTTTTTTTATAAAAAGAAACTAAATAATTACACAATATATTACCAAATTGATGGTCTTTTATCGGTCTTAGCTCTAGAGATTAGACAACACCTTACATTTATCAGAGTTGAAATAAAATAAAACACATGCCAACTACGCTTCCATGTGTGCTAAGTTCTAAAGCAATGGAATATGATTTGAACTTTTAAGATACCTATGAAAATCATTTTCAAAATAATTTGTGAGAATTCAATTGCTCAGTAAGGAGTTTTGAAATTGTTTAAAGAAATTTTAGAAAATATTTCTTTAAAAATAACTTTAATAAATTCCTTTGCAGAAAACATAAAAAAAAATTTCAAAGCACCCTTTGAAAACTTAATTTAAATAACTTATGTTTAAAATAATATACCAATTTTGAAATTGCTAATGTACAAAAATTTATTTTAAAGTAATCTAGTGATTTTTATTCAAAGACTACACGAGATTTTGAAAACAAACTACTGTAGATTATGAAAAATTGAAACATTGAAGGCTATATGGTGCCTACCCACTTATTGAGGGATTAGGTTCACTCCTCAATTCCCTACCATATTTACAACATTCAAGTTCTAGATTTTCTGAAAACATTTTAATCTTTCTTTACTTATATATACTTTCACTGGAGTTTTTTATTTTGAAAAAATGTTACTTCATTAAAATACACATTCAAATTTATATTTATATATAAAAGTATGTACATATATAAATATATGAACATTCATTTCATACCACTCAAGAATTTTGTTCCCCTAAAACTCAGGCCATAAGACTTTGCATGTAGTGTCCATGTATTCACACTTTCTTTTATGAAATATATTTTTTGTTTATATCATAGTAAATAGTTATGTTTCACACATAAGATTACAAAAGAAATGTTTTAAATAAAATATTTCAAAGATAGAAGAAATCCATTTTCTTAATAATATCATAAGTAAACCTTTAATTTGAAATCATGATTATGAATGCAAGGTATGTCATTATGCATAATCACATGGCCATGTTTATATGCAGATGTGACATACCTAATTTTAATATATCATGATGACAGGTCATGTGCAGTTTTTTAGAAACATGGTGATAAAATTATAACATGTCTATAAAAATTTCATCTAATTCCCATGAAAATACATTTTTGTAAAGTTTATTCAACTTCCATGAATATATCTATATACATATATATGCATGTATATGATTAAATTATGATATACCTACTTTTATAAATTCATAATTCGACTAATTTTTGGTTAATAATAATTTTTGTAAAATAGTTATATACTTGAAAATTGTACAAGTATATATATATCGCATAATAACAGAATAAATTCATGTTTATATGAAACATCTATAAATAAAAATATTCCATTGCATCATTAACATGAAATCAAATTAAAACACAAGATTTGATCTATATATATATATATACCTCTCACATGTAATAATATTATCCTTCTAAAATAAGTTATAAATTATATAAATAATAATTAAATAGTCTAAAAGGTTCATAACATCATCTTATTAAAAACATATCAAAATTTTCGAAACTTCAAAACCTGTTTGATTTTGATTTCAAGAAACCGACAATCAAACTCTTACAAAATAATTTTCCCTTATACAAAACTAGAATATAGAGATTATAACTTGAATTAAATAAATAAATAAAATTTCCCTTACAAAAGCATAATCAATTAATTTCCATTTGGAATAAATAAACAAGCCTATATAAATTTCCCTTACGCATAAGCATAAATCAATTAATTTAATTTATCAAACAATTGATCTCACACTTATTTTAGAATTCAGAATCGTAAGATGGAAAATAGATTAACAGAAAATCTATCTCTTACGCCAAACCATAAAATAGAGATTATAATCCTAAAATAAATAACAAACATCTCTTATGAAAATAAAAGTGGAATTACAATGAAATTATAAATAATCCCTTACCTTTTATGCACAAAAAATAATCTTCTTCCAGTTGAGACATTCTGTAATGTATTGCAGGGATATAGATAAAATAGAAAGGTATGGATATGGATTTCTATAGGACCTAGACTCTATTATGTCTTCCTCTCATGTTAGATAAGAATAAAATATAGTATCCCAATATTGATAAGTGGGGATTCTATTTAAGTAGACTCTCCAAAGTTTCTAAAAAATATTTTATGTCACGTTTTATTAGATATGTTAAATGCTAAAATTGAAAATATACAATTATGTAAACATTTTCATCTGAGAAAAAGACACAAGTGTACCTCATATTGATTTGAATTTGAAATAAAGGAAATATATCAATGTTGAAAACAACAATGAGATGGATTGTTCAATGCATCAACAAAGTAGGAATCCAATTGCAGAAGAAAACAACAACAAAATTGAAATTAATTCTTGATTGTGTGGTGAACATAATGGGATTCCCAAGCAAGAATGATCCCATATAGAAAATATAAACATATATTATATAAAAATAAAATAGATAATCAAGACTATCAGGTTTCATTAAAATCAATATAGTTGATTACACATGATTAATGATGATAAGAGTATTAAAATCGGTATTATCGGGTTACTTAAAATTTGATATATCTATAAGAAGGGGATCACAGATAACAAAATCAAAGAATAAAATGAAGAAATTGAAAAAACATGTCATGGTTTAGCTAATTCTAGGAGATTCATTTATTAAACACAAACATACTCACAGATCTATACCAATGAAACAAGATAAACCAAATATCAAAACCCTAACCTGGGCACCTTCATTCGACGGCATATCACTTGAACTCTTCACCTTACTCTGAGGTCATCCTCCCAAAAGTAATCCCACAACTTTAAATCCAATAAAGATTACTGATCTCACCCTAAAAATTGATCTCCATTGTCAAATACTTCTGAAACACTCAGTCGAAACTTGATTCTCCCTCACCATTTCCTCTCGTGACCTCACTAGATTTCATCTGCTTAGCTCAAGCTCATGATGGAGAAACCCTCGTTCTGACATACTTAACTAAAATGGATTATCAATTATAATTTATTATTATTATTATTATCATTATTAAATTTATTATTTTGATTTTAAAAAAAAATTGATTATCCTTTTCATTTAAAAATATTTCAAATAGTATATTGTTTAAAAAATAATTATTATATTGTATATTTAATATCGTAATTCCAAAATAATAATATTTCAAAATTTTGTATTAAAATTTATTACATATAAAAAATAATACTCATACATATATTCTTTTATAATTATCATATAATTCATAATTTAGATTTATTTAACAATTTTTCATAATTATCTTTCAAATTTAATTTCATTTATAAAAAATGAATTTATAATTTAGTTAAATAAAAATATAAACATAATTATAAAATAAATACTATATTAAAAATAATATTATATTTCTTTTAAATAAAATTTATCCCTTTTAATTATTATTATTATTTATTAAAAACATATTAGAAAATATTATTTCATGACACTATATTTCATAAAAGTATAATTTAAATTATTTTAATATGTTATCTGGTATTTCAAAATGTGGAAAACATATAAAATAATACAAATCAGAGTAATATAATTTCATTTTAATGAAATCAAATTGTTTTTTAAAAATAGTTCATAACATTATTTGTTTAAAATATAAAATAATTCATTAATTAATTATGTAGAAATTCTAGGATGTCACATTCTCCCCCCCCCCCTAAATGAATTTCACCCTCACAATTCGTTTATCAAACTTTAGAAAATTCAAAATTTCCATCTTCAAAATTAAATAATTTCTAAGGGGACTTAACTAACTAAAGAAAATTCTAACGTGTAGATTTGTTTTTCATCAAGAGACAACATCTAATCTCCAAAGTTTTCTAGATCATTCCTATGATACTAATTATAACTCCCAAACCCCTCTCTTCCAAATTCTATGCTTAAAAAATGCTATGTGATTTTTTTCATAAAAATAAACTGAATAATTACATAATATATTACAAAAACAAGGACATTTTACCAATCTAGGTTCTGAAGGATTATACAAAACCTTACATTTATCATAGTTGAAAAAAAAATAAAACACATTCCTACTATGCTTCTACATGAGCTAACTCCAAAAGTGATGACATGTGATTTGAACTTTTAAGATACTTGTGAAAATCATTTGAAAAAAAAAGGGTGAGCATTCAATTGACCAGTAAAGTGTTTTGAAATTGTTTAAATACTTTTTAAAAAATATTTCTTTAAAAATAACTTCAATAAATTCCTTTGATGATAACATAAAAATATTTTTTTAAACACCCTTTGAAAAAAATAATTGAAATTACTTATGTTTAAAATAATATACCACTTTTGGAATTACTTACGTAAAAAAATTCTTTAAAAGTAATCGAGTGATTTTTTTGCAAACACTACACAGTCTTTCGAAAAAAAAAATTATGGATTATGAAAACTTGAAACATTGAATGGTATCTTGGGTCTACCCACTTCTTGAGGTATTGGGTTCACTACTCAATTCCCTACCATATTTACAACATTTAAGTGCTATATTTTCTAAAAACATTTAAAGCTTTCTTGACTTATATATACTTTCACTGTAGTTTTTGATTTTGAAGACATGTTACTGCATTAAAATACACATTCACGTTTATATTTATATATATAATTATGTACATATATAAATATATGAACATTCATTTAATACCACTCACAAGTTCTATTCCACTAAAACTCATGCCATAACACTTTTCATGAAGTGTCCATGTAGTCAAACTTTCTTTTATGAAATACATTTATTGTTTATATCATAGTAAATATTTATGTTTCACACATAAGATAATAAAAGAAATATTTTAAATAAAATATTTCAAATCTTTAATAAATACATTTTCTTAATAATCTCATAAATAAACCTTTAATTTGAAATCATGATTTTGAATACATGGTATTTCATTATGCATATTTTAATGAACATGTATATATGTCGATGTGACGTCCCGAATTTTAATATATATTGATGACACGTCAAGTGCATTTTTTTAGAAACATGGCAAAAAAATTATAACATGTCAATAAAAATTTAATCTAATTCCCATGATAATTCATTTTTTGTAAATTTTATGCAATGTTAATGCATATATCTATATATATATATATATATATATCATCATGTATATGATTAAATTTTTGTATTCTTAATTTTATAAATTTATACTTAAACTAATATTTGGATAATCATAGTTTATTTAAAAAAATTATATACTAGGAAATTATACAATTATAAATATATATATAACATAATAACTCAATAAATTCATTTTTATATGAAACATCGATAAATTGAAATATTCCTTAACAGCATTAACATGAAATAAAATTAAAACATAATCTTTGATATATATATATATATATATCTATATATACTACTCACATATAATAATATGATCCTTCTGAAATAAGTTTTGAATTATAAAAATAATAATTAAATATTCTAAAAGTTTCAGAACATCCGCTTATTAAAAACTTATTAAAATTTTCAAAACTTCAAAACATGTTCGATTTTGATTTCAAGAAAATAACAATCAAACGCTTGAAAAATAATTTTCCCATATGTAAAACCAAAAAAATAGAGATTATAACATAAATTAAATAAATAAGTAAAACTTCCCTTAGAAAAACATAATCAATTAATTTCCATCAAGAATAAATAAATAAGAAGATATAAATTTCCCTTATGTATAAGCATAAATCAATTACTTTAATTTAGAAAATAATTGATCTCATACTTATTTTAGAATTTATAATCATAAGATGGAAAATAGATTAAAAAATCTATCTCTTATGCCAAAATAAAAAAAATAGAGATTTTAATCCTAAAATAAATAACAAATATATCTTATGAAAATAAAAGTGGAATTTCAATGATAGTATAAATAGTTTTTTGCCTTTTATACAAAAAAAAAATTCTTCTTACTATTGAAACGTTCTTTCTTATATTGCAGGGACATAAATAAAATAAAAAGGTATGGCTATTGATTTCTATAGGACCTGGCCTCTCTTATGTTTTCCTCTCATGCTGGATGAGTAGTAAATAGAGTGCCCCAACATTGAGCTGTGGGGATTCTATTTAAATAGACTCTCAAAATTTTCTAAAAAAATATTTGTTTCCAAGTTGTCTTAGATATGTTAAATTCTCGAATTGCATATATACAATTATGTTAACATTTTCTTCTGAGAAACATACACAAGTGTACCAAATTTTGATTAAAATTTGAAATAAAGGAAACATTTCAACGTTAAAAACACCATCAAGAGGGGGGATTAAATACATCAATGAGGTAGGAATACAATTGCAGAAGTAATCAACAAGAAAATTGAAAGTAATTATTGATTATGTGGTGCACATAGTGGGCTTTCCAAAAAGAATGATATCAGATGTAAAATGTAAACATATATTATATACAAATCTAATAGAGAATCGAGACTATTGGATTGCATTAAAATCGACAGATTTGGTTACACATGAAGAATGATGATACGATAATTAAAATCAATACTATTGGGATGCTTAAAATTCAATGTATTAATAAGAAGGGGGCCAAAGATAAAAAAATCAAAGAATAAAATGAAGAAATGAAAAAAATGGCATTTTTAGCCAATTCCAATAGACTCTATCATTAAACACATACATACTCACAGATCTAGACCACAGAAACAAGATAAACCAAAGATCGAAACCCTAACCCAAGCTCCTTTTCTCAACTGCATCTCACTCGAATTCTTCACCTTACTCTAAGGTCATCCTCCCAAAATGAATCCCACGGATTCGACTCCTACAAATATGACTGATCTCACCCTGAACTTCATTCTCCATCATCGAAGACTTCAAAAACCCTCATCCAAAACTCGATTCAGCCTCGCCCTTTCCTCTCGCGACCTCACTTTATTTCATCTACTCAACCCGTTCTCATGAGGGAGAAACCCTTGGTCCAACGCACCACACTAAAATGGATTCTCGATTCTTTATTATTATTATTATTATTATTATTATTATTATTATTACCATTATCATTATTCTTTTCATTTTAAAAGAACTGATTATCATTTTCATTTAATAATATTTCAAATAATATACTATTTTAAAAATAATAATGATAATATGTAATTAATATTTTAATTATAAAATAATAATATTGAAAAAAAAATTAATAAAATTTATTACATATAAAAAATAATACTCATACATGTATTTTTTTTATAATTATCATATAATTCATAGTTTATATTTATTCAATAATTTTTCATAATTATCATTCTAATTTAATTTCTTTTATAAACAATGAATTTATATTTTAGTTAAATAAATGTATAAACATAATTATAAAATAAATACTATATTAACAATAATATTATATTTATTTTAAAAAAAATAGTCTATCTTTTAATTTTTATTATTTATTAAAATAACCTATTAGAAAATATTATTTAATGATACTATATTTCAAAAAAGTATAATTTAAATTATTTTAATATGTCGTCATGTATTTTAAAAAGTGTAAAACATATAAAATAACACAATTAAAAGTAAATAAATTTTATTTAAATTAAATCAAATAGTTTTATAAAAATAGTTTATAACATTATTTATTTAAAATAGAAATCAATTAATTTATTAATTACATAGAAATTCTAGGATGTCACATGATCAGTCAAGCTAAAAAACTGAAGTCCTCCAAGACCAATGGTGTTTCTCAAGGGTTGTATATGCAACCAACCTTAATAACATCATGCTACCAAGAAAGCACCAACCTGATTTAAAACTCTCCATTCCCAAATGAATTTAATAAAGACCAACCATTTCCCAATGGTCCTCCTTAGTTTTGTTCCTTCCACTTTGAAGGACACATATTTACCAAAACTAACATAATGCTCCATACCTTAGGAGTTTCCTAGTCATCTAAAGAAGAGATAGACCAGCTAGTCCCAAGTGCTCTTGTTCATAACTTCTATAAATGTATGTGTGTCACTCCTTAGATCCATGATCACTACATCAAAGCATACAAAGAAATCCAAAACCAAAACAACTAGCGTGTCAAAACATCCAAGTCTCTAGGAAGTACTCCCAAACATAGGGATGAACTTGATTTCTTTAATTCTCAGCTCACTCTACCATGGAGATGACCCATGATCGTACTCAACAACATAAGGCTCAATGATTACATCAAACTCAACTGGTTTGTTACATCATTTAGAAATATGATGGGTACCACATATATAAATACATACCACCATGAGTTTAAAAAATCATCCAAAAAATCCTGAATACTTTCCATTGGTTATCTTCCCAATGCATTCAATTATTAGGTTGTCTATATAAGATATTTAACTTAAAGTCATATTTCCCATATAACTATAAAACAACTGATGACCTCACGATTCTCCCAAGGAAAGAAATAGGGTCATGAGACCTATAAAGTGGATGATCATACCCAAGTATTTCTAACCTGCAAAAACTGATCATTAATCGATGTGCATGCCCATAAAAAGGGTTAAATATTCCATGAACACCCATTCGAATGAGGGTTCCATTTTGAGGTTACGAGTCCTACAAGGGATAGCGACACCCAAATGGAACCAAACTCTAGAAAACACATAGTATTTTTAAGTAATTTAAACTATACGGTTTCCACCTACCTTGGGATATCCCCTTAAGAAATCATAAGCATCAACACTATAACTAGGTCACACTAACAGAAGTCACCAACTCACTAGCATCTCTTTTAAGTCATTTCTAAAATAAAAATAACACCTGTGAAAATCATTCACATTTTTGTTCTGAGTAAAATCAATGAGAAACATAAACTTTCCTTAAATGAGTGTTTAAAAAAGGTACACCACCTTGGGTTCCATTTTAATTCATTACCATAATTTACATTCCAAAATTCAAATGTTTAAAGATTTAAAATAAAACACCAAGAATATAGGTAGGCTATATAAAACATAATTTTTAAAAAAAAATTAACATTTATTTAAATCCCATCATAATTGTGCAATTTATCATATAAATTCCTTTTTAAATTGATAATGAGACCTATGAGGGCCCTATTAATCCAACATAGGTTCATCAGAATGAAACCCAATAGTAGTTTATTAATTATAGAAATTACAAACACCCAAATGAGATATCTCATAAGAAACACACCTCAACTAACCTACTTGGATCCAGTTGTTCATTTTATAAGTTAACCAATAAATTTTATATAAAAAGGAAATATCATTTTAAATTTATAACCATTTTAGAAGTAAACATGGTCATATATAGTAATTCAGTCATATGAGTGTCCATTTACCAATATATAAAGTGCCCATACACTTTATAGTTTATCATTAGGATCCCATTAATCAAAACCAATCCACATTTCAAAAAATAAACTTTAATAGCCTTTACATTTAATCAATATTATTTATATATATAAAGTTCAAAATATGGTTTGAATAGTCGGGTTACCTTTTCCCAATTATAAGGCTCTTATACACCTTACTATTGGAAAATGGTTCCTGGTTACTCACAACCCATATATTTATATAATGAAACATGTTATTTATCAAAACGAAACTATCATGTCATCAGGAGAAACAAACACAGAGAGACATGCTATAACATATAAGCATGATACAAAGGAAAGATATGTTAAGTCAATCAAGTACTGTGGAATATAACTACCTGATCATGTTATAAAATCAAAAATGTTAAAGAAAATAACTAGAAAATATAGAACTAATAATATAACTAAAATAACTATCATGGAATATAATAGGTATACTAAACAAATCATGGAATACACTCAAATAACACAACACAGAATTGTAGGAAACTCTATAAATGAATCAACATGGCATGTGAATTTCTATGTTCCTATAATGATGCATACAATGATTCATCCTTTTCATACTAGGCCAATAGAAAAATACCATAATTTTATAAATAAATACAGAATAGAAATTGCACCATTCACTTAAGGTGAAATCGTATCAACTATAATTGAAAAAATCACTAACATACATTCATAGCCTTATCCACTTGGTCATTTCCCCATGGGTGGGGTGATCAGTCTTATAAACTACTATTTATCAAGCACTAACATATTCCTAGTATCAAATATACTACCCCAAAATAGTAACACAAAGGAGAAAGTAGGCAATGATACCACTTTGTAACATCCCAACTTGACTTACCACTAAACCGGTAGCTGAACCGGTGGGTCACATCACCTCAAACTTGTTGACTTGTATGCCATAGGTTGTCAGCTAGTAGCAAGGGTATTAAGAGGTGATGGTGGAGAGAATATACCATCTAATGAGAGTAGGATAGTGGTACAATCAAATATAAAACAACATTCAATAGAAAAATAAATAATAAATAAATGATAAAGAAGTTGAAGAATAATATAACCATCTGATAAATAAAGATATGGTCAATGCAAATATAAAACTAATGCATTCATGTCCAGATGATGATACATATTGAAAAAAATATATACATCAGGTTGTTATATAGTACAATAAATGACTCAAGAAAACAAATAAAAGAAAATCCCCAAGGGTGATCTCCATGATCATCTCAAGCTCTAGCTTGGTCCTATACTTCTACTTGGGTACCCTGGTGAAATGGCAGCCCGATCAAGATGTTAGATAATAATCTCATTAGGTTCCCACCCATGGTGTCTATGACTGAATCTAGTACATGAAATATAATATAAATAAGTGTGTAGGTATAAGAATAAAAATTAAAAAAAATGTGTTAAATAAATGAACAACAACCCGCCCATGTCCCTAAGGGACACCTGGCACCTATACCTGCTTCAGCTCACTGCCGGAATGAGATGTCTGACCAATAACTAAATATTTATATATAGTAATAATTATATATATATATATATATATGTATATTTCATGCATCTATATTAACCATGTACGTGAATAGTGTCCATATACTTGCAATACTAGTTGTTGGCTAGATCGGGGCATAACTCAAACATCCATAACTAGTCTAAACAAGACTATAATCTCATGCAATATGGTACATGACCTATATCCCTATAGAGTGAGATACTCCATGCAAAAAAAGCTTGGGATAGAGAGATATCTTATATAGAAACATTCTAATCGTGGTACATGGCGCCTCATCCCAACATTTATATTGTATCACTGGTGCGAGTCATAATGCATAACACCCAATGTAAGGGAGTGTGATTTACCTCCTGGATTAACACCCCTTACCATCGAACATATCCTTCATAAAGGTTTAATCATATTTATAATTAATGTTCATGAAGAAATACCTCTCATGCCTTACATTTATCAATCCCATTTAAAGGCATTGTTACATTCATAATACAAGCCATTAGGTAATACCTCTCATGATTTACATTTTAAAAACTCATCATAATCAAGGGTATCATACTTATAACAATTCATATATGTCATGATTATTTAATCATAGTAAGAGGCTTGGTCATAATACCCTATTCAATTCCATATCAATTAAACCATAAAATCAAGGAAAACCATTCCAAGAATTCAAGGAACACTATCCATCATGATAAAGCTATTCAAATCAATAAGTTTCATTTAATCAAAAAAATGACAATTTAATTTCAAAAATCAAAGAGAATATTATAAGGTGCTCTTATAATTTAGGAAATTACCTACATGGATAATTCCTTTTATCGGTTGGGCTAGGTCATACAATTAGAAGGTGTGTCGATCACATTTAACATTTATAAAAGTTTGTAAATCCATTTTATAACTTCAATAAATACCTTATCTCAAACATGCCATATATCTAACAAAACCAAAGGCATAGGAAATCACAAAATTCCATAAACCAAGAATGATGTAAATAACCAATTACTACTTTTTAATTTAGAAGATAGTGCACCTCATATGAGGGGTTTTATTATAAAATCATGACATTAATATTTAAACAATTCATTTGGTATAAGAAAGCATAATATTCAAGAGTCACAATTAAATTTACTAAATTAAACAATTATGAAAATATATATACAATAATGGTAATATAATTCATAAGGGGTTGATATAGAACATAGGAGGTTCTATTGATGATTGAAAATTCAATTATAATGTTCAATATAGAACTTAGAAGGTTTCAATAACACTTAGATAATTACTAATGAGGGTAATTTCAAGTTATAATCTAAGTTGAATGCTTAGAAGGTGTTTTAGTCATTAAAAACATTTAATTATAAATGGGGGAAACAAATTGGCACATCCATGGGGTGTCTGTGATCGATATTGACATTTTATAATTTTATAACAATGATCCATAGGTGTAACACAAGGTGTGTTGATCATTTTGATATGAAGGAACCCATTTAAAAGTAACACACAGAAAAGTCCAGTGTGCGGAACAATGTATCTATTTAAAAATGATGGTGACTAGATAAAAGTTTATAGACCTCCTACCTCATACTTAGGGAGACCAACTCATCTAATATAGATGAATGATTTGATTCGGTTTAGATGAAGTCAAAGAAACATACCTTTTCCCTGAAAATAGGAAAAATGAGCTCTCACCTAAATAACACAGTTGAGAGGAGGTTAAATAAAGAAATATTTGAAAGGACTCAAGATATTACCAATGTGGATCCATAGAGACTGATGAATCGTTATTTGGAAAACTAGTGGATGAGTTATTGACATGTCGATAATAGTCTTGAAGAGGAGCTAAAGGTGCCTAGAGGAGAAGCTCATGCAGCGGAGGAAGAAGAAAGGAAAGAAGAAAGTTTAATAAAAACTTCATTAAGGTAAATTTGGTAATTTCACCCCCAAAATTGGGTCACATAGTTTGACCACACATGTTGTCCAAACTATGTCTTAATCGTGTGACACCCCCTGCTTAAGAAAGTATCTCACACGGTTTCACCCACACAGTTTCCCTAACCGAGCACCAACCGTGTGATGAATAGTTCTTAGGTACAACCCATTTTGGCATGAAACATGTGGGATAGGAGCATGGTTTGGAAAATCCATACATAGCCTATGTGATTCACATATGAACCTCACCATAGGATACCCAATTTTTTGTTTGGGGATGAACAGTTTTTAAAAAACCATGCACCCTCTACATACCCTCAAAACATGGAATTTTTTTCCCAACACTCCCAAAACAAGACAAGACACCTAGGAAACCTTTTTTCCTTCAATCACATCTAAAAAACACATTTAAGTGTTAAAACTCTATAAATTTCATTATGAAGCCCAATTTTTAAAATGTATTTCCCAGTAATCACAAAAAGTTCAAATTCCCCTATAATTTCATTTAGCTCAAAACATGGTTCATTACAAAAATCAAGTCCCTTAGAGAATAAAACAAAAACAGAGAATAAAAATTAAAAAAAAATCATTGAATAATTTTCTTTTTAAAATATTTTAAAACCTAGAGTATAAGATAAACCGAATAAAATTGTTATGGTGGCAGGAAAATCCATTAACATCGTATACGTTAAAAAGAAACATTCATTTTGATGTTTTGTAAAGAAAGTCAGAAATAAACCTTTTATTAAACATTATAAAAAATAATTTAAATCATTGTAAAAATTATAGGATGACATAAAAATATACTTTATATATATTTTGAGTGAATAAATAGTACTTGTTTAAAATAATTTTTCAAAATATTAACATCGAAGAAAAATATATCTGATCGAAAGAGAAATAAGTACAAATTTTCTTTTGAACATCAGTTTTCTTGATTCAAGTTAAAAAGAGAGGAAATTTTGGTTGAAACATTTAAACTTATTAAATATATCTAGGATAAGAAAATTTATGGGGTTTATAAAGGATGTATTATAAAATTACTTCAATGAAAATAAGAGTAATCCCAAAAATGAGATTGTAAAATAAATTCTTACCTCTTTGGTAACTTATAAATTATATCCCCTTAAAATTGTAAACATGAATTGAAATATTAGTCATTATTAATAAATATATATTAACATTAAATACAATAAATGAAAATTATATGGATTGCATAAAAATAAATAGGTTTATAATACCAAATATATCTCAATCGAGGGTAAATTGAGACGAATTCCCTTACCTCAAGTCTAACTTTTCTTATAAGTGATTTTAAACTCATATATGATAAATTTATATTTGTTGTAATTAAATTTTATAACTATATAAACATCTTTAATGTCATATATGATCCATTTATAACATATTATCGCCCATTTTTTAACAATCTTTTATTATTATCATTGTTTCTAGTATTAATAGGTTTATTTTTCATGTGAATTTTGGTTTGGTAGTTCTAGTCCTACTAACTTTATTATAGTTCCATCATTTCATAAATTTTAATAATTGTATAAATATCATATATATTCATTATATAAACATATATATTTATATTTATATTTATCCATATAAAGTTAGATATAGATAAATTAATTACACTATTTATAGACACGGTATGTCATACGTACGCATGAACATTGTTTTCAGTTTTCGACGGATTGAATAAAAGAAAGATAAATAATAATTAAAAGTTCTATAATAATTATAATATAATATATGTTAATTAAATCAATACATATTACCATCCATGTAAAATCGAAATGAAAAAATAATCACATCGCTTCATGATGGTGGTTGTCCACCCATACACATGAGTGAAATTATCATTTTTCAATGGATTGGAAGGTAATTAAGTAGATCTGATATTATATTTTTAGAAAAATAAATATTTTATAATTATAGTATTTATTCATTAGTTCTATATTTATAAATATCTAAGTAAAGTGGTGTTGAAAAACAAATTACGCCTCTACATGGAGATGGTAAGTCATACATATGCACGAGCGATGTTTTCGCTTTTCATGGGAAGAAAAGGAGATGTAAAATGGTTGTACCATAACCATAACAAAATATAAATATATTTATGATACTTTATTTATTATTATATTTTGGGTAAAATATATTTAGATGAAATAGAATAAGAAATAAATTTGAAAGATTTGGAAATTATGATTATCTCTTATATGGTATAAGTCCTTTAGATCTCATATTAAGTGACCTAGGGTTGGCATTTTGGGAAGAAAAATCCATATATAACTTGGATAAGTATTTTTATAAGATAAATTTGTAGGTTTTGGTAAATATATATTCCTCAAATTGGTGTAAATAAGATTATGAAGGGGTACCCTTTTATAATTGAGGTGAGTGGAATGCTTGTTATTTTTCAAAGTATTAAAATATTATTACGACACATTCTTTGAGAAATTGAACCAAAATGAATCATATTATCTTCTGATAAGGTTAAGTTAAAAATAAAACTATAAAATTATTCTTAATAACTATTTTAGGACATTTTAAACATCATCTTTTGGTTTAACCCCTTTGTTAAACAGTTTTAACCATAATTGGAGTAATGAATTTTTCAATTTTAAAGAGTTATAATTTTACAATTAAGATAAAACAAATTCCCAAAAATATCTAAAAGATGAAATTTTAGACCATTTAGGATCTTTTTTTTCCTCTTGAGATATTTTTATGTTTTTTAAATAATTTAATAACATATTATTTTTCAAAAAATATCATTAAGGTTGTTTTTTACACTATTCATTTAATTTGATATTAAAAAATCGAGATAAAGATTAAATTTGAATATAATCCTTTTAAACATATAAAAAATATTACATTAATATATAAAATTATTCTTTCATAATAATTCATCTAAATTTTATTTATTTTAATATTTTTAAATAATTTATTTTATTTTTCTATTAATTGAAAAAACATTATGTCCGTGTTCTGTATGAATTTAAGCTAATTATTAAATAAATAAAATTTTAAATAAATTATAAGGATAAAAAATTAATTAATATTTCAATTAATCATTTAAGATCATATATAAACTCTTTTTTTATTTATGAAAAAATATTAGATATATTAAAGTTGAGGGGGTGAAATTTGGTATTTATTCTTTTCTCAAAATAATATAAATTTCAGTATCAATGAAAAATGGAACCAATTGGATATATTTTCAACAATATGATGATAATAGTTTAAATACACTCATCCAATATGATAAATTAAATTTTTATAGAAATTTGAAAGCCTTATATCAATGTTTTAACCATATTTTACAAGTTTTACCCTTACCGAGGTGACAAATATTTATCAAGGTTACTATTCATAATGTTAAAAAATTAAAGGGAAATATTTAAAAAAAATTATAAACTTTATTCAAAATATTTAATCCATTTTATCCAATTTAATTTCAATAAGTTTCGGAAATTAATTTAAAAATAAATCTGGAAAATGCATTGAAAACCATTTTTTCAGAAAAATATGTTTTCAAGCATAAAAATTAACTTATATATAAATCATGTAAAAATTTTTCATATTGGTATTAATTATATTATTATAACTCAATTGTATCTTATATCACTTTAAACCCAAATACAAAAAATAATGGGACTTTTAAATTACTTGATTTTATGAGAATAAATGACAGTTTTTCAAAATCAGCATTTTTCATTATTCACTAAAACCTAATTCATTTTAGAAAAATAAAAAAAACAATAATAATATTTAAATGATAAAAAATGATATAATTTTCATATAATAATATTCCAATATACTTTCATGGTTCGTTTAAACTTGGCGTTTCATGTAAAGAAATATATCAAAGAAATTAAATTTATTTAAAGAGAAATATGTCATAAAATATTAGTGTGTTACAATGATTTTACTCCATAACATAACCAAAAAACCCATGAACCTAGATCTAGTAGACACTAATTTGTTCCCATCTTGATAATAGTATTATCACCAAGCAATACTATTTGTTCATTAATAGATATGAAAACATGAAAAAATATTAAAGAGAGATCTTAAATGCTAGAAAAAAGCTAATATTGGAATTCCTACTCTATATTATTGACTCTCTAGAAATAAAAAGACTATAATATCTAATAAAAAATTTAAAAGGAACTCTACATAAGCATGCACCAAACTCAAATAGACAATAGTAACTACAAACTCCAAACCCCCATTTTAGTATCCATGAACCCATGAGTACTCCATATTAAATCTTATTTATAGCACTGAAGGTGAAAATAGTAGTAAATCCAAACATGAACCTAGTAGCACCCAAACCAAACTCTAGTGGAGAAATAAAGGACATTATCAACAATGGTTCATTAGTATGTCTCATAGAAAACTTGGATATCTAAATTATATGAAAGGAATGAAGTAATCCAGCACCCTTTTGATTCAATGGGCTTTAATCCAAAACTAACAGAAATACCATATGTCTATCTGAGTGGATGAAAGTACTTATAAAATTAAACAAAATTTCTAAATTTAACAAGAAAATAAACTTTTAGGAAGTAGTACATTAAATTTTAAATTTATAAAATAATGAAAACATAGCTTCAATAATGATTTATCAACACAATTCCTAAATGTTAAAAAATAATAAATGAACTTATAAATTATAAAAAACACATGTATTTTCAAAAATTATATTTTCTTCTACACTTTTACATTTAAATTACATGTTAATATTCACATTGAAATCCTTAAATTCAAACAATTCCATTCTACTCCATAAAAGACACTAAAAAATAAAGAAAAATTAATTTTTACCTGGAATATACATCAAATGAGGGAATAGTTTTAAGAAAATTCAAAGTAAATGTTCACTAAAACCACAAGTTATTGTATATTCATGGAATAGTTTTAGGGATATGTTCTTAAGTTTGTAGTTGTGTCCAAAGCATTTAAATTGATAGATAATATATTATTTTTAATATTATCTCATGGTTTGGGAATGACATTAATGATTATTCATTTAATACCAAAGATTATAATAACAAGAGTGCCATGAAAAACAATAGAGTAATTATCATATTCAAATAAATGCATTTATCCAGGTCAAAAGATATAATCTCTAACTTTATATCAATTTTAATTTTTTACTTTTTATTTTTTTAGCTTTTTAAAGATATATGGTAGGTTTTTTACATTAAATTTTGAGTGTTGGTGTTCAAATATTGTTGAATTTAGCGAAAAAATGTTTTCAAGAATGATGAATTTATATTTATATTATCAGATATAAAAAATGTAGGTTACAATAATAACCCATTTATCTTGATAATTAATATGAAATAAGTTTTTTATATTTTCAATCCATTAATTGAAATTTGGTATGTTTTCTACATGTAAAAAATAATTGTTTTAGGAAAATGTTGATAGGTTTATTGATGTATATTATATGCATCCATATATAATAAAAATATTGTAGGATAATTATGACTAAGAATTATATTTGTTTCATGATATATGAAACAATCAACAAGAAGGGATATAGGAAAAATTCATTCAGTATAGTTAATGTATCCTAAAAGTTATCGTATTTTATAATGATTTGAATTTTTTCTTTGTCAAGTTATTAAATATCCAAATAAAATATTTTTCTTAATGTTACTAACATAAAAAATTATAAATATTAAAAAATTATTTTTTTAAATATGTATATTAGTGTTGAATAACAATAATTATGATATTTTTAAACTCTTTGAAAAAATTATAAAATTTTATTGATTTATTTTTCCTAATCATTTAATATTACATATATATGTTTAATTAAATTAAAAAAGTTTCACCCATTTTTTTATTATAAAATAGTAATATTTATATTAATATTATTCTCATACAATATATACATGGAAATTATATCATTTGAACATGTTATTTTTTATTTACATTTTCTAATATACATTTAAACATGAAAGTTTAAACACTTAAATTATTATGAATTATAATTAATATATACCTATCTCATTCTATTATGTTTAATTTTTTCATTCATGATTATATATTTTAAAACATTCATATTTAAATTAATTAATTTACCTGTATTTTTTAATTATACTTTTTTTAAATTAACTTGTACAAATATGTTAGATCATGTTGGTGATTATTATTCTTTTGGACTATATAGGTTATTAATAATAGGTAAATCTGGTAGTACATGATTATATAGTTTATCACTAGCACCTAAAAAAGTATTATATGATGTGTATTGATTTGGAAGACAACAATAATCTCATCAACGATAACTATAATAGATTTAGTTGTATAACAACCCAGCTTTTATTACAAACTTAAACATGATTTATTACATAAACTATTCACTTGATACAACAAGGGAGATCGAGAGGTCTAGTGTCTTTGGGGATTATGATTATTACATAACAACTTAAAACATGAAATACAACATCTTTATTGAACACTTCCTTTACATGACTACTACATTCCCTCATACTTAGAATTGCATAGGATAACCTGAGGACATGAATAAGAAAAGGGTGAGCTATAAAGCCCAGTAAGGGAATAAATAAGGAATAACATGATGAGTACAATACATGTTAAACAATAGGCATATCAATAGAGTACAAGAGAAACATGAACATAAAGGCATGATAAAGCCTGATAATCATAACATGGAAATATGGCAACAACACTTTACATGAAATTAGCATGAGCCAAGGCTCATTGCACATGGATCATGAGTAAATCCTCATTGCACATAAAGCACGATTAAACCCTCGTTGCACTTGAATTATCATGAGTCAACACTCATTTCACATGACGTATCATGATACTATACTTTACCCAATGCATTGGAGCGCTATAAGGGCGCACCCTTTTTAAACATTTCATTTCATGCATAAGTGTGCCACATGGATCAAAAACATTGATTCATAAAACATAATCATTTATTACATGATAAAGTAATGTGGAATTCATACATGAAACTTTATAATCAATAATTAAATGTGCATAAAGTTGAATACCCTTTATGGAGAAATGGGCATGGTATTCACTACACAATGGCATTGGCTTAGAAAATCGGTGCAATTTCGGCAGCGTAACGTCATGACATAAGAATTCATAAAAATGGTTGATGAGAGAGAAAGGGGTGTCTCAAAATATTTACATGACATAGACAGTAAGGGGGTCATATAGAAACATGCCCCAAAAAATGTAATAGAATTTAGATTCATGATACAAAAGTATTGCTTGAATGTAAATGAGGAGAGAGAAGTCCCATTTGGAATTTCGGCATAGTAACGAGTATACATGGGAGGCATTTAATGAGAGAGAAAGGGTTCTAACATCATTCAAACAATAATAGGGAAGTATGGGAGAGGTGAGAAACCATACCCCAGCATTTATAATTGAAATTAAAATGGAATATCAATATTAAGAAAATTGAGAAAAAATGAGAAAGGAAGAAAAACCCTTACTTGGAAGTGTGCTTCCAAAGGCTTGAGAGAGGCTTCTTGAGAGCTTGGGGAACCTTGGGGGATTTATAGAGAGAGGAGGTTAGAGGTTGGACAAACTACAAAGTATTTTAGTGAGGAGGAAGTGGGAGCTTGGGTGGGTTTATATAGGAAAGGTGAGTGAATTCTTTATTATTTAGGTTTGGGACCCCTTACATTAAACTAATCCAAACCACAAATCAGATCATGGTTTTTCCCATGGTTTTTGGAAAAGGGGATAGAAAAACAATATTTTATAAGGCCAAATTCCGAACTTCTTAAAATAATGGGGTTTCTTATCTGGAGGTGAGTCACACTCCCATGGAAAATAATTTAAAAAGACAAGATGTTTAATAAGTCTTGAGGGGTCCATTAATGCCTTGTAAAATAACTCAAACAAACCCAAAATCACATTATTTTAATGGTAAAACATATATTGGCCAAACATAAAGCTTATAGTATTTTATTACATCTCTATTGGGTCATTATGATGTCATAAAACACATTATATATTTAAACAGTATTTAATTTTTACCCAAAAATTTGACTGTCTCAGAAAATTCACCGTTGGATAATTTCAACGTCCTGATTCTAGAAATAACATTTATTTTATCTAAATAATTTTATAAATATGTTAATTTTTACTTTTAAAATAAAAACCTACATTTATCAAAAATTCACGGGTTTTGACAACAATGGATTTCAAACCTTAATAAAAACTACAATTGCATTCATAAAATTATAGGATTATTTATTTTTAATAAAAATTAATTTAATAATAATAATAATATTTTATTTAAATATTATTTAATTCAAAAATCCCATAATTTAATAAAATAGAATTCTTAATTAAATAATAACTAAAAACACTATTTCTACTTTAAAAACTATTTACAATGTATCAATAATGACAAAAAAAGTATATTCATTATTATATACAAAAATAAGGTACATGAACATAGTACTAGTGATTTGTTACATAACCCGTTAAAACAGCCGTATAATACCTAAGGGTAAGGTGTGTGATGGTGACAGACTCTTGGGGTGGCTCGGATAACATCGCTTGAGTGGTAATCTCTATCAACTTCCACTTTTCCCGTAGACGGTCCCGTTCGAGCTTGACATGATGAAGCTCAGCTTGGGCTTGGTAAAGAGCGAAGCCCAAGGATGCCACCTCTTTTGTGAGCTCTGATAAATGGTCTTAGTATGGAGAAATTCTACTGGATGAGGCCATCACTTCCTTTGTCTGAGTAAATTGGGTTTGTTAAATACCTATATTTATACTAATCATGTGATCACTGTTCAATGGATATAAAAGCAACGGTCACAATTCTTAACATAAAACCAAAGAAGTTGAAATCTTATATAAACATTTTACATAAAGAGACATTTAACTAGATCAAGAGGGATTTCCATTAATGAAACTTTGGGTCGTTAAAATATTCCCCCCTTAAGAAATTTCTCCCTCAAAATTTCCTTTTCCCACACTAAAACAGATGTGGGTAAATCAGCTTCATCATTTCCTCCGATTCCCAAGTCGCTTCTTCAAACTTGTGGTTTCACCACAACACCTTGACGAGGGGCATTGTCTTATTTCATAGAACTTTTTCTCTTTGATCTAAGATCTTCACTGGTTGCTCCTCATAAGAAATATCATCCTCCAACTGTACCACCTCAGAAGAGAGTACATGTGAAGGGTCTGGTATGTACTTTCTTAAGAGGGATACATGAAAGACATCATGTAGTTTGGCCATGGTAGGTGGAAGTGCTAGTCGATAGGCCACTGCCTCGACATTATCAAGAATCTAAAATGGGATGATGTACCTTGGACTTAACTTCCCTTTCTTTTCAAACCTCATGACCTTCTTCCATGGAGATATGCGTAGAAAAACCATGGCTCCAACTTTAAACTCAAGGTCTCGTCGACAATTATCTGCATAACACTTCTGTTGACTCTATGCTGCCTAAATATGTTGTTGAATGGTTTTCACCTTCTCCACCATTTCCTTGACCATTTCTGGTCCAAGCAGCTTACGTTCACCGACCTCATCCCAACATGTCGGTGTTCTGCACCTTTTCCTATATAGGGGTTCATATGGTGCCATTTGGATGTTCGATTGGAAACTGTTATTATAATAGAAGTCAAACAGAGTAATATGTTGATCCCATCTTCCTTTAAATTACATTGAGCACTCTCTCAACATGTCCTCAAGTGTTTGGATAGTCTGCTCGGATTATCCATCAGTTTGAGGATGATAGGCCGTACTGAAGTTCAGTTCAGTATTCAGAGCATGTTGAAGACTCTTCCAAAACTTATAGGTGAATCTTGGATCTCGGTCAGACACAATAGATAGTGGTACTCCATGCAGCCTTACCACTTCCCTGATATATATCAGTTCCAGTTGATCCAATGAGAAATCATCCCGAATAGCAATGAAGTGTGAAGTCTTTGTAAGATGATCCACCACAACCCAGATTGCATTATTGCCTTTGGATGTCCTCGGATGTCCGGTGACAAAGTCTATGGTGATGTTCTCCCATTTCCATTCTGTTATGGGAAATGGTTGCATCATCCCCTTAGACTTCTGCCTCTCTGACTTCACTTGCTGGCACACCAGGCACTTTGATGTATATTCAACGATCTCCTTCTTCATATTATCCCACCAAAAGTTTTCTCGGTGATCTCGAAACATCTTTGTGCTCCCTGGGTGAATAGAGAAATTTTAACTATGTGCATCATCCAAAAGTTCCTTCTTCAGCTCCGGACTTGATGGAACACATAGACTTTTCCCAAACCGCACAATTCCTTCTTCATTAACATTAAACTCTGAGGATTTCCCTTTTTCGATAGCTACCACTTTTTCTTGAATTCCCACATCATCCAATTGAGCATCCTTTAACCTTTCCAAAAGAGACGGTTGAGAAATCATTTTTGAAAGGATTGATGATGTTCCCTTATTTATGATTCCCATGTCCATCTTCATCAAGTCTAAGAAGATTGGATCTTTCTCAATTCTCATCATTGATAAAATCGTTGGGTCCTTTCTACTTAGGGAATCTTCCACCTTGTTCGCTTTCCCAGGGTGGTAATGTATTGAATAGTCATAATCCTTGATGAGATCTATCCATCTTCTCTGGCACATATTAATCTCTTTCTGTGTGAATATATATTTAAGACTCTTGTGGTCAGTATATATCTCACATTTCTCCCCATAGAGATAATGTCGCCATATTTTCAAGGCAAAGATCACAGCCGCCAATTCCAGATCATGAGTTGGATAGTTTAGCTCATGTATTTTCAACTGCCTTGAGGCATAGGATATCACTTTATCATTCTGCATCAGCACACAGCCTAAGCCCTTCTTTGAAGCATCACTGAATACCACAAAAAGTTCCCCACTTGTGGGTAAAGTGAGCACAAGTGCAGTGATAAGCCTCCTTTTCAACTCATTGAATCTTTCTTCACATTAATCACTCCAAGAAAACTTTACTCCCTTCCGAGTTATCTTGGTAAGAGGGATGGACAATCGTGTTAAATTTCTCACAAATCATCAATAATATCCATATAACCCCAAGAAGCTATGGATATCCGTTATCGATGTTGGCCTCGGCCATCCCTCAATTGCATCTGTTTTGGAGGAATCCACAGATATCCCATTGCTTGTGATGATATGGCCCAAGAATGAGACCTCCTTCAACTAGAACTCACACTTACTGTATTTTTCATAAAGCTTATCTTTGCGCAAAGTCTCTAGTATAGTTCCCAAATGATCCTCATGATCCTCCTTGGTTTTGGGGTATATTATAATATCATCTATAAATACTACAAAAAAAAATTCTAGGTAATCTCTAAAGACTCTATTCATCAAGTCCATGAAGATTGATAGAGAATTGGTGAGTCCAAAAGGCATTACTATGAATTCATAGTGCCCATATCTTGTGCGAAAAAGCAGTCTTGGAGATATCTTCCTTCTTCACCCTTACTTGATAATATCATGACCACAAGTCCACCTTGGAGAAGTATTGTGCTCCACGCAGCTGATCAAATAAGTTATCAATTCGTGGGATAGGATACTTGTTCTTTATTGTGATTTTGTTGAGCTCACGATAATTGATGCAAAGGTGCATTGACCCATCCTTCTTCTTGACGAAGAGGACTAGTGCACCCCATGGTGAAGCACTTGGGCGTATAAACCCTTTATACGAATTATCCAATAGTTTTTTCTTCAGCTCTTTAAGCTCAACGACAGCCATTCTATATGGAGTCTTGGATATTGCTAGTTCCCCAGGTATAAGTTCAATTGAGAATTCAACATCTCTTCTAGGAGGAAGACCAGGCAGTTCCTTGGGAAACACTTTAGCGAATTCCCTCACAATAGGCATTTCTTCAAGGACGGTTTCTTCCTTAGACTCAATCATCTGAGCCAGATACGCATGCTCATAGGGCAGTAATACCCATGCTTGAGATGATGGAGCTAAAGGAGATTCATCTTCCTCCTTACACTTGTAAAGAATCGGGGGTCGATTCTCCATATGGAGAGTGATTTCCCTCTCCCAGCAATTTATGTTGGATCTATATAAGGTAAGCCAATCCATGCCAGGAATTGCATCAAATTCCACCAGAGGGAGTATGAAGAGGTTCTCTGGGAAATTCAATCCATAGATTATGACAGGGGAGGATTTATATTCATGGGATGCAATGATTACCCCATTTACCGTACTCACTGACATCTTTACTTACATGATTTGTAAAGGTGCTGGGATTGATCTACTAAACTTTTGAGATATAAAAGAATGCTTAGAATCAGAATCAAAAAGTACATTCGCTATTCTTGAATAAATAACTAGCGTACCTGTCACCACTTGGTTGTCGGGGTTCACTTCAGCAGAAGTGATGGAAAAATCCCTTCCTTGCTGCCTTGGAGGTTGTTGGTTGCCTCCGAAAACCCTTAAATTAGGGAAATGATATTCAATATGCCTTGGTTCTTTGAATTTGTAGCAATGAACAATGCGTTGAGGTTCTAATGGAGTGTTCCTCTCCTCTGTCACAGCCGCGGGTCTTTCTTTCCGATAGTTAACAGCTAGGTGCCCTTCTCTTCCACACCTAAAGCATTTCCTCATCCCCTTGAGGCAATTTCCAGGGTGCTTCTTTCCGCACTTTTGGAAAGTGGGGTGTTGGATCTTCTTAGCACTGTTGGATTTATCCATCGAACCACCAGAATTGAAGTCCACCTTACGTTTCTTGTCCCCATGATACCCCTGTGATTCCCTGATCTCCATTTCGACCTTGAGGGCACATCATACAATTTCCTCATAGCTATTGAATTCAAGGATCGCTAATGCTTTCCGCAGGCTAGGCTTCAGCCCACCAAAGAAGTGGTCAACCATGCATTTGGGGGTAACGACAAAGTCGGAAGCGTATCATGCAAGACTTGTGAAGTTTTCCTCGTACTCTCCAATATATTCTTCATATTTTTTCTTGAGGTAAAGAAAGTCCCTTTCCATCTTAAGTCAAAGGGTGCGTGGAAAATATTTATCAAAAAACATCTTCCATAAATCCTTCCATTCCAACGCCTCGATCTCATCCTCAGGCTTCGTATTTTTGATCAACGTCCACAAATGATCAGCTTCACCCTCCATATGATAATCCGCCATGAGAACCTTCTCTTATTTAGACTATTGGAGGATGGAGAAGATCTTTTCAATGGAGTTGATCCATTGTTCAGCGATCGTGGGATCGGATGATCCACTAAAATTAGGAGGCCTTTGTCTCATGAAGCTCTCAATAGTAACTTGTTCTTTCTTAGGGGGGGTTGAATGTTCCTCTTGACCCGTGTTTCTATTCAAATCTTGAGTTAGTTGAGAGAGAATCATGACAAAGTTCACGATTCCTGCTCCCATTGGATTGGGCATCTCATTAGTACAGTCATCACATTGATCTTCACATTGGTTATTAGCCCGAGTCATCCTATTACCGGCCATTGGCTGGAATAAAAGGAAATTTAGGGGTAACAGATAAAGGGTAATCCAAAGACAAAAGTTGATGACTTATAAATTAAATTTTATTTCCTTAACTTATGAATCTATAGGCTTCAATCTAGGCTTTTCGTGATCTAATTTCTAACATATATTCTTAGGGGCATTTTTTGATTCCCTTAATAAGGGATCATACTAAACTTGTGAATTTATCAAAGCATATCCCCTGGGAGTGTCGTAACCAAGAGTGTAGAAAGGCCCGTTGTCGTGCACCAGTTCCCGTTCGAGCCTAGCTCAAAGCGGTGTTTTCGGGTTTTACCCCTAGGATACATCTATGCCAGAGCCGCCTCTACCTGATCATATCCAGACAAGGATGTATTTGTTTGATAAACCACTAACTCAATACTCACCAAAACTTAGGGACGTTTTTATTGTACTTAGTCTTGTATATAAGTCTTTACTAGGGTTTTCTAATCCTAATCCCAAAAATAACTAAACCTATCCTATGATACCAACTATGACAACCCAGCTTTTATTAAAAACTTAAACATGATTTATTACATAAACTATTCACTTGATACAACAAGGGAGATCGAGTGGTATAGTGTATTTGGGGATTATGATCATTACATAACAACTTAAAACATGAAATACAACATCTTTATTGAAAACTTCCTTTACATGACTACAAAATTCCCTTGTACTTAGCATTGCATGGGATAACCTGAGGACACGCATAAGAAAAGGGTGAGCTATAAAGCCCAGTAAGGGAATAAACATGGAATAACATGAGGAGTAAAATAAATGTTAGACAATAGGCATATCAATAGATCAAAATAGAAACATGAACATAAAGGCATGATAAATCATGATAATCATAACATGGAAATGTGGCAACAACACTTAACATGGAAGTAGCATGAGCCAAGGCTCATTGCACATGGAGCATGAGTAAATCCTCATTGCACATGAAGCACGAGTAAACCCTCATTGCACTTGAATTATCATGAGTCAACACTCATTTCACATGAAGTATCATGATACTATACTTTACCCAATGCATTGGAGCGCTATAAGGGAGCACCCTTCTTAAACATTTCATTTCACGCATAAGTGTGCCACATGCATCATAAAAAATGGATTCATAAAACATAATAATTTATTACTCGATAAAGTAATGTGGAATTAATACATGAAACTTTATAATCAATAAGTAAATGTGCATAAAGGTGAATAACCTTTATGGAGAAATGGGCATGGTATTCACTACACAATGGCATTGGCTTAGAAAATAGTGCAATTTCGGTAGCGTAACGGCGTGACATAAGAATTCATAAAAATGGTTGATGAGAGATAAAGGGGTTTCTCATAATATTTACATGACATGGATAGTAAGGGGTCATATATAAACATGTCCCAACAAATGTAATAGAATTTAGATTCATGATACAAAATTATTGCTTGAATGTAAATGAGGAGAGAGAAGTCTCTTTCGGAATTTCGGCATAGTAACGGGTGTACAAGGGAGGCATTTAATGAGAGAGAAAGGGGTCTCCCATAATTCAAACAATAAGGGGGCAGTATGGGGAAGGTTTTAAACCATACCCCAGCATTTATAAATGAAATTAAAAGAGAATAACAATATTAAGAAAATTGGACAAAAATGAGAAAGGAAGAAAAACCCTTACTTGGAAGTGTGCTTCCAAAGGCTTGAGAGAGGCTTGAGAGAGGCTTATTGGGAGCTTGGGGCACCTTGGTGGATTTATAGAGAGAGGAGGGCAGAGGTTGTATGAACTCAAAATGCTTTGAGTGAGGTGGAAGTGGGAGCTTGGGTGGGTTTATATAGGAAAGGTGAGTGATTCTTTATTATTTAGGTTTGGGACCCCTCACATTAAACTAATCCAAACCACAAATAATCTCATTGTTTTTTACCATGGTTTTTGGAAAAGGGGAGAGGAAAACAATATTTTATAATTCCAAAGTCCGAACTTCTTAAAATAATGGGGTTGCTTATGTGGAGGTGAGTCACACTCCCATGGAAAATAATTTAAAAATACAAGATGTTTAATAAGTCTTGAGGGGGCCATTAATGCTTTGTAAATTAAGTCAAACAAACCCAAAATCACATTATTTTAATGGTAAAACATATATTGTCTGAACATAAAGCTTATATTATTTTATTACAACACAATTGGGTCATTAAGATGTCATAAAACACATTATATATTTAAACGGTATTTAATTTTTACCCAAAAAATTGACTGTCTCAGAAAATTATGAAAAATTCACCATTGGATAATTTAGACATCCTAATTCCAAAAATAAAATTTATTTTATCTAAATAATTTTCTAAATATCTTAATTTTTACTTTTAAAATAAAAAACGACATTTATCGAAAATTCACGGGTTTTGACAAAAATGGCTTTCAAACCTTAATAAAAATTACAATTGCATTAATAAAATTATAGGATTATTAATTTTTAATAAAAATTAATTTAATAATAATAATAATATTTTATTAAAATATTACTTAATTCAAAAATCCCTTAATTTAATAAAATATAATTCTTAATTAAATAATAACTAAAAACACTATTTGTACTTTAAAAAGAATTTATAATGTATCAATAATGACAAGAAAGTATATTCATTATTATATACAAAAATAAGGTACATGAACATAGTACTAGAGATTTGTTACATAACCCCTTAAAACAGCCGCATAAGACCTAAGGGTAAGGTGTGCGATGGTGACAGACTCTTGGGGTGGCTCGGATAACATCGCTCGAGTGGTAATCTCTATTAACTTCCACTTTTCCCGTAGACGGTCCTGTTCGAGATTGACATGATAAAGCTCAGCCTGGGATTGGTCAAGAGAGAATCCCAAGGACGCCACCTCTTTTGTGAGCTCTGATAAATGGGCTTTGTATGGAGAAATTATACTGGATGAGTCCATCGCTTCCTTTTTCTGAGTAAATTGGGTTTGTTAAATCCCTATATTTATACTAATCATGTGATCACTGTTCAACGGCTATAAAAGCAATGGTCACAATTCTTAACATAAAACAAAAGAATTTGACATCTTATATAAACATTTTACATAAAGAGACATTTAACTAGATCAAGACGGATTTCCATTAATGAAACTTTGCGTCGTTACAAGGAGTGTTGCGGTATTGTAAAGTCATACCAAGATTAACAAATTGTATCATCAGTGAAGTAGTGTAAATATGAAAATATGATATCAAATATAAGATATAATAGTGGTAAAATTTAATTTTTATCAAAATATTAATTTTCCTCCTAGTTATTAAAAAATATTTCATATTTTTTATTATCTATTAGTTGGATAAGAAATGGTCAGGGATGCCAGATCACTTCATTGAATATCACTAATATCTTTGGGAATCCATGTCATATGCTTAGATGGGAATAGGATCACCTACTGGAAGGGAACAAATGAAAGAGTTGATCAATGGGATTTAATCTCCCAATCATTTGAATGTTATTTCTAGCCCCAAACCACTAGAATAGACATGTTCCAATTTTTATTATCTATTTATCTATATATTATATTTTATGTTCCTAATATGAGATAGATGAGGTGAAAATGTTTTTTTATGATATAAATAGTTGAATAAATTTAAAATTTTCATTGAATTCAGATTTTGTGTTTAGGGGATGAAATATGATTATTCTTAGGAAATATATTACTTTTTAGATCCACACACCAGGTAACAATTTAAAGCTAGAAAATAAAAAATTACCTTTATTGAGTAAAGTATTATATAAGTAATATATATTTTGTTAATTTATTATTATTTAATTTAATAATTAAAGAATTATTTATGTTAATATAATGGCATGATATATCACTAAAAGAACCAAAAAAACCCCATATACACTCATACTCATTTTTGTAGAGTGTATGTGTTATTGTACGAGAAAAAATAAATATTAATTTATAATATTTGAGATTTTTTTTAGATAATACTAAGCAGGATAACTCCCCCACACACCTCACCATGAAAAATTAAAAGGGGATTGAATGAACAAAAATATGTAATTCCATATGGGTTAATTAAGAGTAGTAACAAAAACGATTGTAAGAAATTATTAATTTAATTTTAAAAGTTTTAATTTTTTAATTTTATTTCACCAATATATATATTTTAAAATTATATTATAGGGTTCCCTTTAAGAGAAAACTTTTTAGGGAACCTTTATATATTCTATTAGTATGGATATTCTTATTTAAAATTATGTAAATGAGGGTCACTTTGGTCACCTATTGGGATTTTATGTAGGTTTAAGAATTAAGAATGTATTTAGAAATCATAGTAGTTATTAGAGGGAGGAAGAATACAATGATAAAACTAATAATTTAAAGAAGAAAATGTGTGATATTCACTAATCAATATAGGATACAATTAGATTCATGATGCAATCGATATTTAATTACAACCATAGACAGTCTCAAGTTAGGAATCCCACACCTCCACATCTAGATTCTATTTCGAACATTTATTATGAGTTTAGAAATATGGTCTATGGACTTTTATTATAATTCATGGGATCATACATCATATTATGGGTAACATATATCACAAACTAGTGGGGTTAGATTATCTTGATGTATCGATATCCCTACATTCCATAATTTACTCTAGCAGCCTCAACATGTGGAATAAGGTTGGAAGTTCAAAAACTAGTTGACACTTGATGTTAATGTCCAGATGAAGATACATTACTCCAATGTTTCATGTCAAATCACATTGACCTCAGTAGACCATTCAGATCATATCATGCACACCAAATAGAAACAACTCACACTACTCGAAACTTTAAGGATTTTTGTGGTTTAGAATTAGTCAAAATCCATGGTAGAAACACTATTAATTTTATCATAAATTAAATGAAATTAGTACTATTTCAAGAATTTAATTCAAGTAACCTCGTTCACCTATATATAGACATGTTAAACCGACTGATCCAATTGCACTACCTTCTAATCATATAAGAAGATCCCCACTTAATCAAGACCAACATAAACTACTCATCAAATGTGTCCCCATAAATTCCAATTTGTAGTGAATGATGGAATCCAAACCATTTAATATTAAATATACTTCTAGGGAGTCTTTCATAACATTTGAAAAATTTAGGGTATTCTTATATATTGATGGAATTACTCTTACGCAAGTCAAATTGATTATTATTAAAATTTATAGAAGATTTTATTTACCACCACCTACCTCAAGTTCTAGAACATGGTACTAATATCCCTATCTACATCCTATTTTGAATTTGATTGTTTAGAATTCCCCATTTCATAAGATTCCAATACTTAGCTAAAAAAAATTCACTGCCAAGCGTAACAATCTACCACTTGAAAACTATTCTCCAAGGATTCACCAATTCGTCGAGATCACTTATACAATTTCAACCTTCCTTCCTTCCACAAAAACATAAAATGAATATATCCTCTTTTATAATGGCCATCCAAACCTCACTGAGGTTCATCACTACCCCATATATTCTTAGACTATGAATTTTATCAGTATATCTACCATATTTTGATTCTCTCCTATCTTCTATTGCTATATCACTCCATCTTACAATAGACACTATATGAAGTGATAATTTAAATAAACTTTTTTCATCCATGAGTGAAACACCATATTTTTTACAAGATGGATGTCACTCTAAATATTATAGGACAACATTCCATTTTCCTAGATCTTTTTGAGTTCCCCTAATGAACACTTCAACTAACTAACTCCTTCACTACTTACATGATGGTTGTATACTCTACCTCCATAATTGAAAGTTTAACTAATGACTATTCATTCAACATATATCATATGTTCATCCCTTTAAATGTAAACCTGAGAAAATTGGTGCACATCCATGTGTTTTAATCTCCTTCAAAATCTAAATCAACATATCCCTATAATAGAATCTTCATTCCAAAGAAAAAGGCTAATATTTCCAAGATTTTGGTATACCAAAGTATCCACATTATCACTTCACAATGATCCTTTCCTAAATTTTCCATAAACCTACTAACTACTCCCACTACATGGTAAGTTCCTAGTCTTGTACAAACCATTGAATACATCAACCTCCCAACTAAAAATGTATATGGAAACTTCACTAAGTACTTAGGCTTGTTTTTTTATTCTAATTGATTTCACTTTAGATAATTTTTAATGTTCGTATAGTGGGGTGGATATATGTTTATATCTATACATTCTAATTATTCATAATATCATTCAAATAAACTTTGGATAAGGGAATGTTAATGTTTTACACTTTCATTTCATTTATATTTTCATCCTCAACATCTAGTTGGCTTCCTTTAGATCCTTCATCTTCAACCATATAAAAAAATATACATTTATCACTTCAATATGTTTCTATTTTAGTTATGTAAAAAGCATTACATATATATATAATAGAATTATGATGAATATTTCATTATCAAACACCTTATGATGGTAGCAAAGATCCACATTTCTCTAGTCAAACTACTACTCTGTCATGAAGTCATCAAACTTTTGGTTTCATTTACTAGGTTTTTTCATTAACCCATACAAACTTCATTTGATATTTCACACCATATTGATTTTATATTCCTTGAATCCTGTTGATTTATCCATAAATATTTCATCCAAAAAGATCTTTTATGTAAATCTGTATTAACATATATTTTTTAAGATGTAGGCCATCATCCAAAACCATTCAAAGAATCATATAGATTGTTGTGTTCCTAAAAATAGGAGTAATTATTTCCTAGTAATACAATACTTCTATTTATTTAAAGTCATTAAAAAACAACCATTCCATATTATATTTCTTACCATCTACTTCTTTCTTATATTGATAGACTTATTTGTTCGTTAGGTTTACATTTATAGAATGAATTTCTATGAGTTCTCATTTTCTATTAACATGTAAGGAGTTAATTTCATTTTTCAATTATAAATACCACTATTATGAATCATTGAGAATTGTTTCCTATTCTATGAACTATGGTTTTACACTATCCATAATAAGAAAGTATTAAATATTAGTTTTTTATCCTTTATACCAATCATCTAATCTAGGTAGACCTTTTCAATTCAACCTAATTTTACACTCCTTCTAAAACTTTTTCTTGTGTAACACTTCCCTGGGATTCTATAGTCCTTGATATTTTTGGTGGGTTTATTAAGATCGATTAATACTTAATTAAGGTAGTGGAAATAATCATAAACTAAAGAACCCAATATCTATTATGAATCAAAACCAAAACCATAAAAATATAGAATGATGAAATAATGTACAATTAAAAATTATATTTCATATTCTCCTTCTTGATCTATCCATGTTTTTAATAAAGATCCCTTATAACTATCCAAATGACCCCCTTCTCTATGATGTATCCACAGGTTTCACTAAATAACCCATCACATGGGTAAGACCCTCCTCTATAACATGATATTATAGTATCCCATATAAGATAAGATAGTAGAATGAAGAGAAATTTAAGGGAGGAAGAGGTTCGTCCAAGGCTTGGGTAAGCTTAGTTTATCATCATCTCATGGTGAAGGAATACTTTTATATCATCTCAGGACACTCCAGAGTATTCAATAATTAACTCATGTGTTACCTAATGAATTAGTTAATACTAAAAATGTATAGGAATTCATGATATAGATTATTTATAGAACCTCCCATATATTTAAACTTATGAATTAAATAATTTTATGATTTACCTCATTGAACAATTAAATATAAATCTATTGACATTCCACTTCCATGCAAGGAAAATGAATATGATAACAATATATCATAGTCAGTGATACGTCAAGGTGGTGCACTATAAAATCTAGGCTTTCATAGAATATGCCTTTGGATATTATCACATACAACATCCTTATACCATGCCTTATATAATAGGTTAATCATGTAATATATACATATTAAGTTATAGGTCATTTCTCTATGAATCTCACACCTTCTATAAACCCCAATAGACTTAGTTCCATTTCACCTTATATTGTATCGTATATAATAAATTTTAAAACCATATCCAAAATTCCTTTATTACATTTTCCAAAACACTTTTGTAAATCTACTATCAACTTCACTCTGTATCGCATCATATGAAATACATTGTGAAAATCCATCCAAAACTCTTTTTGGATAAACTCTAAAACACTTTTAGATCATCTCATTGAGTCAAACTCCATCACTATTCAATCAACAACAAATTGTGACCCCATGTAACTTTATAGTATTAAATACAAATATAAATTATTGAATCCATAAGTGTAAGAAAATCATAGACTCTAATAAATAATCAATGTTTCTCAATGTACTAAGTGTTCTGGCATGATCTCTATTAACACGTGTATATTTATACCTATGTCCATCATTCGCATAATATAAAAACATGCATTTTCATATGATCCATTTTTTCAAGACATCTATTGGACATGGGACATAGATTATTTCAATCCCATATAGCCTCCTCATATGTTCTAAATTCTCTTAATATAGACTGACTAGGTTGATAAATACATTTCATGTCATTCACCTTTATGCAGAGCACAACACATGACCCTTACCCACATAGATAATAAAATCATATATATTGTCTAGGTATAGCCATATATTTCCCCAATATATCTCAATTGAGGGCCCATATGTCAAACTAGTCATATAATAGGAAAAATATCATCTTGTTTGAGCTCCAACAGAAGACATGATAAGAAGTATACCCAACCACCCCTAATTAACTAGGACTCAAGTCTTATATAAGAAATTAAACAAAGTATTATGGTTCTAATGTTAGAGATCAAACTAGCCTTGGGTATTTAGGAATAAAAATATGAACCATGCACCTCTAGTATACCAAATACATGGTGTATGACACTCTATGTGGAAAAAACTTCATGTGTTATCAAGTGAACAAAACTCATTTTGTGCCTCATAAGAATATTCCATATCCCAATATAAGAATCCCACTAATGATAACCTTAAAATTTATTCACAACCTATAATATTCAATGGTTTAAATTGATTGGGGATAACTCAAAGTCATACTTTGAGAGTTCAATTATCATTTCACGTTATGATATATATATATATATATATATATATCCAACCAATATGAAAGAATGATAATGTGATGACTATATTTTTATATCATGAAATAATATATACTCTTAAAATACCTTAATAATACTTAACAAAAATGTCACGAACCAACCCGGGTCGACCCTGAACCGGTCACCCGAGCCGGTCCGTGACATGACCCGAGAGGCGTTCCCGATCCTCCCGGGCTGGCGACAAGCGCCAGGGCATCAACAGAGGTTGTGGGAATGATTTCGCCCAGTAAAAATAAATAATTAAAGCAGTAGAAAAATAAACAGAGCAGCGCAAAATAAATAAACCAAGTAAAGTAACTAAGAACAAAAGAAAATAAAACTAACCGAAAGAGACAACCACTATCACCGTGTGACCTCGCGGGTCACTCTCCAACTCACAACCAAACGTCACCCAAGGCGACGCACCCAAGCTGTAACCTGCACAAACACTAAAAACATAAAAGATCTATAGGCGTGAGTATTAAAACTCAGTAGGTAGGCCTGACTAAATCTATCCCCAAAGCACATACCAATAAATAAAGAATTTATCAATTCCAGGTTTGAACTAAATTATATAAAATATGTTTTCCACACACTTTCATTTCTAAAACAAGTAACAGTCAATTGCCCTTTTTAATTTAGAACAATTTTAAAGTTGAAAGAATCATGTGCATCGCATTTTTGAAACATTTTACGAACAATTTAGAAATCCGAACTTTAGGTGTTAGTCAAAATGAAAATTACACACAACACACACTAAGGGCAATGGTAAAAGTGGAACACATGGGTCAGCAGCCGAACTCGACCTCTCAATCGTCCGCCACACACAAACACTAAAAGAAACATGGGTCGAACCTAGGAGATCGTGAACACTCCAGAACGTACTATACATCTGACTCATCCTGAAGGCATGCCCTAACTCGATGACGTCATAACGCCCTAACGCCCGGCATAGCCCTGCATGGCCTAACCGAGGGGCCCAATCCCCATAGCAGCAATAACTCAGTATTTCCCTGCTATGGGGCCACTAGCCAGTGCGTAATCTAAACTAGTGCAGCAATCGTTCTCAGAAAATTCACTCAATATGCCAGGTTCCCATGTCATCACACGCAATAAAAAGGGGGTGCGTCCACAATGTAAATTAATCAGTCATGATGCACCAACATCACATACAGCTCACGAAAACAACTCACACCAAAGATCACCCCTGAGTGGGTTTTCCAAAATAATCTATTTTTATTAAAGTGCCAAAAGGTCTTCGCCAATTTTAAAGTAAAACTTCATTTCTCAAAAAGCTCAAAACACTTGTTCAGAAGAAGTCATTTATCTTTAAATCTAGAAGTACATTTGAAATGTCGTGAATTATGTTTTATGTCCAAACATGCATTCTTTCAAAACTGGGTGTCCGCCCGTCAAGAAAATTTTCCAAGTGTTCGGTATAAAATAAACGGCTCTTTTCACACTAAATAATAATTTAAAGCTTTATTATCTAATATTATTTCTAATTCATTAAAAATTAATAAAACAACAAGAAATTAATAAATTATAAATCTAAAGTTAAGTGCAATGGGGGACCTACCTCGACTCGTAGCCCGGTTACGACGACGATGCATGTCACACACTTACGCAAGAGTACGCGCAACCTTCTGACGATCGCAACATCACGGAAAGTCTCGCCAATGCGCTGCAACAATGAAAAACCTCTCAAAATACACACAAAAGCGAACCTAAAATAATCCTAACATATAAACAATATAAAATAACTAGCTCGACATGTTTTTAAAACATCACATAAAAACACATATCAAAACACAACAAAACTCTTTAGTAGAATTCAATTACGACCCTTAGACACACCAACCGCTTTACGCACCACAAGATCAAAGTAATAAAGCATTTGAATAATTTATAAAACATCCGCAAAAGGTGAAACCAAGGTTCACATCAAAACATACTCACTTTCACATAAGAAAACACTTTAAAATAAAACACACAATATCATCACACTTAGAACATGTCTCGCACCTAGCAACCAACCCATAAACATTTTATAAAATAACGCACCCGTTTGCACACACAAAACATTGCAGCTTTCAATTAAAAATTATGTTCGCAACACTTAAACATGTTCACCACCTTTAAAAAATATAATTCACACCCTAAAAAAACAGTTGATTAAACACTTCTATAAAATAACCCAAAACAAAACCAAAAAGAAAACACATCATCTCTAAAAGAAGATATAATCTCATCACACATGCATGCCAAAACAATTGTAAAGCGCGTCTCACACCTTCTAAACACTCTTAAAACCCATTTTTAAACCATGCATACACCGCTTTCAAAAACTGTAAACCAAAAGTCTACCTTTGAAATCAAGCGCGCCTCAAAATACTCCCAAAACACAATCCGCACCACATAAATAAGTTGAAGGACATAGCAGATTAATCAAACAAATAAGAAGAACAATGTAGACACATGCACACATATACATAATTGAATATTCAGTTCAAAACATAGTTTTAACAAATTATACTCTCAAGAAAACATCACGACAAAATCGCTAGGTGATTAAAACAAAAATTGAGCATTAGCATAAATAAACATAAACAAGCAACACCACATAAACTAATTTTAACATGCTATAACAATCCATAAACATCATAATGGACTAATTAGATATATCATCAAGCAACAAATCAAGTAAAAATAATATGTAAAGCAACACAAGCACCAAAATAATGCTTCGGAAGAGGAAGAATACAGATTTATCTACCTCAAATGCGCGCGATTTTGACGAAACCTTCGGAGGAGGAAGTGCGCCGGAGGTTGCGGGTCATCGTCGAAGCTTGCGGCCTGGTGGGGAAAGCGCGGCCAGGGGGTTGCTGCTGCTGGCCAGAGGCGAAGCTCACCGGACCTCAGCCGGAGGTCGCTGGAGGGGGATGGAAACCGCCGGCTGGCGGCAGGGCTCGCTGGAAAACGGCGGAGGCAGGGGTGCGGGCCACCGGAGGGAGGGGAGGCCGGCGGTCGGGCTGGCAGAGGCGGTAGGGGCACGGCGACGGGAATCCAGGGCCGGGACGGTGGCTGGGCGTGGAGGTCGGTGGCTTGGCGCGGCGGGACGGCGAGCGGGACGCAGCGGGTCGGTGAGCGGGGCGCAGCGGTCGGGAGGGCCGGAGGCCGGTCGGGACGCCGGGAGGAGTGCTGGAGGAGGCTTGGCCCGAGCGGACTGGCGTGCAGGAGCTGGAGCGCGCCGCAGCGCAGGGGAGAAGGAAAAAAAAAAAGGGGGGGTCGCGACCCCTTCCCCTTAGGGTTTCAAAACCCTTTTGTTTTTTTCTAAGGTTATACTAATGATAATAAAAATAAAACCAAATAAAAATCATAATAGTAATAATAGTGGTAATTATCATATTAATAATAATAATAATCTTAATAATAATAATAATAATAATAATAATAATAACATATACACATAAGTAAATATATATAAACAAATATATAAACCCACTAGTATAAACATAAATACACATACATTATATATATATATACACACAATGTTAAAGCATAAAAACATATAAACATATACACACATATATATGCACGTATATAAACATACAAACATATATAAATATATATGTATACACATAATGTTAAAACTGGATGATCGTGCGGTGTTCGCACGTCGTATGGGATCCCAACGGACTGCAAGCGGGCTGCACGTACCCAAACGAAAGGCACGTGCCCAAACGAACTGCGCGTCTTAAGCGTATGGTGTCCGCGCACCATCCCAAACCACAAACTCATCCCAACATTAAAAATTTAAATCGGGACTCACCCGCACTTAAGAAAAAAACACCCAACGCCAAGTGAAATAAAATAAATAAAATGACCAACAAAAACGGGTGTGACAATTCTCCCCACCACAAACACTTTCTGCCCCCAGAAAGTCACCAAGCTAACAGTTATCTTAACTCAAGTCTGTGCCCAGGAAAAACCAGAAGAAACTGGGAGGCTCGGGGTGACCATTACCAACACAAGTCACACCCGACCAACTCAAGTACAAACATTGTCCGAGGTTGAGGGCAGAACACGGGAGGGTTCTCCCCACCACAGAAATCTACTAACACGGAGACCTTAAAACTCGAACACACCACCCCTGAGGGGGGCAACACGGGAACTCCCAAACCAAACTCAGTCACTTTCTCCACACAGACCGAACAACACTCGGAGACTTAAATAGGAAGCTTGATACGAAACGACCCAACAGCTCGTGGATAGGGAATTATCTCAACCCCTCACACACCGACCGAAGAAAAACCTCATTGTAACCAGAGTCTAGGGAATTTCTAGCACGAACTCACAAAGGACCTCGAAACAACGCCTGTTAATTTCATAAAACCACATATCCCCCTAACGCACACAATAGAGACCCAACTCAAAATTAGATTGACTCGTTCTTTCGCGGGTCCATCACCCTTCAAGGAGAACCGAACGATTCGAAAACACCCTGAGAACAGATAAGACCGCTTAGACTGTGGTAGAATAAGTTCATCACGCAACCACAACAAAGGTGATCTTACAATGATGACTCGAACATAACAAGGAAACTTTGGGTATCTCCTTTCAAAAGATGAAAACATAATCCGAAATGAGGGTCTACACACCCTCGGCAACTCCTGACTGTGCGCGAGCTTCACCCCGAGACCTGTGGCTGGGGCCCTGATGGCTGAAGCATCTCCTGCCTCACAGTCAGGTATTTGCACCCTCTGGTCCCTATCTCCTTCCTCCCGGATGACACTTCTTCCAGAACTCTCCCTGGTGTCCTGAACAGCCACACGGTAGCAAGACCCCGAAGGGATGCGTCAAGGCGACTTAGAATGTCTGGACATGCCATAATGGTGGCACACAAGAGAGCGATCCGACGAACTATGAGTCAGTACCGATAAGGTTGGTTTCTTGGAGATAGGTTCTACTGGCCCACACTCCTTTCCAGGTGGGTAACCTTCGCGGAAGTCGACCACTATTAATCACACCCAAAACTCCAACAACGATGAGACATTTCATCTATACTAGTCCAGAACTGAACCCTCAAACAACTCTAGGGCAGTACGAACCTTAATTATCCTGGGAGTTCCCAACAACCTGAAGACACACTATCTTTCAGAACTATACAACTACCTCTAATAGACTTCGACTACCTTGATAAGCACGAAACACAAAAAAAAGGAACTGAGAACTGAGAATAACTCATTGACAACCTTTTGAGGATTTCTGGGCGGCATACTCATGACAACACAAGAAACATCATCAAAGCCGGCATCAAGCCAAAACTCAATCAAGGCAACAACACAAGTCAAGGTCAAAAGGCCCATAAGCCAAACATATACAAACACAAGAATAAATCACTTTCCAAAACCATCATTTCTTTAAAACATTACAACTCACCTATGGCACCTTATGAATCGTCACATGTGCGTTCATTCAATCTCGCTCACATCATCTGCAAACAAGTGCCCCTACGCACTCTCCGTACATAGCCACGAACATGTGACCCTCCATAAGGAGTGCCAAGGTTCAAACACTTCATTCCTTACCAAATCCAAACACATAACATATTGTTCCAAACCAAAACACTTTTTCTTTAAAAACCCACTTTACTAATTTCAAAAACAATTTGGAAGAAACCCCTTTTTTTCATTTCCAAATCACTTTCATTTTCAACACACACACACAGACCGAGTTTAAAACAAAATACAACCAACTATAAACCATCGGAAATAGGGACTAGTGTCTGCACTTAACTCGGTGACATGGTGGTGAGCCATGCCCCAAGTAAGACATAACACTAAGAAGACCTTAAACCGGGCACTTGGACTCCACATGGGTCACCACCCCATGTGAGGCCGCAACGTGAACCGATTTTCTCCCATTGTCATCCCTTAATCCAAAACAACCAAGGACAAAAGACTCAATTCCGAACTAACCCTGGTAACTCAGGTCTCGTCACGGGTGGTGGTGATCAGGCACCGACCCGTAACCTACCTCCTGAGCCCCGACAGTCTTAATCTCCTTCTATCATACATCCCAAATAACAAAGGGAACTCTTAAAAGAGAGGTACGCTAAGAGACGACCTCCTCTGATACCATTTTGTCATGAACCAACCCGGGTCAACCCTGAACCGGTCACCCGAGCCGGTCTGTGACATGACCCGAGAGGCGTTCCCGATCCTCTCGGGCTGGCGACAAGCGCCAGGGCATCAACAGAGGCTGTGGGAACGATTTAGCCCATTAAAAATAAATAATTAAAGAAGCAGAAAAATAAACAGAGCAGCGCAAAATAAATAAACAAAGTAAAGTAACTAAGAACAAAAGAAAATAAAACTAACCGAAAGAGACAACCACTATCACCGTGTGACCTCGCGGGTCACTCTCCAACTCACAACCAAACGTCACCCAAGGCGACCCACCCAAGCTGTAACCTGCACAAACACTAAAAACAGAAAAGATCTATAGGCGTGAGTATTAAAACTCAGTAGGTAGGCCTGACTAAATCTATCCCCAAAGCACATACCAATAAATAAAGAATTTATCAATTCCAGGTTTGAACTAAATTATATAAAATATGGTTTCCACACACTTTCATTTCTAAAACAAGTAACAGTACATTGCCCTTTTTAATTTAGAACAAGTTTAAAGTTGAAAGAAGCATGTGCATCGCATTTTTGAAACATTTTACGAACAATTTAGAAATCCGAACTTTAGGTGTTAGTCAAAAGGAAAATTACACACAACACACACTAAGGGCAATGGTAAAAGTGGCACACATGGGTCAGCAGCCGAACTCGACCTCTCAATCGTCCTCCACACACAAACACTAAAAGAAACATGGGATGAACCTAGGAGATCGTGAACACTCCAGAACGTACTATACATCTGACTCATCCTGAAGGCATGCCCTAACTCGATGACGTCATAACGCCCTAACGCCCGGCATAGCCCTGCATGGCCTAACCGAGAGTCCCAATCCCCATAGCAGCAATAACTCAATATTCCCCTGCTATGGGGCCACTAGCCAGTGCGTAATCTAAACTAGTGCAGCAATCGTTCTCAGAAAATTCACTCAATATGCCAGGTTCCCATGTCATCACAAGAAATAAAAAGGGGGTGCGTCCACAATGTAAATTAATCAGTCACGATGCACCAATATCACATACAGCTCACGAAAACAACTCACACCAAAGATCACCCCTGAGTGGGTTTTCCAAAATAATCTATTTTTATTAAAGTGCCAAACGGGCCTTCGCCAATTTTAAAGTAAAACTTCATTTCTCAAAAAGCTCAAAACACTTGTTCAGAAGAAGTCATTTATCTTTAAATCTAGAAGTACATTTGAAATGCCGTGAATTATGTTTTAAGGCCAAACATGCATTCTTTCAAAAATGGGTGTCCGCCCGTCAAGAAAATGTTCCAAGTGTTCGGTATAAAATAAACGGCTCTTTTCACACTAAATAATAATTGAAAGCTTTATTATCTAATATTATTTCTAATTCATTAAAAATTAATAAAACAACAAGAAATTAATAAATTATAAATCTAAAGGTAAGTGCAATAGGGGACCTACCTCGACTCGTAGCCCGGTTACGACGACGATGCATGTCACACACTCGCGCAAGAGTACGCGCAACCTTCTGACGATCGCAACATCACGGAAAGTCTCGCCAATGCGTTGCAACAACGCAAAACCTCTCAAAATACACAAAAAGAGAACCTAAAATAATCCAAACATATAAACAATATAAAATAACTAGCTCTACGTGTTTTTAAAACATCACATCAAAACACGTATCAAAACACAACCAAACTCTTTAGTAGAATTCAATTACGACCGTTAGACACACCAACCACTTTACACACCATAAGATCAAAGTAATAAAGCATTTGAATAATTTATAAAACATCCGAAAAAGGTGAAACCAAGGTTCACATCAAAACATACTCAATTTCACATAAGAAAACACTTTAAAATAAAACACACAATATCATCACACCTAGAACATGTCTCGCACCTAGCAACCAACCCATAAACATTTTATAAAATAACGCACCTGTTTGCACACACAAAACATTGCAGTTTTCAATTAAAAATTATGTTTGCAACACTTAAACATGTTCGCCACCTTTAAAAAATATAATTCAAACCCTAAAAAAACAGTTGATTAAACACTTCTATAAAATAACCCAAAACAAGACCAAAAAGAAAACACATCATCTCTAAAAGAAGATATAATCTCATCACACACGCATGACAAAACAATTGTAAAGCGCGTATCACACCTTCTAAACACTCTTAAAACCCATTTTGAAACCATTCATACACCGCTTTCAAAAACTGTAAACCAAAAGTCTACCTTTGAAATCAAGCGCGCCTCAAAATACTCCCAAAACACAATCCGCACCACATAAATAAGTTAAAGGACATAGCAGATTAATCAAACAAACAAGCAGAACAATGTAGACACATGCACACATATACATAATTGAATATTCAGTTCAAAACATAGTTTTAACAAATTATACTCTCAAGAAAACATCACGACAAAATCGCTAGGTGATTAAAACAAAAATTGAGCATTAGCATAAATAAACATAAACAAGCAACACCTCATAAACTAATTTTAACATGCTATAACAATCCATAAACATCATAATGGACTAATTAGATATATCATCAAGCAACAAATCAATTAAAAATAATATGTAAAGCAACAAAAGCACCAAAAGAATGCTTTAGAAGATGAAGAATACAGATTTATCTACCTCAAATGCGCGCGATTTTGACGAAACCTTCAGAGGAGGAAGTGCGCCGGAGGTTGCGGGTCATCGTCGAAGCTTGTGGCCTGGTGGGGAAAGCACGGCCAGGGGGTTGCTGCTGCTGGCCGGAGGCGAATCTCACCAGACCTCAGCCGGAGGTCGCTGGAGGGGGCTGGAAACCGCCGGCTGGCGGCGGGGCTCGCCGGAAAACGGCGGAGGCAGGGGTGCGGGCCGCCGGAGGGAGGGGAGGCTGGCGGTCGGGCTGGCAGAGGCGGCAGGGGCATGACGACGGGAATCCAGGGCCGGGACGGTGGCTGGGCGTGGAGGCCGGCGGCTTGGCGCGGCGGGACAGCGAGCGGGACACAGCGGGTCGGTGAGCGGGGCGCAGCGGTCGGGAGGTCCGGAAGCCGGTCGGGACGCCGGGAGGAGTGCTGGAGGAGGCTTGGCCCGAGCGGACTGGCGCGCAGGAGATGGAGCACGCCGCAGCACAGGGGAGAACGAAAAAAACGGGGGTCGTGACCCATTCCCCTTAGGGTTTCAAAACCCTTTTGTTTTTTTTTCTAATGTTATACTAATGATAATAAAAATAAAACCAAATAAAAATCATAATAGTAATAATAGTGGTAATTATCATATTAATAATAATAATAATCTTAATAATAATAATAATAATAATAATAATAAACATATACACATAAGTAAATATATATAAACAAATATATAAACCCACTAGTATAAACATAAATACACATACATTATATATATATATACACACAACGTTAAAGCATAAAAACATATAAACATAGACACACATATATATGCACGTATATAAACGTACAAACATATATAAATATATATGTATACACATAATGTTAAAATTGGATGATCGTGCGGTGTTCGCACGTCGTATGGGATCCCAGCGGACTGCAAGCGGGCTGCACGTACCCAAACGAAAGGCACGTGCCCAAACGAACTGTGCGTCTTAAGCGTATGGTGTCTGCGCACCATCCCAAACCACAAACTCATCCCAACATTAAAAATTTAAATCGTGACTCACCCGCACTTAAGAACAAAAACACCCGACGCCAAGTGAAATAAAATAACTAAAATGACAAACAAAAACGGGTGTGAAAAAAACATATATAAACACTTCTCAAACATATCACATATGATATACTTCCATATTAGTATTAAGTTAGTGCACATTTAGGGGTTTGGTTAAACTCATTACATATCTATGTAAATAATACCACATCACTCTATGAACACATGATAAAACACTCTAACTAAACTATTTAGAGACTAAAATATTCAAAGAAATAAATTTTTAATAATGGTGATATTTATAAACCATATCCTTAATTTCTAACTCCTTGAAAAAGTGTTCGAACTTTTTAACTTCACAACATAAAATATCATAATGATAATGACTTATTTTGTCTACATATAACTCTTTCTCAGTCCATAATAATCATTAATATTGGAAAACGTTTCATCAAAAAGATTACTTGAAATTGATATTAACTTTTTACTTTAACTGGTATAATCCTTGATTTTTTAGTTTTGAACTTCCCTAAGTACAATCATACTCATGCTATTCTATTAAATAATATATTATCTTAAAAATATCGTGATGAGATACACTCACAAAAATTTGTTAGGAAGTAACACTTATTTCAATAACTATAAATATTTACCAAAAAACTATTATTACCATATAATATATGGTATTCTATGTGTTTTAGAGTGTTTTCTTGAAAATAATATTATTCGTTAAAATATTCCACTGATGTTTGTGGGAACAAATCCTTCGTATTTTAATTAATATCTGGATAAAAAAATTTAACCTTGTATAATTATCAAACATATTAATAAAATATGATGAATAAAAAACCATTTCTATTGAATCCATTATAACACATTATTCATAAAAACACATTATTAAGAAAAAAATGATTATCTTATAAGATAAATAATATTAAAAACACACATCCTTTATTTAGATCCATATGATCTTGATAATATTCCTTCACATTAAAATCATTGATGTCAAAACTCTTTAGTCTATCACTTCAATGAAAACTTTAATCTTTATCAATTCTTTCCTTGTTTATGAATTATTATATGTTTAAAAAACTTATAAAACATATAATTGGTATCATATTCCCATAAAATTGAAATAATTGAATTCTATAACATCAATACAATACATGGAAATTCTATGAATTTTCTCAAACTCCTTATGGTATTTTAGACAATTCTATCATATGGAAACTTTACTCATTTATTTTTTATATTACATTCATGTTTCAATGAACATGATTATATACTTAAACGAACATTGTTAGACTCTTTATCTAACTATTTTTATTTTGATTTAAACTTTTACCTATTTAACTAGTGCCATAACATGGACATCACATGCCCATCTCATCCATTCTTAACACTTTTAGAAAATGGGGTAAGATTTTACGAAACTTATCCACATTGTCAGAAAATGTACAATGATGTTTCCAAAATTAATTTTATGACTAGATCTATCCCTAAGGTAAGATCCAGTATAACTAATTCATTAACACATAGATTTCTTCTTTTTTTAGAACAATTGTTCTATTTTTATCAGTCTAATAATTTTCTTATGGTATTCTTCTCCTTTAAAAGATTGATATCAATTTTATGTTTGATAATGATAATGTTAACATAAGATTTAACTAAATGAGTATCATGTTTCACATTTATTTAATAGTGACATATAATAAAAAGACTCTCACTAAATGGACGACCACTATTAGAATTCATTATATCTATTAGTGGGACAAGATCCATATTTCAGAAAGCACTGAGTCTACCTTGTAATTCCTCTCACCACTTAGTTATTTAGGTAGGACATTATACTAAACATATAATATATGACTCTTGGATGGTTGAGAGAAAAACTCTTTACTCGATCTATTATATGGATAGACTCAACACAATTACTCTGGTATCCTAACTCATAGGGTTTCCCAGAAAGTTTAACCCAAATTTCTCAGTGAAATTTGGTGACTTAATCTTAAGGTTACTCATTTACACTATTCCTTACATAAGATAATTCATGGTCACTTTTCATTGATTGAACTTACGAGGATAAATGATCAAGGTATTGACATGTGTTTTATTTAGAAGGAATCTAACACTTAGTGTTTTTAAATTGGATTCATTATCTCACCATATTATCTCATGTTATTCCTCTTACATGTATGCATGCTTCTAATGATTTAGTGGGTAATCTTATTCATTCCCCTAAATAAATATGTTCAAATCATATTGAGGGGTAAATCTTTATATAACTCGTGTATTTTTTTACTAACCCGAATTAAAAACTGACTATAATAATACATATCTAATTGCATCCAATGCATAAGGTAAATAAAACAAATTCTTATAAAGGATTAGATTCATACGAAATCAACAATACCCATACGAGTAATCTTGGAGTGAAAAATAGCCAAACCCCACTTTCCTAGATACGGCATAAGCCTCTAGGCTAGTGAGGACTCTGACCCAAATTCCCTCAACCCAAGGATACTTTACTCATGATATATTTTAATTCCATCATTATTCAAACACTTAATATGTATAAATTATAATTAAATAGTTAATATATTCTCATAGACTATTGTAATACAACACCAAGGTAAAATAAAACTAAATCCATTAGTATACCTTTCCTATAACTCGTTATACACATGTTTCACAATTTACATAAGCGATATAACAACATTACACTAAATCATACATTATAAATCAGAATATAACAGTTATATTCCTAAATAAAATAGGGAATATGAAATAAATGAACAATTCAAGTATTTAATCAGGATATAAACTATCCATTAATAATTAATAAATAATTATAATTATAAAAACTTTATAATTTATCCATATATTATGAAAACTCTATCAATAAATAAATAAGTATATATTTTTCCTAATATGAAATCCATTCATATTATCAATTATATGACGTTTAATTTAATTATATGATATAAAATGATTATAAATATTTTATATTCTAATTATATTGTGTAAAAATTTACATAATCTAAATACTACATATTTAATATTTATTTAAACATTTATCAAGTAAATAATCAAAACACTTTTTGATATGGTTTTTAATAATATCTCAAATAAGGACAATAATTTGAGCAACTCATATTTATTAATTATAAACAATTTATAATTTTAAATACAAACCCTTCTATATTCACCCTAATTTTTTAGTTTATAAACATTTTATAAATTACACTTATAATTTCAATATAAATAATTTATAACCAAATTATAAATCATGCCATAAAATTTAGAAAGGGATATTTAATATCAAAATTTGTTATTGTGACTATTTATTCATTAAATGTTTCAAAATAAATTAATAATTAAATAAATTAATAATCCTATTTATAAAATGACAAAATAAACCCAAATTGTTTTTTTCATGTTTTATAAAAAAAAATTAAACTAGTTTATTCAATTATTAATTCAAACATAGAAAAATTAAATTTATATTGGTATATCATATTTAGAAATACATGAAATCCATAACCTGAGACTAATTAATCATACAAGTGTTTTCAATTGATTATATGATTGATAATAAGGATACTTAATATTAAATAATTCTAGGATACCTCATATAAAATTAATATGGATTGGGGTGGCCTTGTGTGAGATTTACTCAGGGACACAAGTGATCACAGTTGACGATATAGACCAAAATGAGATTGAATCCATCATAAAATAGGTCACATAATATTAAACTAGTAGCATAGGGATCTATATAGAATTAATATCATGAACCCTTATAGTCATAGTCTATAGTTATCACCAATTTGATGTTAAATCCAACATGCATACCTCATGTTACATTAACACAAAGTTACTTTTATATTTGATATGTGATTGTCTCATATAAGAGTAACCCATGTGGTGCATCTATATTGCATTTAATGATTAGCCTATATAAGATTAACTTCATCACTAGCCTGCATAGCATTAAACTACCAGCACTTGGGTTTTTTGTCTTATAATATATGTTATATCATAAAAGTAATAAAATAATATATATTTTTGTCATATGTACATTTCACACTAACACCATTGTATATTATGATTACACATATCATACCCCATGATATGTTGAAAAATAATAGGAAGAAAATTTTAAAATCCATTTCATTTTTTTATGATTCATCTTACAATATCAAAAAATGAGATATATTTTCTTCATTTTAAACATGATTTCATGATTCAAATAATATAGTAAGGCTCTAATACCCATGATGGGGTCAAAAAATATTTATTCCATATTTAAACACATTTTACATGAAATCTATATGAATATATCAAATCATTCCATTACCCCAACATGGATATTAAACTCTTAACATAAATAATAAATCCATTGGGTGGAGATCCATTATTCGTCACCTCTCATGCATGAGAGTTCCCAAAAATTGGCTAACCCTTTAACCCTTTCTTAGATACCACTGATGGTTTATTAGGATTATTTTAAAAATTAATTAGTGATATAGAAGAGATTATATACCCAAGAACCAACGATCTACTATGAATCAAAACCAAAAACATAAAAATATAAAATGAAAAACTCACATACATTTCTCCAGTCGATGGTCCTTTATCCTTCATCATCCATCCAAATATTTGATGAAGATACCCTAGAATCACTAAATCATCCATTAAATGGGTAGGACCCTCCTTCATACCATAATATTCTAGTATCTCATAGAATCTAAGGTGGTTGAACAAAGAGGAATTTAAGGGAGTAATTGGTTCATCTAAGGCTTGGTCAAGATCAGATGATCAATATCACGTGGTGAATCCATCCTTTTATATCTCCTCAAGAAATTCCTAAGTATTCAAGAATTAACTCATATGTTACAAACGTATGATTTAATACAAAATCCATATATTCATTCACCATATAAATGGTTTGTAGATCCTCCCATGAATTTCAACTTATAAAACAAATCATTTAATGATATCCCATATAGAAGAATAAAACTTAAATTTATTAACATTACACTACCATGAAAATGAAATGGTTATGATATCATTATATTGTTTTCATTGATATGTTAAGGTAGAGCACTATGACATCTCTATATCATAATAATTGATATTCCATTTTATGGAATGTACCTTTAAATATAATCATGTAAAACATCCCTATACAATACCTTATGATATAGCCTAATCATATATCATATACATATTAGGATTTAAGGAATATATCCATCACTATATTTTACATTTAGTCTCAGAAAAACATTTGAAACCTAAAATCTATCTGAAAATTATCCTTCTGAACAATAAGGTGTTTCTGAAACTTGAGTGATTCTTGAACTATCCACTGGGCCTTCGAGATATGTAATGGGTCTCCCTCTACCCAGTTAAAGAGGTATTTTCTTTGATTTAAAAATAAACGAGGCTTCAGCCACAAACTTTTAAAAAAACATATTTTTATTGGTTCTAAAGCTTCCATAGGAACCTTTCAAGTAAGTGAACCTTATAATGTATGATGACCTTACAAGGTCCATTTTCCCAAATCTAAAATCCATTTAATTCACCACAATACCCTTCTAAGAAGCATTATCATGACTTCAAACCTAACTTGGCCACCTCCCTAGAATCAAAAAAGAAATTCTTGATGCTTCTAAGGACTTTGAGATTGGAGACATCTACCATTTTCTGGTCCAAATCTATTTTGGAATCTCATTCCCTAGTGGTATCAAAGGAATATTATTTAAAAGGTAAGACACAAATTATAATAATTATACCCAAATTCCCTTGGAAACCAAAAGTTTGACCTCGTTATCCTAGATCTCTCATTTAGAAGTCAACTCATCTACTCTACCACGCCATTTTTTTCTAATTTTTCTAGAATTTTATTCTCAAAATGAATTCCTTTCTTCCAAAAAATATACCAGAACACTCTTCTTATGTACTATACACCATTATCAAACCTAAAGCATTTTAGCTTCATTCAAGTCTCATCTTACACCATATATCTCCAAAAAAAATAAGATTCCAAACACATTAGACTTATTCTTGATAAATATCACTCACAAATTCCATGTAGCATTATATATATAGGTGACATAGTATAATGATCCAACATGAGAATAAACAGGTATTGAACCCCATAAATTTATATACCCCAACTCCAAATTTTAGTTCTTTAGTATATTTCCTTCAATATTTAAGTACATCTTCCATTTAATTATAAGGATAAACTATTAAAAAAATTTATACTCCACATGATTGAGCTTCAGTATTACTTTTACATCCAATGATTTCATCCCTTTCTCACCGATGGGGCCGAGATAATCATTCCATGACTTTGTAGTTCCAGAGGTTGTTATTATGACAAGTATTACACCTTTTCAACTCCTGTTAAGGTATGATGTTCAGTTTTTTACACCTTTTTCCACCACCATAGATCCCCAATTTATCTTCCACACTCATTCCAAAAAAATACATAGAAATCCACATCATCCATCTGGTCTATTGAGATCATATTCTTCCATAATACCGGTATATGCCTCACCCCTTGAAACTCTAGAAAGTATATGCTCTTGATTTAGATATTCACATTATCCTTTATAATAATATTGAGGCTTTAATCATCCATAAGATAAACTTGTTGAACATTACAAATATATATTTCATCATGATCCCCCTATAGGATGCTATGTGAAATGAAGCCTCATAATAAATTATCCATGACTCCAATAGACTATAGACACATAGTAACAAAGTGATATCCTTAGATTTGATTTTTTTGGAAGAACTTCTAGAAGTATAATTACCAAAATTCGTTATTTCATCTATATAATCCTTTTTTATATTCGACTTATTTCAACAATTCTGGAATACATGTTTGAGCATGGATAATTTCCCTTGACTCTTCTATCTCTTTACCAAATAGTTATTTTGAGCTTTATACTTAATGGAGTGCCCTCTACATTTCGAACTAAAGGAATTTTTTGTATTTGATTATACCTCCTTCTTCCTAATCTCATTACTCATAATTAGATCATGCATTTCATGATACATAATATCAGTCTGACCGCTTGAGTTAATCACCACGGTAACAATCACAACCCCAAATTCCAAAATTGATAATCAAAGGATCAATGCCCACACTGGACCTCAAAACTTTACTCCTACCAATTCAGGAAAACTTTGAATCATGTTAAATTCATTGAAATATTCCACCACCAACTTTAATTTCACTATATTTAGGATTAAAATACTCTATATTCAAATTTCCAGGGTGCAGTTGAAGTGATTAGACCCATGTATAAAAAAATCCACTGTTTTCTTTTGGTAAAACTATCAAAACTAGATGAAATATGTAATATCTATCCCCTCCCCATTAGCTTGGAAAAGTGTTAGGACATTACTAGGCCTTATGTGACATCCCCAAGACACTAAAGGTTATAAATAAATTACAAGGGATTTATAAACATTTGGGGGATGATTTTACTTTCGTAAATAAAACAAAAAAAACAAAGGATTATAACCAAAATAACATTATATGATGCATGAGAACAATGTAAAACAACTCAAAAGTTAAACCAATCCACAACCAGGTACCATATCTGAGTAAAAAGTGGTAACTAAAACCAAAAAAACTGAAAGACAACCAATACATCTAGTAGAAACTCCCAAAAAACTCTAAGATCCAACTCAACAATCCATTCCCAATGTATCATGATGCATCAATAAAGACTTGGGATACCTTTAAATTACCTATTTATCAATATAAAACATCTAAAAATGTACAAAATTTCCTAAGAAGGGTGTGAGTATAAAACTCAGTATGATTTTTCCAAATTACTTCCCTTCTCACGCTACAAGGATAGAACACATTAGCATATTTGTATTAAAAAATTAAAAAAAATTATATCAAGGACAAACATTTTTTTAACCAAAAAAATTTAAAGGGAAGATACCAATCAACTCTTTAAATCATTTCACATTTCCATTTGGCGTAACCCATTCCATTCCATATATCCACACATGCATGCCTGGGTAAAAGTTCCATACTCATGTGTGATATCTCGTCAATATACAAACTCTTTACAAGGTAACCAAATACTATATACCCCAATTGAACATGCCCCTTTTATAGGGTCACATCAATGAAAATGAACACAAACCAAATGTTTTTTCCAAAACCCATTCCAAAAAAAACCATTCAATCCATTTTAATAAAACATTTCTTTTATTGAAAAAATTTCTAGAAAATCACTTCCATTAATAAAAATAAATCCATATTTTAAAATCATAATTTTAAAATCATGAACAATGAAAATTACACAACATCCAATTTTCCAAAATTTCACAAAACACCACTGAAGAGGGTTTCCAACAATATTTCACATCAATTTCACAATTAAAACCAAGAAATTCAATAAATTTTAAATCAATACTTTAGTTTAAAATTAGATGAGTCAGGATTGAATCCACCTACCTTGAAAACTTAGGTGAAAACAAATAAGGGCACAAAAACTACAAAAATGTGACTTAGATCTTCCAAAAATCACCTAAGATATTGTTCCCTATCATCAACACAACCATATCTCATTATTATTAGCATCACGTAACATGTATCTATCCCCAACGTATTAGATCCATTAACTCAAGATAAGGGAGAAGAATAAGGCTAAAGGAAATCACCAATAATGAGCACTTACTAAGGAATCTGACCTCTAAATCACCATGATTTGACAACGGATCACTCCTTAATCAAAGGGTATGTTTTCTAAATTCTTGAGGGGAATTTTATCTTGAGTTATGGTCTTATTAGGTGAAAATGATATTTTAAGGCTCTAATTCTTATTATATCTACAATTTAAGGAGGGCCACTTGTACACCACATGGTTAGTCCGCATGGTATAGAAAAATGTCCACCAACCATGTGGGTGTTACTACCTTAATACACCCCTCGCATGGTTGAACAAACCATGGGCCAACCGTTATTTTCCCCTTTGTTCCACTTTTCATGGTTTCAGCTAGGTGTTCATATGGTTTGGTCAAACTGTGTACCCATTGTGTACCTAGCCAGTGCCCAACATTTCCCTTTGTATGGTTTCTTAGAGTTGTTTCGCAGTTTCTACTAACCATTCTCAAATAGTGTACCTCCATAAAAGAGCCAAAAGATTTTTAAAACTCCTCTAAACATTCCCAAACATAACCCAATAACTTTATATACTTAAAATTCATAAAAATATTAATTACCTGAAATTGGGGGTGCTACATTCTACCCCTAATTGGTCTTTCTATCCTAAAAACCCACTATTTTCCTGAGATAGTTCTGGCCATTTCTCTTTCATTTATTTCTCCAATTCCCACATTTCTTCTAAAATCCGACCATATTTACATAAACCCCACACTAGATCAATGATTTTATCATGCAATACTTTCTATTTCCCATCCATAATCTATACTAGCATATGAACCAATATAGCATCTAGTTTGACTTCAATTTGATATCATTGAATCACATGGTCAGAATTAATATAATACTTCATCAACTGAGATACATGAAACACATTATGCACTGAACTAAACATTGATGGAAAATATAACTGATATTCCACCTTACTAACCCATTAAATTATCTCAAAAGGGTTTGTGTATCAAGTAGATAACTTTCCCTCTGTCCAAAAGATAAGATTCCTAAGCCTTGGAGATATTCTAAAGAAAACATGACTACTCACCTTGAATAAAATTGGCCATTGAAAATGATTTGCATACAATTTCTGATGACTCTAATTCATCTCCATCCTTTTCCTAATCAGTTTAATATTTTCTATTATCTCTTGTACAAGGATTGTTCCAAATAGGGAAGTCTCACCTGTTTCTACCAAAAAAAATTAGAGAATGATAAATATTCCCATACAATGTTTCAAAATGATCCATAGGAATCGAGGTATGATAATTGTTGTCATATGAGAACTCCACTAACAGTATGTGATCCTCCCATGAGCCACTAAAATTCATTACACAAGCCCGAAGCATGCCTCCCAATGTTTGTGTTATCCTTTAGGATTTTACATTCATCTAAGGATGATACGCCATGCTCAAAGTCAAATGAGACCCAAGTTCATACTATAAGAATATCCAAAAATGATATGTAAACCTCTGGTATCAAACTAGTACTATAAAAACTAGTATTCCATTACTTTTTACAACCTATCGGGTGTAAATTTTGGACAAGTCCTTTACTATATGATATTCATGAATTGGGATAAAATGATTTGACTTCATGATCTATTCCACTATCATCCATATCGAATCCTATTTCTAAAACTTCCTCGGTATACCTATTACAAAATCCTTTTCTATCCACTCCCATTTCCACACATGTATCGATAAGGACTAAAATACACCTTCTAGTCTCTAGTGATATTCCTTGATCTACTGACAGATGAATCATCTCATAACAAACTCAAACACTTTTCTTTTCATGTCAACCAAAAAAATTCTTTCATTTCCTTATACAGATTTTATAGTCTACAATGAATAGCCCATCTTGAATGTTGGTAATAAATAAGGAGTTGTTCCAAACAAGACAAAGGTATGATACTCACTGTCCAAGGTATCATGATGCATTACTAAATAACTAGGATACCTTTTCATTACCTATGTTTGTATATAAAACAAATGCAAACACATAAAAGTGCCTAATCAGGGATTGAGTATAAAACTCAATATTATTTCCCCAAATGACTTCCCCTCTCATGAAACTATGATAAAACATGTTATCATATTTATATAAAACAATTTATATAAAAAAATTAACAAAGTTTATATCAAATCCAAACATTTTCCCAATAAATTTATTTACAAGGAAAGAAACAAAAAAACTCAATAAACCATTTCACATTTCTATTTGGCATAACCCATTCCATTCCACGTATCCACATGTGAATTCCTAGGTGATAGTTCCATACTCATGAGTGATCTCTTTTAAATCTACCAAGTAATCACAAGGTAAAAACATAACAAGTTCCCTAATGGTACACTCCCCATTCACAGGGTCAGATCAGTGTAAATAAACACATGTCAGCTGTTTATTTCCAAACCAAAGCCAAACCAACCATTCCAAACTATTTTAATAACATATTTCTTTTATGGAAAACATTTTTATCAAACAAATTCCATGAATCAAAACAAATCCATATTTTAAAATAATCATTTAAAAATCATTAACAAAGCACCTTGAATAACAAACAATTTTTCACAATTTCATGAACCATCAATAAAGAGGGTTTCCAAAAACATTGCACATAAATTTCAAAATTAAAACCAAACAATTCAATAAATTTTAAATCAATCCTTTGATTTTTAATAATAGGATTTGATATTGAATCCACCAACCTCATAAACATAGATTAAAATAAAGAAAAGAACAAAAACCCCAAAAACGTGGCTTAGATCTTCCAAAACCCACCTTATATCTTGTTCCCTATCATCAGCACAACCATATATCACCATGAATGTCATCACGCAACATGGATCTATACCTAATAGATTAGATCCATAAATACAAGATAGGGGAGAATAATAAAGCTAAAGGAAACCACCAATAATAAGAACTTACCAAAGAATCCGACCTCCAACACACCATGATTTGACAACAGATCACTCCCATATCGAAGTAAAATGTTTCTCCAGCCTTATGAGGAAGTGGATCTCAAGTTATGGTCTATTTAGTGTAAAAATTAGTGGTTAAGGTTCTAATTAAGATTAAATCCACAATTTAAGGAGGGCCACATGTATGTAGCATGGTTAGGTTGCACGATTTCGAAAATATTGCACCAACCATGTGGGAACTACTTCCTTAATTCACCCCTCACATGGTTATACAAACCATGAAACAACCATTCCCATCCCCTTTATTCCACTTTTTATGGTTTCATCTGGGTGGTCACGCGGTTTGTCCAAATAATGCACCCACTATTCGCCTACCCAGTTCCCATTGTTTCCATTTACATTATTTCCTAGAGGTCTTGTATGGTTTCTAGTAACTATTCTAAATCCATGTACCTCTAGAAAATCCCCAACCCCAAGACACCAAATGATGAAAATAAATTCCAAGGGATTCATAAACAGTTGGGGTGATTTTCCATTTGTAAATAAAACAAACAAACCAATAGTACCATAACAAAATAACCACAATATGATACATGAGAACAATGTAATACAACTCAAAAGTAACACCAATCCACAACCATGATGTATATCAGATTATAAAGTTGAAACTAGAACCAACAAAACTCAAAGACAACCAAGAAATCCAACAGTAACTCCCAACAAGATTCAAGAACTAACTCAACAATCCATGACCAAGGTATCATGATGAATCACTAAAGAAATATATAGAACATGTTATCACATTTATATAAAAAAATTATTTAAAACAATTTAAAATAGTTTATATCAAATCCAGATAGTTTTCCAACCAAACAATTTCCAAGAAATGCAACCAAACAACTCTTTAAACCATTTCACATTTCTATTTGTCATAACCCATTATATTCCACATATCCACACATGAATTCACAGTTTTTAATTCCATAATCATGAGTGGTCTCTCATCGATCTACCAATTAATCACAAGGTAACCATATAACAAGTTCTCCAATGGCACATGCCCCTTCTATAGGGTCGCATCAATGAAAATGAACACACGACAACCATTTAATTCAAAACAACCATTGAATTCCATTTAAAAAATATTTATTTTTTTTAATACATTTATATCAAACAATTTCCTTGAATCAAAGAAAATCCATATTTTGAAATCATGAACAAATCACTATGCACAATAACCAATTTTCCCCAATTTCACAAACCATCACTAAAGAGGGTTTCTAAAAACATTTCATATAAATTTCACAATTCAAAATAAGAAATTAAATAAATTTTAGTCCAATACCTTGAGTTATAATAATAATATACAATATTTAATCCATTTACCTCACAAACTTAGGTGAAAATTTAATATTGACATAAAAACTCCAAAAAATGGCTTAGATCTTCTAAAACCTACCTTAGATCTTGTTCCCTATCATCAAAAAAACCATATCTCATCATTATTATCATCATGCACCATGGATATATCCCTAATGAATTATATCCATGAATAAAAAAGAGAAAAGAAGAATAAATATAAAGGAGTCCACCAATAACGAGCACTTGCCAAGGAATCTAGCCTCCAATGCACTGAGATTCAACAAACAGATCACTCCTGGGTTGAAGGGAAAGGTTTATCTATACTTAAGAGGAAGTTGATATTTATTTATGGTCTTCTTATGGATAAATGAGAGGTTAAGAGTCTAATTTTTTTTTAGGTGAAAATTTTAATGAAGAACACTCGTACATTGCATGTTTGGGCCATACAGTTTGGAAAATTAGGCGCTAACTGTGCGGGTTCTATTGCCTTAAGCCACCCCTTTCACAGTTAGAATGCATGGTTGTACAAACCATGAACCAACTTTTATCATCCCATTTTCTCTAATTTTCATAGTTTCACTTGATTGGATATATAGTTTGGCCAAACTATACACTAATCATGTGCCTACAAAGTTCCCACTAATTCTATTTTCATGGTTTACAAGAGGTATTGCACGGTTTCTACTAACCGTGCTCAAATCGAGCACCTAAGGAAAGTCCCCAAAACATTTTAAAACTCCTACAACCCTTCCCAAACTTAACCTAATAACTTTATATACTTAAAATAAATAAATAAATATTTATTACCTAAAACTGAGGGTATTAAAAATAAAAATTTGGAATATTTAAAGAGAGTATATTTTCAAATATATTTTATAATAAATTTATAAATAAGAATTACCACGGTTTGATAATTCATTCTTCAATGATAAATTTGGTTGACATTCTGGTCATAACATCATTGATATGAAGAATCAAAAATATAATTCCACTAGAGGAATCAAAACATGTTCTATGAATCTCATAACATAATAGATGGAACTCTGGTTGCTAGTGTGGAGAGGCTGATCATCTTATATTATTTACCATTGATCAAAATAATAATTCCTTCAGGCCAGAAAAATTATTTATCATTATCCTGGTCTAGAGAGGGACGAGTAAGATGATCATCTCTCATTATTGAGAGTATTATTGTGATGTCTCAACCCAAGTGTCATATGTCGGTTCCCCAAGCCGGTTGGTCACATGACCTCAAGAATGCCTCCCCATACACTGGAGGTTGCGGACTAGCAGTGAGGGTCTAATATAGATCATGGGGAGACTATATTCTCCTTATCAAAGTGGAAAAATAATGGAAACAAATAAGAAGTATCCAACGGAATCACCAAAATAAATTTCATAAACCAAACAGACAAGTATCACATGATGAACCAAAATCGGAAACAATATCCAAAACTACAATAGTAGACATGTCCGGACATATATGTGTCAAGTGTCACATAAAAACCAAAAAAAATAGAAACTGGAAACTCCTAAGTGGGTACCAACACCAATTTTATTTCCCTCATCCATACTTCATACCAACTCAGTCACTTAACATAGGGATCTTCCCCTTATATTGTCTTATGAACATAAATTCTATTTGGGTACCGATCAGGCTGCCCAAGTGGGGTATGAGTACAACTCAATAGGCCACCACCAATGATGTCTAAAAAAATATTCAATCAATAAAATTTTATATAATTGTATAATGAATAAAGTATAAAAACAAGTAGATGGTTTTTTTCACAATTCAATATTCTTTATTTAACCACGTGAATACACTTGGGTTCCTAATAACATACAAACCTTCAATACCTGCCTCATCCCATGTAAGATTCTGAACCATATCACATAATAAAATCATAATTAATTATAACATGGGATTTTATTATCTATTTAATTCCATTTTATAACACGGCCATTTGGAACCATAGTCCATTGTCAATATTATATGCATAGAACATCATTTCTAGTACCCCATGGGTATTTAGAGCATCACTCTATGTCCCACACCTCATGGGTATTTAGAGCATTAGTCCATAAACCATAAAATAATATTCACATGCATGAATTTGGGCCAAAAACATCATGGATATCACCCCATGGGTATTTGGATCATCAGTATGTGTCCCACACCCCATTTCTCAATGAATCTCATATATCACACATATCACATTTATCAAGGTTAATCAACATTAACCTACTAATCAACATTTCAAATCATGATATACCATTTCAATAATCAATTAAATCATAAACCTTTACTTTAATTGCATGAAATAATATGAACAATTCACCGTTAAACCATCTATCGGCATTTATTCACATAAACCATTAACCCTTCAAGATTAATACAAACATCCCTTTATTACCATTATCAATCAATTCCATTTCTAAATAATTAACCAATTACAAAATCCCATTTAATTGACCAATTATATAATCACAATATCCAATTAATTTTATAATTACATCAATTCTATTAATTAATTAACCAATTGATTAATTCAATTCAAGATGTGAATTCCAAACATATAAATTTCAATTTCACAATTCCATAAACATAAATATAATCAAGACTATGGGATTTTAAATTTATACCACCTACCTAAAAATCGTTGATGAGTGGTCACTAAATTAAAAATCCCCAAATTGAAGTGGAACATTCAATTACACAATGAGGAATGAGATCTAGATCCAATAGCTAGATCCAAGATAAAATTGAACACAAACCATTAAAACATAGATCCAAACCTTTTCCAATAGAGAATAAAACACTCCTAATTTTTTTAAAGAAATACAAGTTATCTATGATTCTAATCAGGAAGAAATCACTTAATGGGATTTGTGCAGATCCATCAATCGGATATTTGATTCATCAAGAACAGATTTCGTAAGCCCTTGTAATCCATCTAGGAGCCTCCAAATTCTAAGGAAAGGTGTTAGAGTTGATATAGAGTGTTTAGGGATAAAATTTGTGGGTTTAGGAATTTTAAAACAATTTTTTGGATAAAATAATTCCACGCACATGGTTTCTTAGGATGGGGTGTATGGTTTGTCAAACCATTCTCCCTAACTATGTGCCACTCTTAGGGGTCGCATGGTTACTACTAAGAGGGTGAATGGTTTGATAAACTATGTGCCAATTATGAAATACAATCTATCTATTATTTAATGGTTTGCTGAGGGTGGGTGCATAGTTTGGGAAAACTATGCCCTAACCATGCACTACCCCTTATTCCTCCAAAATTATCAATTTTCACTTGAAACAACCAGGAAAAAAACCAACAAATATATACCAAAACAAGGGTAAAAGAGTACCTATAAATAAGAAAAATGCATCTCTAGAAAAGGTCGAGATTTTTTAATTCTTGAGTGATTATCTAAAATATGAAGAGAATAATCTTAATAGAATATTGTTAGGCACAAAAATTATCATAAAACCCTAGAAATGATATAAGATAGGTTATAAACTTAGGGTTAGACACGTAATATTTTTTCATAATCCCGTATATAAATATTAAATTTAAATAAACCCTATGTAAAATAAAAATAATATTATTATTATATTATTTGACATGAATTATCTTGAGAATATTTAAATACCATTTTTTAAATAAATAAATCATTATTTATTTATATAATATTAAATAAAATACAACATTTCTATGAGGCCTTTAACTCAGCCCATAAATCCTCCCCAGTATTTATTGAACCTTGAATAATAAATATTTATTTAAATATATATATATATATATATATATATCATTATATTATACATTTAATAAATAAATAAATATTATATTCACTATTTGGGGAATAAATATTTATTTTAATATTCATGTAACTATATAAATAATGATTTATTACCATCTGAATAACAAACAAAAGGTAAATAAATATTATAATCACTAACTTGAAAATAATATTTATTTAATACTCAACTCATATATTCTAGAATTAATAAATGCAAATTAAATTTATGTGATCAAAAAACCTGAATAATTATTATTCATCATGCCAAGAATAATATATATTCAAAATATTAAATTCAAATAGAACTTAACTGAGTTCTTGAATGAAATTAATGTGTGACCCTCTAGGACTCTTTCTCAATGGAATTAGGTGAGATGGCCAAAATTCAAGGATTAGTGTCTAGCAACATGTCGAGGAACCCATAGAGAAATAAATTAATTTCGATGTGAAATCAACCTCATACAAATGCTTACTATGTAATATAATTTATATATCTCATAATGAAATTTCTATACTTGTTTCATCAACCTATATGCCTGATTTATCTTTATTTAACTACCTGAAATGAACTCATAAATGAATCATCGTGGCCATGAATTTAACAAAACTATTTTATCTCAATCAAAGGAATGGATATATCATCTTCTATAATTAATAAGGAAAAATCCTTAATTAACTTATTCATTAATGTATATAACTTATGATTCACCCAACACATCTTATATGTGATCACAAATTTTTTTCAATACATCAATGTATGTGATTCGTATACACATTAATAACAGTCTCAAGTATATGAACCAATAAACACATCCACATGTAATAATATCCAATGAAAAATAATATTATAAATTCTTATTAGTGATTCTATTCTCATAACATCCTCTCGTGGTGATTACTATGTGTGAACTATAAGATTTGGTGTCCCAGAACAAACTGTTTTTACTTTGATTACATGTATATTTAATGTATTATTACATATTGTTCATTGTTCAATATGACTATGATGTAATAATTTCCTAGAGTATATGTTTCATTAAAAAGGTCATGGCAGTTCCCCGCTATTATGAGAACCTTGAAATTTTATAACAATATTATTAAGATATAGTTCTATGGTTGGATGACATACTATGATAGGACACATAGCATGCAGACCGTCAGGTGCGAGTACTCATAAGCAGATGAGACTTCCTCTCTTTAAGTTATCACTTTGTAATCTCCAAGATAGGAGATTATGATAACAGACCCGCTAGTAGGAATTCCACATGTTTTGGTGTCATCGGATATTTCTATATGCAAGTGTGTGTAATTATCCTTAGACTTTAAGATTATCATTAATACATGTCATGACTTATGCACTTTGATTTACTGACAAAAACCATCACGCAGATAGTTGGAGGGAAGTAGGGTATGTTGGGTGCGTCATGAGTGGCATGTTATTAATGGATAAGTCGAGGAAAGATTTGTCCCTTACATTTATGGAATTTGATATCTCATCCCTTTGATTGAAATAGAATAGTCTCGTGAAATTCCATGGTCATGGTGTAACGATGATTTTATTTCCGGTAGTCAAAGAACAACGTATCAAGAATGAAAGTTGATGACACTATCATGAAACCTTCTTGATGAGATATTGTGACAAAGGGATTAAATTATATAGTGAGAATTCGTATGTAGATGTCATTTTTGAGACTTTAAGTTCTTTCTCTTGGGTTCCTTGACCCATTTCTAGACACTACTCTTGGACTTTAGGAAAGCCTGCCTAATGCCAATGAGAAAGAATCCTATAGGGTCACACACTAAGTGTCTTTAGTGGTCTCGGATAAATTCTATTTGAATTTAATTAATAAATATTATTATCAAGATAATAGAATAATTTTATTCAAGTTAAAATTATTTCACTAATTAAATAAATATTTATTCACTGAATTATGGGTAAAATATATTTATTTATTTAATTGAACATTTAATAAATATTTATTTACTAGTTTGTAAATAAAATATTTTTTTAAGAGAATAAATTATTTATTTATTTTTTGGGGTGTTCAATAAATGGAAGTGGAGTTCGAGCGGACTAATTCTGGTCCAGTAGTAAAATAATTATTTGAAATATAGTAAATATTTATTTAACTAGTTGGAACAAATTAAAATAATGTTGTTATTATTTTGTGACGAGGAATTTTATTTATAATTCCATTTTTCATAAGTTGGAACACCATAAATAATGATGCGGTATTATTATTAAATGCATGGGTTTTCTCTAAGTTCATGAATGTATTTAATTGTTTCTATAAAATTAAATATTGTAACTAAAATTCCATGTATATAAATAGACAAGCATGCCTATTGTGCCATACACCACACCATATGCTCAGTGAATTGAGAATTGTTGATCTAAACAATTTCTCTCTCGAATCCTCTTCTTTTCTCTCTTAATAATGAGAGATGTTCTTCAACATCGAAGAACAAGAGATCAAGAACAATTGACACAAGACACTCGCTTCTCCACACTAGCACTTAGAGAATGAGTGGTGTCTATCGGAGGCCATCGGAGCACGTGTGGATCATCGCTAGAGGGATTCTAGTTTGGATCCTTGCAAGTGCAACAAGATAATTTGGAAGGGTAATTCTGAATGATCAACATCATCAATGAAGAAAATACCAAATATCCATGTATTATTTTCTTTATGAAATTAATTAAATTAATTATAAACATGATGTGCAGGATCCTCTCTAAAGGTTTCGGGCCTCTTCCTTCTTTATCTAAACCTTTGATTATATACTATGGAGACTGGAGTTCATCATCATATTGATCCCAGAATAATCATTAATAGTGGTAAAAATCAAAGTTGGGTGTCGTCCCAACCACTCTTCCCCTGCACCCGGAACCTACAAGTGGTATCTGAGCGGTTATATCATATTTTATAATTATTTAAATATTTCATTGATGATTTACGCATTTAATAATTTATTTGTTTCAATTCAAGTTAATTGTTCTGAAAATTTGAATCTCGACATATGTTCCTCCTCTTTTATTTCGTGTTCACCTTATAGAAATAATATTTTCTTTTAATTTTGATTAAAATAAAATAGAGGATCTCATCTGGAGGTTCCAAAGGTTTCTGGATTTACAACACAAGAAAACACAATGTATATTCGGTAGTACACGCTGTGTAGCCAAGTTTCAATGCATCGGGTCTGGTCCACTAAACCAAGACGTGTCATTGGAGTTTTTCTAAGTCTTAATGACTCCATGTGTTGACCAAGAACAGGTGGAACACAGTTTCCAGATTACACACCATGTGGCCCACTGGACACGATGTGTAATCCCTTCAGGTTCAGGTTGGACCATGTACCACATACACGGATTTCCCCACTAGAGATTGTGTAATAAGTAACTACATGGTGTGTGGCCTACTAGACACACCATGTACTCCGAATATTTCCAAAGTACACTCACATTCTGTTTCCCCGGGCGTGTACATCAGATGGACAGTGAAAAATAGTACACATCATGTAGTTGGAAATACATGTCGTGTACTCATCCAAATTATACAGATTTATTAAAATTTATTATTATATTATACAAACCATTGAGACATGTACCATTGTGCAGACGTAAAGCTAAGGCACAACACGTTATAGGTGTTTTATATATGTTTGTTTAATTTAACATTTGGGTAATGTTCATTTCTACTCATTGGGTAGTTATGAATAGGAATTCATCGGGTTTCCTCCAAGGTACAAGTTACGTACAAAGATAATTTTAAATGAATTTATTTGTTTAAAATTATGATGGATGAGAATCTTAAGGAAATTAAGAAAAGGGTTTAAGATAAAAGAATTGATTAATTTAGGATGACAATTAATTGATTCGAGAATGATTTATCTTAAACAAGAGCAATTAAATAATTGAATGCTAGTTTTATTTATGCGTAAATATTGTTGCATGTATGGATGATCATGAGCTAGACCAAGACATTTTTATGTGGAAGGTTTCTTTTAATTTATTTATTTGAATTAAATTTGTTGGCCTGCGAGCTTTCTCTTTATTAATATGTAGGTCCAACGTTCCCAAAGTTTCTTTTATGTAAAACCCCTTTTTACCTCTCACCTGCATGTGAGTTAAAATAAAGGCATATGTAATGGATGTAACTCCCATGCTAGTGGAGTCGGTTCAAGTTGGAGATGAGACGAAACCAATCCGAGGAGATGCAGAGGTGGACAGGTGAAAAGCTGTAAACACGAACCCAAAAGGTTAAAGATGTTTCTCTCTTAGTTCAGGGTTAGTTTATCAATCGCTATATAAACAAACCATTAGAAAATCTCATGATCATTATCTTTATTTTATTTCTATCAGTTGCATGGTTTATCATTATGGATTGGTTGTCACGATCACATAATTAATTAATTAAACAAGCATACAAGATAGAACTAAAACAAACCATAATTATGCATAAATATTATCAAGACATGTTTAATCACTTAAGTAAGTTCAACTTAATATTAACAAACATGTGATAATGATAATAATAAATTCATTCATAAGAGATAAAAATCCCTCAAATAACATCTTAAGTCAGACCAAGCCTTTCGTTACTTGATTAAGGGAAAAACTCAATAAAACTATGTGTTTTACTAACCCTTGTTGGGACACTTACATTTATACAGGAATCCCTTATGAAAATTTTTGGGTTTATTTAACCATATTACATCAAGAGGAATATCCCTTGCTAGACTTTGTGAAATATTGGAGACAATATTTGAGGAAATCCAAAGTCATGATTTTAGGATTGGGGAATCCACTCAATAGATCAAGGAGTTGTAAGCCTATAGTTGTCAAAGACCTTCCTACCTAAATACCTTCTAATAGCTTGACCAACCCTTTTGGGGGTTTTCGAAGGGTAATATGGATCCTTGCCATTAGAATATCCTGAAAACTGGACATTCCGAGTTCAATGGTGAGGGTCATTGGGACTTGATAAAATAGTGTGAGACTTAATAATATTATTTCTCATAAAATGTAATCAAGAAAGTACTAAAGATCTACTCTTTTAATTGTAGAATAAAAATTAAAATCCCATCAACCACACTATTCATATGATCAATTCTGGATAAAAAAACATCCTTATCGACTGTATCTTCCAGGAATGGTTTATATACCTTCGGGTTATCCTACGCCAGGAACGGAAGTCTTACATGCTAAAGTCAGCATTACCTGATCTGCCTACCAAAGAGTCGAGTGATGAGGATTTCCTAGTCTATGATAAACATATGAACGACGCGGTCGACGTTCAATGTTTTATGCTATCATCAATGTCTAGTGAGCTCATAATGTATCTTGAAAACATAGATGCATATAGCATGCTTGATAACCTCCATGGTATTTACCAGAAGAGAGAAAGACAATAAATGTTTGAGATCCCTTAGGCACTCTATCAGAGTAATCTTGGATAAGGTGTCGCATCTGGGCCTCATATAGTCAAGCTCAATGGCTACATTGAGCACCTGGAGGTTCTAGGGTTTAAACTCCCTGAAGAACTGGGAACTGATCTCATTCTCGCATCACTCCCTTAGATATTATCTAAATTTTTTGTCAATTTCAATATGAACAACACTGAGAAGTCTCTATATGATAATCATATACTCATTCTCCAAGTGGACAAAGATATAAAGCGTGAAAAGCCTTTTTCCATATGATGAATAAGAGGAAAGGGAAGGTGAAGAGATTTAAGCCCATAGATTCTTCACAGCCTTTCAATAAAAGGAAGATCGAAGGGGAGGCAAGGGAACATGAGGTTGTTTGTTTCACATGTGGCAAGAAGGGACGCTGGAAGGAGAACTGCACCCATCCTAAGAAGAAATGGGAAGCTACATGTGCATTTGTTATCAAATGAAATATATCTGTTTCTACAAATTGGTTATTTGATACAGCTCGTGGTTCTCACATATGTATCCATATATAGGAACCAAGTAGATTCAGGAAGATTGATCGAGGGGAGGTAGATCTACGAGAAGCCAATGGAGCCAGACTTGTTGATGTAGTTGTTGGGGACTACCACCTCACATTGATAATTGGGATGATCTTTGTGTTAAGGGGTTGTTTTTATGTGCTTTCTATAACCAAAAACATAATCTCTATATCCAGACTAGATATAGATGGGTTTTTTTCAAGTTTGGAAATGAATGTTGCTTCTTCTATAAAGATAGCATTTTTTTTGGTATGGCACATTTATACAATGGTCTTTATGTGTTGGATTACAGAAACCAAGTAATGGAAATTGATGACAAAGATACTTCACATGACACATACCACACCCAACTTTCGCATCACTAGCTAGGTCATGTAAACAAGAAATGCTTGACAAAGTTACATCAATATGGATATTTAAATTCTTTTGAAATAAAACCACTTGGCGTATGCCATTCATATTTACAAGGAAAAATGACCAAATCCTCATTTGGTGGGATAGGTGAAAGGGCTAAAGAGGTTCTTGAATTCGTTCATACTGATGTGTGTGGACCATTTCTAGTTGAAGAAAGGGGTGGGTACTCATACTTCATAACTTTTACTGATGATTTTAGTAGATATGGATATATCTACTTAATGAGGTATAATTCAGATTCCTTTGATAAGTTCAAGAAATACAAGAATGAAGTTGAAAACCAACTTGGTAAGAAGATTAATAAACTTCACTCAGACTGAGTTGGGGAATATCTTAATCAAGAATTCATTGATTACTTACGGGAGTTTGGGATCCTATCCCAAATCACTCCTCCTTACACACCTCAATGTAATGGTGTAATAAAAATGAGGAACCGCACCTTGTTGGATATGGTGAGATCAATGATGAGTCATGGAAGTCTTCCATTATCCTTTTGGGGGTATGCGTTACAAACAGTGGAACTCATACTAAACTAAGTACCAAAAAATCGATAAATGGTATTCCATAAGAGTTTTGGAGTGGAAGAAAATCCATGTTATCGAATTTACATGTGTGGGGTAGAAAAGAATTTGTTAAGGCCTATTCAGGTAACAAAATCACACCCTGAGGCACAAATTGTACCTTTATAGGATACCCCGAGGAAACAAGGGGATATTACCTATAAAACCCATCAGACAAAAAGGTTATAGTGGAATGACATTCCATATTCCTTGAGAGGGTTCACATATCCAAAAGAGATAGTGGGAGTGAGATATACTTCGATGAAGTTGAGGCTCAAGGTACACAATATTTGGTACAAGAATATATTCCACAAATCCCCATGGAAGAAGAATCTATTCTAGAGACACAAGTACTATGTAGGAGTACAAGAGAGGTTAGAGAACTGGAACAGTACATTTTTTTAGTAACTGAGGATGGTGACTCATTTTTAGTTGATAATAATGATCCTCTAACCTATAAGGAATAAGTAAGTGGAACAAACGTTTCCAAATGGAAAGAAGCCATGAATTCTGAACTGGATTCCATGTACTAAAACCAAGTCTGGATTTTGGTAGATCCTCCAGTTGATGTAAATAATGTTGGTTTCAAATGGGTATTCAAGAAGAAACTAGACATGGAAGGACAAGTCAGTACCTATAAGGCACGACTTTTTGAAAAAGGGTTTAAACAGGGTCAAGGAATTTACTATGATAAAACATTTTCACTAGTTGCAATGCAGAAATCCATTAAAATTTTACTTTCCATTGCCTCTTACCATGACTATGAGATTTGTAAAATGGATGTCAAAATAGAATTCCTTAAGAAAAACCTTCAGGAAGATGTCTACATGACACAACCTGAAGGGTTTGTGACTCCAAAGATAAAAATAACGTATGGAAGTTTCAGAAATCCATTTATGGATTAAATAAAGCATCCAGGTCATGGAACATTCATTTTGATGAATCCATAACAGAATTTGGTTTTATCAAGAATTAATGTGATCCTTGTGTCTACAAACAGTTTAGTGGGAGTACGGTCATTTTCCTAAAAGTATATGTTGATGACATATTACTTATTGTAAATGAGATACTAGTCTTACAGTCTGTTAAGTCAAGGTTGAATCAATGATTCTCCATGAAGGACTTGGCCAAGGAAGCATATATTCTTGGTATCAAGATCCATCATGATAGATCCAAGAGATTGCTAGGCCTAATTCAAAGTACATAAATTGATAGGATACTAAAGAGATTTGGTATGGAACAATCCAAGAGGGGATTGTTTCCAGTGTCACGTGGAATTCATCTTTCCAAGAAAATGTGTCCTTAGACACATGAGAAAAGAAAGATAATGGCAAGTACTCCATACACATCAGTGATTATGTCAGTCTTGTATGATAAGCTATGTACTAGAATGGATGTCGCCTACGCATTGAGTGCGGTAGGGAGATATCAAGCTAACCCAAGTGACCACCATTGGATGGAATTCAAGACTATCCTAAAGTATCTAAGGCGTAATAAGGATATGTTCCTAGTTTATGGAGGAGATGAGGAAATATTCATCACAGGATATGAAAATGATAGTTTTTAGACTAATCAAGATGACATGAAGTCACAAACAAGATACATCTTCACTTTGAATAGAGGTGCAGTAAGATGGGAGAACTCGAAGAAGAGTGTGGACGTAGATTCTATAGCAGAGTCTAAGTATATCGCAGCTTATGAGGAAGCTAAAGAATTAGTTTGGATGTGAAGCTTCATCTAGGTGCTAAATGTGATACCTAGCAATAAAGATCCCATCACACTATACTATGATAATACTGCAGCGGTGGTTCTCACAAAAGAGACAAGGTCACATCAGTGGAAGAAGCACATATTTTGGAGGTATCATCTCTTGGGGGATTTTTCTTAGAGATTTGAAGTTGCAGTGAGTAGTATTTCCACATAAGACAATGTGGAAGACACGTTGACTAAAGCCTTGAATCAACAGAAACATGATCACCATGTGAGGTCTAGTGGACTGGAAGTCATAGGTAGTTGTCTCTAGTTTAAGTGGTAATTTGTAAGAGTTAGTGTCCAAGAACCAACTTGTTTTACTTTGATTACATGGATATTTAATGTATTATTACATATTGTTCATTGTTTTGTATGACTATGATGTAATAATGTCCTAGAGTATTTATTACATTGATAAGGTCATGAAAGTTCCCCGCTATGATGAGAAACCTGAAATTTTATAACAATATTCTTAAGATATAGTTCTATGGTTGGATGACATACTACGATGGGACACATAGCATGAAAACTGTTAGGTGTGAGTAATAATAAGTAGATGATACTTCCTATCATGAAGTTCACACTTGGTAATCTCGAAGAAAATATATTGTGAGAACAGACCTACTAATATGAATTCTGCATGTTTTGGTGTCATCAGATATTTCTATATGTGAGCATGTGTAATGATCCTTATACTTTAAGATTATCATTAATATATGTCACGACTTGTGCACTTTGATTTACTGATGAAAACTGTCACACAGACAGTAGGCCGGATGTAGGGTACATTAGGTATGTCATGAGTGGAATGTTATTAATGGATAAGTCGAGGAAGGATTTGTCCCTTCCATTTATGGAAGTAGATATCTCATACCTTTTATTGAAATAGAACCTTTATTTGAAATTCCATGGCCATGGTGTAACGATGAGTTTATTTCAGGTAGTCAAATAATGACATATCAAGCATAAAAATTGATGACACTATCATGAAACCTGCTTGATGAGATATTTCAACAAATGGAATATATTACACAGTGAGTGTTCGTATGTGGATAATGTTTTTGTGACTTTACAATACTCCTTTTGGGTACCATGACCCGTTGCTAGACAGTATTCTTGGACTTTAGGCAAGCCTGCCTAATGACAATGAGAAAGAATCCTAGAGGGTCACACATTAAGTGTCTTTGGTGGTCTCGGTTAAATTCTATTTGAATTTAATTAATAAATATTATTCTCACAATAGTGGAATAATTTTATTCAAGTTAAAATTATTGCATAAATTAAATAAATATTTATCCTAAAATTTATTTATTTATTTTATTGAACATTTAATAAATATTTATTCTCTAGTTTTTAAATAAAATATTTATTTAAGAGAATAAATTATTTATTTATTTACTTGGGTGTTAAATAAATGAAAGTGGAGTTTGAGCAGACTAAGGACAATTCAGTAGTAAAATAATTATTTGAAAAATGATAAATAATTATTTAACTAGTTGGCACAAATTAAATAACACTGCTATTATTTTGTGATACAGAATTTTATTTATAATTCTGTTTTGTACAAGTTAGCACACCATAAATAATGATGTGGTATTATTATTAAATGCATGGGTTTTCTCTAAGTTCATGAATTTATTTAATTGTTTTTATGCAATTAAATATTTAACTGAAATTCCATGTATATAAATAGACAAGTATGATTATCATTCCATACACCACACCACACGCCTGGTGAATTGAGAATTTTCAAGACAAACAATTTATCTCTCAAATCCTCTTCTCTCCCCACTCAAGAACGATAGACGTTCTTCAATACTGAAGAACAAGTGATCAAGAATGACCGACAAAAGACACTCGCTTCGCTACGCTAGCACCTGGAGAACAAGCGGTGTCGATCGGAGGCCATCGGAGCACATGTGGATCATCGCTAGAGGGATTCTAGTTTGTATCCTTTCAAGCACAATAATAAAATTTGGAAGGGTAATTCTGAACGACCAACATCATCAATGGAGATAATAATGAAGATCCAGGTATTGTTTTCTTTATGAAATTAATTAAATTAATTATAAACATGATGTGTAAGATCATCTCTAAAGGTTTAGGGCCTTTTAATTATTTTTATAAATCTTTGATTATATTCCATAGAGACTAGCATTCATCATCATATTGAGCCTAGAATAATCATTGATCATGGTAAAAATCAAAGTTGGGTGTCTTCCCAACCATGCTTCTTCTACGCCCAAAACCTACATGAACTTCATGGGAAGAAGTCTTAGTGTATTATGATCCTCTAAAACCTAATAGTCCAATATCATTTATATACTATCAAATATATTCCATCCAACTATATAAAACCTTTTTAAAAATATTTTTATAGTACTTTTAGGTTTTCATTATAGTAGGAAATAAATTTAACCTTTTGATGAAACAAATAATCTAAGGAACTTATCACAATAATCTTACATAGAATAACACCCATCATGTGATAAGATATTTATTAATATGTAGGTATGTAAATTTTCTAGTAATTGAAAGTATAAATTAAGTTGGTTCTAGGGAACCAACTTTAGTAAACTCCCACTTACATTAGATCCAACTTCTAACAAACTTGTTATCCTCACATGATAAAAAAATTTGAGGGATAGTTATAGTTATTGGGTCTGCCCTATTCCTTTGATTATTTTACTTAATGTGAATCCACCCTTTTGATAAAATCCCTCAATGGGTTATATCACTGAGTATTGACCTTTTTTCCATTATATAAAACCGTGAAACCTTAGCTAAAACCATATCCTAAAAAAAAATTAACCTGATTCTGAAGATACATAAAAAACTACAACATACTCAGACTATTTAGAAATTGGAAACCATATGTTGTAATAATTTTTCCTTACATATTAACTTAACCTTGCTATAATTCCATTTCAAGATTATTTTAAGGAAAAATAGTTTTATATCCCCTTAAAAATAGTATTCCCCCTTTTATAAAAAACATAAACTCATCCATTTATACTTTCTCAAGTACTATCATATAGTTCCGGATGAAAGTATATGCATTTCATTCAGTTTCTATTTGATAATATCCCTATGTGTTTTATGCAACATCAATATCAGACCTTAGTATATATATTATAATATAAAATATATTACAAAGTACTCATATGCATATATAGTCTATTCATTATAAGAATCTCTCCCAATGTTTTCACAAATCATCCTAGAGAGATTTCATGCCATGTGACACTACCGATGATTCAGTCTTAAATTGGTCCATCTTGTATTTTTTAATACCTTATCAATATATATACTATGAATTCAACTTATAAACCCCATATATCAATGTATGTAGATTTTTATCCTAGAACTAGGTTTACTATTTTAGTTCATTCATGGAGAAATTATTTTTATTCTTAATTTACTATAAGACTAATCATCTATTTTATATGTTTTATCAATATATCTATATTATAAACCATAAATCCCCCACTGACCTCTTATATAAAAATGAAAAATATTTAATTAAAAATGAATATTCTATGATCATTATGTTTGTTTCAATCCCTGAATATATCACTAAAATATTCATACCTTATTAGAATTATTTGGTGCCAATAACTCTTTTGGTTGAATCATATAGGAATATTACATGATGTTTTCTACAAGGATGGTGGTATTTAAATACAATCACCTAATAAAATTATCATATAAGGTGGATAGGAAAAATAAATCACTTTTGGATTTTATTATGATGACAAATATACATTTTTTTAAAAGATTATATCTATAAATTTCATGAATCCTTCAGTAACCAATCGAGCCTTATTAGTTCTAGCTTATACCATCTATTATTGGTTTCTATTTAATACCCACCAATGGATTTTCATGAACTGGATAAGTTATGAAAATATTAACTATATTTTGGTATTGGAATCCAACTCTGAATTCATATAAAATTTCCAATATTATTCTATTTTTATTTACCACTTCGGGTAGGATTAATTATTATTATAAAATAAAATATCACTTATCATGGTGAAAATAAAACCACCAATTTGGTTTTAACTTTCCTATTTTTTTTCCCTGTCTTTGGAAGAACACCTTCCATTGAATATGGTGGTGTTTATTTCTCCTATAATAACTCATAATCATCTATATCCTTAACCTCATTGAATTAAAATCTTCTCCCATTGTTGAAAAGGGGTAGTGCTTCCCACTTATAGTAATATAATTAGACTAGAATAATACCTTTATATACTAGGGATTGTAATATCTTGAGTAGATATTGGATAATTAACTAAAATCCACTTAGTGCTTTCTTTGATGTTTATTTGTAGAAAAATATAGCTTTAACAAATAACTCTAATCAAAACATATAAAACAATACCATAATGGACATCTTTTATATAAGGACTTATGACACCATTAGTAAATATAGTTGATATATTTTTATTTTTTATGTTGATATTTTTGAATCATGTCTTGAAGGGAATTATGGAAAAATTATAACACATATAAGGCTCCTCATTGATTCTCCTTGCACAAAAATCAGGTCCTTGAGGTTTCTAAGATAAAATGAGTCCATGAGAATCTCCACTCAACATTTAATGATCAATTAATACATTATTAAGATATTATTAAATAATACCACCCATAGGATCTTATATATTTTACCATGTGTATACATTTATCTACTAATAATTCCAAAAAATTCATAAAGGAATCTCAGGGAGTTTATGAATTTACCTATATCTTCTCCTTAGAATAGTTCATGAGGTATTTCTGAACTAACTCTAGGATATTTTTTATCTTACCTTTATTTATAAAGGTTTATTTATCTAAAAATTAATAATTATTTCAATAATACCTAATGTTTTTAGCTAAAAAGATCATAAATTTCCTACTCGGTATATACTTGAAAACTAATATTAGTTTCAATTGACTAAGAATTATCTTCGCACAAATGATTATGGGTATTATATATTTATATTCATAATTCATTTCTAATTTTAGATATCTATGATTCATGTATTATTAAACTATTAAGTATGAAATTCCATAACAACATTCATTTTAAAATTAAATAATGTATCATTTCATCTAAATAGTAACTGAGATAAATGTTTTAGTAATAAATATAAAATAATAGTTTGATGAGAATAAATCTATTTGGGAATTGTAATTTATTTCCTCCTCTTAGATAAATTAAAAATAACCCTTGTTCGTCTACTAAGTGATTTTACCTAACTTCTTGTAATGTTTCTAAACTTCCTTGGTACCTTTATTTGGATAAATTATATGAATGGAATATAGTATGTAATACCCAAGAATACAAACCTAAATATTTCATGCAATGATGAATATACCTGATGTATAATATTTTGTTTGCTTCCTCTTCAATTCATTTCAATTCCTCTTCTATTGTCCTTTCTTGATACATTTGAATTAAATAGTTTCTCATTCACTACACTACCTCTGAATAATGTTCCTATTTGGAAGATGTTATAAACGCATCTTTGAATTTGAAATGGTCATGGTTTTTTTAACCTTTTTCACTTTTTCACCATAAGGTGTGATAAACCATGGTTCTACCATTCCTTATATTCCTAGAAAATAATAGTCAAGAGATTCCTGACTATATTCTCCATATTTTTCATCCTATAGTTTTGGAAAAATATAAATCATCCAGGTTATAATTATGATAATATGTGATTAATGGATAATTTATTGTCCATATAAAATCTAAACTTTACTAAAAAGTCAATATAAATCATAATTTAAAAGTAAATATCACTATCTAGTTACCCATCACTCAGTTTACATTGGTATAGTGTAGTTAAAATCTCATTTACCTTATGCTTCTCATTTTTCTCCTCAAAATTTAGGATATGAGATATCATGGTGTATGAATCCATGTATTTTTGTTATATCTTCACCTATCTAGACATAGATTATAGAATGATAAAATAGATATTAAGAGAATATTTCATTTATCACTTGTAGGAATCATTTTCACCTTTGCTCGCTCAAAGAGCTTAGTCATCAAGAACAGGGGACTCCATCACATCGTGTAAATTTTCATATATAAGTGTATTGTATAAACAGTTGTACCACTATTGGAAATTTGTGTTGGTGAGGACATGGTATGTGTCTAAGAATGATCATAGTGTTCTCATAGTTTCACTTTCCATTTTTATATAATAAATAAAAGATAATTTTATAACATTATCTTGATTACTGAGTGTGATGTATTAAATTTTATTTTTTTTCTTCCAATATTTTTTCAAATCTCAATATCCCACACCATTGGATTCATAATATCCTATCACATGGATATTATAGTGTAAAGGATCTATATTCCCATTCAAATAACCAATATGAATTCCTTAATAATTACTTAAACGTATTTAGGTAAATAGTCATCTCAACTACATTAATTGGTAGTTACTTGATCTGCTGAGTGGACTCCCCAATCCTAAAATCCTAACTTAGATTTTCTCAACACTATACTCTAAGTTTCACCAAGTCTTACGGAGGCAATAGAACCTTGATTCTAATTAGGTTAGTTCAAACCAAAACTTCTTTTAGAACTCCCCAATAATTAAAAGAACCCTAACAGAGTCCATAAAAGTAATTTGAACTATGGTTTCATTATAACTCAATTAATGGAAGGATTTTCAAACATAATAATTTCTTGAGGGGTTTTTTCATATTATTCATAAATATACATTATTTTATCTTTAATGTTATTATTAGTATTATGTGGGTTTTACATAATTAATTAACCATGTCTTAATAAATTAATTTATACATAATCCACTTAATTTATTTTTTCTCATCACGCTTGTTATTTCATTTACTTTATGTAATCCTTTTTAATCATATAATAAAAATTTCATCACATAAATAAATAAATAAATAAAAATTCATTGGAAAAAACAAAATAAAAATTTGTTATGATCATGATATTTTTCTAATGTTTTCTTTATTGGTAGGATGATAAACCAACACTTAACCCTAGAGGAATAACTTCTTGATCTAGTATTGGATTGAGTTATATCATTCCACATTTAACCATGGGTATCTCTTTGGTTGGTTTCACCTTGACTCAGTCTGGAACCATATCCTTTATTCTTCAAATCCTTCCTTTACATCTACTTACGTAGTCATAGGTGAGGGGAACTATAGGTTAGGGGTTTCATAAATAAATCATGGACACATAGGACAGTACATAATAATGTAGAAATGATGATATAAACATCATCATATTAAATTTAATTAATAAATTTATTATAGAAACCCATGAAATAAATAATTGAAGTAAATAAAAATTTAACACTTACATAGGTTGATTAAGCTCATGATTATCCATGCATATAATAGCTATACATTAAACCATCTACAATTTACTTGAATTCATTCTTTATTCAGATGAATTTCTAAAATTAATATATTAGTCATATTTTTAATTAAATAATTCTTTATCTTAATTATCCACACAAATTTTCCATGAAATTCTCATCCACTATAATTTTAACTAAATATTATAAATTAATTTTAATAAAAATTAATTAATTACATGGTGTGTACTGTAGATAACATGGAACACACCCTCATGCTTCTGTTCAAACCCATTTCTGGTGTTTAGATATTACATGGCATGTATCTTCTTTTGATACAGCATGTGACTAACACTATATATATTCTTTTAATTATGTAGTGTACTTGCATGACATGTATTCCAACATGGTGTACCACTATTTACTTAGCATATTGTTCTGTGATTTAGTCTTTGTAGTCAGTTCAGTGTTTATATCTACATAGGATTCCATAAATATACTCATCAGGTACTGTTGTAAATGCTTGTGCAGTAAAAAAGTGTACAAAAAATATACACATCATGTATCTTCAGAAATACATGGATAATATTTAATAATATATTTAATATCACACATGACTTATAGAAATAACTCATCATTAAATTCATGAGAAAAAAACCCTATCACACAATATGTACAGCCAACTATATATTGTGTAGTTTATTTTTCTTTAATTGATTAATTTATTCACATGTTGAATCACCCAAAAATTTATGTCTCAGCATGTTCCTTGTGTGATTTTTCCCAAATTACATGGTTTGTATATCTAGTTACACAGTGTATGATTTGTTACTATCCACCCACACTACACTCCAAGTATTTCAATGTGTATCTTGAGTAGTTTATTACGTGTTACACATAATGTACAACCTAGTATGTATTGAATACCTCACGTAATGATATGTTTATTAGATGAAAATTATTACATGACATGTATTAATTGCATGTCTTGTAATTTGACCACACATATTCCTTGATTTATATAGGGATAAACCATATGGGTATACATGGAGTGTATGCCAAATACTCGATGTGTACTCTATATCATGTCAAGTTCCAATAGGGTGTCAATAATCAGTGTGTAATGATGTTTCACATTGTACCCCCACATGATGTTTTATTATTTTCAGGGTTCATTCTTGTGTGATTGAAAAACAGTACACATTATGTACTTTTCCATTACATGTTATTCCATAGTGTAATATATCTAGAATCCTCAGCACCTACATATGGGATTATTGAGCATTTTTTAGTAGTTCTTGGTATATTATTAGTCATATAAAATTAAACGGTAATATAATCTCGACTTTATGATTAATAATTGAAAATTTGGATATGAAAATCTAATAATAAAATATGTAATTGATCAAAAAAATATTTATAAATTAATATATGATTTATTTGATACCACTTGAAGGATTTGGGGTATAGAGTAAGTGGTTGGTCACATTCCCAATAATTTTTTTCATCGATTACTTTGAATTGAATCCTTAGAATTAGATGAATCCAACTTTAGAATATGCATAGATATGATATTTTCATATATGGTTTATAATTAATTTATAGACAAATATTATCTCAACTTGATAATTCTTTCTTCATTGATTTTTTTTGGACTTCATGTCATACATTTTTTTTTGTAAATAATATAAAGTAGAATTTCTATATAATTATCCCAAATTGATCCCTAAATCTTATAATTAAAATGATGGAACTCCATGTACTAGCATAGAGGTACTAATAATATTGAATCATTCACCATTTATTACAATAAGAATTCCTTTGGCTTGGAAGAATTATTTCTTGTCCTCTAGGTCTAGGGAGGGTAGAGTAATATGATGTTATATTATTCTTGAAAGTGTTCTTGAGTGATTCTATTTGGTATGTAAAGAATACCCTTATTGTTGGAATATTACCTAAGTGGTAAAATCAACTTGTAACCCTTAATTATACCTGAGTTCAAATCCATGTGGTGTTAAATTTTTATGATACTCTAATAATACTATAGCAGTTTAGTGTTGTGAGTAATGTAGAAGATAATTTATTAGCATATTGTATCAATGGTATTATTCATCACAAATGGTTTTCCAGACCATGATTAAGGCCTTTGAGACATGGGGCCTCTAGATCGTCAAAATTTTATGGGCCTCTCTTTTTCACGAGAGAAAATTTTGACATGTGGAGTGTAGAAGGGTGCAATGAAATTGACCTATAATGCATTGGAGGAAATATAAACATATAACAAGTGGAAGGTTCTAGACAAAAGTTTGGGGTGGAGGCTAGTGTGATTGTATGATAGGAAGGTAAGAGGAACTGTTGCAATTATATTTATTCATTTGGACCATGTATTAGTATTTCATGCTATTAGGCCTTTGGGTTATCAAATTGTAATGGTCCTTCAATCCACAAGTCATTTAGTCTATGTAAGCACTCCAACTTAACCCATAAAATAGGGTTTTTTATGAAATAAAAAAATGAAATTGGAGGAAGACAACAATTCTCATACAACTTTAGAAATGATATAATTTGAGTTATATACTTAGGGCTAGGAAATTAATAATTTCATGGAGACCCTTGTCTAATTTTTAACTCTAAAAACCCATGTCAAATAATAATAATTATAATATTATTATATTCCATAACATGAACTAACTCATAGATATTTAAATATCGTTTTTTAAATAAATCAATCAATATTTATTTAAATAACATTGAATAAAATATATCATTTCCATTGGACCCTTAACTTGGCTCATCAATCCACCTTTAAATTTATCGAAATGTAAATAATAAATATTTATTTAAATAAATAAATATAATTTTATTATTCATTCAATAAATAAGTAAAAATTATATTCACTATCTGGACAATAAATATTTATTTTAATATTCAACTAACTAAATAAATAATTATTTATTACCTTATGAATAATAAACAAGAGATAAATATATATTATATTTTAAAACTTTAAAATAATATTTATTTAATATTTAAGTCATATATATTAGGAACTAAATAACCAACGATCGAATTTATATGATCAAAATAAATTGAATAATTATTATACTGCAAGTCAGTCATGATATTTATTCAAACTGTAAGATTCAAATATAAGTTAACTAAGATTTTGGATGCAAATAGAGTGTAACCCCCCCCCCCAAATCCTCATTCTTAGTAAAATTATGTGAGATGGATTAAAGTCCAATATTAGTATCCAGAAACACATCAAGGAACCTATAGAGAAAGAACTTAATATTATAATAACAACAACCTCATATAAACTCTTAATGTGTAATATAATCTATTTGTATTAATACCTCATTAACCAGGTTTCATACTTGTTTCATAGACCTGTATTCTTGATTTATCTTTCTTTGATTGCCTAAAAAGAACTTCTCGATGAATCAACAAGGACATGGATTTTGTCAGATAATTTTATCTCAATCAAAGATCCAAGGATATCATCTTTTTTAATATGAAAGTGAAAAATGGTTCCCTAAATTATTCATTAATGTATATCACTTATGACACGCCCAATGTAACCCACCTCAAAGTGAACATATTTCATCATGGTTTTTATCAATGCGTGAAATTACACTATTCATGATAAATATTAATAATAACTCAAGTCTAAGGACTAATACACACATTCATATATAGGAATATATAATGACACATATACTAATAAATTTGTATTGGTGATTCTATTCTCGTAACCTCCTCTCTTAGAAATTACCAAATGAAAAATTCATGGAAAGAAGTCTTAATTTTTTATGAGCTTCCAACACCTCATAGTCAAACATCATCTATATATTGTCAGGTAGATTCCATATGACTATTGTATATATGTTTAAAAATATTTTCATATCACTTCAAGGTTCTCATTATAAAAGGGAAAATTTAACATTCTGATGTGAAAAATACTCTAAAGACATTATACATTAATTTTACACAAAATAACACTTTTCATGTGATAATATAATTATTAATATTCAATTATGTGAATATTTTAATGGTTTTGAGATATGGAAAAAGTGATTGGTACTATTCCTAATAATGTATTTCATCAATTTTCTCATATGAAATCCTCAAAACCAAAAAAAATATAACCTTGTAATACTTTAAGAGATAATATTTTCCATACAATTTATAATTAATTTATAGGGACAAGAATTACTTTCTCTTGGTATTCTTTTTTTTTAAATTGGATAAACCATTCTTATCGTATCAACATTGTAATTAAAGATTCATATTATACTCTCTCCAAATCCACATTTGATCCATGAATATTGGAACTTTAATTTTGGAACTTTATATGTTATCGAGGATGATCCAACCAACTTTCATTATTTTAAATTGATTTAAAAAAAATTATTTGGCTGAGAGAACGTTTTCTCTTATTCACTTGATCACATGAGAGGGATGAGGAGGATCATAGATCTTTATTTATGAGATAATTATTGAGAATATATCTTTGGAGTTAGAGAAAATTCCATATTGAATTAATTATAAATGCGGTTGAAATGCCATGAATCCAATAACCTGGAGCTGGTGGTTATTTTATTACATCAGTATAGAATAGATAGAACATAATACACAGTAACCAAAAATTTAGAAGTCTTAAGAAACTAAATAAATAAATAAGAATTAAATTACATTTAAAACATAAGATAAATTATTTTAATATAAGAAAACTTTATAATTTATCCATTAAATTTGGTAAATCAAATGTAGTATTCACCCTGGTTTCCTAAAGAAATATAAAACAATATAAATGGGTATGAATATATTCTCTGTGAGGGGGGACGTAAAGAAATATTTCATACGTAATAATGGAATAAATAATAAAAATAATTCCATAAAAAATAGATTTTTCAACATAATTTATCCAATAAATAAATACATAGGTGATAATAACTGATCTCATGAGCTTGAAATAAATACATTCATAACATAACATTATAAATAATTATGTGGAAAAAATAATTGATTTCATAGTGATTGAATTAATATTTTCAAACATATTAATCTTATTTTTAAGCCCTCATTTCAATAAATCATACATAAATGGGTAATAAATACACCTAATTGCTCATCCAGTTTCCCTCATGAAGCCTACCGATTTATTGAGGGGCTATATAAAATGGGTTTGTCTAATCATATTACAATTCTAATGAATACATAATATGAATAAAATTGATAAAAAAATGCATATTAAATAGTTTATTAAGGAACCTCATACATAAATCATTGATATGTAATCGATAGTTTCTCATATAGTTACATGGATATATAGAATTTCAACATTTCCCCATTCAATGGAAGAATATGTTTATCTAGGTGAATATCCCACAATAAACATAGAAACAATAGGATATTCACAAAGTAATAAAAAGAACCCTTAGCATAGGAATGATTATAAGGATTTAATTGAGTTTAATTTCATGAATTGGGGACATCAATAGTAAATAATTTTTCATTATGGTTCATAAAGAGCTTATGAGTCATCCAAATCGTATTCCTTGGGAGTTTCAAACCAGGTGTATTGTTAGGTCCACATGTTGTGTACTAAGTGAATGTCAACATAATAACCAAATAGTATTTTCTTAGGTTTATTACCCCTAGTTCCATTTTTCTTATATAAAATACCCACTTTTTTGTATCCAGATAGGGATTACATTACTAGGAAACAAAACACTCTTTACTTTACCAAAATCTTAGGATGTTTTATGGCTATGAGAGTGTTTAGAATTATAAAAACTTATGTTGGGAGTATAATGAGAGGTAATTGTGATATATCATTGATAATATGAAAATGATTTTATAATAATTATGTATAATAATATTTCATATTGAAATGAAAATTAATTGGGGGACAAATAAAGGTTAAAAGGGAATTATGGACCCTTATTTCAATATAATAACATCTTGGAAAATGGATATAATAAGAGGGAATAAGTAATATATGAATAATAATATATCATATGGATGATAATAAAATGTAATTAAAATCATGTAAGTATATGAAAAATAATTTTAAATGAAATTATAAAAAAATAAATGCAATTGAAAAGGAAAGATGGGGATTGGAAACCCTCACATGCAAGGCAGTTTATAAATCTATATAATAAATCCATATAACCATATAAACTTATTGGAGATAATTTTGAAAGGTAAAATGAGACATAATTCATGCTCAATGCCTTTATAGTGGGGAGGTATGATAGAATGGGTGGAAGTGATCTCCTTTTATAAGTGAAAGTGAGGCACATATCCTTTAAAACTAAAGATGGGTGAAGGGTAATAATGAAATCAAATGGTAGTTAGGTTAGTTAGGTAATTATATGTTTGTGAGATATGAAAGATTTAATATCCTACCCAAAAAGATTCAATAAGGTGTATGTTTCATTTTAATCTTCATAATTTTGAACCACTTTAAATTACCACTTTTACCCCCATTCCCCTTAATTAAATATTTTCCACGGTAATTATTCTTTTATAAAAACTATATGATGACCCATTTTACTAAATTTTGACATAATGAATCATAATTTATACTCTATTTAATCTAAGTAAATTTAAAAATATGATAAAATTATCTTTTTAATTAAAACAGAATATATTGAAAAAAACTATTTTAGTATAAAATGTCTATTTTTATATTAAGTGTTTTAATTATTATTTCATATAAATTACTAATAAAATGAGTGTTAATATTTTTTTATATGTTTTAAAATCATATTATATTCATAATTTAAAATATCTAAATTTCATTTATTTAGATAAGAATACAGAACACTTAATATAACAATTCATTAAAAATAAAACATTTTAGAAAATTTCCAAAAATTTACCTTAATCAAATTTTGATATTCATCATAAAAAATGATTTAAATTATAAAATTTAAAAAATTAAATTTTAAATATATTTTTGAAATATATATATTTCTGATATACTATAATTATAATTTTATAGAATATGTTTTCTAAAATAATTTTAAAGATATAGTGTTTTCCTAATACAAAATAATGTTGGGTCCTATATTCCCCCTCCTTAAATAATGTTATAATCTAAATTTTTTATATGTGTAATATCATAAAAAAATATGAGTAGTTATTCATCATTTTTTCTTCAGGTTCCCATATAGCTTCCTCAAACTAGTGATTCCACTAGATTACTTTCATCAGTTGTGTTGTTTAATTCTGAAATACTTTCTTTCTATTGTTAAGAATCTATATAGACTCTTTATTATAAGACAAGTTAGTTTCAAGCTATATTTTCTCAGTGGTTAGTAAATTTGTAGGCTCTAAAATGTACTTCCTTAACTTTTTGACATGGAATTTTCTATGAACTTTATAAATATTGGGTGGAAAATCAAAATGATAAGCCACGACTCTAATTCTCTATAGAATATAAAATATACCAATGTGCATCATTCCTAGCCTCCCCTTCTTATCAAACCATATAAATCCCTTATATAGTGATTATTTTAATAATAATTGATCACCTACTTGGAATTGTAAGTCCTCCCTTCGATTATCAGCATTGCTTTTATGTATTCTTTGAGCTGTCTTGATAAGATTATGGATATCTTGAACCTATTTAGTTGTAACTTCAATGATTTATCAATCAACTAGCCTCTTTTACCCAAACTTATCCCAGTTATTTATAGTATGAAATCATTTCCCAAATAAGGCCTCATAATATTCCATTTTTATACTCTAATAGAAGATATTTTTTACAAAAATTAAACTATAGATCGGTATTGGTCCCATGTTCCTTGGAAGTCAAGTGATCATGACCTCATCATATCCTATAATGTTTGTATAGTTCTATTATACTACTCATTTTTCTGAGTATGGTAAGAGATTCTCAAGTGAATATTTTTGTTCAAATCCATTTGAATACTCCTATAGAATTTAGATGTGAAATTATGGTCATGATCGAATACAATTTATAGAGTTTCACTATGAATCCTCATAACATTATTAATATATATTCATGTAATATGTTCAAGGGGTAAATACTACCTTATTGATAGGAATTGATCATACTTGGTAATTCAATCCAAAATAGACCAAATAGCATCATTATTCTTAGATATATTATAAATTCTATTATCAAATTCCATTTTGATATTTCCCCACTTCCATATTAGTAAAGGGAGGGGTTGAATTACACTATTTGGAAGTTGTCTCTTGGGTTTTACTTATTGGAAAACGAAGCATCTTGACATGTATTTATTAATTTATTGATTCATGTTTTCCCACAAAAATTGATCCCTTAAATCCCTATATATATTGGTACTATAAGGTCATATAGATAAATTCAAGTTATGAGATTCATCCAACAATTCCCTCTTCAGCTTGGGTGCTGATGATACACATAGTCGCTTAACAAACTTCAACACACCATCTTCATAGGTGAAGTCGGTCGATCACCTATTTTTTGAATTTAATATTATTTTTTGACCTTTATCTTCCTTTTAAGACTTATTTATCATCTCTAGTAAATATTTTTGAGAAAATACTTGGAAATGGAATGATTTTTCCCCTTCATTCATAATTTCCATATCCAAAATTACAAAATCCATGAATATTAGATCCTTTTTTATCCTCATCATAGATAGGAATTCATGATACTTCCTACTAAATGAATCTTCCACCTTATTTTCCATAATAGGGTAGTAGTATATTGCATAATCATTTTCCTTGAGTAGTTTTATCTATCTCCATTTTCTGGTGCTCATCTCTTTCTACATGAATATATACTTCAAACTTTTTTATCCATATATATATCACATTTAAACTATAAAGATAGTGTCTATATATATTCAATGAAAATAATATATCTACCATCCTAATATCATCATTTGGATTGATTTTCCCATGGGTATTCAATTTCCTAGATGTATAAGTAATAACTCTATAATTTTTCATTAGTGAGAACCTAATTCATTTCTTTGTTGCAGCATTGTATACAGTAAATCATTCATTTCCAAATGTAAGGTTAATATTGGTGAATTGATCAATTTTTTCATTATTTATTCAAAAATTTCTTAACATTACTTTTACCATGTCAATTTTACCCCTTTATGTGTCAACTTAGTTAACATATTATCTAGTGAGGAAAATGTTTCAAGAAAATCTCTGATAGTTACCTTTTAAGCCAAGGAAACTATGTGTGTCTATTATATTCATTGGGGTAGGACATTCTTTAAAAACCCTTATTTTTTACGGTCAACTAATATTCCATCCATGGAGATAATATGGCCAAGAAAATAAACTTATTGAATCCAAAATGGATAGTTACTAAATTTTGCATGCACCTCTTTCTTCCTTAGAGTGACAAGGATGATTCATAAATAGTTTTTATGTTATTAATATCTCTTTGAGTATATCTAGATATCATTAATGAAAAACATAAAACATTAATCCTAATAATGCTTGAATACTTTATTCATTAAATTGATAAACATAGAGGGTGAATTAGTTAAACCAAAGGGCATTCTAGTGAACTTATAATTTGCATACCATGTATGAAAAGTATTCTTTAGTATATCATTGTTCTTGATGATAACCAGAATAAAGATCAATATTTAAGAAGTATTGATCCCATTTAAAGGATAATTTTTTTATAGTAATGTAATTGATTTCCCTATATAAATAACTTCATAGATCCATCCTTCTTCATAAATAACACAGGCGCTTCCCAAGGTAAAACACTGGAGAATATGAATTTTTTATGACACAAATATTGAAATTGTTTATTTAATTTTACCAATTACACTTGAGAAATTATATATGGAGGATTATATATGGGTTTTGAATCAGGAATAAGATTAATAGAGAATTTAATTTCACGGTCATTTAGATATCTAGAAATTTTCTCAGGGAATGCATTAATATAATCCCTCACAATAGATAGATCCTCTATTATAAGAATACCCATCTCATTTGTTAATTCATCTTCTCATAAAATTTCATTAAGATGATACAATATAGGTGGTTTTAAACATGTATTAAGAAATAAATTATCTCCTTTTCAAATAAGAGATTATATTCCATACATAGATATTGTAATCTACATCTCATGATAATACATTATTGTATTATAATTTCAAAGATAATCCATCCCATGGATTATATTAATTTCAGCCAATGGTAAAATAAAAAAGTTGGTGTCTAAGGAACCTATACTCGTTTTAAAAGATACATAACAACATAAATTCATTTATATAATATTTACACTATGTTTTTTAAGTGAAAACTCCTTCCTTAATGCAGTAGGGGATAATTAAATCTTCTTAGACAACCTATAAGATATAAATGAGTGTATAGATTCAGAATCAAATAATGTATTAGATAAATTTGAATTTATGACCAAAATTCTAGCTATAACATCACTTGGGACCTAAAATTCTCATGTGGTGATGGAATAAGCAAGTTCTTACTCCCTTAGCCTCTTATGGGGTTGATTCCCTTGATGCTTGGGGCATTGATTTGAATAGTACCCTATTTCCTAGGAATTGATGTATTAAAAATTTATGGATTATTTCTTTCCCTTAAACTCATTAGCTTTATGGAATTTATCTCAAAGATTTTAACAAACATATATTCCATTTAATAAATCACAATGGTGTTTCTTCCCATAGTTATTTCATGATGGGAATTTTAACCTTCCCTTCTTCTCCTTTTCCAACAGTAATCAATCGCCCTTTTATTTTATTATTTAGCATTAAATGTATAATACTTGGAGAACTTATTCTCATCCTTAATGACACTTTTCACAATATCCTCATAATAAAAAAAATTATTTAGAGTTTAATAAACTTTTATTAAATGGTTTTAATCCATCAAATAAGGGATCAATCTTTCTTTTGAGATTTTGTACATAATCTGTAGCATGTATTAATAACCGTGTGAATTTTTCCTAATATTCTACAATAGATTCCACTTAATTTTTTCTTAAATTCAGATTATATCTTTCCATTTAATCTCTTTTATTATTATGGAAATATTTCTCCATAAATATCATTTTAAAAGAATTTCATTCCATGCTTTTAATATCTTCATCCTTCTTGGTGTTTTGAATCAAAACCACTAGGGATTGGTATCCCCTATTAGTTGATATCAACCATAATGACCTCCTCACTAACACTATATACAAAATAAATGGATATCTTTTTTAAAGGCTTAATAAATTTCTGGGAAACTAATAAGCTTGTGGTCCCATTGAAATCTTGAGGATGTTGCTCCATGAAGTGATCCAACATTGTTAAACCATGATAAGGTTTACCAAGTTGTTCCAAAAAAGTAATATTATTTATCATAACCTGAGTTAACTACCCTATTATATTCATAATTTACCTGGATTCAATTCCATTATCATTGATTTTGTTAGTGGAAATATTGACACTAATTATGGGTGTTGACATGGTTTTCATTCCTTCCGTTATTCCCCATTTCTAAATAACAATATATAACTATTTAGTTCATGAATAAAACTATGAATTATAAATCATAGTACATAATTCCTATTATTTTATTACAGATTCATTCCATGAAATCTATAAATATTTATATAATATCTTATGGGTATGTCATAAGGTTATGTTCACTAACCATGTTCTTCTATATATAGTTCCTAAGGTTTTACTAAATTTCTATCATACTGACTATAATACCCTGAAACCAGAACACTAGAGTTGTTATTTATTTTATTAGATCATTATATAATACATAGATTACAATATACAAGATTAGATAGTTTAGTAGTATTAGAAAACTAGATACATAACTAGACATTACATTACATTGAAAACTCAAGATACATTATTTGAATACATGAAATATTTATTATTTATCCTTGAAATTTCATGTGTCACACATATTATTATTCATAGTTTCCTGGGGAAATGGAAAAAAATATATAAATGGGTGAGCTCAAACACTCAGTAAGGGGTCATGTACAACCTAATTTTTCATACATAATCATATAATCAATAATATAAACAAATTATATAATAAATGGAGTTGTGAGAATAATTTATCAAATAAATAAATTAATTGATAAGAATAAATAACATCATGAGCCTAAAATATATATATATATATAGTGTAACAATATAAATAATCACATGGATAAAAATAACTAATTTCATGGTGATGGAATTCATAGTGTCGGATATCTTAATCCTACTTCCAAGGCCTTGTTCCAAGACATCATTATTAAATGTTTAAGGTATACACCCAATTACCTAACTAGTTTGAATCACATGACCTACTGATTCATTGAGAGGCTATATAATTTAGGGCCCCACCCATTATATAATGAGTACAATTCATCCATAATATGAAGAAAATTGATAAAAAAAAATATATATCATAATGTTCCCTATGGAACCTCATACATAAATCAAGGATAAGTAATCAATAGTTTCCCATATATAAACATGGATATACAAAATATCAATATTTCCCCATTCAATAGAATAATATGGCTATCGTAGTGAATATCTCTCAATCAACTTAGAAATAATATTATATTCAAAATGTAATGGAAAGTTTCCTTATCAAAGTAATGATAGAAATTAAGTAGTTTAGAGAACTTTTAGGGTTTGGGGATATCAAAAGGGAATAATGCTTCATTATGTTTCATAAAGATCTCATGAACCATCCAAAACAGATCTCCCATAAGTTTCAAACCAAGTGTATAGTTAAGCCCACTAGTTGTGCATCAAGTAAAGGTCAAGTTAATACCCAAAAAAATCTGGTTTTATTTATGCTAAGTACATCTATGATAGTACTTACATATACTTTTCTATATCTAGATAGGGACCCCATTTCTAGGATACCTCATGCTATGTACTTTAATAAAAAATTTGGATCATTTATGCCTATAAGAGTGTTTGAGTATTTTAACAGCTTATAAAGATAGTATAATGAGAGGGAATAGTGATCTATAATTGATAAAATAAAAAATTGTTGATAAAAATTAATCATAATAACATTTTACATTGAAATGAAAATTAATTAGGGAGGATAAATAAAGGTTAAAAAAAGGATTTGGGACCCTTAATTCAATATAATAACGAATTGGAAAATTCTATAATGATTGAAAATAAGTAATATATTATTAATAATATATAAAATGTATGATAATTCCAAGGAATACAAAACATTTAAGTATATAAAATAGAATTATACATGCCATTATAATAAAATAAATTTAATTGAAAAAGGAAAATGAGGATTGGAAAACCATACATACAATGTAGCTTTTTAAAGCTTTTGAAAAACTCCTTAGAACATTAGAAATTAATTTTAGAGACTCATGAAATGTAAATGATATATAATTCATTATCAATAGTTTTATAATAGATAGATATGGGAGATTGGGTAGAAGTGAGCACCTTTTATAGGTAAAAATGAGGGACATTTCCTTGGAAACTAAAGTTAGGTGAAGGGTAAAGATTGAATCACATGGGAGTTAGGTAAGTTAGGTCGAGAGGTATTGGTGAGACTTGTGAGACTGACTTTAGTACCTAAAAAAATTCTTCTATAGTATTTATGTATCATTTTAATCATCAAAATTTTTAACTACTTTAATTTACCTTTTTTACCCCCATTAACCTTGATTAAATATTTACCATGGTAATTATTCTTTTAATAAAAATATAAGATGACCTCGCTTACCAAATTTCAATGTTATTATTATGAATTTGGAATCCGTTAAATCTAAATCAATTTCTAAATATGAGAAAATTAACTTTTAAATGAAAACATAAGATATAGAAAACAATAATTTTGTATAAAAATGGATTTTTATACAACAAGTATTTTTATTCTTATTTCCAATCAATTACTAATTAAATGAATGTTAATATATTTTTTATATGAGTAAAAATGATTTTTGTTTCATCATTTAAAAGATATAAATTTAATTTATTTATATAATAATACACAATTCTTTAAAGAATAATTCATGGAAAATAAACCATTTTAGAAAATATCAAAAAATCACATTAAGTTAATTTAGATAATCGGTATCCAAAAATGATTTAGATTACAAAATTTAGAAATATAAATTTTAAAAATATTTATGAAATAAATCTATTTCTACTATACTATAATGATGAGTTAATAGAGCATGTGTTCTAAAATAGTTTTATAAATATAGTGTTTACCTGCAATAGACGAATTTTGGGTGTCGTAAAAATTATCTTTATCTTCAAAAATACTATAACGGGATTTATATATATATGATGGAGAATTAGTTATTGAAAAATGGACCCTTAACCAATATATTAATTCTAATTAAACCCCACATTGAATAATTATAAGATTATTATTATTATTATTTCCTCAATGTGCGTTAAACTCATAGATTATTTAAATATCATTTCTTAAATAAATTAATTAATTAATATTTAATTCAATGATATTAAAAAATTTCATTTTTATTGAACCTTTAACTCATCCCTTCGATCCTCCTCATCATTTATCAAACCATGACTAATAATTATTTATTTAAAAAATAAATATCATTGTATTATTCAATTAGTAAATAAATAAATATTATATTCAATAATATGGAAAATAAATATTTATTTAATATTCAAGTTGTATATATATACTTTTGAGTAAATAGAGATTGAATTAATTTGATTAACACATCTTGAATAATTAATAAATTAAAATATAGGAATAATCTTTATTTAAACTGTTAAATTCAAATAGAATTTAACTAAGATTTTGGATACACATAGTGTGTGTCCCTTGAGTCCTCTTTCTTAATGGAATTAAGAAAACTAGAAAAAATTCCAAGATTTAAATCTATAAACACATCAACACACCCATTTAGAAAGAAGTTAATATTGTAATAAGGATGACCTTATACAGACACTCACTATGTAATATAATCTATTTGTCTTGATATCTCATCAGCAGGTTGCATACCTTATGTCATTTAACTATATGCTTTATTTATATCTATTTTACTTCTTGAAATATAAATATTGACATAACACCATATCCATATATTTATTATCAGTGTCATTTTAATCAAAGGTCCAGTGATATCTACTTCTAATAAATATAAAGAAAAAATATTTTATTAAATTATTCATTAATGTTGTATCATGAGTGACACACTAAATGTATCCTACCTCACAGCAAGCATATGTCATCATAGTTTTTATCAATACATAAAAGTATATAAATCATTGTATAAATTATTATTTATCTCAATTAAAAGGATAAATAAACATGTATATGATAATAATATGTAATTACACATAAAACATATGGAATTCCATTTGGTTGGTCAATTCTCATAACCTCTTATCTTAGAGATTACCAAGTGTAAACTTCATGAGAAGAAGTATTAATATCATATGATCCCCCAGCACCTAATATCCATATATCTTCTATATCCTGTCAGATAAATTACATATATCCATGGAACATATTTTTAAGAATTTTTCCATTGCAAACCCCTTGGGGGATTTATGATACAGACAGTGACTCAGGCATGACGCGGGTATTCAGTGACACAGGAATGACATGGACAGGCATAGAAATTATGGAGAAACTTTTTCCTTAAGCCTAAAATTATTGTAATGGGTATACCTCTACCCAGATAGAAATATGTATTTGATTTCATAATAAAAAGAGTCTTTGGAAACATCTTTTAAAAAAAGAATGTTTCCATAGAACTTCAAAGTTCTCATAATAGTGGGGAACTTCTATAAACTTTTGATGTGATAGATACTCTACGGTCATTATCAAATTGATGTTATGTAGAATAATAATCACCATGTTATGAGATATTTATTAATATTCAAATCTATTAATATATAATTAATCCAAATTATAAAGTAGTTGACTCAAGGGAACCAACTCCAATGTAATCCCACTTGCATAATGTAAGATCCCATATTTTTTCAGGTATATCCCTCTTTGAATTATTCATTTGAGACTTAGTGGCCATTTATTATTTAGATATTGAGATCCTTTGTTGGGGAAAATGACTTAAAGTCTGGGGATGAATGTTTTTTTCTATAATAGGGTCTGATTAAATGGGTTATGTGTTACCATGGTTTCTTGGAAATTTGAGAGGATTTTAAGGGGTGAGGGTTGTTTTATAAGTGAAATGGGCTGAAAAACCATATGTGGGACATTTACACATCATGTAAATAGATTACACATCATGTAATGTTTGTGTGATTTTTAATATTCAACTGAGATGATAGGTTTTTTGGCATATCCCATTAAAAATAATTACATGATTTGTAACTATATTACATGTTGTGTAATTCCCCGGCCTACAGTTTTAAAGTATATCGTGTTGTCAATTTTTATTTCATGTTGTATGCAGCTTCCTTCTCTCAACCCTAGGGCACCTTTTAGGTGATTTTGGAGTGAAAACCACCCTTATGGATGTCTCTCTTATGTGATCAATCCCTGGTAAGTGGTTTTGGTCTGTTTTTCCCTTATCTACCTTGTTTATTTAGATGTTGTGGTGTAATCTCTTGATCGTGTTCGTTGTTGGTTTTGATATTGATTGTTTTTTACTTAGGATACTTCTTTTGATAATCTATACCTTCTTCCTCGTGGTCGTTTTCCATTCGAATAATTGTTTGATCATTAGTTAAAGGTATAGGGTATAAGACTTAACCCTATGGTTTGATAATTTTCAATTATGTGCAATATTGAAATCATGCCAACATATCATGCACTGAAAAAATTAAAATGACTAATTGAATTAATCCCTAGAGTCCCCTTGGATACAATGGGTTTTTACCTATATTATAGCTATCATTTGGGTGAGATAACCCTTGAATATGAGTGATTTTTTAATGGCTTAAAGCATTTTTAGAAAGACATGGATTGTGGGTGTTTTTTTATATAGGTTCACCTTATCTTGGCCTATTTATTGAGATAACGGGCTTGTTTTTTGTTATGACCAATTGATATATGAAATGTATAGATGAAGGTTAAATGTTAATTTTCATAATTATCCATTGGGTCTATTGATGTGATATTATAATATCCTCATTTATATGACTTGTGTTAGGATTAAATGTTGAAATGCCTATATATAAGGCTAGGACTCATGACATGTATTGAAATTCTGATATAGTGGGAAAGTCCTAGTTAACCTGCTGAAATTCTTATATAATGGGATAAACCCAATAACACATGATGAATTGCAGATATAGCAGGCTCATCATAAATTAAATGCAGAAATTCTTATATAGAGGTCTTGACCCAGATTACTATGATTTATACCTTGTTTATAAGGTTATGGTTGGAATGGTTGTTAGACATGATCAAAGACATTCTGGTATGGTGTTAAAGTAGGTTGATGTGGTATTAAGATAATTTTTGAATTAATTAATACTCTTGTTTATTTCATTATTGCCTACACTTGTTATCAAACTGGTTATGTTTAGACATGGTGGTATAGACCTACTAAGTTATACCCACACATTATTTGGGTCATTGTATGGTACCTGATAAGATTATATGGATGCAGGTTTGGATAAGGGAAAAGTCCCTTTCTACTGATTGTTCTCTTACTAGATGGGCAGAATTTTGGAGATGGAACTAACATGGAGTTCAGGAGTAGGGACTTTTTAGTCTTTTATTGAGTCTTCTAGTTTGTTATTATTTATTAAATCTATCATGACATTTAGTTACATTACCACATGTTAGTACATTATTTCTTTATAATTTATGGGATAATTCAGTTGGCTTGATTATTGGTATTCCATTGTATTATATTATTTTTGTTGTATTGTAACTCTGTAACCAAGGTTTGTAGTCTCCCCACTATATATATCACACCCTCACTGCTAGTCGGCATCCTCTGGAATATGGGGATGTGTGTTTGTGGTCTCGTAACCAACCCTTTCTGGCCACGTGAGAGAGTGTCGGACTGGGGGATGTTACAAAGTTATATTAAAGGAAAGTTTTTTTTTCTATTTATTTACAATTTGGAAAAGGTAGAAATGAGACTAAGATATGTCGGGACTTAGTAATGATCATGTTCATGGGAGTTGTTAACCCATGTATGTGGGAAAATCCATGTTTCCAAGGATGGGATTGTTGTTTGTACTATGTGATTGTTACAGTTGATGTTATTTCACCTTGGGTGATTCACATGTTATGTGAGACTATTACTCTATGATTTTATTTGTTATTGAGATTTATACTTATGGTTTGGTATGGTGGGAGATGAGTATGATTGCATCATAATAGGTACATAGGGATATATATTGACATGAATTGTTCATGATAGGGTCATATTTATTTTCATGTGATATATTCTTGTTTATTGAATGATGATATGAGATATCTTTTATACCTAATGAATGAAATAAATGAATTTTTATGTCATGATAAGACACTTGAAGGCCATTTTTAGAGAGACTATGAGTCAGTGGTTCTATATTTCTATAACCTATTTAGGTTGACCTTATTATAGCCAGTGTTATAAGGAGTGTATTTGTCTTGTATAGAAAATTCCTCCTCTTTATCTTCGAGTTGAGCATCAGGAGAGTGGAAATCAGAACGCTTGTAATGCAGCTAAACTAGATATTCTTGTAGTTCCTATGGATTAGATGGATGTTTATCTTCACAGTAGCTTCTTCAGGGACATGATATCTATGGAAAGAGACATTTTTCACACCATTCCTTCAATGTCTAAGATGATGAGAGAGTTTCATCAGTAGCATCTGCCTATCTTCACTAGGGATGGAGGCCCCCAGGCATCCGAGTTCTAGATCGAGTTAGACTAGAAAATCTTTAATCATCTTGAGAAACTATTGGATAGAAGGGTGAATATTTTTGTGTATATGCTTTATGGACCATCCAAGAATTGGTGGGATATTTTAGAGAAATAAGGGTGGTTGGAGGAGTTATCTTTGAAGGACTTTAAGATTAGGTTCCTGGTCAATTTCTATCCTGATATGTTGAGGGATAAAAAGGCTCACTATTTCATGCATCTGAAACAATAGAGCTTGTCGGTGCTGTACTATACTGAACATTTTACAGGCTTGTAGTTCTTAATTCCATCTTTGGTAGCTGATGATATCTCTAGGGAAATACATTTTCCGGATGGTCTTTACTATGAGGTCAGGTCGCAGGTGAATGTGTGTCATCAGAGTAGTTTTGTAGACATGATAAATTAGATACTCATCATGAAAGGTAATTTGAGAGATGCCTCGAGTAGTTACCAAGATGTTCAAGTAAGGAAAACTATGATCTCTTATTCTAGTGGAAGTAAGTATCATTATGACTATTTTCACTAGGTAAATAGTGGTCAATGAAGTCATGGAAGTGGGTAGTTATCTCATAACTATGTTCTATTGTAGTGCTATCAGTGTAAAATGATGGGTCGCAAATGGTATTATTGTCTGCACCCATATTTGGAGTTTCAATCTTGAAGAATATTGGACTACCTAAATTGGTTTTATAGGGCATGAAGCATAAAAGTAGTGTAATGGGAATAGGATAGGTTCTAGAGTCTAGGAAGTACTCATCTATACCTCAAAAGATGGGTAGATAGAGTTCCATGGGATGTTCTGGTCAAGGTAGCGGATGTGGTACCCCAGGGATAGAACAACAGTACCATGAAGAGGGTATATATCATGGGAGTCAGGCTGGAGCCTAGGGAAGAGGGACTGGTCAGATGCATGTTATGTGGGCTACTCTAACTATTTTGAATGCAATACCATCTGCTGTCAGAGGTATGATTGTTATATCATAAAAACTTACATGTGTTTTATTTGATATAGGAGCATTGAATTCCTATTTATCTTCCCTTTTTGTAAATATTTTTTTCTTGGATGTAGAAATATTGGATGGTGTTTTGACCATCGACACACCATTGGGATTACAATCAGATAATATCAAATATTGCAAGGTGTGTTCTTTAGATATTGGTGGTTATCATTTATTTTGGGAACCATTCATGATGGAAATGATAGGATAAAATTTTATTCTAGGTATGGATTGGTAAGTTATATACTAGGATCATATCAATTTTTATTGGATAATAGTTACCTTTTATCTCTAAAAGGATTCATTTATTGTCACCATGGTGAGTGGCATCTTCAGGCTGGTTGTATAAGACCAATTCAATGCAGATTAGATTGTCTCATGACTCAAATATCTAGTCTTTCCCTAGATGATGATATAATATAGTAGTATTCTTATCCTCTATTGGTAGAAATTTTTCTAGACGTATTTCTTAATGAGTTATGTGTCTTACCGCCCGAGTGAGAGATCATGTTTATGATCGAGTTAGTGTCAGGAGCAGAGTCAGTTTCTATCCCACCTTATAGAATGATACTAATAGAGATTCAGGAGTTGAAAAACCAATTAGATGATCTAGAAGCTAAATATTTCCATTAAAGAGTATATCTCCTTGGTTTTCTCTAGTTCTCCTCATCAAGAAGGCTGATGGGACATTGTGCTTGTGTATGAAATATCAGAGATTAAACTAGATGACGGTCAAGAATCGGCAACCAATTCTACACATCAATGATCTCTTTGATCATCTAAAAGGTGATAAGATCCTCCAAGATCTATTTGATATTATTATACCATCAGTTTAGTTTAAGACCATCTAAAATGCCTCAGACTTATTTTCTGATTAGTTATAGATTGTATGGGTTCATTATAATGCCATTTGGTTTGACCAACACACCAATGGTATTCATGGCCTAGATGAATAGGATCTTTCAACTTTTTCTGGACCAGTTTGTAGTGGGTCTTTTTTACAACATCTTACTATACTTAGATTCTATAGAAGATCATTCCAAACATCTTGGCATCATTCTATGTACATTGATAGAGCTTCAGCTATACGCAAATCAAACCAAATGCAGTTTATGGGTTAATAAATTGCACTTCTTGTGCCATGTCATCTTAGTGGAAGGAGTGTATGGGGACCCATAGAAAGTTAAAGTTTTGGTATCTTGGTAGAAGCCTAAGAATATGTTCAACATTCATAGATATCTAGGTTTAGTAGGTTATTATTTTTGATTTATCCCAAACTTATCCCTTATGGTGGCACTAATAGCAGGGCTAATCAAAAAGGGAGTGAAGTTTGTTTGGTCTGATGCTTATGAGAGAGATTTTTAAGAGCTGAAAGTAAGGATAACCTCAGCACCTATCCTCGCTTAAGCTATGTTGGGTTAAGAAAATATTTTGTATTTTGATTCATCTAGAGTTGGACTCAGAGTTTTTCTGATGAAGGAGGATTGAGTGCTTTCATATGGCTCCAGATAATTTTCGTCGCATGAGAGGAATGATCCTACTAATGATTTGTAATTATGATCAATGTTACATGCCCTAATATTCTAGAGGAATTACTTCATGGGTGAGAGGTTTTTGGTATACACATACCATAATAACCTCCTCTATATCTTTTCTCAGCTAGACCTGGTCCTTTAGTGGAGGAGGTGGGTTGAGTATTTGTAGTCTTTCAACATTGAGTTGGATTGTACACTGAGAAAGGGAAATGTCATTGTCGATTATTTGAAACAAAATACATAGGTAGAGGAAGTAAGGGAGTCTTGTAATGAGTGTATGATAATGGGTCTCTTTTTAGGCATGAATCTATATGTTCATGAGTCTCGGGGATGAGTATCTCTAACTTCATCATCTGTTATACCCATGAATTTTTTACCATATTAAGACCAAGTATTTTTCTAATCTAGAGGGATTAGTTCTATGACATAGCTTATATGGTGTGGAGACACAATCAGGATGGTCTCTTTGTAGTGAAAATTCTCTTCTTTTTTGTGTCTAGGTATAGGTACCTATGGGCTTGTGTGAGGAACTGATGGGAGGTACATACCGATTTGACAAAGATGTGTTGTGATCTCCATAGAAAATACTGGTGGTTAGGAATAATGAAGGAAGTAGTAGGATTTGTGGTGATATGTTTCACTTCCCAGTGGGTGAAAGCTGAGAAATAGAGTCTAGATAGGATTTTTCATCCTTTTCCCATTCCTTAGTGGAAATGGGATGATGTCACTATAGATTTTGTGATAGGATTTCCCATTACAACCCATAAGAATGATTTTGTAGATGTGATTTTGGGTAAACTGACAAAGGTATACCACTTTTTTCCTATCAGAAAAACCTTCACAGCTGATGATATGGGCAGTCTTTATGTGCATGAGGTACTTCAGCATCATGGTGTTCCAAGGAATATCATTTCATACATAGATCTTTATTTCACATCATGTTTCTAGTAGGGTCTTTAGAAGGCTCTAGGATCACAGGTTCTTTTGAGTACAACTTATTATCCCTAGACTAATGGTTAATCAAAGAGGACTAGTCAGGTTCTAGAGGATATATTTTGATCATATGTTTTGGATTTTTGTGGTTCATAGGAGAAACATATGGCACTAATGGAGTTTACATATAATAACAGCTTATATACATCTATCTAGATAGAACCTTTTAATTCCTTGTATAGAAGGTCATTTTGTTCACCTCTAGGTTGGATGGAGGTAGGGGAGTCATCACTTATTAGGCCTAGTATCATGTAGTATATGTCTAAGAAAATTTAGTTGATCAAATAGTGGTTGGTGACCATATAGAGCAGGTATAAATCTTACACCGACTACTATATAAAACCTTTGGATTTTAAGTTTTTTCATCATGTTTTATTTCAGGTGTCACCTAGTTTGGGATAATGTCATATTAGAAAATATGTAAAGATAAAACCTAGGTTTATCATCCCTTTTAAGATAGTGGATAGGGTCAGTCCAGTGGCATATCATTTATCCCTTCTACAACGCTTCAATTCCATTCATGACGTGTTCCATGTGTCACAACTTTGGATATAATTTTCATACCCTTCTCATGTGATATATATAGTAGACATTGATCTTAGTGTTGATTAATCATTTGAGGAGAATACAATATATATTATGTATCATAGTGAGAAGTGTCTTTGGGGTAGTATTATACCATTGGTTCGAGTGCATTGGTAGCATGGGAAAGTTCAAGAGGAGACCTACGAGAGGGAGTCTGATAAGTGAGCACAGTGGACAGACTTATTCGCTGAGACCTTGTAGTGACTCTTGGAGAATCTTAGAGATGAGTTGTTATATAGTGGGGAGGTTTTAAGATCCTGTCTTTTTCTAGGTACATACCTCTTTGAGTTCTTTGTTTGATACTTGGTGTTCATTACTTGTTCGGAGTGGGAGATCCTTTGCGGGGAAAAATGAATAAAATTCCATGGATTCATTTTTGTTTTTTTAATGGAGTCAAGGTAAATGGGTTAAGTGTTAACATGACTTCTTGGTAAATTGAGAATCTTTAAAGGGGTTTTGCATTGTTTTATAAGATAAATGGGATAAAAACCCATATGTAGAACATTTAAACATCGTGTAAATGGATTACACATCATGTAATTCTTGGGAGATTTTAAATATTCAACCGAGGTTATTGGTTTTTTGGATTATCCCATTAAAAATAATTACATGATGTGTAACTATATTACACGCAGTGTAATTCCCTGATATGTTGTTTTAAATTATTTTGTGTAGTTTATTTTTATTTCATATCATGTGAATCTTCCTTCTCTCAATAATAGGTCACCTTATATGTGAGTTTGTAGTGACAATATCCCTTTTGGATGTACTTCTTATGTGATCAGTCCTTGGTAAGTGGTTTTGGTTTGGTTTTCCCTTATCTACCTTGTTTATCTAAACATTGAGGTGTAATATCTTGACTGTGTGCATTATGGGTTTTGATCTTGATTAGTTTTGATCTTGGATACTTCTTATGATCATATGCACCTTCTTCCTCATGGACATTTGTTGTTGGAAGTGTTGTTTGATCATTAGTTAAAGGAAGGGGTTCTAAACCTTAACCCTTGATAATTGTCAAGTATGTTCAATGTTGAAATCATGCCAATATATCATGCATCGAAAAAATTAAAATGATGAATTGAATTATTCCTTAGAGTACCTTTGGATCCAAAGGATTTTTAACCTAGATTGTTGCTATCGTTTGAGTGAGAGAACCCTTGAATGTGAATTATTTTTTCAAGTATTAAAGTGTGTTTATCATGACATGGATTTTGTTTATTTCCTTGATATATATTCACCTTCATTTTTCTTTTTTATTGAGATAACTGGATTGTTTTTTATCACTAATTGATATATGAAATTTGTAAATGAAAGTTAAATGGTAATTTCAATAATTAACCATTAATCATGTTGATGTGATATTGTTATATCCTTATTGTTATGACTTGCATTATGATTAAATATTGAAATGATTATATAGCGGGCTAGGCCTAGTAACACATGTTGAAATGATGATATAGTGGGTGTATCCCAGTTAATATGTTGAAATTATTTTATAGCGGACTAGGCCTAGTGACACATGTTAAAATGATGATATAGAAGGCTCGGACAAGATTAAATGTTGAAATGATTATATATCAGTATTGAACTAGATTACTGTGATTTATACCTTGGTTATAAGGTTATGGTTGGAATGGTTTTGGGACATGATCAGAGACATTTTGTCATGGTACCGAAGAAAGCTGGTGTAGTAATAAGTTAATTGTTTAATTAATTAATACTCTTGTTTATTGTATTATTGAATACTCTTTTTATCAGACTGGTTATGTTTAGAAATAGTGGTGTCGACCTACTAATTTTTACTCACACCCTATTTGGGAAACCGTATGTTACCCGAGCAGATTATATGGATGCAGGTTTAGACAATGGAAAATACCTTATTGTTGGTTGTTAGCTTACTAAATGGGCAAGAGTTTGTAAATGAGACTAACATGGGGTTTAAGACTAGAGAATTCTGAGTCTTTTATTGAGTCTTCTAGTATTTTATTTTTTATTACATTTGGCATAAAATTTAGTTACATTCCAGCACTTAGATACATTATTCATTTATTATTTATTGGATTATTCAATTGTCTTTATTGTTGGTATTCAACTTTATTATATTGTTTCCATTGTTTCCACAATCTAATGTTTATTTATTATTATTGTTATTGGGTTATTTTTTTGTCTTGTAATTATTGGGAAAATTACCTCAAGGTTTTCTCATGTTATGTTTTGGGTGTGACTGTATTTGTTTAAAAATCTAGATGATTGAAAATGAGTATGGTTGGTGTTTTATGAATATAGGATTTTAAGGTGGTGTAGTTTCCCAGTGTTTTCCAAATTTTTGGGCCTCAAAATCTGGAATTTTTTTGGGGGAAGGAAGGTTTTCATCATAGGATTGAATGGTATTAATAATTGTAAATAAAATCATCAAAATAATGGAACAACATACCTCTAAACATAGATTGTGTACCATGTCTGGGAACGGTCTGTGGCCATGTAGTGAGTAGTAGGAATGGTACATAGAACGATTTACAGCAAAGGGGTATTTGTATGTGTAAGGAATGGAGGTTCATGAAATGTTTTTCCACATAGAAAGATATGTAGTATGCAGACCGTGGTGAAAAATAGTTTTCAGGAAGTCTTGCAGTTCATGGCAGGAGAAGAGGTATGCGGTGAAGGTGATGTTGCGTTGAAGATTTTTTAAATCTTGGATTAGAGTATTTTATGAATATCTTGGTCTATATAAGATGTGATAAACCCACCAATTATAAAGATAGAGAATATCATTAGAGAACATCTCTTTTCTCTAGGAATTTGGTGAATTCCGAAAGTGGTTTGTGGGAATCGATTCGGCAAAGGCTGAAGAAGTTCCTGGAACAATTTGCAAAAGTGTTTTTGTGGGATGTTTTAGTCCGAAAAGGAAAAATAGTCCACGAAAGAAGAACACAGTACGCAGAGGAGGAATATTTAGTATCCAATAGAAGGAATTCTGTAGGTGGTTAGCAGAGGAAGAGGTAGTCCATGGATAGAGAAAAGTCCACGAACAGAGGATGGTTTGTAGAGACTATTTGCAGAAGTGGTTCTTAGAGTAGGTTTGTAGAGTCGGTACGTAATAGAGAAGGTGGAGGAAGTCCGTGAATGGAGGGTAGTTCATAGAAGTGGTAGTGGTACGTGGAAGGTGTATTCTTTATAGGAAACCCGCTAGACAATATACAGGATGATAAAGTGGTTCACGAATCATATAAGGAATCTTAAAAAAGATTCAAATCCATTTGGGAAAGTCATTCCTATTACCTAATAGTACATGGAAATTTTTATTTCATATTTGGGTGAAAAGGGGACTTCAACAAATCATCTACCTATAGTTGTGGATGTAGAATTCATGCAAATTAAGGGACCTATATGTCCATAAATTATGTTTGACCTACAAATCTATAAACATTGAGTGGGTTCCTTTCTAAGAGTAGTGAGTGAAGTAAGAGAAAGATAGTGACCCTTTCCACCTGTAGTGAGCCAGAGAAATTGGCATAGGGAGTGACCCTTAGTAATGCAGTGAGCATAACCTAAACCTTATAAAGGCAGTGAGCCTAGGCAAAGAATATCTAGCCCGAACATTGTACTCATTGTTGGAAGTGAGCCTTAGTGAATTTGGTACATCGGCACACTGCCATTGTATACTCCTTGGGCGTATCCCAGTGAGGGTGAAAAAAGTAAAAATTGTTGTGTCTCATGTATGATTTAAATTATGTTCAAACTTTTCAATGGGAATGATAGAAAATAGAGTTTTGTTCAATAACGAAACAAGATCCAAAGGAGAAGAAATTTTAATTTTTCATACCCCGATTCACCCCCCCCCCACCCCTTATGGTATTTGACCTAGTGGACCAAAAAATTGGTATCATAGGTAAAGGATGAAAGTCAGTGGTTCTCTCTCAGAATAAGAAATGGAGGTGGTCAATCATAAAGGAATTCCAATCTTTGATGGAAATAATTTTCAACTATGGAAGAATCGGATGCATAACTACTTCCAATCATTAGGAATGGATGTCTTCACAGTAGATATGCATGGAATATCAACTGAAATCAATAGTGGTGCTTTATTAGAAGCTAAAATAAGGGAATTGGATACTGATTATAAAGGGATCAATGATTTAAGGGGAGCCCTATTAAATGAAATTTATACGAAGGTGATTTCCTATAAAACATCACATGCTATGTGGGAAAAATTGTTGATAATTTATGAGGGATACACAAAAGTATGAGAAGAAAAGTTGTAGGTTATTTGGAACACGTATGAGGATCTTAGAATGAACCCAAATGATACTATTGATGCATTATTCGATAGGGTAAATGTTATTGTGGCAGACATGTGGGGTCTTGGAGAATTCATTAAAGATGTAAAGATTGTGAAATATATCTTGAGGAAACTTCCACTGTAGTTCAACCCGAAAGTTTCAGTATTGAAAGAAAAAGACCCTAAAGATCTAACACTGGATAACCTACACAGTACCCTTGTATCATATTAAATGAAAAATGATGATAATGATTCAGTGAAAAAGGGGAAGTAAAAAATAATTGGCATTCAAGGCCATGAAAAATCTCTCTACTGAAGACATTCAAGAGAAATACAATTTTGATGATTTCATGTCATTTCTCTCCTCAAATTTACAAATAAGAAACGGAAATTTCAAAGGTAAACTTCCATTTTCATGCTTTCAATGTGGAAATATTGGATGTTTTGCAGCAAAGTTCCCTAAGAAGATCGAGGATGATGATGAAGACAATGATCAAAATCCTTAGAAGAAATATCCATCCAATATGAAAGTAAGGATAAGTAATAAAGGAAAATTCATCAAAAAGAAGAATCTTTTTTCAAAAGAAGATGAATGTTATGAAGAATCTAAGATAGAAGAGTAGGAAGACTGTACGGATCATGGAACAAATGCTTTGGTGGAAGTCGTCAAAAATTCCTTAACAAAAGAAGAAAGTGACAATAAAGAAGAATAAGTTGAAGGAATAATTGACATTCAGGCTGAATTAGAAGCGTCACTTGAAGAAATAGTTGTTTGGAGAGTCAAAATGAAAAAATCAAACAAAGTGTTTCATGATGAAAAACTATATATATAGCAGAAGGAAGATGATAATTCTGATATGAATGAAGAAGTTGAAAAATTAAAGTTTTCAATTCCAGAAAATTCAAAAGAGGTTGTTGAGTACAAGCATAAAATTGAGGAATAGAAAAGATAAATCGATAGTTTGACTGAAACTGGAAAATATCAAATCAAACGTATCAAAGAACTTGAAGAGGAATTCATCGATTTATGATGAAGAGTTTGGGATCAAGAAAAACTATTGACTATTAGTATGGAATTAGGAAAGAAAATCATGTATGAAATAGAGATGATTAATGTTGAGCACAGTGGCCTAGTAGAATAAAATCAATGGATAAATTTGAATGATAAGGGTGGAGTGGGGTTTGGTTAAAAACAAAAAGCAGTAATGGTCAAAGTCAGACCACAAGCACCAAATCTGATATTGAAGATTTATTTGGGTACGAAGAAGAATCAAAAGATTCAGAGAACCCAAGGGGTAGTTAGTAGTGTAGTAGTGGTATAAAGTAATATACCTTGCATAAGATTCTATAGTTGTGGAAATATGGGTCATTCGCCAAATTTATATTCCATGGCAGAGGTATCAAAGGGAACAACACCAACAGTGGAAGTCACATAAATCATAATATTCCAAGTCATCATTTTATGGTCACTATTTTAGATGTGGAGGACTCTGATATATTTCAAGATATTGATCATCAATAATACAAAATAATGTTTTGAAATTGAAATAATGTGTTAGTAAGAAGAAACCAAAAGAATTATCAGATGATATGAAAATGAAAAATTAATTTGTAGCTCTAAAATATGAATCTAGTTCATTATATACTGAGGAATATTAGTATTATCATTCCATGTTAGGTATGAAGTCACAAACATGGGTTAAAAAGAAAATATTTGAATAGGTGGTGGTTGTAGAAATTTCATTTAAAGCATTAAATAACACTGGGATGTTGATTATTTATAGTGGATACACTTCCCATATGATGGGAAATAAGGATCTAGTGACTGGAATCAGGTATGATAAAGAAGGTATCATAAGATTTGGTAATGATTTGGCCTGAAAATTATTTGTTCAGGAAAATCCAATTTTGAAGGAAAATACATGTGACGATAAGATGTATTGGTTGTTGAAGGGATTAGACACAACTTTCTTAGTGTTAGACAATTTTTGTGACTCAGGGTATGTTGTAATCTCTTCCAAGAAATTATGTGTCATTAAGAAAAAAGATGATACTATTGTATTGCATGGAAAGCATACAAAAGGGAATATCTACCACATGAGTGGATAAGAAGATATATACTTTTTGTCCAAGGAAGAAGAAAATAAGTTTTGGCATAAGTTTCTTGGACACATAAGTCAAAATTCCTTGGAATATCTAGTTAAATATAATGTTGCTTGAAATATCCCTAGATTATCATGTTATCGTACCCATACATGCAATGTCTTCCAATAAGGGAAGGTCATTTGAAAGACATATAATCCAAAGGAGAAGAAGTCAACAATATTGCTTGATTTAGTGAATATTTATGTGTGTGGGACAATTTCACTAAGGGATATTGATGGGAGGAGATATTATGTTCTTTTCATTGATCATGATAGTATAATGGCATTGGTTTCAATCATCACCCACAAATATGAATTGTTCAGTTTCATTATAAGATATTGACAGGAATATGAAATGATACTTGGTCAGAAAATCTAGATGATTTGAACAGATAATGGAATAGAGTTCACAAATATTCAAGTGTAGGATTATCTTGAAAAACATGGGATAAGGCATCAAGTTTTAGTGGTAATAACTCCACAGTATAATGGTGTAATTGAGAGAAAAAATTGGATTGTCAACAATATGTCCAGAACAATGCTCATTGAGAAAGACCTTCTGGATAAATTTTGGAAAGAAGTAGTGATGACAGAAGACTACACTTCAAATAGAGATTTACTTTGTCTGAAAGAGTAGAAGACTCCATATGAGTTATGGTATGGAAATAATCCATCATCGAAGTACTTTCAAGTCTTAGGATGTAAATGTTTAATTCTCAATTAAGAAAAACACAGGAAGTTTGAATCCTGTGGGGATGAAGGGATTTTTTTGCTACTCAAAGAAAAAAAAATTATATAAATTCTTCAATAATTGGAAAGGAAAGATAGTTGAAAGTCATTATGTGACTGTAGTGGAGAATGAACGTAATCTTTAGAAAATACATGATCAGACTCAGGAGGATAGTGATGAATAGATGAGAAGGTCTGGAGATGATCCAGATCCAGAGGTTGATTCAGAAGAAGACTCAGATGATGAGATTAAATCAGTGTTTTCCCAGAGACCAACAAAAAGAGCTAAAATTAACAGGCAGAACATAATTGGTGATCAGAAAGCACCAGTGTATACAAAGAGAATGAGGACTCTACAAAAATAATCATACTTATTAGAGGTGTAACCTAAATGTTTTGATGAAGCATCTAGATATGAGAACTTGGTTCAATCTATGAATGAATATCTTGAAAAAATTGAAACGAATCAAACATGGGAGATTGTTTCGAGACAAGCAGACAATAATTTCATCAGGATGAAATGGGTATTTCACAGAAAAGTGAATAAATATGGTGTTTTTATTTGAAACAAAGCATGAATTTTGTTAAAAGGGTACTCCTAGATAGATGGTATTGATGTTGATGAGGCATTTTCACTTATTTCAAGGTTAGATACAATTAGATTACTCTTGGACATAGCAATGAAAATCAAGTTCAAGGTTTTCAAGATGGATGGCAAGTCATTATTTCTGAATGGAGTTCTAGAAGAAGAAGTATATATGAAGTGACTAGATGGTTTATCATTCATGAAGATGAGAACAGAGTTTATTAGTTGAAGAAGGAAATATATGGGTTGAAGAAAGTACTGAGAGCATGGTATTCGAGACTTGATCAGTATTTGAAGAATCTTGGCTTCCAGTGTGGTGGAGTTGATTACAATCTCTATTTTAATAACGACAGTAATCAAAATATGATGGTGTTTTTTTACGTCGATTACAAAATATTTATAATATTAGATGAATCATATTGTAGATAGTTTTCTAAATTCGTGGAAAGTGAGTTCAAAATGTCAATGATTGGTGAGATAACGTTTTTCCTTATCTTATAGGTGACACAAGGAAGGAATGGAACTTTCATTTCTCAATATAAATGTTCCAAGGAAGTTATGAGAATATTTGGAATGTAAAATTCCAAGGAGATGAAGATTTTTGTTGCTACCCGGATGAAATTATCAAAGGATGATGATGGAAAGGTAGTTAATATCACAGAATACAGGAAAATTATTGAAAGTTTATTGTATCTGATAGTGAAAAAAATATACTATATTTTTCCACATGCCAAGAAGCATGATATCAAAGCAATCCTAAAGAAATCCACATTTATACAGTGAAAAGAATAATTCATTATATCAAAGGCACTATTGATTTTGGTTTGATGAATAATGACCAATCTCATTAAGGGTTATTGGGATATAAAGATGCAGATTGGGTCAGTTTAGTAGATGAAAGGAAATCAATATATGGAGGTGATTTCTATCTTAGTGGATTGTTTATTTCTTGGTTGATCAAGAAACAAGACTATATTTCATTATGTCATGAACCAACCCGGGTCGACCCTGAACCGGTCACCCGAGCTGGCACACGACATGGCCCGAGGGGCGTTCCCGATCCCCACAAGCTGGCAACTAGTGTAGGGAATAAAAATTAAACAGGTGGGAATGATTTGGCCCAAAATAAAATAGACTAAGCAGTGGAAAATAAATAGAAAAAAAGCAAATAAATTAAGAACAAACAAGAATGCTACTAACATGACTACGACCAAAACTCCACGTGACCCCATGGGTAACTCTCCAATACCACAACCAACGTCTCTCAAGGAAAACAACTGAAGCTGGAACCTATAACAGAACTAAAAACAAGAAAACACTATAGGCTTGAGTATTAAAACTCGGTAGGCTAGCCCGATAAATCTATTCCCAATGCACTACCTTTAAAATAAAAGAAACAGCATTTCAAGTTTGAACTACAATTTATAAAAGTAAGGTTTTCTACATGTTACTCAAAAACAAAGTACGAGTCATTGCCCCTATTTATTTCTCAAAAACCCAAGTCATTATTTTAGTGAGGCATTACATTTTTTCGAAGGGGAAGTGATGTTTACATTTTCAATTTTCACAAAAAGTATAAAACACTTTTCTTTGAAAACAGTTTTCATAAACCACTTTAAAACCACACATCACTTTCTAGTAAAAACACTACATATGAAAATGCATCAATAGTTACATATTAAGGTCAATTAAAAGAAAATATATACAAGTACCATATTAATCACAGAAGGTAACTGAAAAGTAACAGACATGGGTGAACCTAGAAGATCGAGAATGAACCAGAATACACCAATACATGAGAAATCATCCTTGTTGGAATGTCATGATGAAATCAAAATGCACAATACGCTCGACCATCCTCACTCAGGTAGGTCGAGGGAAAATCCCATAGTAATAAACTCAATATATCCACCTACTATGGGCCAATGGTCAGTACCATAACCAACCAGTGTAGCAATAATTCTTAGAATATTCTCTCAATATTCCAGATTCCCATGTCTCATGTGTTTGGAAAGGGGGTGAGCTAACTGATGCCAGCTGAGCATCCAATCACATACACACATATATAATAATAATAATGCACAACAGACATCACCCCGAGCCACTCCATGGGACAACCTCTTGCCTTTAAACTACTCAAGTACCTGGGAGCCTCTAAGAGCATCCTCCCAAACAATCAAATGCAACCAAGGCAGGAGATTTATCCTAGGAGGGTTTTTACCAAAACATTTTTGTCATTTTCTATAAAGTGTCAAACGGGCATTAAACACCTTTCACAACCACCACTTAAAAAAAATACAACTTCTTTATAAGACCAAAACCAGTTTCAAACCATTTAAGGAGCCCCAAAACACTACTTCGCAGGCTGCTAAATATTTTTATAAGAACAAACCAAAACATTTTATTTTTCCTGATAAATTGTAAGAGCCAACCAAGAAATTTCTCATGGGAACCAGAATACTTTTTCAGAATAAATCATTTATCTTTCAAAAAAGAACCACATTTTAAATTCCGTGAATTATGTTTAAAAGTCAAATGGGAATTCTTTCACTACTGGGTGTCTACTCATCAATAAAATATTTCAAATGTCATGTATAAAATAAAAAACTCTTTTTACACCAAATAATTATTTAAAAATTAACTATATTATATTAAAAATTAATTATCGTATATTATCTCACATTTATTAAAATTAATAAAATATTTATTTTGAACTATTAGTGTGCGCAAACAGTAGGAAATAATGTAACTTAAATTTTAAAAAGCAGTGCAATGGGAACCTACCTTGACTCGCATCTCGAACGCGACAATGCGACGCACCTCGCACAGGTGCACAAGCACGCACAAACTGATGATCGCGGTAACACGGGGTTACCCTACCAACGCGCTGCAACCACAAAGATAAATAAAATACATGAACACAGGCTTAAAACAATTCAAATAAACGAACAATGCGAACACGACCTCGACACGACTCTCCCCATCAACACCATATTAAACATCCCAAGCAAAATTAAAATACCATTACATGCTTCTAAAAATTATAAACCACTCAAAAAATCCAACTTGGTTTTTTATCAAACAATAAGCATGGAAACATTCAGTAAACATTCACCGCAGATTAAGAATGACCAAACAAAACACCGCCATTCACATGAAACAAATTTTTCTAAATATCTTAATCCATTAATCAACTGTCAATGAAGATACGAAATGTAAGAGATCAGAAAAAGGTGAATGCAACCCTATGCCATAAAAATCAGAGACTCAGAAATACTGCAACAAGGTCAACGCACTTTAAGACATTTCCAAATCATGATTCGCACCACATAATTAATAAATAGACTCATGTAAATAATCAAACAAGAAACCCAAACATACCAATAACATAAAATCATGGAACTACCTCATAAGACGAAGAACTTCCTAGAACCGGTGTGGAACTTCAATCGCCCCATCGCCGCACCTAAAGGAGTCTTAAACCAACCTTGAAAATAAAATTGGACCCAAACATTTTAGGGATAAAACTTTAAAAAAAATCTTAAATATAGAAGAACCAAAGAAAAGAGGGGGGGAAGAACAACCGGACAGGGGGGTTGAGCCGGTGAGGAGAGTTCAGCTGGATGTGATGTTGGCAGTGGAAATCACCGGAGAGGGTCTGTTCATGGGTCAGGGGGCGTTGCTGAAGGCAGGACAGCGGCTGGACGAAGGTCCGGATCGACAGGCCGGAAGGAGGTGGAGAGCGGACAGGGGGGAGTGCAGTCAGTCTGCTCAAAGGGACAGCAGACAGGGGGGCAAGGTGCTGGGTGAGGAAGGCTAGGTGAGGAGGAGCAGACAAGGGCCGAGGGAGAGCAGGAGGCGGGGCAGTGTGGCAGCGGCGAGGGCGCGTGGGTCGGCGAGGCGCGACCTAGTGCTGGGGAGTGTGGCAGCGGCGAGGGAGGGTCGGCGACGGGGGTGCTGCGGGGGGGGGGGGGGGTAATGTGGAGAAGGGACAAGGCAAATCCAGGGGGTCGCATGGAGCAGGGAAGCAGTGGTTGGGCGTTGGGCAGGTGTGAGGGAGAGCTGCGGAGGGGGGAAGATCGCGCAGGTGGAGGATGAAGGAAAGGGGTGCCACATAGGGGGGTTTCTTTGGGCTTGCAGGTAGATCTAGGGGCTCTTGTTTTTTTTCTATTCTATTATAGTGTAATAATAATAATAATAGTAATACTAATAAAATTAATTTGAAGAAAATTTATTAACAATAAAAATGATAATTATAAAAATAATAATAATAATAATAATAATAAGGATAACAATTATAATTAGGATAATATAAACAAGAATAATAAAAAAAAATAAAAAAAACACAATAATAATAGAAACATAAAAAAAATAACAACAATTATGATGATGATGATGATGATGATGATGGTGATGATAATAATAAGAAGAAGAAGAAGAAATTGCATGACACTAGGGTCAGTTGCGCGGCTACCGCCAAACGTGGGGTGACCGCAAACGGGTCCAAAAACCAATAAAAACATTAAACGTCACCAACTTTGATCTGGGACCCAGCTCAGACCTTAGCGAGAGAACCTGGGGGCAAGAATTAAATAAATCAAAACAAATTAAATGCCGGGGTGTGACAATTATCCCCACCACAGATACTTTCTGCCTCCAGAAACTCACTCAGTTGAACGATGGACCAAACAAGAATCCATGCCAAAATAAAACCAGAAGAAAACACAATATAAGAGAATGGGAGAACACGATAGGGTTCTCCCCACCACAAGAACTCAACTAGGGTGGAAATTTCAACACCCAAACAGACCACCTCGGGAGGGGGGCGACACAGGAACCCCCAACCGATCAAAACTAACTTCTACATCACGAGCGAACAACACATTCACCGAATCCTAGAACTCTTGACCCAGACCAAACACTCCCAACACTAAGGGAAACCTCCGAGCAGAACTTACCCCAAGCAGTGAACCCGAGCATAACCACAAACATCGGCTCTTTCATAGGCACTTATATCTCCAAACAAACACAGCTAAACCAAAATCAATCCAGACAAAGGCCAAACACTCTTAAGAAAAGAGAACAATTCAGAAAACCATGATCAGACAAGGAAAACTGTGTGGATTTCAATAGAACATGTTCGTCATATCCCCACAATAAAACAATGAACTTACAATGATGTCAAAACTTTAACATCAGAAAAATGAGAACATAAAGACTTTAAATGTTCCACTGCTAACACGGAACACAAAACCTAAACAAAGGCTTCACACCCCTGGTAACTCCTGATTGTGCGCGAGCTTCACCCCAAGACCTGTGGATGGGGATCTGATGGATGAAGCATCTCTTTCCTCATAGTCAGGCACTAGAATCTTCTGGTCACAGTGTCTTCCTCAGGCGACACTTCCTGCAAAGCTTCTCTAGATGATCCAGACACCTGCAATGATGGAACGTCTTCGGAGGGGTGTGACATGATGTCTTGTATTCCCTAAACGTCCATACTTACAGTACACCATTAGATGGTCCAACGAACTGGAAGTTAAATCCACTGCAGAGAACTATTTAGAAACAAATTCACTTGACACACTCTGCTCATCAGATGGGGGACCTTCACGAGCAACTGGATATGGTGGATTGACAACTGTTTGTGCTCCGGAAACCAACTCAGCTAAGAACACCTCATGCACCAACTTCTAAAAAGTGATGCTCTCAAAAATGGAGTACTCGCTCCTTGATCTCTGGACGAAGACCCATGATGAAGGGAGAAGTCTTTATCCAGTCCTATGACACCACCCCCGGAAAAAGAGACACAAGATCCTTGAAATGGTCAACATACGCTTTCACCATCTGCTGGTCATGTTGAACATGCATGAGTTCTTCCATTTTCTTCGTATTTACCTCCACAAGTACAAGACATCGAACGAAGGAGGCTTTAAATACATACCACATCATCCCATATTGTAGTAATGGTGGGGCGAACAACTCCTACTCGTCCAGAGCTGGACCTTCAAACAGACCCAAAACAGCATGCACTCTAGCATCTTCAGGAGTTCCCAATACCCTGAAGACGTGCTCGACCTCTTCAAGCCACTCCACTGTCTCTAACAGACTCAAATCACCGTGAAGGACCGACAACGTCTGAGAAGGACCAAAAACTGGGCATAACTCATCAACTCTGGGGACCTTTCTGGGCGTCATTTCTGAACAACATATATAACACCAATCCGAAACTGATATCAAGCCAAAGCAATATCATTAAAATAACTTTCATCCAAAAACATCCAAATCAAAACCCAAACAAATACCAACACCACACAAAAATACCTTTTTATTTTAGATTTCAAAACTGCCTTCTTTGAATGCCTTTTTTCAAGTACCATATCCACTTTTCAAACCAAAATCACCTTCCAAAACCATTTTCTTCTTTAAAATCCAATTTAGAAAACAAGGTCAAGCCTTTATTTTCAAACACACCCAGGTAATCCCATGAACTATTGCACATGTATTTATCCACTTTCATTCATACGCACCAACACACACTTTCCACGCATCCTCTCACATGTGCAAACGTTCATAAGGAGTACCTGAGGTTTCACCTCAAACCATTCTCGAATAATTTCAAAGAAAACAACAGTTTTCCAAACCAAAATCTTTCAGTTTTAATACCCATTTCATAAAATTAAATTCATTTAAAAGAAATCAGTACCATTTTCAAAAACCCTTTTTCACTTCCAAAAATACACTTACACCAACCAAAACAAAAACGACACTCAACTTTCATCAAACCACCGGAGTGAGGGACTAGCGGTCACACTTAACCTGGAGACATGGTAGTGGTCCATGCCCCAAGTAAGTGTCAAAAACTAGGAGGGATTAAAACTGTGTACCCGGACTCCACATGGGTCACTACTCCATTTGAGATCACTATGTAACATCGGTTTACCTCCGTTGTCATCCCTCAATCCAGAACAAACCAGAACGAAACAAAGACTCAATTCCCGGACCATCCCTGGTGACTCGAGGTGCGGAACGGGTGAGGGTTCATGAAGTCCTTCCCATACCTACCTCTCGAGTCCCAATAGTCCTAATATCCATCTATTGGACACCCCAAATAACAAGGGACACCCTCTGATACCATTTTGTCACGAACCAACCCGGGTCGACCCTGAACTGGTCACCCGATCCGGCCTGCGACATGGCCCGAGGGGCGTTCCTGATCCCCACGGGCTGGAAACTAGTGTCGTGCATCAAAATTAAACTGGTGGGAACGATTTGGCCCAAAATAAAATATACTAAGTAGTGGAAAATAAATAGAACAAAATAAAATAAATAAAGAACAACCAACAACGCTACTAACCTGACTACGACCAAAACTCCACGTGACCCTGTGGGTCAATCTCCAATACCACAACCAACGTCGCTCAAGGCAAACAACTGAAGTTGGAACCTACAATAGAACTAAAAACAAGAAAAAACTATAGTAAAGAGTATTAAAACTCAGTAGGCTAGCCCAATAAATCTATTCTCAATGAACTACCTTTAAAATAAAAGAATCACCATTTCAAGTTTGAACTACAATTTATAAAAGCAAGGTTTTCTACATGTTACTCAAAAACAAAGTATGATTCATTTCCCCTATTCATTTCTCAAAAACCCAAGTCATTCTTTTAGTGAGGCATTAGCATTTTTTCAAAGGGGAAGTGATGTTTACATTTTCAATTTGCACAAAAAGTATAAAACACTTTTCTTTGAAAATAGTTTTCATAAACCACTTTAAAACCACACATCACTTTCTAGTAAAAACACTAAATATGACAACGCTTCAGTAGTTACATAGTAAGGGAAATGAAAAGAAAATATATACAAGTACCATATTCATCACAGCAGGTAACTGAAAACTCACAGACATGGGTGAACCTAGGAGATCGAGAATAAACTAGAAGACACCAATACATGAGAAATCATCCTTGTTGACATGTCACGATGAAATCAAAACGCACAATACGCTCGACCATCCTCACTCAGTCAAGTCGAGGGAAAATCCTATAGTAATAAACCCAATATATCCACCTACTATGGGCCACTGGTCAGTACCATAACCTACCAGTGCAGCAATCATTCTTAGAATATTCTCTCAATATGCCAGTTTTCCATGTCTCAAGTGTTTGGAAAGGGGGTGAGCCAACTTATGCCATCCGAGCATCCAATCACATACACACATATATAATAATAATAATGCACAACAAACATCACCCTGATCCACTCCATGGGACAACCTCTTGCCTTTAAACTACTCAAGTACCCGGGAGCCTCTAAGCGCGGCCTCCCAAACAATCAAATGCAACCAAGGCAGGAGATTTATCCTAGGAGGGTTTTTATCAAAACACTTTTGTAATTTTCCATAAAGTGTCAAACGGTCATTAAACACCTTTCACAGCCACCACTTAAAAAAATACAACTTCTTTAGAAGACCAAAACCAGTTTGAAACCATTTAAGGAGCCCCAAAACACTACTTCGCAGGATATCAAATATTTTTATAAAAACAAACCAAACCATTTTATTTTTCCCGATAAACTGTAAGAGCCAACCGGGAAATTTCTCATGGGAACCAAAATACTTGTTCAGACTAAATCATTTATCTTTCAAACCAGAACCACATTTGAAATTCTGTGAATTATGTTTAAAATCCAAATGGGCATTCTTTCACTACTGGGTGTCTGCTCGTCAAGAAAATATTTCAAAGGTCATGTATAAAATAAACGGCTCTTTTTACACCAAATAATCATTTAAAAATTAACTATATTATATTAAAAATTAATTATTGTATATTATCTCACATTTATTAAAATTAATAAAATATTTATTTTGAACAATTAGTCTGCGCAAACAGCAGGAAATAATGTAACTTAAATTTTAAAAAGCAGTGCAATGGGAACCTACCTGGACTCGTAGATCGAACGCGACAATGCGACGCACCTCGTAGAGGCGCACAAGCATGCACAAACTGATGATCGCGGTAACACGGGGTTACCCCGCCAACTCTCTGAAACCGCAAAGATAAATAAAATACATGAACACAGGCTTAAAACAATTCAAATAAACAAACTGCGCGAACATGACCTCGACACAACTCGCCCCATCAACACCATCTTAAACATCCCAAGCAAATTTAAAAGATCATTACATGCTTCTAAAAATTATAAACCACTTGAAAAATCCAACTAGGATTTTTATCAAACAAGAAGCATGAAAACATTCAGTAAACATACACCGCAGATTAAGAATGACAAAACAAAACACCACCATTAACATGAAACAAATTTTTCTAAACATCTTAATCCATTAATAAACTGTCAATGAAGATGTGAAAGGTAAGAGATCAGCAAAAGGTTAATTCAACCCTATTCCATAAAAATCAGAGACTCGGAAATACCGCAACAAGGTCAATGCACCTCAAGAAATTTCCAAATCATGATTTGCACCACATAATTAATCTATAGACTCATGTAAATAATCAAACAAGAAACCCAAACATACCAATAACATAAAATCATGGAACTACCTCATAAGACGAAGAACTTCCTAGAACCGGTTTGGAACTCCAATCACCCCATCGCCGCACCTAAAGAAGTCTCAAACCAACCTTGAAAATCAAATTGGACCCAAACATTTTAGGGATAAAACTTTAAAAAAACCTTAAATATAGAAGAACCAAAGAAAATATGGGGGAAGATCAACCGGATAGGGGGGTGGCGCCGGCGAGGAGAGGTCGGCTGGATGTGATGCCGACAGTGGAAATCGCCGGACAGGGTCTGGTCGTGGGTCATGGGGCGTTGCCAGAGGCTGGACAGCGACTGGACGAAGGGACGAATCGGCAGGCCGGAAGGAGGTGGAGAGCGGACAAGGGGGGCATGCGGCAGGTCTGCTCAGAGGGACAGCAGACAGGGGGGCGTGGTGCTGGGCGAGGAAGGCTAGGAGAGGCGGAGAAGATGAGGGTCTGGGGAGAGCGAGAGGCGGGGCAGCGCGGCAGCGGCAAGGGTGCAGGGGCCGACAAGGCGCGACCTGGTGTTGGGGAGCGCGGAAGCGGCGAGGGAGGGTCGGTGACGGGGGTGCTGCGGGAGGGGGGGGTCGCACGAAGCAGGGACGAGGCAAATTCGGGGGGTCGCACAGAGCAGGGGAGCGGCGGATGGGCATTGGGATGGGGCGAGGAAGTGATGTGGAGGGGGGCTGCTCGCGCAGGTGGAGGTCGAGGGAAAGGGGCGCCACATGGGGGGGTTGCTTCGGGCTTGCAGGTAGATCTAGGGTTTCTTGTTTTTTTCTATTCTATTATATTGTAACAATAATAATAATAGTAATACTAATAAAATTAATTTTAAGAAAATTTATTAACAATAAAAATGATAATTATAAAAATAATAATAATAATAAGGATAACAATTATAATTAGGATAATATAAACAACAATAATAATAATAAAATAACAATAACACAATAATAATAGAAACATAAAAAAATAATAACAAAAATTATAATAATAATAATAATAATAATAATAATAATAATAAATTGCACGACACTAGGGCCGGTTGCGCGGCTACCGCCAAACGTGGGGTGACCGCGCACGGGTCCAAAACCCAGCAAAAACATTAAACGTCACCAACTTTGATCTGAGACCCAGCTCAGACCTTGGTGAGAGAACCCAGGGCCAATAATTAAATAAATAAAAACAAATTAAAATTCGGGGTGTGACACATTAAGCACTACAGAAGATGACTATATTTCGGATACTCAAGAATACACACAATTATTGTGGATGAAGTAGCAACTTGATGATATGGGATTTGTAGTGAAATATCTAATCGGAATTCATTGTGATAATTCAAGTGCTATAAATCTTTGCAAAAATTCAGTCCATCACTTAAGGACAAAGCACATTGAAATAAAATATCATTTTATCAAGGAGAAGTTGGAGCAAGGGCTTGTGAAGTTGGAGTATATGACAACAGAACAACAAGTTGAAGATATTCATATGAAGGCATTGCCCAAAGAAGCATTTTAAAGGCATCAACTAGCTCTGGGAGTCTAGTCAACTCCCCAGACTTGAAAAAGTGTGGATGTGGGACCCCCTCTTCTCGAGGTATGGTGTGTTTTTCCCTTATGTACTAATATGTGTTCTTTACTCGGTTTCAAAAAACCTTCAAGTTCTCTTCGGTTTCGTTGAAAAAGGGGGAGAAAGTGTCACTAGTTCTTGGGGAGAAAAGACACGGGGAGAATCTGTTAGGTGGATCATCTAGATAAGGGGAGTTGAAGCTAAGCTGGACCAGTTTAGAGGAGTTTTAAGATAGGGAGATTACTAAATCTAATGATGCTAGAAATGATCAATCAAATATTACATATCACGATAGCTGAGGTTTGTGATGAAATAAGTTATTTGTTTTCATGAATTGGTGTAAGTAATGAAATGATTCATTGATAAAATTTTCATACTACTCTTCTTTCTCACGCCGATCCTGGCTCATGTGGGCTTATAGTATGTGTTGAGTAAATCATTGATCACTATCTTAATCGCTAGAAGCGAATGCTGGTGGATGATGGAAGAAGCATTAATGATGTATCAGAATGTGAAGAATTATTAAGAAAGTGTTTTAAAAAAACACAAAGGGGATATTTTTGAGAAAAATGCCTCAAGGTGTCCTCTGAGTATGTTTTGGGTGTGATTGTGTTTGTTGAAAAAATCTAGATGACTGCAAATGAGTATGGTTGGTGTTTCTCAAAAAACAGGTTTTTAAGGTGGCATATTTTCAGTGTGTTTTTCAAATTTTTGGGCCTCAAAATTGAGAATTTGTGTTTGGTGAAGGAATTTTTTCATCATAGGAGTGAATGGTATGAAGAACTATGAAGAAAATCAGAAAAATAAGGGATCCTCATACCATCGAACATGGACTACATACCATGTCCAGGAACTGTTTGCAACTGCATACTGAGTAGTGGGAATGGTACGTAGAATGGTTCACAACAAAGGGTTCTCGGTGCACAAAAGGCATGGAGGTTCAAAAAATGTTTTTCCATGTAAAAAGAGATGAAATATGTAGACCATGGTGAAAAATGGTTCGCAGGAAGGCTTGTGGTTCGCAACATGAGAAGTGGTAAATGGTGAAGACGGTGCTCCATTGAAGATTTGGTAAAACTAGGATTAGAATATTTTGAAGATATATTTGCCTATATAATTTTTGTTAATAACACTAATTAGAAAGAGATATAATATCATTAGAGAGAATCTATTTTCTTTGTGAATTTAGTGAAGTTTGAAAGTGGTTTGAGAGAAGCAATTCCACAAAGGCTGAAGAAGTTTGCGAAATATTTCACGAAAGTGTTTTTGCTAGATGTTGTAGTCCACAAAGAAAGAATAGTTCATAGAAGAATAACATGGTACATGGAGGAGGAATCTTCGGTATGTGAAAGAAGTAACTCTTCAGGTGGTTTGTGTAAGTAGTGGTAGTCCACACCAAGAGAAAATTCCACGAATAGAGGGTAGTTTATAGAGACTATTTGTGGATGTAACACTCCGAGCTTCCACGATACGCTTCTCATTCAATAATGCAATAGCTTGCATTGTACGCAACTTCGAGTTCTAAAACACCGCGACTAATCAAAGTAGCCGTTATGAATAGTAATAACCACTTTTTAAAATTATAGAAATTTTATATTTCAAAATGGACTTCATTTTTGGATTCGGAATATCGAAATTAGCCTATGTTTAATTTTTTGTATTTTTCTGAGAACTTCTAATTTTTTATGAATAGTGAAAAATACTTAAAACAACTTTTTAATCAAAATAATTTATTGTGATAAATTATAATATTTAGTGGTTTTAAGGTATAATTAGAATATATTTTTACCATTTTATCCAATGGTGTTCATTAGAATTAATTTAACATTGAAATTGGACATAAACAATTGCCAATCTTTTGATATAAATTGTTTCTTAAAAACACGCTATTTGTCGTAACAGTGGGAATTAATTATAAAATTAATTAATGAAACTTATATAATTTTAATTTTTTAAAATAGACATCATTTTTGAATTCGGAATATCAATTATAGCTTAGGGTGAAATTTTGGCCTTGTTCTGAAAAACTTCAATTTTTGATGAATAGTGAAACCACTAAGTGGTAGTTAAATAACTGATTTTTCGTTTAAATGAAATATTACCACTTATGTGATTTGATTTTCAAAAATCCGACATACATGGTTTTCATTAAGAAGTAAAATGTGGTTCAATGAGATTAAAATAATTTTTTGGTGAATAGTAACTTTTAAGTTCTTAATCGCGATTAGAGGTAATTAGTGTAGTTTAAGGTACAAATAATGTTTTAATAATATGAGATGAGCATGACACTTGTCCTACTCCTATTGGATGAGTCATGGCCGACCAAGACAACCCATGGGTCAACTTGGGGACCCCATGGAGCCACTTTAGTTGGAAAATGACATTAATATATATTTATTTAATGTTAAAATTAAATTGACACAAACATGAGTTATTTTACTAAAATAGTTTTTAAGTGGGGTTACACAAGTCCAAATTTTAACTATAAATATTCATTAGAAAGCTAAAAAGATTTCCTACATCATAGTATTTTTTTTATAATTTTTAGACATTAAATAAATTAAATTATTTATGACATCATTATGATGCAGAGATGACCTCATTATTTAACGATTTTAATAAAATGAAAAGATAATGTAAAATCCAAGGCTTAAACTTGTCCAAAGACTATTGGATGGGTATATTTCGAACCCTTATCACCTTAGACACTAATTATATAAGTTTGGGACCTTTAGAATCCGAAAATCATTGTGTAATAATGTAACATTTCAATCTTTCCAAAAGAGCCCCTCCTCTCCACTTATAAAAGGCCCCCACCTCTCCCACCTCATTTACACTTTCAAGCCATTTGGCTCGGCCAAAATCTGCCCAAATACTCTCCCAACTTCCCCCTCTTACTCCTAGAAGCCTCACTTTGGGAATAACTCTTCCCAAGGAAGCCTTTGGCTCAAATCAAAAAGAGTTACCCGATTTTGAGGTAATGTCTTCTCTAATGTTGTTTTGTTTTATTTTTCTTCTCCAACCCCCCTAAACTCATTTTATTCATTTCTTTTGTAACAACACCAGTATCCTCAATATACTAGGATTTTGTTATAATAAGTATTCGAGCTACACTTACACACACCTACATCTAATGGTTAAAGAACATACGGTTTCTGTGGATGGCGAATTTCTGCCTCACGAAACGATGATTGTTCAACACTCATATAACACCTTCAAAGGTGGCCATTAAGATGTCACTATATTTATATATGATATAAAATATGTTTATTTTTTACTTATTCTTCTGTATTTCTCATTTATGGCATACTTTATGATTTCCATTATGGGTAAAATGCGATAATTTCATTTTAGGAAGTGCGGACTACCACCCCCTCAAAGTGATTTGAATCGTTAATGTCATATGTGGGATGTATAAAGGATGGATTAAATGGTATTATACACTATATTATACTGTAATTATATTATAAATTTATATCATTATGATTTCATTCCATTAAATACGAAATAGAAATGAAAGTAGCGTTCATGCGTACATACGGCTTACCGTCTCCATGAACGGTGCATTTCATTTCTTACCTCTAAATGTTACGTGACATTATGAATGAATGTATATACTGTATATATATGATATATATGATATCTAAATCATGAATATAATTCTGGATAAAATGGATATTTCACCACATGAACAACTTGTAATTATAAGAAGTTTATTTTTGACTCAAGTACCAAAGATCGAAAAAACGACCGTTATTAACTCAAATAATTAAATAATGTTCATAACATGGTAATAAGGGATATAAAAGGAATAATGAACATGAAAAAGGTTCTTAAGTAAATATAAATTAACTCTAGTTTATTATTCAGGAGGTTAAAGAACGGTCGAGTCAGGACAGGACGCAAGGTAAGGGAATTTCTTAACCCAATTTCCATTCTTTGGGTTAATCTCCTACTTTCAAATTCTGTCATGATATTATTATGTCTTATCTGGTATTTATACTTTCTTTATGTGTAAATATAGTGAATACACATAATATATCTATTTTATTTAAAAAAATGATCATTGTAAGGGAATTTCTTAACCCGATTTCCATTCTTTGGGTTAATCTCCTACTTTCTAATTATGTCATTATATTATTATGTCATATCTTGTATTTGTACTTTATTTATGTGTACTTATAGTGAATACACATAGTATATCTATTTTATCTTAAAAATTATCTTTGTATGGGACTTTGTCTCAATCTCCTTTCATTGAGGCATATTTTATTTTATACACAACTTTCTTTTATACGGTGTATAAACCCCTTTGACTTTTACGTTTATTCAAAAGGAATCTTTTTTATACAAATCATTTTACTAAACAACAAAAAGGGAATGTTTTCCTTTTCGTACTTATGCGGCGACAACGACTTCTCCGCCGTCGTGACCATTATTTGAGTTTCGGCTTCCTCTACAAGCCATCACTTTTTTTTGAAAAATAAATACAAAGTTTTAGCATTCTTTTATTTTGGTATTGAAAATGGTTTTGAAAGAATTTTTACTATATCAATGCGTTGTATTGATATCTTGTGATTGAAATGTGGAAATGTTATGTTTCCTTTATGCATGTTTTATGTGATACGATTATGTTATGGTTTATGATATGTTTAAACCTATTCATATGAGGAATGCATTGGACTTAATAAGTGACGGGTGGAGCCCGCTATAGCTCCTCGATGCATCGGCAGGTCTCATGAGACAAACTAGTGTCTTCGCATGAGGCCTTGACAAAATCGTATTTGTGGTCTTGGCACGAGGCCTTGGCTACGTGGTTATGATAGTCTGAAATTATGCATTCCATCATTATGAAAGTGGTTATTGATATTGCATGTGATTATTCGACCAGTAGAATATCCATGTGAATAAGTAAATGGCATTATCTCATTTTACTTTTTCCATATTATGTTGAAGTTCATGTTTAAAATGCTTATGTTTTAGTTATACATTGCCTTAAATATTAATGTTTATTTATGAAAGCTTCCGCAATATTGTTATCCTTACTGAGAATTTGAGCTCACCCCTTTCAATGTTTTAATATTTTCCAGGATATGAAGAATTATTTTATGAATGACCTACAGGGATAGTCCGAAGAGGATAGAAGTGTGGACTATGGAGACTATGTTATTATAGTTTTTCACTTTGTGATGTAATGTAACATTTATGAATGTATCTAGTGTTTCCAAGGCTACTAAACTAATCGGTCTTTCGAGACTTGATCTTTTGTGATCATACCAATGTTACGAAGTAATGCACCGACTCTGGGTAGCTGGGGTCGGGGCGTTACAGTTGGTATCAGAGGCAGTTTAGTACTAACCTTAGAAGCTAGATTTAGATAAACTCTGATTAGAGCACATAGCCCTAAGATAGACTTTGAGGATTAGTATAGAAGAACTTCCTAGAATTTTGTTATTGTAGATATTTTGTGAGTTTTCCGAGAAATACATCCCTGTCTGGATACGAGCAAGTAGAGGCGGCTCTGGCACAGATGTACCTAGGGGTAAAACCCGAAAACACCACTTTGAGCTAGACTCGAACGGGAACTGGTGCACGACAACGGGCCTTGCTGCACTCTTGGTTACGACACTCCCGGGGGATATGCTTTGGATAATTCTCATTTTCTTCATAAACCACTATGAAGGGTTATGAGTATATACTTCCTCAAAGAAAACATTTTTATAGATTATATCCATAAATAGTTCAATTTATGTAAAGTATTTTACAAATATGGAATTATGTATTTTATTTCATAAACTAATCTAGTTTATGCCATTGTTTAGAAATGGCGCCTAGTGGAAGGAATGGAAACCGTATCAATGCACGCACTCCGTGTAGGGATTTCCCTCCTGCTCAAGATAATTATAGTGGGGCTGGTGATGCAACTGGTGCCGATCAGCTAATTACCATACTGGGACAACTTACTCAGGTTATGAATAATAACCTTACCCGTATGGAGCATCCTGATCCACAGCGTGGAGGATCAATGTTAGATCGATTCATGAGGCAAAAACCACCAACGTTCAATGGGAGTACAAATCCATTAGTAGCTGAGCAATGGATAAACTCCTTAGAGAAAATATTCCACGCCTTGGGGAGTAGTGAAAGGGAAAAGGTTATCATGGCAGTTTACCGCCTCACTGGAGATGCTGATCAATGGTGGTCATTGATTCAAAACACAAAGGAAGATGATGACATATCGAATATGGAATGGAGGGAGTTCAAAGATCTTTTCTTAGAAAAATACTTTCCTCATGACCATAGAGCAGATATGGAAAGGCAATTTCTGAGTCTGAAACAAAAGGAGGATGAGAATGTCGCAAAGTATGAGGCCAACTTTACAAGGTTAGCAAGGTATGATGCAGATTATATACGTAACCCAAGAGGTAAGATTTATTGTTTATTTGATGGGTTAAAACCATTTCTCCGTTGAGATTTAGTATCACAATCGTTCTCAACATACGAAGATATTGTCTCATGTGTTATCAAGACAGAAAAGGAATTCTCTAAGTCTTATGACAACAAAGTAAAGCAAGAGAAGAAGAGAACGGTGGAACAAGAGACAGATAAAGGGAAAAAGGGAAAGAAGGATTTTCCATTATGTGATAATTGTGGGAAGAATCACCCTGGTACTTGCCTAAAAGGAATGGGAGTTTGTTATAAATGTGGAGAAAAAGGTCACCAGGCGCGTGATTGCAAGGGAAAGAAAGAGGCTATCAATGTTGAATGCTACAATTGTAGGGAAATGGGGCATTATGCAAATGAATGTCCTAAGCATCAGGGAAACTTACCTCAGAAAAGGCCAAGGGATCAAGGAAAATCTTATGCTGTTACTACAGTTGAAGCAGAATAATTAATGTATTGGTGCTTTTGGACTCATGGATTATATTCTGGTTATCAGAATAATGTGATATATATATATATAAGGATTGTACTGTAGTACTTGTTGATTTCAGTAAGGTTTCAACATGATGAAGGTAATTATATTTTTAGTATGTGACAATAAGAGAAACTTTACTTTGTTTGGGGAATCTGATAAATTGATTTTGGAATTAAGAGACCTTTTAGAGAAATTCTGGACAGAGGTATTTTGGATAACTATAATGGTTGGAGTGGATTAAGTTGATCTTTGGATAGTATTGTTTAAGGTTAAAAAATTTATGAAGATTATTTTTGGAATATTATGATACTATAGTTTTAGGAAAAGGACAACCTGCAGGGTGGGGAATAACCCGTCGCGTTGGAAAAAGCTGCAGGAATCGAACCCACAACCATAGTGCGACAAGCCTTTATTTCCTACCACTAGCCTACAGGAAGTCCCTGGTTATTAAAAAATAGTTTTACTAATCTAAATGGTATGTGTTAACATTTGGAACCTTATACAATTAGGATAAATAGAATATTTTTGAGTTCCGTTACCATTTGGAGTAAGAGTTGGGTTTGTGGTAAAAATTTATTAACGAATGAAAGTATACATAACAAGTATGTATATTCCCTTACGTTCTTAGTAAATCTCCTAAATAAATTCCTCAACATTATAAAAGGTAACTTAAAACAAAAATGTTGTCGGTTAACTTTTCCAACTGGGGATTCAATGACCGTTTAACCAATCACAAGTTTGTGATTTTCTTGTGGTTAAACTTTCTCCTAATCCTGTTTTCTATAACTCTCCATCAGACCTTGATGGTTTGTTTCTCCTCCATATCCATATTTTTATAGAATCCTAGAATGGGCTATATCGGGTGACCTTTGTACTTATCTTGCTTTCTTTTAATGTTATATATTTATTAACCTTATTTCCGATGTGGGTTTTCCTCAAAGGTATTTTCTCTTTTCAACCTTTTATTTTCAAAGAAAAATTTCAAATTGCGAGGACGCAATTTATTGAAGGAGGGGAGAATGTAACACCCCGATCTTCCACGATACGCTTCTCATTCAATAATGCAATAGCTTGCATTGTACACAACTTCGAGTTCTAAAACACCGTGACTAATCAAAGTAGCCGTTATGAATAGTAATAACCACTTTTTAAAATTATAGAAATTTTATATTTCAAAATGGACTTCATTTTTGGATTCGGAATATCGAAATTAGCCTATGTTGAATTTTTGGTATTTTTCTGAGAACTTCTAATTTTTTATGAATAGTGAAAAATACTTAAAACAACTTTTTAATCAAAATAATTTATTGTGATAAATTATACTATTTAGTGGTTTTAAGGTATAATTAGAATATATTTTTACCATTTTATCCAATGGTGGTCATTAGAATTAATTTAACATTGAAATTGGACATAAACAATTGTCAATCTTTTGATATAAATTGTTTCTTAAAAACACGCTATTTATCGTAACAGCGGGAATTAATTATAAAATTAATTAATGAAACTTATATTTTTGTAATTTTGAAAAAAAGACATTATTTTTGAATTCGGAATATCAATTATAGCTTAGGGTGAAATTTTGGCCTTGTTCTGAAAAACTTCAATTTTTGATGAATAGTGAAACCACTAAGTGGTAGTTAAATAACTGATTTTTTGTTTAAATGAAATATTACCACTTCTGTGATTTGATTTTCAAAAATCCGACATACATGGTTGTCATTAAGAAGTAAAATGTGGTTCAATGAGATTAAAATAATTTTTTGGTGAATAGTAACTTTTAAGTTCTTAATCGCGATTAGAGGTAATTAGTGTAGTTTAAGGTACAAATAATGTTTTAATAATATGAGATGAGCATGACACTTGCCTACTCCTATTGGATGAGTCATGGCCGACCAAGAAAACCCATGGGTCAACTTGGGGACCCCATGGAGCCACTTTAGTTGGAAAATGACATTAATATATATTTATTTAATGTTAAAATTAAATTGACACAAACATGAGTTATTTTACTAAAATAGTTTTTAAGTGGGGTTACACAAGTCCAAATTTTGACTATAAATATTCATTATAAAGATAAAAATATTTACTACATCATAGTATTTTTTTTATAATTTTTAGACATTAAATAAATTAAATTATTTATGACATCATTATGATGCAGAGATGACCTCATTATTTAACGATTTTAATAAAATGAAAAGATAATGTAAAATCCAAGGCTTACACTTGTCCAAAGACTATTGTATGGGTAGATTTAGAACCCTTATCACCTTATCCACGAATAATATAAGTGTGGGACCTTTAGAATCCGAAAAGCATTGTGTAATAATGTAACATTTCAATCTTTCCAAAAGAGCCCCTCCTCTCCACTTATAAAAGGCCCCCACCTCTCCCACATCATTTACACTTTCAAGCCATTTGGATCGGCCAAACTCTGCCCAAATACTCTCCCAACTTCCCCCTCTTACTCCTAGAAGCCTCACTTTGGGCAGAACTCTTCCCAAGGAAGCCTTTGGCTCAAATAAAAAAGAGTTACCCGATTTTGAGGTAATGTCTTCTCTAATGTTGTTTTGTTTTATTTTTCTTCTGCAACCCCCCTAAACTCATTTTATTCATTTCTTTTGTAACAACACCAGTATCCTCAATATACTAGGATGTTGTTATAAGAAGGATTCGAGCTAAACTTACACACACCTACATCTAATGGTTAAAGAACATACGGTTTCTGTGGATGGCGAATTTCTGCCTCACGAAACGATGATTGTTCAACACTCATATAACACCTTCAAAGGTGTCCATTAAGATGTCACTATATTTATATATGATATAAAATATGTTTATGTTTTACTTATGCTTATGTATTTCTCATTTATGGCATACTTTATGATTTCCATTATGGGTAAAATGCGATAATTTCATTTTAGGAAGTGCGGACTACCGCCCCCTCAAAGTGATTTGAATCGTTAATGCCATATGTGGGATGTATAAAGGATGGATTAAATGGTATTATACACTATATTATACTGTAATTATATTATAAATTTATATCATTATGATTTCATTCCATTAAATACGAAATAGAAATGAAAGTAGCGTTCATGCGTACGTACGGCTTACCGTCTCCATGAACGGTGCATTTCATTTCTTACCTCTAAATGTTACGTGACATTATGAATGAATGTATATACTGTATATATATTATATATATGATATCTACATCATGAATATAATTCTGGATAAAATGGATATTTCACCACATGAACAACTTGTAATTATAAGAAGTTTATTTTTGACTCAAGTACCAAAGATCGAAAAAACGACCGTTATTAACTTAAATAATTTAATAATGTTCATAACATGGTAATAAGGGATATAAAAGGAATAATGAACATGAAAAAGGTTCTTAAGTAAATAGAAATTAACTCTAGTTTATTATTCAGGAGGTTAAAGAACGGTCGAGTCAGGACAGGACGCAAGGTAAGGGAATTTCTTAACCCAATTTCCATTCTTTGGGTTAATCTCCTACTTTCAAATTCTGTCATGATATTATTATGTCTTATCTAGTATTTATACTTTCTTTATGTGTAAATATAGTGAATACACATAATATATCTATTTTATTTAAAAAAATGATCATTGTAAGGGAATTTCTTAACCCAATTTCCATTCTTTGGGTTAATCTCCTACTTTCTAATTATGTCATTATATTATTATGTCATATCTTGTATTTATACTTTATTTATGTGTACTTATAGTGAATACACATAGTAGATATATTTTATCTTAAAAATGATCTTTGTATGGGACTTCGTCTCAATCTCCTTTCATTGAGGCATATTTTATTTTATACACAACTTTCTTTTATATGGTGTATAAACCCCTTTGACTTTTACGTTTATTCAAAAGGAATCTTTTTTATACAAAGCATTTTACTAAACGACAAAAAGGGAATGTTTTCCTTTCCGTACTTATGCGGCGACAACGAATTCTCCGCCGTCGTGACCATTATTTGAGTTTCGGCTTCCTCTACAAGCCATCACTTTTTTTTGAAAAATAAATACAAAGTTTTAACATTCTTTTATTTTGGTATTGAAAATGGTTTTGAAAGAATTTTTACTATATCAATGCGTTGTATTGATATCTTGTGATTGAAATGTGGAAATGTTATGTTTCCTTTATGCATATTTTATGTGATACGATTATGTTATGGTTTATGATATGTTTAAACCTATTCATATGAGGAATGAATTGGACTTAATAAGTGACGGGTGGAGCCCGCTATAGCTCCTCGATGCATCGGCAGGTCTCATGAGACAAACTAGTGTCTTGGCACGAGGCCTTGACAAAATCTTATTTGTGGTCTTGGCACGAGGCCTTGGCTACGTGGTTATGATAGTATGGAATTATGCATTCCATTATTATGAAAGTGGTTATTGATATTGCATGTGATTATTCGACCAGTAGAATATCCATGTGAATAAGTAAATGGCATTATCTCATTTTACTTTTGCCATATTATGTTGAAGTTCATGTTTAAAAGGCTTATGTTTTAGTTATACATTGCCTTAAATGTTAATGTTTATTTATGAAAGCTTCCGCAATATTGTTATCCTTACTGAGCATCTGAGCTCACCCCTTTCAATGTTTTAATATTTTCCAGGATGTGAAGAAGTATTTTATGAATGACCTACAGGGATAGTCTGAAGAGGATAGAAGTGTGGACTATGGAGACTATGTTATTATAGTTTTTCACTTTGTGATGTAATGTAACATTTATGAATGTATCTAGTGTTTCCAAGGCTACTAAAATAATCGGTCTTTCGAGACTTGATCTTTTGTGATCATGCCAATTTTATGAATTAATGCACCGACTCTGGGTAGCTGGGGTCGGGGCGTTACAGTGGAAGTGGTTTGTAGAGGAGTTTTGCAGAGTCGGTATGTGAAGGAGGTAAATGATAGTGAAGGTGAAGGTAGTCTGTGAATAGAGGGAGGTTCATAGAAGTGGAAGCAGTACACGGAAGAGGCAGTCCATGTAGGAAACCCTCTAGACAGCACGCAGGAGGAGAAAGTGGTTCACAAATAATACAAGGAAGCTTGAAAAAGCTTCAAATCAGTTTGAGAAAGTCATTCCTGTTACCTAAAAGTATGCAGAAAGGTTGATTTCATCTGAAAGTGAAAAAGGGACTTTAACAAAGCATCTACCTATAGTTGAGGATGCAGGATTCTTGAAAATGAAGAGACCTACATGTTTATAAACTATGTTTTACCAATGGGTCTATAAACTGTGAGGGGATTCCTTTCCAAAATCATTGAGAAAAATAAGAGGAAGATGGTGACCCTTTCCATTGGTAATAAGCCAGATAAAGAGACATAGGTATTGAACCTTGGAATAAAATTATCAGATTCTAAACCTTGTAAAGGTAGTGAGCCTGGTTATAGAATATCTAGCTTGAACATTGTTCTCATTATTGGCAGTGAGCCTTAGTGAGTTTGGTACATCAGCACACTACCGTGGTATGATCCTTGGATGTATCACAGTGAGGGTGAACCAAGTAAAAAATTTTGTGTCTCATGCATGATTTAAATTCTATTTATACTTTGCAATGGGAACAAGAGAGAAGATATTTTTTTTAATGATGAAACAAGATCCGAAGGGGAAGAAATTTTAATCTATCGTACCCTGATTCCCCCCCCCCATAGGGTATTTGACCTAATGTACCTAATAGTAACTCTATAACTAAGGGGTATAGTATCCACACTATACACATCACACCCCCACTACTAGTCATAAGCCTATGGTGTACTGGGATGTGCACTTGAGGTCTTATAACCAAACCTTTTTAGGAAAGTGAGAGAGTTTCAGACTGTGAGGTGTTACACATAATATCTGACTACAAATAACTATTTATTTTGTTATTTCTCACATGATATTCATGGTCCTATTGAAACATGGTTGTAGCTGTTGGGACTGCCATTTTCTAGTGGTTTTTCTACTTACTTCAACTCCATATCTCTAATAAAATTCCTCAAAAGGTGATATTATCAAGTATTAAATATTTATCCTTATTCAATATTTTTCATCTTATCTAAGCACCATAGGTTGGATAAAACCATTTCTAAACCCACTTCTTAAGCTTCATCAGAAGTCACAATGTACTCAGTCAATGTGTATATAAAAACCACTAGTTGTATTAAGTTTTTTTATCTTACATATTACCTTAATGTAACTATGATTCTAGATCAAATTGATTTAAGGAAAACAATTTAAATATTTCCTTGGGACTTAGTATTCCAATTTATCCAATTACTAATAACTCATCCAGTTTTACTTTTCATGTATTTTTGGATAGTTCTCACTACCAAACATTGCAGTTCTCATGGTTTTTTTTAATATTTTTCTTCTATACTTTACACAAAAACAATATCAAACCTCAATAAATATCATGGAATATGAGATAGATTCCAAAGTACTCTTAGAAATATGTATCATATTTATCACAAGTATCTCCTCTTATGTTTTCACACATAATACTGGAAATATTTCATTCCATGTGACATGGTAAATAATACCTTATCAACATGTGTACTATGATTTGATCTAATAAACCCTATATATATATGTTTATAGATTTCATCCCCTGTAACTTGGATTTATACTTAATTCATTCTTGAATAAATTCAATTATTTAAACTTAAATTATAAGACTCGTCACCTTTTTCTATATGTTATAAACATATATATCTTGTAAAACCATAGCACTCCTAGTAACCCCTTGTAAAAATCTAGAACACATTCATTACAAACAAATATTCTATGATCGTGATGCTTACTTTAATACATAAATGGATATTTGTAGCTCACATTAATTTTTGAATTTATTTGGTGTCACCAACCCTTCTGGCTATGTTATATAGATATATTTCATAATTTTTTCTCTAAGGAAGGTTTCCTTTTCATCTAATCACCCAATATTATGAACATCGGAGCTTTCTATGATAAGAATAATTCTAATGGATTTCAGAATGGAGACTTTGTATGTGGTTTTCTCATATACTTAATCTATATATCACTTAAACATTTATTAAATTATCTAGATTCATTGGTACCAACTTATACCATCCATTTCTAGTTTCTCTTAAATACCCACCAATGAATTTACATCAACTAGTGAAACCAGAACTGTATTTTGGTACATTAAATTCATATTTTATTTCATATGAACTTATCAATCACAACTGGTTTCCATTTACTACTTCTCTACATGATTCATTATTATTTTCAGATAATATATCACCTATTTTTGGTGAATATAAAACCACTTATTTGATTTTAAATTTCCTACACAGTATGTGTCTCTAGAAAAATTCCTTCCACTGTGACTTGTGGAGTTTAGTGTTCCTATGATAAATAAAATGCATATGAATCTTAGACATAACTAAAGTCTTGAATTCTCCCACTATCTCAAAAAATATATTCTTACCACATATAAATATAATTGGTTATGACTAATACCTTTCTATATTAGGGATGTTATTACCCTGAGTAGCTATAGGATAATTAACTGGGATGCACTTTTGGTTTCCTTTGATGTATGTAAGTATCTATAACCAACATTAAACAAATTACTCCCATCAAACACCTGAGAATGTAATATAATAGAATCCCATCATATCATAACTTATATGATATATATTAGTCAATGTAGTTGGAATATAGAAAGTTCTTATGTTTTTATTTTTGAAACATGTCTTAAATAATATAGAAAACTAAAACTACATATAAGACTCTTCGTAAATCTTCCTTGTGCTATAAACACATCTATGATGTGAATAATCCAATGTTAGTATAGTAAAACCATTACTCTTAATTAAATAATCAATGAATACTTAGTTAAGATATACTATGGAAATCCCACTAGGGTGATCTGGTATCTTCTTACCAAGTGAATTCGTTTTTCTACTGAGGATTTTTAAAATATGTTAAAGGAATCTCATGGACTATATGAATTTACCTCTAGTTTTCCCTTAGAATAGTTTTTTCCTTCATACTGAACTAACTCTAGAATCTTTGTGTCTTAACTTTATTTTAAAATGTTTCTTTTTCTAAGATATAATAATTATGTCTAACTAAGGTTTGACTATTGCCTTTGGTTTCATTTGACTAATAATTATCTTACTATAGGTAGATATGAGTTTTATATTTTATATTCATAATTTTTTATCCATTATCAGATATTTATGACTCAAATATTATTAAACTATTAATTGAGTATGAAATACCTTAACAACATTCATTTAAAAAATTAAATAATATCTCTCTATTCTTAATGGGGAATTAAGATAAATTTTTTGGTAACACTCGACACAAAATAATAGCTTAATTTGAATCGGTCCTCTAGGAAATATTAATTTTTGTTCTTCTACCTACTAATATAGGAATCATCCTTTATCAACTACTTTGATAATTCACCTTAATTATTATAATATTTATTAATTTCATTAGTTCCTATATTTAAATAAAAATATTTGAATTAAATATTGTTTTTTAATACCTATAAAATTAAAAGGAAATATTACATGAAATGATGAATATACCTAAAGTAAAGTCTAATATTTTATTGTTATTAAATATATTTTATTTCATCATCAAATGACATTTCTAGCCACATGATAGGAAAATAACCTCTTATTCATTAGTCTCCACATGAATCCTTTGTATCTTTGAAGGAGGTTGTAAATAAGACATCAAATTTGAAGTAGTAATGGTCTCTTCAACCTGGTATTTCACTTTGTTGATCATAATAGATGAGTAACCATATTCCCTCCAATCATTATCTATCCAATGAATCATAGTAAAAATATTCTTGAGTGGCACATTTTTACTATTCATTATGTAATTCATGATAAATATAGAGGACCTGGGAGGTAAGGATTATAATATGAGATTAATTTCTAATTTTTTTATCCATATCGAAAGATAGAATCGCTAACTAGTTTATATAATCCATCATTTTGAAGTTATCATCACTATTTATGCTTGCATCTTCCAGTGTACACTAGTATTATGAAGTGACAATATCATTTATCTTAAACATCTCATTTTCTTTTTCAAGTTTAAGGATATGATTTTTCATGGTGTAAGCATCCATATACTTATGTGCATCATTATCTCTCCTGACATAGCTGGTATCTTGATGCAACAGAAATAAAAAGTATTATCCAATATTCTATAGTAGTACTTAGTTTCACCATTCATTACTGGTTGAACTAGTGAAGAGGACTTTGGTATATAGAATAAATTTTCCTTTAGTAGTGTAGTGTGTAAAAAACTACACCACTCTTGGAAATTTATATTGGTGAGGACTTGTTATTTTTCTACAAAATATTAAAGGGTTCCTATGGTTTTTCTATCTATTTTCTATAATAAATGTAGATTTTTAGAAATTTATCTTGACTACATATACTAACATAATAAATTTTATTTATTAGTCCCCTACTATTTTATCAAATATCAATAGACATTTTCATTGGATTCAGAATATCCAGTCGCATGTATATTCTAGTGGAAAAGATCCATACTTCCCTCTACATAACCCAGATAAGGGACTGGTCAAATTACTCAAAGGTATTTAGGTAAGTGGTCTTTCCAACTCCATTAACTCATAGTTCCTTGATCTATTTTATGGACTCCCCAATCCTAAAATATTGGACTCTGATGTCCTCAACACTCGCATCTATGTTACACCAAGCCTTATGATGGAAAATACTCTTAAGACTAACTTGTTTAAGTCAGGAAAAAAATAATTAGAACTCCCTAATAAATATAAGTGTCCCAATGAGGTTTGGTCCAACACTTTGATCTATGGTTTCATCCAAAATCATTTAAAGGTAGGAGTATATTTATTAATATTTCATTTAAGGAATTTTTATTTTTATATATAAATTTTCTTCATTTTATCCTATTAAATGCTTGTTAAAATTATGTTGGTTTATATAATAAATTAACCATGACTTGATAAAATTATTTATGCATAATACATTTATTTAATTCTATCTTTAATGATTGTTAATTTACTAATTTTAAGTGATCACATTTAGGTATCAAATAAACATAAATAAATAAATATGCACTAGAAAGAAATAAAATAAATATATGAAAAATGATTATGAGATTTAATACTAGTTATTTTGTAAAGAAGATGATAAACCTACCCTTTACCCTAGGGGAATAACTCCATGAGATGATCTAATATCGAGTTACAGCATCTAACCTTTGACCTATGTATCTTTATTGTTGGTTTCTCCTTATCTAGGTCAAGAATCACATCTTCTCTCCTAGGAGATCCTTCCTTTACATGTTATTACTCAAATTTAGGTGAGTGGAACTAGGGTTTTGGGGTTACCTAAAAGAAACTGCAGACACACATGCTTATATATAATAAGAGGAGGGCATGATTCACATAACATCAATTTAATTTAATAATAATTATCATAGAACTAATGCAATAATAATTAAATTAAATTAAACCCAACACATATATAGGTCAATCAAACTCATGATCATCCATGCATGTAACAACTATGCATTTAAAAATAGAAATCATTCGTCTCAATTCATTATTTATTAAGATAAAATTCCAAAATTAATAAGGTAATTATATAGTTAATTATTTTATATTAATTACACATCCAAATAGTCTAAGAGATTCACATCCAATATAATTGTAAAAAAATTAAATAAAATAATTTTTATTTAAAATTAACTCATACATGATGTAGAGACCTGAATTTTTCCTTATAACACTTTGAAATATTTTTAAATATATTTCTAGAGCTAGGAGCTAAGATGGCATGCGATTTCAAGGCCCGGTGTACCCAAAATTAATTTTATAAAAATAATAAATATATTTTATATTGTGCACGCATGGTTGATTAAATAAAATTGGATAACACTCAAACTTTTAATCAAATTAAAAATCTAATACCGCGGTTGGGTTTGGAATGTGGTGTTTACCCTAGGAGAAACATAAAATGAGTCAGCAGTAGATGTTCAGAACCCTCGCTCATTGGCGGTGCATTTAAGTGATTTAAAAAATTAATTAATAAATAAAATTTCTTTTTGACCTAATAAGATCATATAAGTATGTGGTTAGGGAGAATTTTCTAGGTTTAGCTCATAGTTCTCCCACCACCGGAAAATCTCTCATTCACCACCTTCATTGGAAAATTTCATCAACCAACGATAAACCTCTAGATCAAGGCAGATCAAACACAATGGCTCCTCTTGAATTCTTTGGCGAGCATGTTCCTCAACAACGATCAATCCAAACAAGAGGTTGGACTCTTTAATTGGTGTTTTCTCCCTTTTGATTAAATTTTTGAGTATTTTCATTCCTTTTCTTGAATCTTAGCCTTTGACAAACCAAACATGCACCCGAGAATGAAGAATTATATTGTTTTATTCGGTTTATCTAACCTCGTGAGCACGTTCTTGATCATTGGACAAGAACACTTGGTTGATGATCATAAACATTTTTTTGTGCCTCTATTCCCTTGTTCTTTGCATTATTCACATTTGGAACACTGTGGTTCCCAGTTTGATAGCTTTCGGGTGTCCTGAGCTTAATCGGGTGCCCATATTTATGTTGTATCAACAAATCATCAATGATCTTTTGAGTCGAGCATAGATATTTAAGGATTGTGAAGTGAGGATGACCAATTCGATGTTTAATCTTTGAGATCATGATGAATAGAGGTGCGATGGAATGCATAATGATCGGCCAAACCCTTATCGACAGACGAAGCTGATTCGTGGTGATAAATGACGGAGATCCATGTTTTCGGCCAGATCTGTAGTTTTCAGATCATTTTGAGGCATTATCCAAGGCGGGTTGACCATATTTGAAGCACAGGTGAAGATTGGGAGAAATTTCGGTATTCTAGAAAAATCCTGACTACATGCCATGTAGGATTAAGAACACACGGCATGTATCCCCCTCTGTAGCGATGATAGGGTTTTGATGAATTTAAGGGTAACATGACATATAGTTCTCCCTTACACACAAGGTACCCCTTCCCCAGTTGGAAAAAAAATGTAATGGGTCACATGGATGGGGGGTCTTTGTATAATTACATGGACCCAGGTTGGCCACATGGATGGTATTCTTTGTGGTATATATGCCATGTACCAAAGTAAACGAACATGGGATCTTAGTAAATGAACATGACCAACAGACATGGTCTGATCCCTAGAAAGGTGGGACTCTCCGTGAATTCTACCTACACAGAATGTACCCCTATACATACAAGACCCTTGTACTGACTAGAGACATGTCCAGGTAGTGCATAGAGATCACACACTGTGTGGATCCCCTCAGAAATTTTATACTAATTAAGATCTTCTGAATGATCTTCAAATGTCTGAATATCCTTCATTTGAACTCAGATTTTGGCCCATGATATTACTATACATAGTTTTTTTCATATAGAATGTTATGGTTCCCTTAGAAGAATATTTTGAGTTACAATGTGAAATGTTATGAGTTTAGAACATGCTGAGGAAACACTAGATGATGGCAGTGATCATGCATAATCACCTAGTTAGTATCGGGCTTACCCTTTAGCTTGGCTGGGCAGTGGAATTCCCCAATGTTAGTTCTGAGCTTACCCTCCAGCCAGGTTAGGCAGTGGTGTTCCTCGATGATCTTTCCTATTTACCCTCAAGTAGGACTAGATAGTGGAGTTCCTTAACATTCTGGGCTTACCCTTCAGCAGGGCATGGTAGTGGCATTCCCCAATGATATCTTCTAGGTGTATCCCTCTATCAGTGTTGGGTAGTGGTGTTTCTATGACAACTCACTGGGATTACCCTCCAGTAGGACTAGGAAGTGGTGTTCCCTAGTGACCTTACCAAGAGGTACCTTCCAGTTGGGCTGGGCAGTGGAATTCATTGGTGACTACCAGAGTAGGACCCTCCTATCATATCAGGTCATGAGATATTTTCCTAAAATTGGTGAGCCCTCAACTATGTGGCATAGTGATGAGCTATGGTTTGATGTGCCTTTGGACACACTAGAAATAAGTTCATTTTCCCCATCGAGACGTATTATTATGACGCAACTTAAAACCATGTGGGTGAGTCAGTGCAACCCAAAGTGGATAGTATCGAGGTGTAGTGATTGAGTCCCTTTAACTTGTTTGTACTGGACAGATGCATGAGGTGCCGGAAATCGCAGATGGACTTGCCTTAGAACTATTTATGACTCTTCTTCTTTGTATGATCTTTGAGATTGAGATCCCCTTACTCTTTCATTGGGTACTATTTTAATGAGTATATATATATATATATATCCTCATTCAGTACCCACTTCTTGGGTTTTGGTTACTCACCTTCCAGGAGAGGCGAAGACATGTGGGGTATGTCATGTGCTTTCCTTGTCTAGCTTCTCATGGTTAGACATGTCTACTCTCCTACTATAGGTTGCTAAGACTTGATGATAATTTCATCTTCTCTCCATTTCAATCACCTTGTGTTTGGATGAGTTCACTTTAACTCTCTAGTTGGGTTGAGATATACTGTTTTTACCATACCTTGTTCTATATATTGCTTTCCTCTTTAGTTTTATCTATTACTTCGCCCCCTCCCTTTTCTAGTCATTCTACTAGGTATATATATACTCACCCCAACATGGTATTTTCTCAACACGTGTTATGTATTTTTTAGATGGAATACAGGTTAGTCATGACTTCATAGGATCTTAGGGATACAGATTTCTTGGACCATTTACGGTGGTCATATCATGGGATATGGGAGTTGGGATCTCATTTGTATACTCTTATCCACTTTTGTTAGGTTGGGGGATGTTTTTTAGGTGTTCTTGTATTTTTTTCATTTTTACTTTCAATTTACACTATCGTACTTCATACTATTTAGAGGTCCATGCATATTTGGTTTATTTATAGTAGTTTTGTATCTTTTATTTCTTTGCCTCTTAAATTTTTCATTGAGTTATCTATGTGAATGTGTACAGGTTTCTAGGAAAATGCCTCCTTGAATTAGTTATGAATTTTTTACTTCTCAACACCCCCTAACCTATGGAGGTAGGAATGGGGTAGTCACGACTCGAACCCCATCTTGGATTAAGTTTTGAAAGATTGGTATCAGAGAAAGTTCATTCCTTGGGACATTTTTTGGACGTTTACCCTTAATAGGATTGGTTGGGTTAAGGGAAACAATGTTAAAGTGTCTCGAGGGTGAATATTAGGCTATGGAGTCTAGTTATGGTGTTGTGTCCAATGTATCTATTCACTAGGACCCTGACTACCTAATTGTCGACTCAACATGCTGATACATTTTTTACAGGGATCAATGGAACATGCATCATATAGGATTGAGTCTTTGACTATCCTTCTTGAGACAGCTACCTAATGTTGTTGATATATATATATATATATATTTACATCTGACTGTGGTACTCCTTGATAACTTTTAGGATGCCTCAACGATGATAGCCAACTAGGATACTAGTTCCATTTCATGATGATGACCCTATGAGTGATGAGGATTCAGTTCAGGGTCCAACCCACAATACCCTTCCTCTAGGTGGGTAGGTAGTAGAACCTACACCTATTGAGCAGTATATAGTCTTAGTAGAGCAGACTAAGTATGTGTACTGACTGAGCGGACTCCACGAGTTCTAGTGACAGAGACCGCTGAGGTTCCATGGTGATCTAGATCCCCAGGAGTTCGCGTATTAGCTATATTTTGTGGTCTGTATCTTCAATATTATCAAGAAATTTACAGATCATATGGTGGATTTTATAGCCAATCTTTTCCATGGATCAGTTGGGTATTGGTAGAGGCTGGTTACCCAGATGCATGATGAGTTGATACTCTCATGGGATGACTTCCAGTAGTTGTTTCGTGAGGAGTAATACCCCTCCTGCTTATACTCCATTCTAATTCAAAATCTTTTAAATATTTTTTGGGGTGGGATGATAGTGTAAGAGTATGAATCTAGGTTCACATACCTTACATGTTACTCTCTCTAAATGATCATAGATGGATACTTCCGAGCATGGAAGTTTGATAAGGGGCTCTATAGAGAGATCTGAGATTTTGTAGTTCCCTTGTGCATCCCCACCTATACTGGGGCACTTGAGTGAGAACTTGTGATAGAGATTTTTTGTCATAGGGATGCCATGTATTTGGATCTGGAAGTGGACATGACAAGGCTGATTTTTCTACAGCAGAAGGCAGGTACCAAAGATCTCAGAACAAGAGGCCCTTCCATGGGTAGGCTCAAGGACATGGTCATATAGTAAAGGGGGAGCGTAGAGAACCAAGGCAGCCCGAGGAGTGATAGTGATATGCTTGTTATGAGTGAGGCCACATGGAATAAACCTATCTAACCATACGTGTTTAGAATTATAAGAAGGTAGTTGATGGACCGCCTTGGCATAGATTTCACTGTGGTTATGGATCTCCCAAGCATGGATAGGGTGGTCCCCATTGAGGAAAATATAGAAGAAGAGTAGGAGGAACTATATGTGGGGGAAGATGATATGAGGTCCTTACACCACCACCACTAGGCAGCCCATGTTAGGTTCAGGTAGTTGGCGGCCGGGACTGCAGACAGATTCAAGTTTTGGACGTTTATGATCCTGCGGAGCATGATATGATTCTAGGTACAATCTGTGTTTATTATACTCTTTCCTAAGTATTAGTAGACACATGTTTCACCCATTATTTTATCCCTCTAATCTTGGTGTGTTAGTTGGATCTCCCAGTATAGGCTCCAGCACATCAGCTTTATCTTGAGGTTACTACAGGGAACACTTCTTCTATGTCTTTCATCTTCCAGTAGTCTGAGCTATCACTTGGAGTAAATAGGTTCGTGTGGGAACTTTTAGTTGTCACAATGGAACCCTATGATTTCATCTTGGTCATGTATTGGATTTCCATTATTTATGCCCATATCGACCATCACCGTAGACCAGTTAGATGCATATTCACTAATGGGATGAGGTTCTCCTTTTTTAGTGAGAGAGACCTTGTAGCAGGACAAGACGGTGCTGTGAGAAAGTGGTAATATACTATTAAACATTAGTTAAAAACTGTAATCCTTGGTTCATCGGACTCTTCAAGAATCTGGGCTCCTTCAGTTGTGGAGGACAATATGGGCACCTTCCCTGAAGACATTATGGGACTACCTGGGAGGCGGGAGATGGAGTTTTACATAGACTTAAATACTGGGACTACCCCAATATCTTCTACAGAATATTATATAGAACCTAATGAGCTTTTGGATATATGGTTATTTTAACACCCCAATATTTCATAGTATGTTATTTGTTCAAAGTAATTTAATAACTTCCACTACACGCAACACCGAGTTCGAGCGCACCACGACTTACCAAACTAGCCGTTCAAAAGAGGTTATGAATAGTATTAACTAAATTTTGAACTTTATATGATCCTTATAATTTTAGAATCCATATTGTGGGTTTCTAATACATAATGAAAAAAAATTCATTTTTTCAGACAAAAGAAGTATTTTTTTTAAAAATGCAATTTTACCGCCTTTTAAGGGCGAACCCTTTTTAAATCCAATATTTAAAAAATTTATATATTCAATTTGACAAAATAAACTTCTTATTTAGAATTGGGACATAATAATTTATTTTCAATAAAATTTTGGTGTTTTTCTGAAAACTTTCATATTTGGGTGAATAGTGAAAAATATTATATTTTAACTGAAAACAACTTTTTTAATCAAAATAATTTATAGTGTTAAATAATAAATTTTAATGGTTTGGAAGTATAAATAGATTATATTTTTACCATTTAATCCAGTTTTATTCATTGGAAATAATTTCACTTTGAAATTGAACAAAAACAAGTATCAATCTTTTGTTAGTTATTATTTCTTAAAAACATGCTTTTTGGTTTTGATAACGGGAATTAATTTTAAATTAATAAATGAAAATTATATGATTTGGATTTGGTAAAATCGACTTAATTTTTTAATTCAGAAGATCAAAATTAGCTTAGGGTGAATTTTTGGTATTTTTCTGAAAAATTTCAATTTTTGATGAATAGTGAAAAACACTGAGTTATTGGTTAAAACCGACTTTTTATTTAAATAATTATTTATTTTATTTAAATTTATTTTAGGTCAAACTATATTCATAATACCTATATAAGTTCAATATAAATCATTGGAGTCATTTTATAATAAGTTAATATATATATATATATATTTTATTGAACTTTTTACCGTCTTTTACCCACCTCCTTGGAGAATTTGCAAATTTGCATAAAACATAGTTTTACCATATCTGTGAGTTGAATTTAAAAACTCTGAGAGAAAAAGTTAACCTTAGTAAGTAAAATTTGGTTCAATAAGATGAAAATAATTTTTCGTGAATAGTAACTTTTAACTTTTATTTACCACGGTTAAAGGTAAATAGGGTAATTCAAGATAAAAAGAATATTATAATAATACAAAATTACCTTAACACTTGTCATAACCTTATTGGATAAGTCATGGAAAACAATGGTCATCCTTGGGTCTATTTTGGTACCCCATAAAGCCACTTATGAATGATAATGACACTTTATTTTAATTAACTTAAAGTAAAAGCAAAAATGACATAAACAAATATCTTTTAGTAAATAAATTTTTACATGGGGTTATATAAGTCATATTTTCAACTATAAATATTCATTGTAAATCTAAAAAAATTTAATACATTATGGTATTTTTTATAATTTTTAGACATCAAATAAATTAAATTATTTATAACACAATAATGATGTAGTATTTACCTCATTAATAATTGATTTAAACAAATAAGATTATTAATATTAAAACTATATCCAAAATCTGTCAAATTCTTATTGGATGATTTTATTTCGACCATGAGTCATATTATATTAGACTTTAATTTGTTTTGGACCATTAGAAACTGAATATCACTATATAATAAAATAATATTTTCACACTTTCCTAAAGAGCCCCTCCTCCCCCTTATAAAAGGACACCACATCTAACCCATTCCACACACCTCTCAATCCCCTTGACTCATCCAAACCCTGCCAAAATAATCTCTCAATATCCCTATCTTACACATATAAGCCTTACATTAGGTGGAAGTAACTTCAAAAATTCATTTTGGTTCAAACCAAAAGAAGTTGCCCAAATTAAAGGTAACGGCTTCTCTTAAATTCTTTTCTTTTATTTTGTTTTATTTTACTTCTCCAACCCCCATAAACTCTTCTTATTCTTTTCTTTTATGAAAACACTAGTATCCTCAATATACTAGGATTTTGTTATGATAAGGATTCAAACTACACTTACACACACCTCCATCTAATGGGTGAAGAACATATTGTTTATGTGGTTGGCAAACTAACGCCTCACGAAACGATGATTGTTTGATTATCTCCTACCGCCTCTCATGGTGGCCATTAATATGGCACTGTATTTCTATATGATATATATATTATTTTTATGTTTTCTTTGTGCTTCTGTATTTTCCATTTATGTCATACCTTTATGGTTTCCATTATGGTTAAAACGCGATAACTTCATTTGAGAAAGTGCGGACTACCGCCCCCTCAAAGTGATATGACTTGTTAATGACTTATATGGGACGTATGAAGTATGGAGTTTATTATATTATATATGATGTTATACTGTAATTATAATATACCTTTGTATCATTATTTTTTAATTCCATTAAAATACAAAATCGAAATGAAAGTAGCGTTCATGCGTACGTACTGCTTACGGTCTCCATGAATGGTTCATTTCTTTTCTTATCTCCAAATGTTATGTACTGTTGTAAATACGTATATATACTGGACATATATTATATATATGAAATATAAATGAGTAATATAATTCTATATATAATGTACTTTTAACCACATGGACAATTTATAATTATAACAAGTTCATTTTTGACTCAAGTTCCGAACATCGACAAAATGTCTGATATGAACTCAAATAATTAACTAATTGTTATAGCAAGGTAATAAGTGATATAAAAGGAATAATAAACTTTAAAATATTCTTAATCAAGTATAAATTAACTTAATTTTATTATTCAGGAAGAACAAGGAATGTACGAGCGAGTCAAGTCGGACACGTGGTAAGGGGTTTCTTATCACACTTTTAATTCCGTGAGATTTCCATTGTTCACCACTTATTTATTGCATGTGGTGTATTGTGTACTACCATTTGATATATATTATAATTATTCTATTTATATTCATGATATTCTGTGATTAATTTGGTGGTTATTGACTATTTTTTATATGACTCCATTGATTACAATGAGGTAAGTGTTATTTCATCAATCTCATTATTATTCGAGATTGTTCATGTGTAAGTATTTTCTGGGACATACTTATCATAGATACCCATATTTTATAAAAAAAATCAAAATGAATTGTTTAAGGAATTATGGGAGGGTCTATTTAACTAGATCATCATTTTAAATGTTTTAAATATTTATCTTTCTAAACCCTTTTAATAAATGTCCATGTTTTCAAAATGATTTTAAGGATTTATTTATATGGACATGAATGTTTTAAAATGATAATTATTTTAAAAAGTTTCAAATTGGTATGGGACACTTTGATTCAAAAAATTCATTTTAAATGACTACCTTTATAAATTGTGATAATTTTAAATGATTTCATGAAAAAGGGGTATTTCTCTCAAAGCATTTTACTGATCATTTTCATCTATGTCAACATCCTTTAATGGATTTTAAACTTGTTTGAAGTTGATTTATTATGATACAAATCATCCTTATTGTATTGAATGTTTTGTGATATGTTTGACTGTGGATGTGTTATTTTTATAACATTCCTGGTTTATGGATAAAGTATTGAAATTTCATATGCTAGTTTTAATACGAATGTTTATGTTATATTTCAACCTTTTCTTATGATGAATGTATTGGACTAGTATGTTCAGGGTTGGGGACGGGTAAAAGTAAGCCCTCCAGGTTGGGGTCTAGTTACAGTAGACCCTCCGGGATGGAGTCTGGTTATAGAGACTCTCCCGGTTGGAGTCTGGTTACAGAGGCTCTCCGGGATGGAGTTCGGTTACAGAGGCTCTCCGGGTTTGGGTCCAGTTGCAGTTAGCCTATAGGTCCTGGCACGAGGCCTTGACACATAAATTAAAGTCTGGTATTATACATTCCCTCATTATGAAATTAGTTATTACATGTGATTATTCGACTAGTAGAATATCCATGTGCATGTTTATATGGTAATGTTTGATTTATTTTTTCCATATTATGTTCAAGTTTATGTTTAAAAGGCTTTTGTTTTATTACACATATTTCCTTAAAAGTTTTTAGCTTCCACTAAATTATTTACCCTTACTGATCATCTGAGATCGCCCCTTTCTTATGTTTTATTTTCCCAGGATATGAAAAAGTTAGTTATGAGTGACTTATAGGCATAATCTAGGAGGCTTGGACGTTTCTAATGGAATAAATTACTGTTGTTTTTCTTTTCAAGTTGTAATGTTGAACTTCATGTATGTAATCTATTTTCCAAGACTACTAAACTGATTGGTCCTTCGGGACTTGATTCCTTATAATCATTTCAATGTTATGTAATAATTCACTAACTCTGGGTAACTGGGGTCCGGGCATTATAGTTATTATCATAGGAAGTTTAGAAATAACCTTGGAAACTAGATTTAGATAAACTCTGATTAGAGCACATTACCCTAAGATAGACTTTGAGGATTAGTATAGAATAACTTCCTAGAATTTTGGTAATGTAGAGATTCTGTGAGTTTTCTAAGAAAATAAATCCCTGTCTGGATATGAGTAGGTAGAGGCAACTCTGGCACAGATGTACCTAGGGGTAAAACCCAAAAACCCCGCTTTGATCTAGACTCGAACGGGAACTGGTGCACGACAACGGGCCTTGCTACACTATTCATTACAACACTCTTGGGGGATATGCTTAGGATAATTCTCATTTTCTTTACAAATCATTATGAATTATTTACGAGTATATACCTCCTCAAATAAAATATTTTTATGATTATGGATTATATCCACAAACTATTCAATTAACGTTAGGTATTTTACAAGTTTGTAATTATTCATTGCAATTCATAAATTGACCTAGTGTATTCCATTGTATAGAAATGGCACCTAGTAGAAGGAATGTTAACTCCAACAATATGTTTTATCCAAAGAGTAAGAAGGATCATATCTTTCATCGTATTAAGCCAACATTTAGAAGGGAAATAGTCTCCCATGTATTCCCAACATATGAAGAAATAGTATCATGTGTTAATAAGATAAGTAAACAATTATCTGAGTCTTATAAATTTGAAGGGAATAAAGAGAAGAAAAGGATGGAAGAGAGAAAGATGGATAAAGGGAAGAGGGAAAATAAGGATTTTCCCATATATGATAACTGTGGAAAGAATCACCTTGGTAAATTCTTGAAGGGAATGGGAGTTTGTTATAAGTGTGGAGAAAAAGGACACCAAGGGCATGATTTCAAGGGTAAGAAAAAGGTTTCAAATATACAATGATTCATCTGAAAGGAGTTGGTACACTACGTGGATCAATGTCCAAATCATCATAGTATACACCAAATACTATTATTGGATAATAATAAAGTTATGATACTACCGAAGATGAAGATGAATTATTAGATTTATAACGTTGTTATTAAAGTATTGTGTCATTTGAGTATTGTATTAATGATGTACATGTTGTAATAATTATAGAGTATATAAGGATTGTACTACAGTGATATTTAATTAAGGACTTGAGATTATGTGGAACCAAGAAAAGTGACTCAATAGATGGTTAAATTTTTAGAAAATATATGGTTTAGAGAAAGATAAATCATAATATAGTTCTGATACTAAGGTAGTGATTTTGGAATAATACATGATTGATTTGGATAAATTATGTTGGATATTCTTGACTACCTTGAAACTGATTAATGATTTGTATATTCCATCATTGTTGGAGTTTACAAAATTTTTGGATAGAAGGAGTACATCCAGTATTCTATAAGGAATAAGAGAGCATGAATTTAATCGATAAGGTTTTATGTTAATTCAGGATGTTGCAGTGTTTTAAAAGAATACATGATGAAGGTGTTCACATGTTATTACGTGGAAAAAAGGGTCTTCATTGTGTTTACCTTCCTTATAAATTTTGGACAGTGAGTTTAGACAGAAGTATTTTGGATAAGTCTAGTTTGAGATTATTTTTGGATTTCCATAAAAAGGATAACCCGGAGGTCGGGCAGCAACATGTCGTGTCTAGCAAGGCCATGAGACTTAAACCAGCAACCGAAGGGCGATAAGGGTGTATCACCTACCACTGGCCCACGTGATGTCCTAGACTGAATAATGTATTTTTATAAAAGGTCTCCTAGATAAATTATAAATTCATTTTTTTTGAACCCTATACAAATAAGATAAATAGAATATTTTTTTAAGTTCAATTATCTTTTAGAGTGAAAGATGAGTTTGTGGTAGAAATTAGTTAAAGGATGGGACTCTATTGGTCAAGCATATATTTTTTTTTCTTCTCTTATTCTATGAAGAAATTAATTCTAAAACTTTAGGTAAGGGATCTTAAAACTAAAAATGTGTTATCCTAATACCTTAGGTTTTTTTGAACCAATGATATTTTAAATCATCATAGATTGATGGCTTTGAGACCCTCAATTCTAAAATTGTTTGTGAATGATGACCTCATTCACTCTCTATAAAGATTTAAAATTTCCTTCTAATTATGAGTCTCTAATTTCCACCAATTTTCTCCTAATTGAGATCATAATTTGGTAGTGACTTTTTCATTCCCCTTTTCCTCTTATTAAGACTAAATTTTATTAACCCAATTTCCGATGTGGGTTTTCCCAAAAAGGTATTTTCTATTTTCAACCTTTTATTTTCGAAGAACAATTTCAAATTGTTAGGACTCAATTTATTGAAGGAGGGAAGAATGTAACACCCCAAGATTTCATAGTACGTTATTTCTTCAAAGTAATTCAATAACTTGCACTACACGCAACACCGAGTTCAAGCGCACCCCGACTTACCAAACTAGCCGTTCAAAAGAGGTTATGAATATTATTAACTAAATTTTGAACTTTATATAATCCTTAAAATTTTATAATCCATATTATTATTTTCTTAGACATGATGAAAAAACAAATTCATTTTTTTCAGATAAAAGAAGTATTTGTTTTAATGCAATTTTACAGCCTTTTAAGGGAGAACCCTTTTTAAATCCAATATTTAAAACTTTTATATATTCAATTTGACAAAATAAACTTCTTCTTTATAATTGTGACATAAGAATTTAGTTTCAAAAAAAATTGGTGTTTTTCTGATAACTTTCATATTTGGGTGAATAGTGAAAAATACTATATTTTAACTGAAAACAAATTTTTTAATCAAAATAATTTGTAGTGTTAAATTATACATTTAATGGTTTGGAAGTATAAATATATTATATTTTTACCATTTAATCTAATGTTATTAATTTTAAATAATTTCATTTTGAAATTGAACAAAAACAAGTATCAATCTTTTGTTAGTTATTATTTCTTAAAAACATGTTTTTTGGTTTTAACAACGGGAATTAATTTTAAATTAATAAATGAAACTTATATGTTTTGAATTTGGTAAAATAGACTTAATTTTTGGATTCAGAATATCAAAATTATCTTAGGGTGAAATTTTGGTATTTTTCTTAAAACTTTCAATTTTTGATGAATAGTGAAAAACACTCAGTTATTGGTTAAACCCAAATTTTTATTTAAATAATTATTTATTTTATTTAAATTTATTTTTGTTAAAAATAGATACATAATACCAATATAAGTTCAATATAATTCATTCAAATCATTTTATAATAAGTTTAGATATATAAAAATTTTATTGAACTTTTTACCGTCTTTTACCCACCTCCTAGGAGAATTTGCAAATTTCCATAGAACTTAATTTTACCATTTCTGTGAGTTGAATTTCAAAAATCCTATAGACACTGTTAACCTCAATAATTAAATTTTAGTTCAATAAGATGAAAATAATTTATGGTGAATAGTAACTTTTGACTTTTATTTACTGCGGTTAAAGGTAAATAGGGTAATTCAAGGTAAAAAAATATTATAATAATATAAAATTACCTTAAAATTTGTCTTAACTTTATTGGATGAGTCATTGGAGACCATGTTAATCCTTGGGTCGATTTTTGGGACCCCATGGAGCCACTTATTAATGATAATGACACTTTATTTTAATTTACTTAAAGTAAAGGCAAAAATGACATAAACAAATATCTTTTAGTAAATCAATTTTTACATTGGGTTATATAGGTCATCTTTTCGACTATAAATATTCATTGGAAAGATAAAAATATTTAATATATTATGGTATCTTTTTATAATTTTTAGATATCAAATAAATTTAATTATTTATGACACAATAATGATGTAGTATTTACCTCATTAATAAATGATTTAAATAAATAAGATTATTAATATTAAAACTATATCCAAAGTCTGTCCAATTATTATTGGATGATTTTATTTCTACCATGAGTCATCTTATATTTTACTTTAATTAGTTTTGTACCATTAGAAACCGAATATCACTATATAATAAAATAATATTTTCACACTTTCCTAAAGAGCCCATCCTCCCCCTTATAAAAGGACACCACTTATAACACATTCCACACATCTCTCAAGCCCATTGGCTCGTCCAAAACCTGCCCAAATAAGCTCTCAAGATCCCTATATTACACTTAGAATCCTTAACTTAGGCATAAGTCACTTCAAAAAGTCATTTTGGTTCAAACAAAAGGAATTTACCCAAATTAAAGGTAACGGTTTCTCTTAAATTATTTTCTTTTATTTTGTTTTATTTTACTTCTCCAACCCCCCTAAACTCTTTGTATTCCTTTATTTTATGACAACACCAGTATTATCAATATACTAGGATGTTTTTATGAGAATTATTTGAACAACACTTACATACACCTCCATCTAATGGGTGAAGAATATATTGTTTTGTGGTTAGAAAACTAACGCCTCACGAAACGATGAATGTTTGATTATCTCCTACCACCCCTCATGGTGGCCATTAAGATGGAACTGTATTTATATATGATATATATATTATGTTTATTTTTTCTTTGTGCTTTTTCCATTTATATCATACCTTTATGGTTTCCATTATGGGTAAAACGTGATAATTTCATTTGAGGAAGTGTGGACTACCGCCCCCTCAAAGTGATATGACTCATTAATGAATTATGTGGGTTGTATAAAGTATGGAGTTAATGATATTATATATGATATTATAATATAATTATAATATACCTATATATAAATATTTTTTTAATTCCATTAAAATATGAAATAGAAATGAAAGTAGAGTTCATGCGTACGTACGGCTTACCGTCTCCATGATCGGTGCATTTCATTTCTTATCTCCAAATGTTATGTACTGTTGTAAATATGTATATATACTGGACATATATGATATATATTAAATCTAAATGAGTAATATCATTCTATAAATAATGTAATTTTGACTACATGGACAATTTATAATTATAACAAGTTCATTTTTTACTCAAGTTCTGAACATCGACAAAATGTCCGATATAAACTCAAATAATTAACTAATTGTTATAAAAAGGTAATAAGTGATATAAAAGTAAAATAAACTTTAAAATATTCTTAATCAAGTAGAAATTAACTTAATTTTATTATTCAGGAAGAACAAGGAACATACGAGCGAGTCAAGTCAGACACGTGGTAAGGGGTGTCTTATCTCACTTTCAATTCCGTGATATTTTCATTGTTCACCACTTATTTATTGCATGTGGTGTATTTTGTACTATAATTTGATATATATTATCATGATTCTCTTTATATTCATGATATTCTATGATTCATTTGGTGGTTATTGACTATTTTTCATATGACTCGATTGATTGCAACGAGGTAAGGGTTGTTTCCTCAATCTCATTATTATCTGAGATTATTCATGTGTAAGTATTTTCTGGGACATAATTATCATAGATACCCGTATTTTATAAAAATGATTTCAAAAGGAATATTTTAAGGTTTTATGGGAGGGTCTATTTAACTATATCATCATTTTAAATGTTGTAAAGATTTATATTTCTAAACCCTTTTAATTAATATCCATGTTTTCAAAATGATTTTAAGGATTTATTTATATGGACATGAATGTTTTGAAATGATAATTCTTTGAAAAAGTTTCAAAGTGGTATGGGACACTTTGATTCAAAAAATCCCTTTTAAATGACTACCTTTATAAATTGTGAGAATTTTAAACGATTTCATGAAAAAGGGGTATTTCTCTCAAAGATTTTTACTGATCGTTTTCATCTATGTCAACATCCTTTAATGGATTCTAAACTTGTTTGAAGTTGATTTATTATAATAAAAATCTTTCATATTGTATTGAATGTTTTGTGATATGTTTGATTGTGGATGTGTTATTTTTATACCATTCATGGTTTATGTATAAAGTATTGACATTTCGTATGTTAGTTTTAATATGAATGTTTATGTTATATTTCAACCTTTTCTTATGATGAATGTATTGGACTAGTATGTTCTGGGTTGGGGACTGGTAAAAGTAAGCCCTCCGGGTTGGGGTCTGGTTACAGCAGACCCTCCAGGTTGGATTCTGGTTACAGAGGCTCTCCGGGTTGGAGTCCAGTTACAGAGGCTCTCTGGGATGGAGTCCGGTTACAGAGGCTCTCCAGGATTGGGTCCGGTTACAGTTATCCCATAGGTCCTGGAACGAGGCCTTGACACAAAAATTAAAGTACGGTACTATACATTCCCTCATTATGAAATTAGTTATTACATGTGATTATTATACTAGTATAATATCCATGTGAATGTTTATATGGTAATGTTTGATTTATTTTTTCCATATTATGTTCAAGTTTATGTTTAAAAGGCTGTTGTTTTATTACACATCTTTCCTTAAAAGTTTACAGCTTCCGCTAAATTATTTACCCTTACTGAGCATCTGAGCTCACGCCTTTCTTATGTTTTATTTTCCCAGGATATGAAGAAGTTAGTTATGAGTGACTTTCAGGAATAATATAGAAGGCTTGGACGTTTATAATGGAATAAATTACTGTTGTTTTTCTTTTCAAGTTGTAATGTTGAACTTCATGTATGTAATCTATTTTCCAAGACTGCTAAACTGATCAGTCCTTCGGGACTTGATTCCTTGTAATCATTCTAATGTTATGTAATAATCCACCGACTCTAGGTAAATGGGGTCGGGTCATTACAGTTATAGTTGGAGGGCCTTCCTGAGAAAGGTTTCATTAGACTAAATGTGTCCCTTTGGGAAGCTCTGATTCTATTTGTAAAGAAGGTAGATGGGAGCTTGCTGCTTTGCATGGATTTTTTTCACTTGAACCTGGCCACAATAAAGAACAAGTACCTCGTTATAAGGATTGAATACCTCTTTTTTTAGTTTTTAGGTGCGATTTGGTTATCCAAGATCAATCTCAGGTCTGACTACCACCAGTTGTGGGTTTGTGAGGCTGATATTCCAAATTTGAATTTTTGTTTCTACTATGGACACTATGAGTTCCTAGTGATTCCCTTTGGTGTGAAAAATCCCCCCATTATCTTTTTGGATTTTATGGATCAGTTATTCCATCCATACTTGTACCATTTTTTTGTATTCGTCAATGACATACTCATTTACTCTGCAATAGAGGAGTATTGTGCAGAACACATGGAGATGGTTCTTGATTTTATTCAAGAGAATCAGCTTTATGGAAATCTCTCAAAATGTCAGTTCTAGATATAGGAGGATAAATTTATGGGGAATGTAATTTATTAATAGGGTTTATCTGTGAATCCAAAAAAAAGATAGAATCAGTTCTTTCTTGGGATCCACCGAAGAATGTGTTAGAGGTGCTAAGCTTTTTTGGTTTGGGAGTGTACTACAGGAGATTTGTGGTGAAATTATTCAGAATAGCATCCCCCTTGACTACCCTAATGTGAAAGGGATGGTCAATTACCTATTCAGAGTAGTTATAGAGGCCTTTTAGGAGTTTAGGAAGAGGCTGACGAGTGATCCGGTGTTGAGGATAATAGTGGAAGGAGTTGAGTTTGTAGTGTATTGTGATTCCTTGGGAGATGGAATCAGTTTTGTGTTGAAGCAATGATATGTGGTCATCACATATGGGTCAAGATATTTGAGACCCCATGAGAATAACTACGTGACTCAAGACCTAGAGATGCCATCGGTAGTCTTCTCCAGGAGGATGTGGAGACACTACCTTCTGGGAGAGTGCTTTGTGGTATACTCTGACCACTAGAGTCTCAGGTGCATCTTCACTCATAGATACCTGAACCTGAGACGACAACACTGGTTGAATTTCCTACAATACTAAGACTTAGAGATAGTCTATTCTCCTCAAAAGGTAAATTTTGTATCATATTCCCTTAGAAATAAGTCTCAAGATCACTTAGTACAGGAAGCTTTGGAGCAGTTAGATTCCCTGTAGATAGCCATGGTGGAGTAGGGGGTACATATTTTCTTCAGTCGATGGTGTTGAATCCTTCACTCCTCAAGCATGTGAGAGAGTCCCAGTTGGGATACATTGATAGTGAAGTTTTTCTTGGTCAAATATCTGTAGGTGAAACACCATATTGATATTCTGAAGGAGGGAATCATGAGAACATGTTCTAGGGGCGTAGAGTGATTCCAGTCAAGATGCCAAAATATGTTATTTGAGAGTTCCACACTTCTCTCTTAGTTGTAAATCCTGGTGTGGGGAAGATGTATAGAGACCATAAATGGAATTTTTGGTGGTCCAGTATAACACCAAGTATAGCTAAGTTCCTCTCAAGGTGCCTCACCTGTCAGCAGGTGAAGGTTGACCACTAAGTTCCAACAGGTTTTTTGCAACCCCTTGAGATTCCAAAGTGAAAATGAGATGGAATATCCATGGACTTATTCATAGATATTATGACTATAGTGAAGGTCCTTGACACCATTTGGTTGATCATAAACCAACTCACAAAGTCGGTGCACTTCCTTTATATCAGATAGTAGAGTTCAGATTTGATTTTAGGGTAGTTGTACATATGGGGGATCATCTTCTTTCATGGGGTACCCTCAACAATTTTCTTTGATCATGATGTGTGGTCTACATCATGATTGTGGAGAGTCCTATAGGAGGCATTTGGGAACTAGTTGAAGATGACTAAATCCATTTACCCTCAAACCGATGGGCGGACTGAGTGCACTATCCAGGTGCTAGATGATATGTTGAGGGTTTTTGTGTTGGATTTTGACCAGATCTAGGAGGATCACCTGCCCTTGGAAGAGTTCAAATAAAACAATAGATACCACTCTACCATCTATATGGAACCATTTGAGTCCCTATACGGGCAACCCTGTAGGTCACCCTTATGCTGGATGGGGATTGGAGATACTTCTCTTATGGGCCCATAGATGGTGCAGGTGACAACAGAGAAAGTGGTCATCTATGAATGAATGAAGATAGACCATATCAAACATAAATTCTATGCAGGTCATCATCTTAAACCCTTGGAGTTCAAGCAGAGAGACCACATCTTCTTGAGAGTCTCTCCGTAATTATGAATATGAAGGTTCATTTGGGGAGGCAAGTTATCCTCGAGGTTCATCAGGCAATTAAATATTGTACAGAGGTTTTTTTAGGTTTCCTACTACCTCGCCTTACCCCCATATCTAAAGTGGATACACAACATCTTCCATGTTTCATATTAGAGTAAATACATGCATGACCTTACGCACATCATTGGCTAGGGAGAGCTGGATATCGAGCATGGAGTCACCATTTCAGAGCACCCGATGGTGATTGAGGATTTATAGGATCAAACCTTGTGAGGATGGACCATCCCTTTTTTTTACATGTTATGGTAGCACATAAACATGTAGAAGAGTTTCTAAGTGTGGGAGATCTAGATGTGGGCTCAGTATCCCAAGTTTTTTTCTTAGTTTTACTTTTTTTGAATGAAAATATTGGAGGGAATGATGTAGAGACCTGGTTTTTTCCTTTTAATACTTTGAAATATTTTTAAATATATTTCCATATTTATTCATTGAGATGACATGTGATTCTGAGGCCCGATGTGGCTAGAATTAATTTTATAAAAATAATAAATATATTTTATATTGTGTGTGTGTTTGATTAAATAAAATGTGATAACTCTCACATGGTTGATCAGATTGGAAATCTGAGACCATAGTTGGATTAAGAACATAGTTTTTACCCTAGGATCGACATAAAATGAGTCAGTGTGGGAAATTCAGACCCCTCACTTGTTGGTGGTGCATTTAAGTAATTTAATTAATTGATTGATTGATTAAATTCTTTTTGACCTAATAGTAGACTATAAGTATGTGGTTAAGAAGAATTATCTAGGGTTAGCTCGTAGTTCTTCCACTTCCAGCGAATCTCTTGTTCACCTCCTCCATTTTCAAATTTCTTTGACCAATGACAAACCTAGGGATCAAGGCAGATCGAACGCAGCAGCTCCTCCCGAATTTTTTAGCGAGCACATTCTTCAACAATGATCGATCCAAACAAGAGGTAGGAATATTCAATCAGTTTTTCTCCCTTTTTCTTAAATTTTTGAGTAGTTTCGTTCTATTTCTCAAATCTGCACCTTTGAAAAACCTTGTATGCACCCAATAATGAAGAATTATATTGTTTTCTTTAGTTCATCTAACCATGGGAGAACATTCTTGATATTTTTCCAAAAAACACTTGGTCGAAAATCATAAAACCTTTGTTTTTGTTCCTTTATTCACCTTTTCTTCACATTATTTGTCATTGGAACACCATGGTTCCTGGTTCAATATTTTTTGGGCGTCCTGAGCTCAATTAGGCTCCCATATTTGTGGAGGATTGAAAAATATTCAATGCTTTTGTGAGCCGAGCACGGATCTATAAATCTTGTGAGGTGAGGATGACTAATCCAGTGTTTAATCTTTGAGATCATGATGAATAGATTTGTGGTGGTATTTGTAATGATCGTACAAACCCTCATTGGAGAATGAGGCCAATTCATGGTGAGCAACGACGGGGATCCATTTTTTTGTTAGATTTGGAGTTTTCTGTTCTTTTCGAGGCATTATCCAAGGTGGGTTGGCCAGATTCAAAGAAGGGATGAAGATTGGGATAAATTTATTTGATTCAAGAAAAATCTTGACTACTCACTATGTAGGATTAAGAACACACTACGTTTATCTCCCTCAATTAAGGCACTAGGTTATTGAATGATTTGAGGGTGATACAGAATATAGTACTCCCTTACACACCATGTACCCCTTCCCCAGTTAGAAAATCCATGTGATGGTTCAAACAGATGGGGAGTCCATGTATATGTACACAGACAGGGGTTGGCCATAGGGATAGTATTTTTTATAGGCCTACATCCCATTTACCAAAGTACACAGACACAGGGTCTAAGTACACAGACACAGCCAGTAGACACGTCCCGATCCCTAGATAGGTGGACACACCATGTAGTCCACCTATACAATGTGTACCCCTACTTGGATGGGACCCTTGTACCAACCATAGACATACCTAGGTAGTAAAGGGGGACCACAGGTCATGTGGGTCCCCGCACACGCCGTGTACTACTTGAGCTCTTTTAAAAGATATTTGAATATTTGTATCTCCTTTGTTTGAACTCAGAATTTGGCTCACGAGATGCCTATCCTGAGTGTTTTCCCCCATAGAACATGATGGTTACCTTGTATGTAGCTTTTTTAGTTATGATGTGAAATGTTTTGGGTTTTTCATGAGCTTAGGTGAAACCTTATGATGGCAGAGATCATACAAAATCACCTGAGTAGTATTGGGCTTACCGTCTAGCTGGGTTGGGCTGTGGCATTCCCCAATAGATGTTCTGGGATTACCCACTAGCTGGGCTGGTAGTGGCATTCCATGATGATCTTTCAAGGTTACCCTCCAGTAGGACTGGGTAGTGGAGTTCCTCAACGTTTTGGGCTTACCCTCTAGTAGGGATGGGCAGTGGCATTCCCTGATGATATCTTCCAGGCATAACCCTCTAGTAGGGCTGGGAAGTGGTATTTATCTAATGACTCACCAAACTTACCCTCTAGTAGGACAGGGTAGTGGCATTCCCCAATGACCTTCCCGATTGGTACCCTCTAGCTGGGTTGGGTAGTAGTGTTCCTCAATGACTACCAGAGTAGGACCCTCCTGTCGTACCAGGGCATGGGATCCTTTCCTAAAATTGGTGATCCATCGACTGTAAAAAAAAGTGTCTAGGTGTGGTTTGACATACCTTTGGACTCACGAGAAAGAGGGGTGATTTTACCATTTATATTCATTCTGTTTACATTACTTAAAACCATGTGGGTGATTCATTACCATCCAAATTCGATGGTATCAAGGTGTGGTGATTGAGACCCTTTGACTTGTGTATCCAAGGAAGATGCATGAGGTGCTAGGCGCCGTAGATGGACTTAACTTGGAACTGTTGGTGACTCTTCTTCTTAGGATGAGCTATGATATGGAGATCCCCTTACTCCCTAATTGGGTATTCTTTGACTGAGCATATATATATCCTCCTTTAGTACCCACTCCTTGGGTTTTGGTTACTCTCCTTCTAAGAGAGGCGAAGACGCACAGGGTATGCCACGTTCTTTCTATGTCTATATTATCATGGTTGGATGAGTCTACTCTCATACTATAGGTAGTGAATACTCAAAGAGAAGTTAATATTCTCACCATTTTATGATCCTTGTGTTTGGATGAATTTATTTTCACTCTCTTGTTGGGATGAACTGTACAATTTTTACCATACCTTGTTTTATCTACTAATTTCCTCTTCAATTGTATCTCTTACTACTCCCCCCTCCCTTCTCAGGGTGTTTTACTGGGTATGTATATACTCACCCCTACATGGTATTTTCCTAACACATGTCATGTATTTTTCAAATAGCAGACAGTTCAATCATGAATTCAGAGGAGCTTAGGGATATAGACTGCTTAGACCGCATACGGTGGTCATATCTTTAGATACAGGATCTAAGCTCTTAATTTTTTACTCTTTTCTTGTTTTTTTAGTTTGGGACATGTTTTTTGGGTGTAAGTGTATTTTTTCCTTTTTACTTTTAGTTTACACTATCGTACTTCATACTATTTAGAGGTCCATGCATATTTAGTTTATTTATAGAAATTTTTCATCTTTTATTTCTTTCTCTCTTCCCTTTTGCATTGAGTTGGCTGTGTGTGTGTGTGTTTAGGTTTCTAGGAATAGTACTCCCTGACTTAGTTATATCTTTGGTGCTTGTCACTACCCCATGGACTATAGAGGCGGGCTTGGGATAGTTACAGTTCGAGCCCCGACTTGGGTTGGGTCATGAAACACGGCATTTAATGACATTTCACATGGTGAATAACCATCTGGTTAGTCTAAAATCCCTTTTAAAATTTAACATGACATGTACTAGAGGTGACAATGTGCACACCCTTCTTCTCTACACAGAATTTATTTTTACTTGCATGAGATGTAACTATTCTATGTATAATTATTATCATCTATTTTGTACTTACATGGCATGTATCGTACACAACATGTCATTATATAAATAACATGTAGTTCCTTGAGTGAATTCATGTAGAAATCATTTCATTTATAACTTCATGGAACACCATTAATATATGTTGTGTGTATTAATGGAAAATATCATTAATTACATGATGTGTATGATGACCATACACATCATATAGTTCTAGAATAATATTGAAAATAACTAATAAAGCATTTAATTTGTGGGAAAACCTTTCCACATGGTGTGTATATTGGATACACATTGTGTAGTTTGGTTTAATGTTATAATTAATTTCATTTCTATTATTTGAATCACATGAGATGACTTCGCTCAATGTATACTCCATTTGAAAGGGTATGAGTTACATGTTTTGTATAGCCTACTACACACCATGTAATCCATTCTCCAGCCACCATAAAAGCATTCATAGGGATTCAGTGTGTAATATGTGTGGGAATTTATATGTCACATAGAGTGTACACCAGCTACATGTCATGTAGTCACGAATGGCCTGTATTTCTCAGCTGGCAGTCAATACATTGCATGTATTAATTAAATACAACATACTTTGAGCACATGAATTCTGTGATTCTCATGGGGGAAACTTTTTGGGGTTATACTTCATTTAAACTAGCTTCGCAGTATACACTCTCTAACAAACCACACACCAACTGGTAGTCAATATATGGTTTGTAATGACACCTCATAATTTTCTCCCACACAACATGTCATGATTTGTATGGCTAATCGCAGTGTGGTTATCCATGGGTACACAACATGTAATTTTTGTATTACACAATATGTATATATGTCATTAAATCAGAATCACCAGCACCTCTGGACAGGATCTTTGAATTTTTGTCATCTCTTCTTAGTTATTTTTTGGTCATATAAAATAGAACGATCAAGTTATCTTAAAATTTGGATTAATGAAAAAACTAGAAATGAAATAATAACAATAAAAATGAGTGATGTGATCAATAACTAATAAATAATTATAAATTAATACATCCCTACTTTGATACCACTTCAAGGTTATAGGGTGCAGCATAACTGTCTAGGCCTATGCCTAATAATATTTTTAATTAGTTTCGTTGAATAAAATATTCATAACCATATAGATGAAACCCCAAAATATTTGAAGATATTATATTTTAACATATAATATATAATTATTTTATAGTGATAAGAATAACCTTTGTCTAGTATTCTTTCTTCATTGTTGAATTGATTAAAATTTTCTTATTGTATCATCGTTATGATAAAGGGTCCAAAGTAGAATCCATCTGGTGATATTGACATGTGCTCCATGAATCTTGGAATATCTATGTTGGGACTCCAGGTTCTAGTACAAAGGATCTAAGAAACTTACGCCATTCTCTGTTGATCGTAACAAGAATTATTAAGGTGAGATAATTCTTTCTCTTATTATATCGATCTCTTGAGAGAGTGGAGGATGATCATACCTCTCTATTATTAAAAGAATTCTTAAGAATATAACTCTAGGGTTTGAGATATTTATCAATATAATTCATTGTTAATAGAATTATATATGTATTCTAAAATGATATAACAATATTTATATACTTATGTTAGAGAATTAGTTATTACACCAAGTCCCCTTAACCAATCTCTTAATTCTAAGTATTCCCCACATCAAATATTATTATTATTATTATTATTAATTATTTAAAGTGTGCTAGACTCATGGATTATTTAAATATAATTTCTTAACTAAATAAATATTTATTTATTTAAATGATATTAAATAAATATATTAATTTCTCTGAACCCTTAACTCGACCCATAAATCCTCCTCGAAATTTGTTTAAGCTTGAATAATAATTATTAATTTAAATAAATAAATATCATTTTATTACTTATTTAATAAATAAATAAATATTATATTCATTTAACTAATGAATAAATATTTATTTAATATTCAACTCATAAAGATAATATTCTGAATAATGAATGATTCAATCAATGAGATCAACACATCCTAGATAATTTTTAAACCGAAATCAAAGAATAATAGTTATTCAAACTATTAAATTAAAATGTAATTTAATTGGGAATCTGGATACACTTAGTGTGTGACCTTTTAGGACACTTTCTCGATAACATTAAGCAAACTAGCCTAAATTCCAAGATCTGCATCTAGAAACACATCAAGGTGCCCATAAAGAAATAAGTTAATGTTGCAATGATGAAAACCTTCTATGAACACTCACTATGTAATATAATCTCACTGTATTGATATCTAATCAAGACGGTTTCATACATTGTTTCATCAGTCTATATTCTTGATTTATCTTTCTTTGACATTATGAAATGAACAAGTCATCATAATACCATGTCCATGGATTTTTCATACATTTACATTTGAATCAAAGCACCAAAGATATGGATTTCTAGTAAACAAAAGGGATAAATATTTTCTTGACATATTTATTAATGACATATCATAGGTGATGAACCCAATGCATCCTACCTCTCTACAATCATATATCATCATGAATTTTATCAATACATAAAAGTACATGACTCAAGAAATACATTGAGAATAATGTTAATTCAAATGACCAATACAAGCATCTAAAAATAAGAATATACAATGACATGTAAAATAAGTGGAATTACTATTAGAGGGATTGTTCTCATAACCACCTCTCTTGGAGATTACAAAGTGCAGACTTCATGAGAAGAAGTTTCAATTTCTTATAATCCCCCTACACCTAATATCCATGCATCATATGTTTACCATCATATTGATTCCATCCAGTCATAGAATTTATGTTTAAGAATATTTTCATAGAACTTCAAGGTTTTCATCATAGTGGAGAACTTTTATGACCTTTTGATTTGATAGATAATGTAAGGACATTATTGTATTGATGTTACATTGAATAATCATCATCATGTGATAAGATATATTTTAATATTTATGTCCATGGATATACAGGTAATTTAAAGTACAAAGTAGACAGTTCTAGGGAACCCACTCCAATATATTTTGGTAACTAAGTAAGTTGGTTATAGTTATTCAACTCCAACACATATAATAAAAACTTTGTTCATTTCAATAGGCTTCTCATACATGTCTGATAAAGTGAGACTAAGTTATAAAGTTTTTTTGACTCTTATATATTGAAGGTCATTTTTCAGTTCAACATCATCCAAACAATTCTAAGTGATTTTCGATCAAGGATTTCCCATTCTAAATTTTCCATTACTTCGGGTTTTAATCCCTTCAACAGAACCCTCTGATCTCTCTAAAAAAGATAATTTTCAATCTAAATCTTATATAATTTGAAATTTGACCCATAAAATTTTTCAAGTTAAACCTTAACTTATTCCAAAATCATTTCATTCAAAATAGTAAACTCTCATTCAAATTCAAATGGTAAAAGATAAGTACCTCACTAGAAGTCTACTTCCAAAATTAAATTAAAATTATTGCGCTGAAATCTCCAAGTTCCAAAACAAATTTTTTGAACCTTAACTTGTGAAACATGGTTGAAAGTTATGAAACTATTTAGTACCTAATTTAAACATCTGGAAAAATAAGCTACACTCCAATGTATTTTTTTGGATCATCTTGACCTTAGATAATATTCCAAAATAATTCACACACATAAAAAACAAATCACACTACTCAGATCAATAAGGATAATATATCTTTTAAAAATTACTAAATCAAGTAACCCCACTCACTTATATATAAACAAGTCCATCTAGTTGATCTGATGCCACTATCTTCAAATCTTCATAGATGAACCCCTCTTGATCAAGTCTATCACTGGCTTCTCAAAAAACACATCACCTCAACTACCAATTTCTAGTGAATAGTGGAATCTAAACCATTTAATATTAAATATCCATCTGAATAATCTTACATATAATTTTAAACTTCAGGATATTCTTATGAATTGATAGAGTTTCTCTTACATAAATCAAATTTATTCTTACACACACTTCTGGAAGTTTCCATTTTTTATTGTCTACCTTCATTTTCAGAACCTGTTACTTCTTCCCCTATATACATGAGGATCTAAATTAGAACATTCTAAATTCACCATTTTGGAATATTCTAATACTTATCAAAAAAATTAGAATCAATACTAACATAGTTTTTTGTGATATTACATAACATTATAGATACATATATCTTAGTGTTATTCCCTATTGATGAGGTGATCACAATCATACAAAGTAGTGATCATTTTTTTGACTAACTAAATTTGTATGATAGTTGAAGAATCTAATTTATAGAATTGTTTTCTTTCATGTTATTTTAATTTTTTGTTTACTTTTTTATTACATATAAATTTCTATATGAATATAAAAATTCATAAAAATAATTGTAATATAATCACCAACCTCAGACTAATGAACCTTAATATTTCACTAACCATGCATTAAATTATTAATTAATCCTTTATCTTAGAATATTATTATGAGTTTTTAACAACTACAAGCATAGTGGAAAGAGATTACTCAGTGGATAAATTAATGAAGGATGTCATGTAATTTTTTGATTATGATATTCTAGGGATCGATGTGTTGTAAGTTCTTTTTGTACGTATCATTTTATATTCAATATGTTTCCTTTACTATTTTTTAGTTGTAATGAATTAAAATTATTGTTTGTCTAGGTATCATTACATTATTTTCATAAAAATAGAATGAAGTTGACTTATGGATTCATGGATAAATATTTTATTTCATTCAAAGTACTTATTGAAAAATGTTCCAAAATGATTCAATGTGTCTCTAAAATATTTGTGGGATAAAATTTATGGTTTTTTATGTTTGCATATCTTGAGATGTATGAGAACATTCATTATATAAATCACCTTTTGATTTTAATTATTTTCATAATGGATTATATATTTTAGGGATCATTGGATGGTGTTCATTTTATATCCATAAGAAATTATCACTTATTAGTTATTCTCCATGGGTTATCCCATGCATAGTCAATTTAAGGATCTATAACGTCAATGGATATAATTATTTATTTTTTTAAAATAATTTTATAAATGATTAATAGATTTTTTTACATCAAATTTTAATAGATTATGGAAACCATTTCATACAAATCAATCATAAAAGAAGAAAATATATATAAATATTTGTGTGTGTGTTAATTAAAATACATGTTATTTTTCATAAAATCTTTCATTTAATTAATTATTGATTTAAAATTTTATTTCTAATTATTAAAATGTTTGGGTGAAAATTATAATTTTAGTATCAATATGGGAATAAAAAGTATAATGATTATATTTTATGATGTATGTTTCAAATAATCATAAATAGAAACACCACATATTACTAAAACACTATCCTTTTTGAATGTATTATCATTTACAAGATATAACTTTAATAAAGTTTTATGTGGGGTTATTTAACACATTTCTTCATACAAATAAAATAATTTAAACTACTTAAAATTATTGTTATATACTTATTTTCTTTATTAAAGTTAATTATAGTCATTACTCTTAATTATATTTTTTAATATTTTTATTGAATAAATAATTTAACAATTTTCTAATTTATGTTTATAGATAATATAATGAATTCATTAGATGTGTTTTTATTCAAAATACTATAATTTTAGGATGTTTTTTTGTTGGTTTTCTTTCAAAAAAAAATATGGTTACAGATATATATATATATATATATATATATATATATTCCACATTTCTTTTTAGACTAATAAATAGGAAAAACATTGACCATGTGTATTATTATAATGATTAACAAGGTAATTTTATTTTATATATGTTATTTTAATAATCAGTGTAGAAAACTTGAGTTGATTTTTTCTAATATGTACCTTTCATGTCGTTATTTATATATAATCACGGTAGAATATGTAATTCCCCAGGATTTTATATTTATTTCCTTTTAAATGAACTTGAGGTATTCTATAGTATTCTTTACAGGCAACCTCGAGTCTAAATGAACCACGACATATTAATCATTTATTACCTTGCTACTAAATTAGAAGGTATGAATATTAATAACCACATTATGAAAAATATGTATAAAGGTTTTAAATAATTAAAATTTATTTATTAGTTCATAATATATAATTACCCAATTATTAGTAAAGTCATTTTATGCTTCAAAAATATGTTTTCTTCAAAAATGGTTTTTATTGCATTTTAATTATGGACATTATAATTAATTTATACCATTTTTAGAAATTTTATTTGATAAAATTAATATAATTTTTTAAATCATCATGTCAATATTATATTAGGGTAAATTTTTAGTGTTAATCTAAGAAGATTTATATTTTAGTGAATAGTGAAAATATCAATTATTCTAAAACATACATTTATTTTCATTAAATCAAGTAAGTTTAAAAGTACCACTATGTTTTAATATGATAATAAAATAAAATATTTAAAATTTTATTATAAATAATCTAATTAATTATATAGTAATTTGAATTATACTTTATTTTATAATAAGTTCAGTCTTGGGCTTAAAAAACATTTTTTTAAAAACTGTATTTTTTAAACAGTGTGTTTTTATATTAATAAATTAAATTAATTTATATTTATTAATTTTTTTAATGAAATTTATATATTATATATTAAATCACATATTTTAACATTCATTTGATAGTTTTTTCAAAGTAAATAATGAAATTAAATTTAGTTTTATGCTTAAAAATTCATTTTTCTAGAATGGGTTTTCTTTGAGTTTTGCGCACTTATTTAAAATTAAATTATTCCAATTATTTAAATTTAATCTATTTAAATGGATTAAATTTTTTTAATAATCATTATTAATATAATATAATATGGTCAAATTACATTTTTTCATAAGGAATAGTAAAAATAATAAATTTTTATTACCATGGTTAAGGTTAAAACAGGTTTACCGACAGAGTTAAACTAAGAGATAAGGGTTGGAATGTCACATAAACTTGTATAATTATTATTTTATGAATATATTTCAGTATTAAATTATCCTAAATTCTAATTAATGTCTACTTTGAGCCACATTCTCATGAAAATGACCTTATATTATTGAAATATTTTAAGAAATTTCATGTTCTCCACTCCACAATTATGAAAGGGAACCTATTATCCTCCCTTATTCACAAAATTTGAGCCTTATAGCTAAAAAAATACCTACTAAAAACCTTAATATATTCCATAGATTCATAATTTATCCCATTTTATTCTACTAATAGTAATCTTTCAAGGTTTAAGGTCTAATCTTATAGAGGTCTCTCAAAAAATAGGTATATACTTAACCAAGTTCTTTTAATTTTATTTTTTCTTCCACCTTCTCTAAATGTATTTTATCCATAAAATCATGGTTAATATAGTATAATAAATTTTCTAATACATTATTATTATGATTAAAAAACTATTTATCTCTTCTTATCCATCAAATGGGAAGTGAAAGTATCGCTCATGCGTACGTATGGACTATCGTCTCCATGAAGTGATGTAATTCATTTTTCATCACCAATTTATATGAATGGTTATAAGAGTTTAAATAAGGATTAAATATTAAACTTATTTAATTATTAATATTATAGAGATTATTTAACCATAATCATTTTTTAAGAATTGTAATTTTTGAATCGAAACTTGCATGAAAAATGAAACAGTTAACACCTAGAAACAATGATTTTAATAATGAATTATTAGTAAATGGGTGTTGAAATATTATAAGTGAATATATGTGGTATTATGGCTATTAATATTCTTCTATTATAGTTGTATAATAAATTTTAATTTAATATACATTAGTTTTGAGTACTTATTAAGCAAGTCATACTTGAGGTAAGGGTTATTCATCTCAATTTTGTTTCATTGAGACATGTTTGATGTTATGAAACTATATATGTTAATGAGGTTTATATAATTATCCTTTGAAATAATTTTTAATGTATAATTTTTAATCCATTATATTTAAAGTTACAATTCAAATTATTTTATCCAAGTGGATTTGATTTGATGGTTACCAAAGTGGTAAGGGTTTACCATCCCAAATTGTCTTCTTTGGGACATATGTTATGTTATACGCCTATATTCTTTTATGAGGTGTATCTAATTAACATTTGATATATTGTATCATTAATATCATTATTTTAATGATCTTTAAAGTTTCATTTTATGTTATTTATTTCATGGTAATTATGACTCAAAATTCACCAAATAAGTAAGGTTTTTATGTTACAATCTCAATTTTACCAAGATTATTTATTCTCAAATTCTCAATGATGAAACTATTTGATATATATATATATCCAAAGTCTTATTTATTTTATTATAATCTAGTTATTTCTATAAATTACATATTTTACTTCCATTTTATTCTCTTCAGGTACTCAAGAGATTGAAATAATGTTTTTATGGAAAACTGGATTTATTTCTCTCTTTAGCTAGGAATATTTTTTGTCCATATATTTATTTTAATTAAAATGTTTACAATAATGTTTTTACCACTTTATAATGATTGTATAAGTAAATTTTAACACTTTTTTACTTTATATAAAAAAATTAAAATGAATCTTCTCTTCTTTTTCAAAACAGGGTACTTTTGACTTTTTACCGAATATGTGAAAGGAATTTTTGTTTTAACGTATACCATATGAATAGATTTTCCCACCATAATGACTTCTATTTGATTTGAAGATTTATTTAAAATTATCCATGATTATTTTCAAATAAAATGTGTTATTTAATAATTTTTAATTTTTTATATTTTAAATAAGTTATTTTAAAATGAAATATTTATTTTCCTCAAGAAATGGTTCGATAATATTTTAAAATTATTTTCATATATAACAAAAAAATTTGATGTTTCTTATTATTTATTGGGGATATGATTAAATTTTAAAATATTTATTCTTTACATAGATGGTTTATGATTATAATTATTAAATATTTATGAAACCAATTTTCTTTTCCATGGGTTAATGTTTTATGTAATGATAAATGTTTTCATGATCTTGTGGAATACATCTAAATGGATTAAAATTATATAATCGGTGGTTCTATTATAACCCTCCAATTAATTGCATAAATATTAATGTTTTATGAGATCAAAGGGTATATGGAAGGATGTCCCAATACCAAAAGAGGGTACATGGGAGGCTATCTTAGGCCCAAAATAGGTTTATAGGTGGATATCCCAAACTTAACATGTGATGAATGTCTTGGTGGGTTTATTTGACATAATATTTTTCATGAACCAATCTGGGTCGACCCTGAACCATTCACTCAGGCCAGTCCGCAACATAGCCCGAAGGGTGTTCCAAATCCCCATGGGACATGTCGTGGACTGGCCTGGGTGACCGGTTTAGGGTCAACCTGGGTTGGTTCATGAAAAAATGGTATCAGAGGAGGCCCTTGTTATTTGGGGTTTCTGGTAGATAGAGATTAGGATTGTCGGGACTCGAGAGGAAGGTACGGGAAGGACATCATGAAACCTTGACCATTCCGAAATTTGAGTCGCCAGGGGTAGTTCGGAAATTGATTCCTTGTTTTATTCTAGTTCATTTTAGATTGATGGATGACAACGAAGTCAAGCCAATGTTACATTGTGATTTCACATGGAGTAGTGAACCATGTGGAGTCTGATTACATAGTTTAAGTTCCTCCGAGTTTTTGATGCTTACTTGGGGAATGGCCTACTACCATGTCATCAGGTTAAGCATAACTACTAGTCCTTCATTTTATTAGTTTGATGAAAGTTGAGTGTTGTCTTGGTTATGATTGGTGTAAGTGAACTTTTGAAAATGAAAAGGTGGGTTTTAAATGAGAATTATTTTTTTAAATGGATTTAAATTTGTGAAATGTATTTTTAAAACTGAAATCACTTGGTCTAATCCAGTGTTTGCTTGGAACTGGTAGAGATATGGTTTGGGTGCAACCTCAGGTACTATTTATGAATTTTTTCACATGTGAGTGAATGCATGGGAAGTTTGTGTTGGTGCATATGGATGAATACATGTGCAAATTTTTATGGGAGTACTGGGGTGTGTGCTTGAAATTAAAGGCTTGGACTTGTTTTTATAAAGTGTTAAAAAAAGGAAATGATTTTGGAAATTGAATTTGGTTTGAAAAGTGGGTTTGGTATTTGGAAAGTGGCCTTGAAAGAAGGTGGTTTTGAAATCTAAAATAAAAAATGGGTTTTTGAAAAAGGAATTTTGAGTTGTGTTTGTATTTTTTTTGTTATTTTTTTTGAGCTGTTTTTTTTTGGATAACGGTGCTTTCAATGATGTTTCTTCTTCTTAATATTGGCTTTGGATCTGTGTTTTATATGTTGTTCAGAAGATGCCACCTAGAAAGGTCTCCAAGGTTTTTGGTAATTCGTGCCTAGTTTTTGGTCCTTCTCGTACATTGCCTATCCTTCATGGTGATCTGGGTCCCTTAGAAGCATGGGAGTGGCTTGAAGAGGTTGAACGCGTCTTCAAGGTATTGGGAACTCCCGAAGCTGTCATAGTGCAAGTTTTTTTGGGTCTATTTTAAGGTCCAGTTCTAGACGAATGGTAGTTGTTCACCCCAACATCAATGCAAGTTGGGATGATGTGGGATGTATTTAAATCCATCTTGATACGACGGTTCATACCTGAAGAGTTGAATACAAAGAAAAGGGAAGAGCTCATGCGTATTCAATAAGGCCAACGGATGGTGAAGAAATATGCTGACCATTTCAAGGAGCTTGTGTCCTTTTCTTTGGAGGTAGTGTCACAGGATTTGATGAATACTTATGTCTTCATAGGGGGTATTCATCCATAGATCAAGGAGCGGGTCCTCCTTTCTAAGGACCATCATTTCAAGAAGTTGATGGATGAGGAGTTATTAGCTGAATTGGTCTCTAGAGCGCACAGGTTCTCGGAAATCTAGTGAATCTAGTTTATCGTGAAGGTTCCCCATATGGCGAGCAGGGTGTGCCAGAGGGACCTATTTTTAAAGATTCCTCTACAATGGTTCTGGATTCCACTTCATCGGACCGTTCGGTGGTGTGCCACCAGTGTGGCTGGTTCAGGCACGTGAAGTTGTCATGTCGCATCCCTCTGAAGACTTGTCATCCTTGCAGCTGTCTGGGTCACTTAGAGAAGTTTTGCAGGAAGCGTCACCTAAATAAGAAATTATGACCAGAGGAATTTCAGTGCTTGACTGTGTTGAAGAATATGCTTTATCCATCAGATCCCTATCCACGGGTCTTAGGTGAAACTCATGCACGGTCAGGAGTTACCGGGGGTGTGAAGCCTTGGTCCGGGTTTTGTGTTCCGTGTTGGAATTAAAGCATTCAAAGTCTTTTCATTCTTTTTTTTTTGCTGCTAATGTTTTGACATTGCTTTAAGTTCATTTTTTTGTCGTGAAGTTATGATGGACTCATTTTATTACAATCCAAACAGTTTTTTTTGTCTGGTCATGGTTTTCTGAATCGTGCGCTTTTCTTAGAAGTGGGTTTGGCCCTTGTATGGGTTAGTCTCGGTTCAACTGTATTCGTTTGGAGATGTAAGTTCTTGTGGAAGAATTTATGCTTTTGGTTATGCTCAAGTTCACTTCTTTGGATAAGTTATTCTCGAAGGTTTTTCTCTATTGTTTGGGCTTTCTAGTCTGGGTTGAGAGTTCCAAGTTTCAGTGGGGGTGTTGTTCACTCGTGCTATAGAGGATAGTTTGGATCGGTTGGGAGTTCCCGCATTGGACCCTTCTCGGGGTGGTGTGTTTGGGTGTTATACTTCTGCACTAGTTGAATTATTATGGTGGGGAGATCCCTCTCGTGTTCTCTCATTCTCTTATGTTTTGGTTTCATTCAGTTTCAATCGGGCATAGATTCTTGTTTTGTCTATTGTTTAGCTGGGTGACTTTCTGGGGGCAGAAAGTGTCTGTGGTATAGAGAATTGTCACACCCCAACATTTAATTTATTTTTATTTTATTAATTCTTGGCTCTGGGTTCTCTCACAAAGGTCTGGGCTGGGTCCCAGATTAAAATCTTCATCATTTAATATTTTTACTTGGTTTCAGACTCGTGCGCGGTCACTGTGCAGTTGGCGGTAGCCGCACAGTCATCCCTAGTGTCGTGAAATTGCTCAATATTGTTGTTTTTTTTTGTTGATGTTGTTGTTGTTGTTGTTGTTGTTTTTTTTGTTTTTGTTTTTGTTGTTTTTGTTATTTTTTTCATTATTATTATTTTTATTATCATTATTAGTTTTATTGTCATTACTATTTTTATTATAATTATTTATATTATTATTACTATTATTATTATTATTATTCTGGTGTTATTATTATTATTACTAATATTATTAATATCACTGTTATTATTATTAATTTAATAAAATGAAAAAAACCAGCAAAACCCTAATCTACCCCCCTCCCCTTCCCAGTTCTGCACTGCGGGCCGCACCCCCCCCCCCCCCTTCCCCATTTATATTGTGTGAGCCCCCCACCCCCTCCTACCTTCTCCCCTCATGCAGTTGTACCGGCTCCACCACCCCATCCTTCACACTGCCCTTTGTTGGCGCCCCCACAGTGTACCCTGACCAGCCTCTCGCTTGCGTCCCGACCTCTACACCACTACTCTGACCTCCAGCCACCTGTGGACTTCCACTCCGTCCGCCTCCAACCACTCCGACCCCAGAAGGTCACTATCTTTCCCCGGATGCACCCTCACGTGTCAGCGCCAGTCTCGTCACCCTCCCTAATCCAAGGCCGCCTCACCCACGCTGTCTTCGACTGCCCGCGCTCCGGCCACGATGTCGTCTTCGGCGAACCTGACCTTTCTATGATCTTCCTTTCTGGTGCATGCCACTTCTTACGACCCTCAGCATAGGTTTATTTGATTTTCTTTCCTATTTGGGTGTGTTTATTCATGCTGGACAAACCCTAACATCTTGGGTGTTGTGTTCGCGCTTTCTTGCCGCTATTTTAGGTGTGTGGTTGGTCCGTAGGGAGTTGTTTTACCTTCCATCTAAGTTCAATTGCGTCCACGCTTTATTTGAGGTAGGTGTTTTCTTTATTTTTCTTTCCGAAGGAATTTATTTGATATTTGGGCATTTTAATAATTTTTTATATATAGTCTGCACACTGGTAATGTGTGTCATTTGATTGTTATAGTGTTTTTATGGTAGTCATATTTGCTAAAGATATTTTTGAATCGATTATTTATTTGTGCATATACACTTGCACTTGTTTTAATAAATTTATGGACATGTTTAACACGTTTTATAAAATAGAAATTTTTTACTAAAGTTTGAAAATGCTCGTTGATAAGCTCTTGGGAAGTGGAGTTTCACTTGACTTTAGAGACATTTTGGAAATGTATTTGGTAAGTGTATTTTGGGTAAATTTTATTTAGTACATGGACCTTAAGGAATGTGTGTTTGGTTGGTTGTTTGAAAATTATTTTGGGTGTGTGTTTGGCGTTCGGTATTTTTGGAACATTTCACAAAGTGGCATGTTTTACTCAAAGCTATAATGAAAAATGTTTTAAAGGGGAACATTGTTTGAAAATTTAAAATGTTTTGAAAGGTGTGAAAGTAATTTTGAAGGGTTTGAGTATGCAATTGGTTTTAAAGTGGGATCTGCATGTGAAATTGGTGAAATTGTGATGAAAGAATTTGTTGTGTTCTTTTAAAACCTTTTATTTGTTGGTTAAATGATTTATTAAATGATTTTTGACATGCGAATCATGAGTGAAAAGTGTTTCGACGTGCTTTTGAGTTTTATTTGAAAGTGAGTGCTAATTTTGGGAAAAAGATTTTTGCTTTCTAAATGATTTTGGGTTCTTGTGTGATTTCTGAAATGGTTTGAAATGAAATCTTTGAGCATATGACTGTTTGGATTTGTAAAGGAAAAATTGGTGTTTGTGTGATGTTTTGGGTAATACTTTAGGCATGTTGAGTTAAAGGCATGTTTGGCACTTTTAATCCAAGGGTAATGTTTGTACTAACTTTAAAAGAGGTTGTGCTTTGGAAAAAGTGTATGCCCGATTGGAAACTTTGAAAATTTTATGAAATATTTTAAATTTTAAATGGTGTGATGGCCCAGTTGTAACTTTATAAATTTGAAATGATTGAATGTGTAGTTGGGGGTTCTCCTGTCTAGGGTAACCCTTTTATGGGTGAATGCACAGGAAGAGTCTATGTTTGGGTAAGGCAGGTGCGGTGAGATGAGTCACACGTGAGAGGGCCTTCCTACTTACACAGTACTAATATAACCACCATGGGTTCCTGGGTGTCTTTTAGATGATCGAGTTGGGTTTTTGATCAACCATAATTAGACAGGTTGGTACCTCCTAGATTTTTTGTTAGTCTAGGTGGGCTTTTCCACTAGATTGGTCAGTTTAGGGAGGCCAGTTGGTTATAGACTTAGGAGCTTCACCATACATCGGCAGGTGGTTCCAAAACCGAGTACATATAGGGGTATTCTAGAGATTTTTAGGATCACCCATGGTTTTTGTTTTATTTTCTTTTTTTACTTTCAGCTATACTTATTTTTCCAGTTTATATTTTCACATGTTTCTTTTAGCAGTGCCTTGTTTTCCTTGTTTGGATTTTGTTTGCTAAATTGTAATTTTGTTTCAGAAATGGCACATGGTGTGCGTTGGGTTTTTTAAATGGGTAAAATGATATTGTTTTATTAAAGTATGGAAAAACTATTTTTTTATAATTATATTCCAAACTTGTGTCATTGGATTGTTTTGGAAAGGAGACGTTGGATTACATGGTTTATTTTGGCATCCCTTCTGAGCATCTTGGTGCTCACACCTATCATATTTTTTTAGTTGTAGGTTCAGTTCTTATTCATGTTCCTGGTTTAGTTGCTCAGTTTTGGAGCAAGCTTTAGTTTAGGTTGGGTGGTGACCAAGAAGGTCACAAGGAGGTATGTTCAGTTTTATTTTCTTTCTGCTGCTAGTTTTTATTTTTTTTCATCAGTTTTGTTTATCTGTTTATCTTTTTTTCATGGGAAAAATCATTCCCAATGGTTAAACATTGATGCCCGTCACTGTTTTTCAGCCCGTGGGGATTGGGAACGCTCTTTGGGCCATGTCGCAGACCGGCCCAAGTGACTGGTTCAAGGTCTATCTGGGTTGGTTTGTGACAAGATTTATATGATCATGATTATGCCAATTTTTATGTAATGATATTTTTCCAATTTATGCTCTCATGAATTAGGTTCATTTATTCCTTTATGATTCATAACTTATGAAATGTCAATCTTTGTTTCATGAATCATATTTTATGTGAATTTTTTTGTATGAATTTCAAATGGTAAGCTCATGTTCTCATATACTTAAGCTCTTGATATGCTTACATATGATCATTGATTGATATATCCCTTATTTACCCTTACTGAGAATATGAGCTCACTTTTTTATATTTTTCATTTCCCCAAGTTATGAATAAAGGGTCTAAGTATAATATGTACAAGAATAGTTCTAGTTGTGAAGAACTTTGTGAGAGTTAATGTAAATCCTTTATGTGCTAGTTGTTTATGTATACAAATTTCCAAAGACACTAAACCTTTAAAATTTTGGTGTAGATCATAATGATATATAATTAATATTCATCTAAAATGATGTAATATTTATGTATGAAAATTTTGGGTCACTATAGTTGGTATAAGAGAAAGTTTTAGTTACTTTTGAAAACTAGGATGAGAAAACTTTAGTGAGAACCCATAGGATATTCCTAGGTATAGGATAACATCCTAAGTTATGTTAAATATAAGAGTGCAGTTTTTCTTAAAAAACCCTTTCTAGATATTGGAAATTTTATGTGGGATATGGAATAGTTTTACCTAGGGGTAATAAACCCAAATAGGGCATGCTGGGTGTTAACTCAGTAGTGACCTGGTGCATAATAAAGAGGCCTAACTAAACACCTAGCTTGACACTCCTAAAGGATATTATAGGGTTAATTAACATTTTATTTATAAATCATTATGGATGATTTGAATAGATAATGACTATGGATGACCAAGGTTAAACTTTAAGGTGTCATAAAATGAAAACAAAAGTTTATGATTTAGACATCTTATGAATGACTTTTTATGATTGATCACTCTGATTAAATATTCCTAATGGTCATGCTAATAATTTTGGTTTAAGTAAGGGATTGAATATGGAATGATAAAGTTTAGGTTGTTTTATGTATTATAAAATATTTAATTACCCTATTTTAGATTATTTATATAAATTCATAAATATGTTGAAATATCTCAAGGAATGTTAATCCATATACTCAATGATTATATGTTGAATTAGTAGTAAAAACTTCTAATGGTATTATAATCACATCCCAAATCTATGATTCTTCCCCAATTTAAGTTCATGGGAATATTCTTCCTATAAATATCATTATTCCTTCTCTAATTGAATTTGATGTTATTTTGGACAGGGATTGTCTTTCTCTATATAGATCCCATATCAATTTCTAAGGAATAAAAGTCACATTTGATATTCTGAATCATCTTATGAGTGTATATTGGTGCGAGGATAAATATGAAATTCTAATGGAAATTACATTCAATTAATGGGACTTTATTCCTATTCAAATGGGGTATTTATCTCAGATAGATGGGGAGAAACACTAAATTAAAGATATACCTATTCTATGGGTGTTTTTTGATGTCTTTCTAGATGATTTTCATAGTCTTCCTCTGAATCACGAAGTTGAGTTTTCAATAGAACTCGTACCCAGTGCTACACCAATTCAAATAATCCTTATTGAATGACCTTGATTGAGTTGCAGGAATTAAATAACCAACTCAATAATAATATTGATAAGAGACTCATTCATCTATGTTTATCTCCTTTGGGTGCATTTATTCTTTTTATTAAGAAAAAAGATGGATCAATGAAACTTTTCATTGCTTATTAGGAACATAACAAGATCACAATTAAGAATAAGTATCATCTGCCCCATTTTGATCATTTTTTTGATCAATTATTATGAGATAAATATTTTTCCATGATTGATATTTAACATCCATACTATCAGCGTAGGGTCAAAACTAAAGACAAACCCAAAACAGCCTTTTGTTTGAGGTATAGACACTATGAATTTATAGTGACTCTATTTGGTATTAATAATTACCTCACTATATTCATGGATTTAATGAATATAGACTTATATATTACCTTGATATATTTTTGGTAATCTTTATAGATGATATTCTTATATATTCTAAGAATAAGGAAGAGCATGAACATCAATTAAGGATTATACTAAATACTCTAATAACGGATTAATTGTATGAAAAATTAACCAATTGTGAATTTTGGAAATAAAAAGTTTTATTTTGGGGTTATATAATCTCAAGAGAGGGTATATTGGTGGATCCATCAAAGAAAGAAGTTATTAGTAATTGCCTCAGACCAACCACGGTGACTGATATTTATAGTTTTCTTATATTGGATGGATATTATTGGTGATTTATGAAGGATTTATCATGAAAATATAATCCACTCACCATGTCAACTTGGAATGGAGTAAAGTTCCTTTGGAATAATGAATGTGAAGAAAACTTCAAGGAACTGAAGAGAAGGTTGGTCAGTGCACCAGTTCTCACAATACCCTAAAGTGGATAAGGGTTTGTGATTTTTAGTGATACATCAAAGAAGGGGTTGGGATATATTCTTATACAGAATAATATGGTGATATATTATACCTCATTCCAATTTAAGGTTCATGAGAAAATTTACCAAAATCATGGTTTGGAGTGTGGAGTGGTAATCTTTACATTAAATATAAGGAGGTATTATCTTTACCAATAAAGTGTGCCTTATATACTAATCATAAAATTTTAAAGTATATATTCACATGGAAAGAGTTAAATATGCACCAGAGAATATGGTTTTATTTGATTAAATATTATGACTATTTAATACATTACTACCCTGGGGTATCAAACAAGGTATCTAATTCTTTGAGTCAAAAGGGTCATGCTAGCACTACAAGAAATCCACCGCATCGAGGTGGATTTTTTTCTTTTGTTATGGAGGTGGTTTAAACTACCGCCATATGCTTCTGAGAAGGTTTCATAAAACCGCCCCTAAATTGGGTGTCGATGTTCAATACGTAGTGGTTTCTTCAATTTAGTAGTGGATTCTAGAAATCATCATAGTAAAAACATTTAGCAGTGGTTGGTGTGGTTTTCAAAACGACTTTCCTAGAAAAAATGAAAACTTTTTTCACAATAGTTAAAACCACTGCCCAAAAAAGTTTCCTTTTTTCCCATGGAACTCACCATGAAAACCACACCAACTGCCGCTAAATGATAAAAAAAACTGAGAAGTGTTTAGCAGCAGTTTAAACCACCGCTAAAAAAACTTTTTTTTGAACAAAAACCACCGCTAATGAAAAAATTGTCTCTAAACCGTGGATGTATTTAGCGGCAGCTATAACCACCACAGATAATAAAATAAAAAAATTATAGTGATAGTTTAAACCACCTCTAAATATGTTCCATTTACCTAGTGGCAGTTTAAACTACCACTAAAGCTATATTTACAAATAAAAAAATGTTGTTGATTCTGCTGCCCCAGTACCAATACCCTGAAAAAAACCATGTGAAAAATTCATATAACACCTAGGATGGGCGGGGTACATATAGAAATCAAAAGACACATACACTGCACATATATATATATATATATATATATATATATATATATATATATATATATATATATATATATCCATATACATTCCCATCTTATGGGTTCACAACAAGAGTTCCAACCAAATCCTAACATCACCACCGAAGTTCATATAACACCTGGGATGGGCGGGGTACATATAGAAATCAAAATAAACATACAATGCACATATATATATACACACACATTCGCATCCTATGGGTTGAAAACAAGAGTTCTAATAAACTCATAGTATCACCACTAAACCTCATAACCTCCACCACTTTTACAACCACCACTAAATTCATAACACCATAAAATCAATCCAAGAGCCACAATTTACATAAAAATTTCTTTTCAAGTTGACATCGCTCCACAATCTCTAATCATCATACGTAATCAGAAGGGAAACCGGCTTCGTGGCCAGCTGGCCTAGAATTTGGACAAGTAATCTTATGGCGTCATCCGTAGGGACCCCATAGGAATCAAATGGGGAAACTATCTTATCTCCAATCAGATTCCATACATCTAAACTTTTCATATTTTTCTCCATACTTGCATTGTTTCTATATTTCATGAATAAATAGTGAGTATAAAAAAAGTTCAATAAAATCATTCATATTAAAATTTGTACCTATAATATTCACCCTCTAGTATCCCGAAAAATAACTAGAAGTGGTGCCCTACTTACTCTTTGGAATTACTATCATTTAATCAAATAAAATTAAGTTCAGAACATATATTTCAAAAAATACATACAGGAAAAAAATTAAAAATGATAACATATGAAGATTACTAAGAAAAAAAATATACATAACAATGATAATGAATGACTGTACAAATGAAATAAGTGGTTCCTAAATGAATACATAATTGTACATATAATCATTTTTCCCTTCAATCATGTTGGTTTACTAATCCATTACCTCATCCACTTCATCCACCCTTACTAGAATAATATTCTCAATATCATGATGGACAAATAAATCTTCTTCTTTTTGTTGATGATATTCAATGTCTGATGTCAAATATTTCACTTCATCACCCATATCATACAAATCTCTTTGTTTTACGTGAGAAACTACACTCCTCCCTTTATCCACAACATAATTCACATAATATACCATTTTATATTGTAATGATAAGATATACAAATCATGCAGTTCATGATCACCAACATCCATCAAGCAAGAGAATTTCACAAAAGTAAGTTTAAATAAATATCTTTTAACACCTCTGATAATATCAACCCAATTCAATTTGAATAAAACAACTGAAAAATACCATGGTAATTTAATTCAATAATATCAGTCAATGTTACATAGTATCCCACTTTAGAAAATGTAAATATACCACTATTCTGTGTTTTGAAACCCTCTTCTTGATCAACTATATGAAATCTAAATCCATTCACATTGTAAGAGTCGAACTTTCTAACTTGTTTTAGAGGACCCCAAGCAAGAAACTTAAAATATTCTGACAAATATTATCAAGTATCAGTATTCATGATCTAAAAAAATAAATATACAATGTTATATTTACAAAATATAAGTGTCAACCTAATATCCATATTTATTGAAATATTTATGAACTTTCATGTTGGGTAAACCATTTTACAAGATCTTTATTAACATCTTTAGTTATATCTTTCTCATTTTGTGTTCAGCCACTTATTCATCTCTTTGTTTGTATTCTCAACTCTTTAATAAATGGATATGAAATTTCACTATTCAGTATCACATATCTATGTTCCTATAATAATTCTACTTCTATCAGTGTAACATTTGAGGTCCTCCTAACTGATCGGCCAATAGAAAGAAATATTTTTGATTTCCCATGTATTTGAGATTGATTCGATGTGTCATCAACACGTCCAACTTAATTAAATATTGTCTCAATATCATCCAAGTATCTAGAAAAAAAGTTAAGACACTCCTCTTCCAAATATCCTTTAGAAATAGAGCCTTTAGGTTGAGATTTATTTCTCACATATGATTTCAAATGCCCAAGATATTAGATAAATAAAATTAAAACACATAATTATGTATGTAATTAAGTGAAAATAATTGTTTACTTAACTAAAAAAACATATAAATAAAGTATCTACCAATTGGATACATCTATCGATAATGTATGAGGTATCCTAATTTATCTTCCTCAACCAAATTCATAGTTAAATGCTTCATGAAAAAAAACAACAGAGGAAAGATCATATCCATTGCACAAAGTGTCAATACAAATCTCTCCTGAAGGTTTTCAAGATCAAATGGATGTAGATATTTCTCACATAATTGTCTGAAAATGTTCTGAATTGGAGAACAATAGCAGTAACCTTTTCAGGTAATAATGTAAGCAAAGAAAATGGTAGTAACAACAATAACAAAATATGTGAATCGTGACTTTTCAATCCATGTAAAGTACGAAGCTTTAAGTCAACACATATTGAGATGTTACTTTAATTCCCATCAGATACCTTCACGTGATTTAAAATTCGAAGGAATGTATCTTTATCCCTATTTTTCATTGTATAAATTGTCAGAGCATGCATTTCATTCTCATATGGAGTATCTTTTTTACTAAAATGTTAATTTAAACTAAAAACACACACTTTGATTCATACCAATCACATCATGTGTTAGTTTTATGTGATATTAATTCCTATATGTTAATAATTACTTATGAATTATTTTCATAAATTATCAAGACAATATGAGAATGTTTTCTCAATTTTCAATGAGTGACACATGTTTTGAACTAAATTATCAATTTTAAAGTGATAAAGGACGCTTTGAGTCATACCGAGAACACCATGTATCATATTGATGTGAAACTAATTCCTACACATCAAAGATGACTTATGGATCATTTTAATAAAGTATCAAAATAATCCAATTGCATTTTCTCATTTTTTAGTATGTGATATGTGTTTTGAACTAAAATGTCAATTTTAAATGAAAAGACACATTTTGAGCCATATCGGATACATCATGCATCGAATTGATGTGCAGATAATTCCAACACATATAAAATTAATTAAGGATTATTTTTCAAAAGTATAAAGACAATATGAATTTTTTTCTTAGTTTTGAGTATGTCATGTGTTTTTATTACTAAAATGGAAATTTAAACTGAAAACTTGCACTTTGAGCCATACCAATCACATAGTATGTTAGTTTTACATGAAATATATTTATACACATCAAAAATGACTTATGAATCATTTTAATAAAGTATCAAGAAAATCTAAGTGTGATCAATTTTCAATGAGTGACACGCGTTTTGAACTAACTTGTCAATTTTAAAGTGATAACGGATATTGTGAGTCATATCATCCACACTATGTATCAAATTGAGGTTTGGATGATTCCTATACATCAAAAATGACTTATGTATAGTTTTACTAAATTATCAAAACAATATAAATGTGTTTGATCAGTTTTTAGTATGTTCTATGTGTTTTGAAATAAAATGTCAAATTTAAATAAAAAGACACACTTTGAGTCATACCAGTCACATTGTGCATCAGATTGATGTGTGGATGATTCCTACACATAAAAAATGATGATAGTATCATTTTTATAAAGTATCAAGACAATATGAATTCATTTTCTTATTTTTGAGTATGGCATGTGTCTTTTTTAGTAAAATGTTAGTTTAATCTAAAAACACGCACTTTGAGGCATATTGATCACATCGTGTGTCGGTTTGATATGAAACTAATTCCTACACATCACAAATTAATTATGAATAATTTTACTTAAGTACCAAGACAATTTGAGTTTGTTTTATTTGTTTTAAATTAGTGACATGTGTTTTGAACCAAATTATCAATTTTAAACTAATAACGGACACTTTGAGTCATATCAGGCACACCGTGTATCGAATTGAAGTGAGGCTGATTCCTACACATCACAAGTGACTTATGGATCATTATCCAAAATTATCAAAACAATATGAATTATTTTTCTTAGTTTTGAGTATGTGACTTGTGTTTTGAATTGAAATGTCAATTTTAAATAAAAAGACACATTTGGAGTAATACGGATCACACCATTCGTAGGATTGACATGTGGATGATTTCAAAAGATAAAAAATTTATTAAGGATAATTTTAATAAATTATTAAGAAAATATTAATTATTTTTATCATTTTTGAGTATGTCACATTTCTTTTTTACTAAAATTTCAATTTAAACTGAAAACACGCACTTTAAGTCATACCAGTCACATAATATATTAGTTTGACATGTGACTAATTCCTACAAATAAAAATGGCTTGTGAATATTTTTACTAAAGTATCAAGAAAATTCGAGCATTTTTTCTTAGTTTTCAGTGAGTGATGTGTGTTTTGAACCAAATTGTCATTTTTAAACTGATAACAGTCACTTTGAGTCATACCGGGTGGACCGTGTATCGGATTGTGGTATGGCTGATTCCTACACGTTAAAAATAACTTATATATTGTTTTACTAAATTATAAAAACATCCTGAATGTTTTTACTTAGTTTTGAGTGTGTGATGTTTGTTTTGAACTAAAATTACAATTTCAAATACAAAGACGCACTTGGAGTCATACCAGTCACACCATGAATCATATTGATGTGTGGTTGATTCATACACATAAAAATGAATTAATGATAATTTTAATAAATTATAAATACAATCATAATGTTTTTTCTCAGTTTTGAGTATATCACATGTCTTTTTTACTAAAAATTCAATTTAAACTGAAAACACTGACTTTGAGTCATATCAGTCACATCATGTGTCGGTTTTACATAAGACTGATTCATACACGTCATAAATGACTTATGAATCATTTTTATAAAGTATCAAGATAATATGAGTGGCTTTTATTGGTTTTTAGTGAGTGAAAAATGTTTTAAATAAAATTGTCAATTTTAAATTGATGACGTACACTTTGAATCATACCAGGAGAACCGTGTATCGGATTGAGGTGCGTCTGATTAATGCACATCAAAAATGACTTATGGATTGTTTTTCTAAAGTATAAAAATAATATGAATTCATTTTTATGGTTTTGAATATATAATGTGTGTTTTGAACTAAAATTTCAAATTTGAATAAAAAGATACACTTGGATTCATACTGGTCACACAGTGCATCGGATTGATATATGGCTAATTTCTACACATCAAAAATGACTTATGGATCATTTTTATAAAGTATAAAAACAATTTGAATGTATTTTCCTAATTTTGAGTATGTCACATGTATTTTTTACTAAAATTTAATTTTAAACTGAAATCATGCACTTTGAGTCATACTGGTCACATCGTGTGCTGGTTTGATGTGAGATTGATTCTTCCATGTAAAAAATGGATTATGAATTGTTTTTATAAATCATCAAGAAAATGTGAGCTTGTTTGATCAGTTTTCAATGAGTGCCACATGTTTTGAACTAAATTGTATATTTTAAATTGATAACGGGCACTTTGAGTCATACCAGGCACATCGTGTATCATATTGAGATGAAGATGATTCTTACATGTCAAAAATGAATTATGAATAATTTTCTTAAAGTATCAAAACAATATGAATGTGTTTTATTATTTTTGAGTATGTAACATGTGTTTTGAACTAAAATGTAAATTTTAAATAAAAAGAAACACTTGGAGTCATATTGGTTACACGGTACATCGTATTAATATGTGGTTAATTCATATATGTCAAAAATTACTTATGGGTCATTTTTCTAAATTATCAAGACAATATGAATGTGTTTTCTTGTTTTTGATTATGTAACCTATATTTTTTACTAAAATTCCAATTTGAACTGAAAACATGCAACTTGATTCATACCAGAAACATCATGTGTTGGTTTGATGTGAGACTAATTCCTACACATCACAAATGACTTATGATTAATTTTCCTAAAGTATCAAGATAATATGATCATGTTTTCTCAGTTTTCAGTGAGTGGAGCAAGTTTTGAACTAAATTTTCAATTTTCAAATGATTACAAACACTTTGAGTCTTACCAGGTACACCATGTATTGAATTGATGTGAGGATAATTTCTACACATCAAAAATTATTAATGGATCATTATATTAAAGTATCAAAAAAATAAAAATGTGTTTACTTGTTTTTTAGTATGTGACATGTGTTTTGAACTAAAATGTTGATTTTAAAATAAAAACATTCAATTTTAATCATAATGGGCACACAATGTACTGGATTGAGGTGTGGTAAATTCCAACATGTCTCAAATGACTTATGGATCATTTTCCTAAAGTATCAAAACAATATAAATATGTTTTATAAATTTTGAGTATGTGATGTGTTTTGTGAACTAAAATTTAAATTATAAACTAAAAACATCCACTTTGAGCCATACTAAGTACACTGTGTGTCGGATTGAGGTGAGGCTGATTAATGTGTGGCTGATTTCTACATTAGAATGATTAACTTCGAACATGTTACTAGATCTATCACGCCGGATACATCGTGTATTGGATTGAGGTGCAGTTGATTCCTACATGTCACAGGTGACTTATGAATCATTTTCCTAAAGTATGAAATTAATAGGAATGTGTTTGCTCGATTTTGAGTATGTAATATTTGGTTTGAAATAAAATGAAATTTTAAACTAATAGCGTAAACTTCAAGTCATGATAAGAATATCGTGTATCAGATTAAGTTACAGTTTATTCCTACACATCACACCATGTATTTTTATTCTTTAATGCCTTCAAAATTTGGATTTATATAACAATATTGTTGTTTGATAACTTATAATGTTAAATGAATTTAAGAATAAAAATAAAAGTGCATAATCATGAGTTCACCATCCTCGATGAGTACATAATCATAGTATTTGAGTGTATCATCCTTATTTATGACCTTTATGAAAATTAAAAAAAAATATTAGATAAAAATGATAAGGAAATTAACAAAAAAATAGATAAAATGATGAGAAAATTTAATAAATAAGTAGTAGGAAGTCACCTCTTCATGATGTCTATATAAAATCTAACACCATGTATTCTTACCATTCGTTTCTAAACAAATATATTTTCTATTTTGAATATGAGAACTGCCGACAGTCCTAATAGTACTAGAAAAATATAAATAAATAAATTATTAATAAATATTTTAAATTAAATTGTCATTTTCATTATAAATACCTATTCAAGGATGTTGTTTTATTGATGTAATACGATATCTTTCATAAATTTTCAAATATAATAACCATAATCCTTACCATTAGTTTATTTTGAGCATTATAGAAACATTGAGAAAAATAAGTAATTTGTTTTTGATATATGTTTTGATAGTGGGATGTTATTATATATACTCTAATACTTATCCATTTTTATAATTTGATAGGATTTTGTGCTTATAGATTGTCCTCATGCCATGATTTTGATGATATTTAAACACCACCCTATCATAACATAATTTTCATTAAAATATAATATAAAATGTATAACATAATGTTTATTTGTAAGTTGTTTCATGTAGTGTACTAAAAATTGATAAACGGCATGATGTGTGGTTGGTTTGTTGGGTATCCATGCATTGAATCCATAAAATAAATATTTGGAGTATCCAAATTGAATGTAATGAGTAACCAATGATTCCTAAAAAAAGAATAAGAAATGAAATGAATAAAAGTATATTTGATATGATTAAATTGTATATTTTTACCCCTGTATCATGGGTATTAAGAATATTCTATCATCTGTAAGTTCTCTTTCAAACATTTTGGCTAGTTTACCACTATTAATTCAATTTAATTTGGTTCTAATGAGAATAGTTGTGTAGAAGTTATGTGAGTACTGATGATTCCAAATTTCTATTTATAGGGTTTTTTCTTCAAATAGTATTGATATATTGGCCTAAAAAAATTTGAATTTTATTTAGTCATAATTAACATAGTAGATCAGCTATTGGAAAAACAAATCATGAAATCACACCTCATGTATACATTTACAACTGATAATCCAAGTAATTAATATTTGAGGATTTCATTTACATTCTCAAGACTAATATAGTCTATAATGTCCTATTAGTATAGCTATTCTTCAAAATCAATTATGGTCATATCACCACTCACTAACATTGTATCCCTGTGAACCTTTAATGTTAATAAATGTGGAACTTGAATGGGTAGGGTAAAGGTACTTTGTGAATATCTTTTCAATTATTTGGTTGATCCTTTAGATTGTTTTGATTCATCCTTCCATTTCACCTCTTCCCTTTGTCTATATGTAATAACATTCATTAGTTTAGGACTTTTTCCATTAATTGTTAAATTTTTTCATAAAAAATAAATTATAAATTAATACCAATCTATTGACGTGTATTTTTAAAATACATGATAGCCATGATATGAAAGTTCTAATAGCTTGATAAATTATATGAACATCCACATCATCAAGTGAAATCGGTATCTTGATGCTTGTCTTGTGAGCTATGTGAATACCCACTCTCATATAGCCTATTGGAAGTTGTTTTTTGTGTGGAATATCTCCTTAGATATTGTACACAGTACCCCTCATAATAAATAAATGGGTAGGTGTTGATCGATATAAATCACAATCATTTTCACCCTATAGAATATCAATAAAATAAATGTATCAAGGTTATCCTGATTTACATTTCATATAAAAAATTATGAAAATATTGATTACCTATTCTAAGACATCTCTTTAAGGGGAATGGCTCACCTCAAAGATGGTGGGGGTGTGGGTATTCCTTTAGTGGTTGTTCTTATGTTGTTTATTCACTTTGATTTCTTCCCATAACATTTTCTAAAAAATTTGACTTCCAATTAATTTTTTATTCTATAGAATCTAATTATACCTAAAACTCTTTTATTTTATTATATTTATCCCCCAAATCATTTCTTTTCTCAAAATATGTTTTGGGTGACACCCCAAAACCCACACCTCTAATGCAACTATACTATTCTGTATGTTTCAAGGGCATTGATAATAGTTGTTAATTAGGTATAGATAATGATGATTATTGTGTCTAAGTTGGATAAAAATATATTAAAATAAGTAATAATTATTATTTAATATTGATTTAAAGAAAAAAAATATTATTTCATACTTACTGATGATTCCTACACTTTTTTTGTGTTTTCATATATTTTTATCCCATCTTTATTTACTTGTGCCTCCTTCCATAGCATATGATATGGGATAGAATTATATTTGTATTTCAATTCATCAATATACATATAAACAAATGGATATAATTATGTTGTTGTTTCATGTTACATAAAAGTGTTACAGTAGATTTAAAATACATACCATTTTTTTCAAGTGAAGCATACTGCATCCTTTCTTTACGGTAAGGGTACATTGGTTTTTCTGGTTACTTATTATTTTTAGCACTCATTTTTTGTTTCATAAATTAAAAATTCATAATAAAAGTGTTTAATACATGTATTTTCAAGAAATTTATTACCAGTCACAATGTACCTGAAAAGATGTATTCTCACGATGACTAATAAACCCATTTATGCTTGTTGGTTTATCATGTGTGCATAAATCTGTGGTGGATGTGGGTTTATTTTACCTTTAGCATCTTTGAGATGATAATTTATAAGAATTATCCAAAATCCTATATGATCCTTTCTAACAAGAATTAATACTAATTTAATTCAAGATTCATCTACTTTAAATTCACTATGCAAGGGATAATAAAGAGTAAATCAACATTTCATTATTTTGTTTTTTAGTAAAATAAATAAATTATATTATTATGTTACCCTAATCTCTTCCCAAATTAGTGTCTTAAGCACATACACGTCATTATTACATGAATCTACATCAATCGACATGCACATGCAAGTGGTGATCCCAATGTAACTATTGAACATGGCCTTGTTGGGGTTAATGGGACGACCGCGTGTATTCCATCCTACCTCAAATTTGATGCCTTTTTTCTCACCTTAATAATTTTTTCTAACACCATCATGCTAAAACACTCCTATATTTTGGGACATCATATTCTCACCATCTACCATTTTTTTAGCTTCAACATCATCAACATGTTGTTCCTCTAGAATGGTAGCATCAGCATGTGCATAAGGTTTTCATTCCTCTACATTAGGAGCACCAGTAAATTGAGAAACATGGTGTTCCTTAGGATTGGGAGCATCGGTATATGTAGAATTAATTATCTACAGAAGTGGTTGAACATTTAATTTAGATTACATAAATGCATCATTTAATAGATAATAATATGAGGTAACGTAATGTATATTAAAAAAATATAACCTGATTATTGAACTCTATTTTTTAAAAGGTTGAAGGGATTTCACCCCTCAATCAAATATCCAAATCCCATCATTGTGGTATCCTATGAAATATAAAACCCTATCTATATTGGTACCACTGTGAAATTATTGTGACATCCCAATAAAAGGGTCATCCTCAATTGAATTGACATCAGAACCTTCAGTGGTTCTGGTCAATAACAAAACAATTGACTACTTTCAGTTTGTAGGATCTAGAACATAAATTACTAATACTACCTAAGATTCCATTATAAATGGTTATTATTTGTACACTTCCTTACTGAAATCCACTTTCACAAATCCCAATTCATCTATTTTAACTACACTTCTGTCATCAACCCACTTGCATTGAAAAATCAACATGTAGAATGTTGTATAATACAACTCCTATATTTGTTTGATGCTAAAAAAGTATGACATATTCACATAAATTGGATTCATTTACTTAGTACTAGATACATGCATCACTTTATCCACAAGTGTAACTCCTCTATTTTTCATGGTACTTATTTCATCATGTTTATTTGTATAGAATGTATAACTATTAATTACATGACCATTATAAGATAATACATGCACACTTGGTCCTATGGCTAGACATCGAAGTCATTCTAAACTTGAATCTAAATTTTTAGTTTACTAATTAAAAATATGGTCTTGAAACCATCCTATAAACTATTTATTATGTGTATTTAATACCATATTTTAGATCGTAATGGATTCAAATGCCTAATAATTACTTTATTGATTTCAATATATGGAGAAACCTCTAAATTTTTATGAAAAACGTATAGGTGGTCTTACTCATACTCTGTAATAATAATTGTGACAACATCTATTCTGGAAATTCCTTCACCCACAATCCTCCCGATGTGATAATATTTTAGTAGACCAATTAATTCCACATCACTCGGGTAGTTGGAATATAATTCAACAGCTTCCTTAACAACATAACGCTCTACAATAAAACCTTCTGGATGACTTTGATTTTTGATATACCCTTTAAAAATATTAACATAAAAATAAATGGGGTACATTCATCTATAATTTACAGGACCACATAGTTAAATCTCTCTTACCAAGTGAACCATTAAGTGGACCATCATATCAAAGAATTTCGATGGGAAAAAACATCTCAAATTCACATAATATGATAGTAATTTTCTTTTACATAGTTGGAAATTTCATGGAGTCTATAACATTTTTTCATATATATTTGAAAAATAAATAGGGATTAGTTAATGTATAAAGGAAATTCTTGGGAAAAATGTAACATAAAGTTACAGGCATTAGATCTTTTTGAGTCAAAAGTCCTCTTTTGACTTCTATGTTTTGTTTTGGAAATCACAATTGTCTTATTAATCATACTAACCTTGTCTATCGTATTGTACTGACCATAATGATCGTACTGATCATGCTGATCGTACTGAACATGTTGATCGTACTGAACATTTTGATCGTACTAAACATACTGATCGTACTGATCATACTGATCGTACTGAACATGCTGATCATACTGAACATGTTGATCGTACTGATCATGCTGATCATACTAAACATGCTGATCGTACTGAACAAGATGATCGTACTGAATATGGAAATTGCATTGACTCTGCTTCTCATATCTTTCATTACATACTTGTGTTGGTACTTTGTCAAAAACACATGCTTCATTATAAATCGTACTCATGTTTATCTTATTCATATATCTTGTTTTAACCAAAACAATGTCGTTGAGTTAGTTATGAACTAATCAAAACGATGTCGTCCTTTCTATTTCAATATGACCATTATGATGCCAGGCGTCCAAGTCCCTCAGAGTTTTTCGGAGAAATATGAACGTTGGAGGAGATGTGACTGTTGGAACCCGAGGCCTATAAATAGGAGGTCATTTGAAGCTGAGAGCAAGGATTTGACAACTGAGAACAAGCGTGATACAACTGTGATACTTTGTTCTAGAGAGAGATGTTGTGACTTCTCTCATTCCTTGAGATTTTTGCATCCGATCATCGTATCGAGGGATTTCAAGTGATTGAAAGACAGAGGTGTCGATTACCTACAAAATCGAGGGCTGCCGGGGATAGGTAGACAGACGAACCGATCATCGTATCGAGGGCTACCGGGGATAGGCAGATGGACGTACCGATCTTTGTATCGAGGGCTCACCAAGGTGTTGGTGAGATAGACCTTTTATCCTAGGTGAAAGGATAACCCTTCTCTTTGGGTCAAAAGAATTGCAATACTTTTACATTTCCGTTGTTACTTGTATTAGAAAGGAATTTGTATTGTTTCCTTTCTTCTTTACATATTCAATTGTAATTGTTTCAATTACAATCATTCTATTACATATTGTATTGATTGATTCTATACGCTTTAAGGTAGAATCATTCATCCGTATATTACTCTGATTATTGTGTTCATCTTGAATACAATTGTTTTACATTACATTAGTATTACAATACATCATACCATTTTATATTCAATACTTTTGTGGGTGTTTGTATTTGTATTAGTTTAAGATCATTTAAACTAATCTCTTAGTTTCTAAAACTCAAAGGTTTTTAAACATACAATTCACCCCCCCCCCTCTTGTATTGTTCCATCTAATAGACATAGATATATACATATTCGATCCAACAATTGGTATCATAGGGGGGGTTTCACTGATTTGTACTACTGGCTTTATTTCTTTCGTATTACTATCTTAACTACTTACTACACTAACATGTGGAGTGGAAAAGTTTTTGTTGTATTAGATGGCAGGAATGAATATTGGGTCAATAGACAATCTGAATCCTTCTAGACCACCTATCTTTGATGGAAATGATTATGAGTATTGGAGAGATCATATGAAGACGTTCGTTATCAATACTGGCGTAGACAATTTTATTATGCTTATAGGAGGTTATAAAATTCCTGACAAAGAAGTCAGTACTTTCACTAACCAAGATAAGAAATAATATCAACTGAATTACAATGTACGTAATACTTTATTATGCTCTATGACCAGGAATATATATAGTCAGATATCTTCATGTGAAGCATCCAATTGTATTTGGAAGAAATTGTAAGTCACTCACTTCGGAACATCCAAGGTTATATAAACAAGGAGAGCAATGCTTCATGCAGAGTATCATGGATTTGTTTTTCCTTATGGAGATCCAGTATATAAAGTGAAACAAAGGTTTATGAAAATAGTCAACAGCTTACAATCCATGGGTGAAAAAGGTCTTGATGATGAAGCTCTTGTTGATAAGATTATATATATAATGCCAAATGAATGGGAGTAAAAACGGACAGCTATTGATGAAAATAGAAAAGTTTCCCAGATTACTCTTGATGAACTCTTTGGAACTCTTCTACAGCACGAGACAAAAATGAAGAGAGATGTTGATTTCAACAAGAAGAAGAATGGGAATAGAAGTGTAGCCTTTGCTTCTAAAGCTAAAACACCTGAAAGGCTTACAAGGTCTAAAGCCAAGAAAGTTGTTATATCTGATTCAAGTGATTGTAATCTTTCAGATAATGAGTTAGCCAATATTGCTCGAAGAATGAACAAGATTTTGGGAAAGAAAGACTTTCAATATAGATTCAAAAAGAAAGATAGGAAAGATAAGAAAGATTCAGAGGTAACTTGTTATGAATGTAAGAAAGCAGGACATATAAGGCCTGATTGTCCTTTACTGAAGAAGAAAGACAGAAAGGAGAAACACTCTGAAAGAAACAAGAAAAGGTTTTATAAGAAAAAGAAAGTCTTAAAGGAAAATGATACGTGGAGTGAAAGTGGTAGTGATTCTTCATATGATTCTTCAGAATATGAGTCCTCAGGACAGAGGAATATTGGACTTCTAGCCAGACTACCAATTGAAGATCAATGTCTCATGGCTAAGGTACACAATGCTGAAGCTATTATGAATGTCTCTTTTAATGAAAATTATACTGATAATATATATTATGAATCTTCAAATGATGAATCTTCATCATCAGAAGATGATACATTACCTTCTTTTGAAGAAGTATATAGATTTGCTAAATTACTTGAAAACGAAAATTCTAAACTCAAGAAGAATCTTGAGAAAGATAATTCTATAATTTCAATCTTGACTAAAGAAGTATCAGATCTTTCTAAGGATCTTGATGTGAAAACTTCTGATTTTGAAAATATTTTAAAAACCCTTGATAAAGTCAAATCTGATAAGGATAAACTTTCTAAGGATATTGAAAATGTAATTTCAAAGAAAAATATTTTAGAGCCTAACTCTAGTTCAAATTCAAATGTTTTGGAAAATAAGAATTTAGTTTTAAAACTAAAGTCAAAAATTTCTTCCTTGAAAAAATGTTTGTCAAACTTTAGTCATGGGAAGGGAAACTTTTACAGGATTAATTCTCAAATTAGACCTTTGAGAAATTGTTCTGGTCTTGGTTATACTTATTCCAAACCTGTTTTTAGTAATACCTATTTTGTTCCTCAAAAAACCTCTTTTTGTTCTAAGTGCCAATGTGGTGGACACTGGAAAAGAGATTGTTCTCTTAACAGAACTCAATCCTTACGATTTCATAAAGCTCATTTTGCAAAATAAATGTGGATTCCTAAAATTCTTTTATCTAACCCTTCTGGATCCAAACAAGTTTGGATTCTGAAAAACTAATTGTTTCTTATTCAGGAAAATGAGAAGTGTACCAATAAGAACATTTGGTACATGGATAGTGGTTGTTCTTGACACATGACTAGAAACAAAGATCTCTTTGAAAAGGTTATCAAAACAAAAGGTGGAAAAGTTACCTTCGGAGATAATGCTCAAGGAAAGATTTTTGGTATAGGTAATATCGTTTTTCTTGGAAAAGTTCTTATCTCAAATGTTTTGTTTGTTAAAGGTCTTAGGCACAATCTCATTAGCATAAGTCAATTATGTGATGAAGGTTACCTTGTGAATTTTAGAAATGATAAGTGTCTAGTACAAAATTCCAAGGATGAGTTCATTCTATCTGCCCATAGGCAAGAGAATGTTTACACTATTAACTTAGAAGACCTTAGGAACCAAAACTTACCCTACTTAAGTGAAATAGAAGACCAATCATGGCTATAGAATAGGAGACTAGGACACTGTAATCTGAGAAACCTTAGTAAACTTTCAAAGAAAAGACTTGTGAAAGGACTTCCGGATCTTAGATATTATTCTTCAAAAGTCTGTGATCCTTGTCAATTTGGAAAGCAACATAAAACTAGCTTTAAATCAATTAATGAAGTTTCAACTTCTAATGCATTACAGCTAGTGCATATGGATCTTTTTGGTCCTACACAAACTGGAAGCATTGGAGGCAAATACTATGTATTTGTTTTAGTTGACGACTTTAATAGATTTACATGGGTCTACTTTCTCACAAAGAAATCTGAAGCCTTTTCCTATTTCAAAACTTTTAGATCCCAAGTTAAAAATGAGAAAAACCTACCATTGATAACTATTCATAGTGATCATGGTAGTGAATTTCAAAATTCGGATTTTGAAACTTTTTGTAGTAAGAAAGGTATTACTCAAAATTTCTCAGCTCCAAGAACTCCTCAGCAAAATGGTGTTGTTGAAATAATAAATCGTATTCTTCAGGAAATGACTTGAACCATGTTGAGTGAATACTCAATTGCTAAGCACTTTTGGGCTGAAGCTATTAGTACTGCCTGTTATACTATAAATCGTGTTTTAACTAGACCATTTCTTAATAAAACTCCCTATGAGTTATGGACTGGCCGAAAACCTAAAGTTTCATACTTAAAAGTTTTTGGATTCAAAGTATTCATTCTGAATACAAAAGATAATCTACACAAATTTGCACCAAAATCTGATGAAGGAATATTTCTAGGTTACTCCATAACTTCTAAGGCTTATAGAGTTTTCAATAAAAACACTTGTACTGTTGAGGAAAAAGTGCATGTGAAATTCTATGAAACTGATCCTTTTGTTTTCAACCAACCCAATCCTACATCCTCGGATGTGTTTTCTAAAAATGTTTATCAACCGTTATTAGAAGATCACTCTGATAAGGAAAATGTTCAAGAAAGTGTTCCTGAAACATTTACCACAAAAGATTTTCTACCATATGTTGATGAACAGGTTTTACAAAACCCAAATCAATTGTTTCTTAGGAATCATCCCAGTGATAACTTCATTGGTGATGTAAATCAACCTGTAATGACCAGAAATTCCTTAAGAAATGAAATAGAACATCTTGCTTTTCTTTCCCAATTTGAACCTAAAAGTCCAAGTGAGGCCTTAGGTGATGATGATTGGATCAAAGCAAGGCAAGATGAACTAAATGAATTTGAAAGGAATCAAGTCTGGACTTTAGTTGATAGACCTAAAGAAACAACTGTAATTGGTGTAAAATGGGTTTTCAGAAACAAATGTGATAAAAATGGAATCATTGTAAGAAATAAAGCAAGACTTGTTGCTAAAGGCTATAATCAACAAGAGGGAATAGACTATGAAGAAAAATATGCTCCTGTAGCTAGACTTGAATCTATTCGTATTCTATTAGCCTTCGTCGCATATTTTAATTTCAAACTATTTCAAATGGATGTAAAATGTGCTTTTCTAAATGGTTTTGTTCAAGAAGAAGTTTTTGTCGAACAAACTTCTGGTTTTCAAGACCCAAAACATCCTGATCACTTTTTTAAACTTACCAAGGATCTATATGGTCTTAAGAAAGACCCTAGAGCATGGTATGATAGACTTACAGTATTTCTTTTTATATAGTTCTTTATTCATAGGAACTCAAATCCAAATCATGGGGCTTAGGATTTGTCTCTATCAAACCTTTCATTTTGCAGATTCAGGATTGGGATTCGTTCTTCAATTTGAATTCAGTGAAGAATTCAATTACTTAGGTGTGGATATGAATTCATGATATACCTAGGACTTTTTGGAAACCTCAACTACTTTGGGATATTTATTCTGTGGTCGGGGTGCTAATTAATTTTGATAGGGAAATTGAGTTTTCTTGATACAAGAACATTACCAGAGTGGTTATCAAGATCGATCTATGTTCTAACTTATTTGACTCTATTATACTTATTGTTGCTTACAAAAGGTTGGAGCAATCTATTGAATTTGAAAGGAAGTCTGCATTTTTTTTAAAAAAATATTGTATCATTGGCCACCATGATTTAGAGTGTCGAAGGAGCCTTCGATGTTCCAATTACAGGAAAATTGGGCACTCCATTGAGAATTGCAAGTCTGATATTCCAATTAGTGATGCCTGGAATCTTGAAGAAGATGAGATTCATGCATCTAATAGCTGTAGAGATTCATCCAATAAGCTTTCTGGATGGACTACTGACAATCCATCTCCACTTGTTGATGACATGGTTGTCCCTCTGGTTAACAAGGACCAATGTGTTGTGAGTGGACAACAAAACCAACATTCTATTGGGGTGGATTAGAAGGCAGTGGATTTCCTTACTCCTAATGTTGAGGATGATGTTTTGTCTCTGGGAAGTAAAGGGAGGTTCGATGGAGTAGATTATCATGAAGAAACTTTTATGAAGACTGATGACTCTAGGGGAAAAAGCTCTTTCCATTATGGGATCCTTCTTTGTGCTAAGTAAATAGAAAAAGGATCACTATTTTATCATGATACTCGTAAAGTTAATTTTGGGAACTCCACCCCAGCTAGAATCCAGGGCACTTTTCAAGATCGGAATACTACTTAACATGAGGTTGATAATTCAATTGCACAGGCTGAGGGGTTGTTGCTTAAAAGGGAAGACAAAAAACCTGGGGAATCAATTTCTAGGATAGTACATATCAAGGTATTTTTCTCAAATGGGCCTAAATATATTTTCTGACATCTAGGTCCAATTGAAGGTAAGGTCACTTAGTCTAACTGAGTGCCATGGGGATCTTATTTCGGTTGCTACTAATATCGAGGATAGATACTTTCAAAGGCAGTGAGTTCCTCTCACTATTGTAGAAAACATTTTTTATGTCCGTTATTTTTTATTTTCTACATCGGTTTTTGGATGACGTTATTACAGGAGACATTATAAATATAGTTTTTTACATCATTTATTTTAAAATTAACATAAAAAACATAAATCCGAAGCATTTTTCACATCGGTTCTTAAAAAATTGACGTGTAAAATGCTTCGGAGTCGTGATTTATTACATCTATTTTTAAATAAATGACATGGTATATATTTTATTACGTTGGTTATGTAATAACTAACATAATAAACTGTACCTCTAAATCATTTTTAACGTCAGTTATTTTTATAACTGACATGATAAACCAGTTTTTGACGTCGGTTATTTTTAGAACCGACATGATAAACCAGTCTGTGAAGTGTTTTTTCACGTCAGTTAAATAATAACCAATGTGAAAATGGATATACTACATTGGTTATTAAATAACCGATTTAAAAACCATTACCATGAATTTATTACGTCAATTATAAAATAACCAACGTAAAAACAAAAAAATAATAATAAAATCATTCAACCATTACTATACTCTTCCAAAGAAGACCTGAAACAAGAAGAAAATATACCAAAACCAAACCAAACCCATACCAGAATACATACCAGAAAAACATCAGAATGATACCAAAACAAGAAGAACCAAAGAAAAATTAAACATTCACATACATAGCATTCAAAACTTATAATGTCAACTAAAATACCTAAAACCCCTTGGATAGCCCCTACCCCCATGGATATCCCCCCCACCCCACTAAACACCCCCCACCCACCCACCCACCTAGACACCCTCCCACCCCCTGGAAACCCCCCCCCCCCGGACACCCACCCTAGACACCCTCTCACCCCCACCCCGCCCCCCTGGACACCCCCACCCCCTAGACACCCCCACCCCCTAGACACCCCCCCCCACCATGGATAGCCCCCCCACATCATTGGACAGCTCCCCCACCCCCTGGACACTCGCCCACCCTTGGAACCACCCCCCCCCCCCCCCACACACACACACACACACCCACCCACCCCCTGTAGCCCCCCCCCCACCACCCCTACCCCCTGGACACCCCCCCCCCTGACACCCGCCTGCCCCCCTAGACACCCCACCCCCACCCCTTGGATAGCCCCCCACCCCCTGAACACCCCCCACCCCCTAGACAGCCCCCACCCCCACCCCCTAAACACCACCCCACCCCACCCCTACCCCATTGGACACCCTCCCACTCCACTAGACACCCCCCCCCCACCCACACCCCCCTAGACACCCCCCACCCCTTGGACATCCCCCCACCCCCACCCCCTAGACATCCCCCCACTCCTTAGACACCACCCCACCCCACTGGACAGCCCCCACCCCACCCGCCAACCCCCTGGACACCCCCCACTCCCCTGGATAGTCCCTCCCCCCATCACCCCCTAGACACCCCTCACCCCCTAGAAACCTCTCACCCCTTGGACACCCCCCCACCCCCCCCCCCCAGACACCCCCCCCCCACCCACCCCCCTGGACACCCCCCACCCCCTGGACAGCCCCCCACCCCCACCCCCGGGGACACCTCCCCCCCCACCCCCCTGGACACCCTCCCACCCCCCTGGACACCCGCCCACCCCCCCCTGGACACCAAAATTGTCTCCCATAACTGAGATATTACTGCTTTATCCACACTTCTCCAATCATCATACAAAAAGATTACTTTGCTTTTACCCTAAGTTGATACAAAACTCTTAAAATCTTTTTCATTTGGACCTCTAGGAATATCATCGTCATCAAACTCAACGAGTATCTTTTGGTTCTGGATACAGGCAAGTGATAATTTTGTTAAACATGTGCAGCCACATTTACCAACTCTTGAACTCTTCTTTGTTGTTATGGGAGCACATGAGGAAGATTGGGTATCATCAAGAGCATGTAAATGTTCCTCCCCAGAGGTATGATCATGATGATCATCTCCAGAATCATGTGGTTGATCAACCGATTGATCTGTCATTATCCTTCAAATCAAAAAATAAAACATTAGTTCAAAAATATACAAATTCAAATATTACAATAATAATGTAAACAAAAAATGAAAAAATGAACTAAGTTATGTAATATTAAACATGGTAAATATGTTAAGCATGTTAAACAATGGTAAACATGGTAAACACGTTAGTGTAATTCTCATTCAAAAAATTCAATAAATATATAAGTTACATAAAGGTAAACTATGGTAAACTATGGTAACCACGGTAAACATGGTAAAGAAATTGTCATTCAAAAAAATCAATATATATATATAAGTTACGTAATGGTAAACATGATAAACTAAACTAAACAAAATTAAAATAAACAAACATTTCTACTTATTTGTTTTAATACTTGTTTTAATAAACAAAAAAATTACAATATCTAACATTTTATGAAATTAATAAATGTAAACAATAAATAAACATATGTTACCTGAAATATTAGGAATGCACAAATGAATTGTTTTTCCAAATTCCTTCGTCATGATCGTTCCTTATGGCACAAACCATATCTCCAACATTCTCATCATTATTTTCTGCTAATATTTCCATATAAGTAGGGATCTCACATAAATCATCATATTTATCAAGTTTATCCTCACCAACATATTTTTTTTTTCTTGTAAAACAATAGACCACTGCATATCTGATTGATCAACAACATAGAAAATCTGTTTTGCATGTGTTTCCATTATAAAATAATCTTATGTTTCTTCTATTCTATTCATATTAACAATTGTCATTCCAAATTCATTGTGTCTGACACTATTATTACCGATAAACCATTTGCAGTTAAAAACATGAACTTTAATTTTAAAGTAATCAACCTCCTATATTTCTTCAATGACTCCATAATATGCACTGTTGGAGTTGGTGGCCTATAACTAACTACTTTGTACTTTATTCATTAATAAATACCTTATCACATCTTGATTGTTCTTCTGCATGACAATACATTTGATAATGTACTAAGGATAGTTGTTGCATTAAAAGGTCATAGCAGATCCCTGCTATGATGAGAACCCAGAAGTGTCATAACACTATTCTTGAATATATATTCTATGGTCGGATGATTTTATTTTAGGGACACAAATAATACAGGCCATTAGGGGTGAGGAATCATAAAATTTGAGGCACCTTCTCATGGTGTGCGCCCTTGGTAATATCCAGGAGGATATTATGAGAATGATACCCTCTGGTAGGAAATCCACATTTCATAGTGTCATCGGATGTTCCTATCTGCGGACGTTTGTATTGGTCCTTAGACTTTAAGATTATTATTAATGGGTATTAAAACTCACGTACTTAGATGTATTGATAAAAACTGTGATGATACATTGTTCGCAGTGAGGTAGGATATGTTGGGCGTGTCATGAGTAATATTGCATTAATAGATAATGTGAGAAAGGATTTGTCCCTTCTCTTCCATAATGGAAGTAGATATCTCAGGCCCTTTGATGTAATTGATATAGCCTAAATAAATCCATGTCCATGGTGAGGAATGGACAAGTTCAATTCTATAAAGTCAAAGAAAGAATAATCGAGCACATGAGTTGATGGCACTAGCATGCAACCCACTTGATTCGAGATATCATGACAAAGGGATTATATTACATGGTAAGCATTTGTAGGAGGTGACACATCATTGAGACATTAACTTATTTTTATATGGGTGTATTTTCGTTTTGCTAGACACTAACCTTGGAATTTAGGCAGGCTCCGCCTAATACCACTAAAAAAGAGGCCTAGAGGGTCACACACTAAGTGTGTCCAAGTATCTCAGTTAAATATTAATTTAACAAGTTGAATAGAGATTATTCCCTATTGTGGTTTAAAAATTATTCAAGGATGTCTGATTGCATTTATTTTGACACTAGTTATTCGAGAGAATATATTGTGGGCGAAATAATATATTTATTAGCGAGTAATGAAGTGATATTTATTTGAGAAATAAATATCCATTATTCAAGGACTAATAAATGTGGTGGAGGAAATAAAGAAAAATGGAAAAACAAAAGTACATGCCATGTATATTAAATATACACACCATGTATTTTTTTTTTTGGGAATTTATGAGAAATAATATTATTTATTTTATTAAATAATATTAGGTGTAATTCGTTGGATGCATGTCAAGTAATAATAATAGTCAACTATTATTATGATACATGGGGTATTACTAAGAATTAAATGAAATGAATAAATTCTTTTGGGTAATTAATTCATTTTATTATTCTATGTAATTAAAATCCCAATTATATAATTCTCATTAGCCTAGCCATTTTTTGTGGTTTTGCACAACGTGTCTAGAGAAAGATCTTAAGCCAATAGATAATTCTTTTCTTCCAAGAATGCTATCAAGATATGAGAGAGAGATCCTCCTCCACTGGATCAAGTTGATCGAAGGCGAACATCGCAAGCGAAGGATCTTCCATGCTAGAACCCAGATATCCCTTCGACGATGTCCAGAGATACGTAGAGCATGTGTGGATCACCACTAGAGGAATCCTAAACTTGGATTATGCGATGAAAAAATGGATCACATTGGATAGTGACTGGAAACATCAACGAAGAAAGAATTCTATCAAGGTAATTCTTGTCAATTAATTAAACTAATTATAAATTACATATGATAATCCTATATGTGATTCTGGGACTCCCCTCTTTCTTTTTTGTTCTTCATTCTATTCTGAAGATCTGGAATTTTATTATCGTGATGGATCTCGGATTGATCGTTGTTAACACTAAAATTAAAGTTGGGTACACCCACCAACGCACTTCTGTTGCGCCCAGAACCTACAAGTGGTATCAAATGGGTCATATCATTGATTATAATTATTTAGTTTTTTGTTGGTGATTTATTCATTTAATAATTTAGTTTTTTCAATTCATGTTAATCATTTTTTAAATATGAATCTCGAGATCTATTCCTCCTCTCTCATTTCTCGTTCACCTTATAGAAACAAATTTTTCTTTTAATTTTGATTAAAATAAAATAGAGGATCTCTTTCGGAGGTTCCAAACATTCCTGGCCACACAACACCAGAATACATAGCATGTATTCGGCAGTACACATCGTGTAGTCAAGATTCAATGCATTAGACTGGTCTACCAAATCAGGCCATGTGTTGGAGTATTTCTAAGTCTTAAATGACTCTGTGTGTTGACCAAGAACAGGTGGCACACAGTTTCCAGATTACACGCCGTGTGGCTCATTGAACATGGCGTGTAGTCCCTTCGGGTTAGGGTTGGACTGTGTACCCCTTACATAGCTTGCCCGGCTGAAAACTGCGTAATACGGATACTACACGGCTTGTGTCCCACTAAACATGGTGTGGACTCCAAATAATTTTGAAGTACATTTACACGCCATGTCCCCGAGCATGTACTTCGGATGGAAAGAAAAAAAAAGTACATGTCATGTAGTCAGAACTATAAGCCATGTACTCATCCAAATTATGAATATTTATTAAAATTTATTATTACATTATACAAACCCTTGAGATGTGTACTATAGTGCAGGCGTAAAGCTAAGGCACAACATGTGATAGGTGTTTTATATATATGTGCTTAATTTAACATCTGTGTAATGTTCATTTCTACTCATTGGGTAGTTATGAATGGGAATTCACTGGGTTTCCTCCAAGGTATAAGTTACGTACAAAGATAATTTTAAATGAATTTATTTTTTTAAAATTATTATGGATGAGAATCTCAAGGAAATTCAGAAAAAGGGTTTAAGATAAAAGGATTGATTAATTAAAGATAATTAATTGATTCGAGCGTGATTTATCTTAAACAAAAATGATTAAATAATTGAATGCTAGTTTTATTTATGCGTAAATATCATTGCATGTATGGATGATCATGATCTAGACCAAGACCTTTGTATGTGAATGGTTTCTTTTAATTTATTTATTTTAATTAAATTTGTTGGCCTGTGAGCCTTCTCCTCATTAATATGCAGGGTCTGCGTGCCCAAGGTTTCTTTTATGTAAAACCCCATTTTACCCCTCACCTACGTGTGAGATAAAATCATATGTAAGAGATGGAGCTCCCAATCTAGTGAAGGTGGCTCAAGTTAGGATCCAAGGTGAAACCAATCCAAGGAGATACAAAGGTGGACAGGTGGAAGGCTGTAAACATGAACCCAAAAGGTTCAAGGTGTTTCTCCCCTAGGTCTTGGGTTAGTTTATCAACCACTAGATAAACTAACCAACAGAACAAGCTCATGATCATACCATTTATTTTATTTCTGTTAGTTGCATGGTTTATTTATTGTGGGTGTGTTGTCACAATCACACAATTAATGAATTAAACAACCATGCAAGATGGAACTAAAATAAGATCAGCTTATATGTAAAATATTATCTTAGACATGGTTAATCTCTTAAGTATGTCCCACTTAATATTAACAAGAATATAATCAAATATAATAAAATGAAAATAAAATCCCTCAAAAGAAATATTAAGTCGGTATAGCCTTCCATAATCTTGGTTAGAATCGAACCATAGTTCAAAGTGCTTAACCAACCCTAGTTGGGGTGATTTCAATTATCGGGGAATTATAATTCAAGGTTTTGGGTTGACTTGACTTGGTTCGCATCAAGGGTTTAATTCCACAGTAGGACTTGGTGTGACCAAGAGGTAAAGGTTGAGGAAATCCAAAATAAAAAGATTTCAGGATTGGGGAGTCCACTCAGCAGATCAAGGAGCTACGAGTTAATGCAACTGGAATTTGGAATGCCTACCTAAAACCCTTCAAGTGGTTTGAACAACCCTAGTTGGGGTAATATGAAGGGAAATACGGATCCTTGCCACTAGAATATTTAGGTAATAGAATATTTTGAATTCAATGGTGAGGGCTATTGGATTTCGATAAAATATTGGGAGACTAATAAGTATTAATTTATTTATTTGTCTCAATTTTATCATAATGAAGTACTAAACCTTTTCTCATCTTAATTTGTAGAAATGGAAAGAAAAATGAATTCAAACATATCATTCTGAACCATAATAGAGAAAAAAAACCTTCTCACCGGCACCAATTTTCAAGAGTGGCAGAGGCATTTACGCGTCATCCTTCACCACAAGAGGAAATTGTATGTACTAGAAGAGCATGTTTCAATTGCACCTAGGAAAGAGGCTAGTGATGAGGAACTATCTCTCTATATGAAACATATATATGATTCCACATGTGTCCAATATTTCATGCTATCATCCATTTTTAATGAGCTCTTTAAGCAACATGAAAACATGGACGTGTATAGCATGAGGTCTCACCTTAAGGATCTATACCAAGAGAAGGTGAGACACGAGAGATATGAAATATCCAACACTTTGTTTAAAACTAATCTTGGAGAGTCTGTGCCGGCTGAGCCTCATGTAGTTAAGCTTATTGGATACATTGAATGCCTGGACATCTTAGGGATTAAGTTCCTAGATGAGTTGCGTACAAATCTCATTCTATCATTACTTCCCAAGACGTTATCTAGCTTTATTGTAAACTATAACATGAAAAATAATGAGAATAATCTATCAGAACTTATGACCCTAATTCTCCAGGTAGATAAGGACATGGGGCATGACAAACATGTATCCCTTATGGTGAATAAGAAAAGGAAGGACAAGGAAAAGGGTCCAAGGACTTATAAATGGTCTGAAGCCCCTAAGAATCATCCCTATAGGAAGGGGAAGATCCATAGGTAGGGTAAGGAATGGGAGGCGGTACGTTTTACATGTGGCAAGCAAGGCCACTTGAAGAGGAACTGCACCCAAAAGCATGGGGATGCTAAATGTGCATTCGTTATTGAGTGTAATCTTTCCATTTCTACACATTGGGTATTAGATATAGCTTGTGGGGATCACATCTATATTCAAATGTAGGAACCAAGTAGATTTAGAAAGATTTCCAGAGTAGAGGTGGATCTTTGAGCAGCTGATGGTGTGAGGCTAGCTGTATTAGCCATTGGCAATTACCACCTCTCATTACCAACTGGGATAATTTTGGTTTTACATATTTTTTTTTATGTGCCTCGTGTTACCAAAAAAATAATTTCTATATCATGTTTGGATATGGATGGATTTATTTTTAAGTTTGGAAAAAAGGGTTACTTATTTTATAAGAACAACGTATTTTATGGTATGGAGCATTTAAATAATGGTTTGTATGTATTAAATTATGAAAACCAAGTGTTGGAAATTGATAACGAAACAAACTCACATGACTCATACACCACCCATTTATGGAATCATTGTCTCAATAATGTAAATGAGAATCACTTGACAAAGCTCTACCAAGATGGATTTTAGACTCTACTGAGATAAAACCACTTGATAGATGTCATGCTTGTTTACAAGGTAAAATTACCAAGCTGCCTTTCGATGGACAGGGTGAAAGGTCCACAAATATTTTAGGATTGGTGCACACGGATGTGTGTGGACCATTTCCAGTAGAAGCTAGAGGTGGATATTCTTACTTCATTAATTTTACTGATGATTTGAGTAGATATTTCTATATCTACTTAATGAGGTATAAGTCATAAGCCTTGGAGAAATTTAATGAATTCAATAATGAATTAGATAATCGGCTTGGTAAGAAGATAAAGAAGCTTCGATCGAATCTAGGTGGAGAATATCTGAAAAAAGAGTTCATCGATCTTCTATGGGAGTTTTGGATTCTATCTCAACTCACTCCTCCTTATACACCATAGTGGAATGGTGTTAGTGAAAGTAGTAACCGCACCTTGTTATACATGGTGAGGTCGATGATGATTCATGCAGATCTTTTATTATCCTTTTGGAGATATGCATTACAAACGGCAGCATACACATTAAACTGAGTACCAACTAAGGCAGCAAATGCAATTCCCTCTGAGTTATGGAATGGAAGGAAAACCATTTTGTCACACACACATGTATGGGGATGCAAGGAATTTTTTAAGGCCTTCTAAGGAAAAAAACTAGCACCTTAAGGCACAAAGTGTATCTTTATAGGATATCCCAAGGAAACAAAAGGATATTACCTATATAACCCTTCAGACAAGAAAGTGATTATCACCAGATAAGCCATATTTCTTTAGAGGGAGCACATCCTCAAAAAGGATAGTGGGAGAAATATTGACTTCAACGAAGTTGATGCTCAAGATAAACAATAGTTGGTATAGGAACAAGTTCCACATGTCCCCGTGGAAGAGATTCTAAAAACACAAGTACTGCGTAGGAGCTCAAGAGAGGTAAGGGAACCAGAGATATTTGGTTTCCTAGTCACCAAGGATGGTGAATCATTATTTTTGGACAATGGTGAACCTCTCTCCTGCATGGAAGCAGTAGAAAGTTCAGAATCTACAGGATGGATAGAAGCTATGAATTCTGAGATGGATTCCATGTATCAGAACCAAGTCTGGGTTCTGGTCGATGAGTCGGTTGATGTAAAGCCTATTGGATGTAAATGGGTATTCAAGAGAAAACTGGATATGTAAGGTCAAGTTAGCACCTATAAAGCAAGTTTAGTGGCCAAAGAATTCAAACAGCGTCAAGGAATTGACTATAATGAAACCTTCTTGTCGGTTTACATGTTTAAATCCTTAAAAATCATACTTTCCATAGCAGCTTACCATGACTACGAGATTTGGAAAATGGATGTCAAAACAGCATTCCTTAATGGGAACCTTCATGAAGATGTCTATATGACACAACTAGAGGGTTTTGTGACACCAGGTAAAGCCAAACAGGTTTTCAAGTTGCAGAAATCCATTTATGGATTAAAGAAAGCATCCAGGTCATGGAAAATTCGATTTTATAGAGCCATAAAGGAATTTGGTTTCATTAAAAACGAATGTGATCCATGTGTTTATAAGTATTTTAATGGGAATTCAGTCATTAACCAAGTAGTATATGTTGATGACATATTGCTTATTGGAAATGATGTACCAGTCTTACAGTCAGTTAAGGACTGGTTGAACAAGTGTTTCTCCATGAATGACTTGGGTGAAGCAGCCTACATTTTAGGGATCAAGATCATTCGTGATAGATCCAAAAGGCTTCTTAGACTAATTTAGGTTACATGCATTGAACAAATACTAAAGAGATTTAGTATGGAATAATCCAAGAGGGGATTGGTTCCAGTGTCCCATGCCTACATCTTTTTAAAAAAATGTGTCCTCAGACACAACAGGAGAAAGACAGAATGAGTAAGATTCCATATGCTTCGGATATATGATCCATCATATATGCCATGTTATGTACCAGGCTTGATGTTGCCTATGCATTGATCATGGTAGGCAGGTATCAAGAAGATCTAGGAGAACAGCATTGGACTACTGTTAAGACTATCCTTAAGTATCAAAGAAAAAAATAAGGATATTTTCCTGGTGTATGGAGGAGACGAGGAGATTTTTATCAGAGGGTATGTTGATGCTGGTTTTCAGACAGATCTGAATGGTCTGAAATCGCAATTTGGATATGTTTTATGTCTCAATAGAGGAGCTGTGAGCTGGAAGAGTTCAAATAAACCAGTTGTTGTTGATTCTACAGCGGAGTCTGAATATATAGTAGCTTCTAATGTAGCCAAGGAATCCATCTAGATTCATAACATTTTCTAGGAGCTTGATGTGGTTCCTAACAATAAAGATGTTATCACATTGTATTGTGATAATACTGCAGCGGTGGATCTTGCAAAAGAACCAAGGTCACATCAATAGACAAAGCACATACTCCGGAAGTATCACCTATTGAGGGATTTCTATCAAAGAGGTGAATTTGTAGTGAGCAGAGAATCCACGGAAGAGAATGTGTAAAACCACATGACTAAAGGCCTATCTTAGCATAAGCATGAATATCATGTGAGACCTAGTGGGTTAAAGGTTTTTAGTAGTTAGCTCTAGTCCAAGTGGGAGTCTGTTAGAGTTGGTGGCATAGAACCAACTACTTTGTACTTTATTCATTAATAAATACCTTATCACATCTTGATTGTTATTCTGTGTGATAATACATGTGATAATGTCCTAAGGATGGCTATTTCATTAAAGGGTCATAGCAGATCCCAACTATGATGAGAACCTGGAAGTTCCATAACACTATTCTTGAATATATGTTCTATGGCCGGATGATGTTATTTGAGGGATACAAATCATACAGACCATTAGGGGTGAGGACTCATAAAATTTGAGGTACTTTCTCATGGTGTGCACCCTTGGTAATATCTAGGAGGATATTATGAGAACGAGACCTGCTAGTAGAAAATCCAAATTTCATAGTGTCATTGGATGTTCCTATCTATGAACATGTGTATTGGTCCTTAGACTTTAAGATTATTATTAATGGGTTTTAAAACTCGCACACTTAGATGTATTGATGAAAACTATGATGACACATTGTTCATAGTGAGTTAGGTTATGTTGGGTGTGTCATAATTAATACTACATTAATAGATAATGCAATAAAGGATTTGTCCCTTATGTTCCATAACAGAAGTAAATATCTCAGGACCTTTGATGGAATTGATATAGCCTAAATAAATACATGGCCATGGTGAGGAATGGGAAAGTTCAATTCCAAAAAGTCAAAGAAAGAATAATCGAGCACATGGGTTGATGGAACTAGCATGAAACCCGCTTGATTTGAGATATCGAGAAGAAGGGATTATATTACACGGTAAACATTCGTAGGAGGTGACACGTCATTGCGGCATTAAATTCTTTCCCTATGGGTGCCTTGACATGTTTCCAGACACTAACCTTGGACTTTAGGCAGGATCCACCTAATGCCGCTGAGAAAGAGGCCTAGAGGGTCACACACTAAGTGTTTCCAAGTATATTAGTTAAATATTAATTTAACAAGTTGAATAAATATTATTCCCGATTGTGGTTTAATAATTATTTAAGGATGTATGGTCACATTTATTTTGACACTAGTTACTTGAGATAATATATTGTGGGAAAAATAATATATTTATTAGTGAGTAATGCAGTGATATTTATTTGGGAAATAAATATCCATTATTCAAGTTCTAATAAATGTGGTGGAGGAAATAAAGAAAAATGGAAAAACAAAAGTAAATGTTGTGTATATTAAATATACACACCGTGTATTTTTTTTTAGAATTTATGAGAAATAATATTATTTATTTAATTAAATAATATTAGGTGTAATTCGTTGAGAGAATTTCAAGTAATAATAATATTCAACTGTTATTATTAGACATGGGGTATTACTAAGAATTAAATGAAATGAATAAATGCTTTCGGAAAATTAATTCATTTTATTATTATATGTAATTAAAATCCCAATTATATAATTCTCATTATCCTAGCCATTTTTTGTGGCTGTACACAATGGATCTAGATAAATATCTCAAGCCAAGAGAGAATTATTTTCTTCCAATAATGCTCTCAATCAACGATAGAGATACCCTCCTCCACCGGATCAAGGTGGTCGAAGGCAGACATCGCAAGCGAAGGCTCTTCTGCACTAGCACCCAGAGATCCCTTTAGCAATGTCTAGAGATATGTGGAGCATGTGTGGATCACCACTAGAAGAATCCTACACTTGGATTCTATGACACAATAACGGATCACATCGGATCGTGACTGGAAACATCAATGAAGAAATAATTCCATCAAGGTAATTCTTGTCAATTAATTAAATTAATTATAACCAACACATGTTGATCCTATCAATCAAGGTCTTTTTAAACCATGGAAAAAATGTTTTTTGTGGTCATTCAAAATCCACATTTCTCTCTTATTTGGATGACATTGTTTCAACTCATTAATATGCAATGTGATATATAGTTGAGCATTAACTATATTATTATAGATTTATAATTGTACCTTATTCATCTGTTCAGCTGACAACGATTTGACTTTCAAGCCATGAATCATCTTTCCCTCGTTATTAACTTGTTCATGTTGAGATGGAGGCAAACCTATGTGCTCTTCAATATCCAAGTAGCTCGTACAAAGCTACACAACCTCTTCAAAAATATACTTTTTAATAATGGAGGCTTCAAGTCAATATGAATTCTTAACATACCCCTTTAATATTTGCATATACCTTTAAAAATAATACATCCAATGAAGATATATAGGTCCACAAATCTTTATTTCTCAAACAAGATTAACCATTAAATGAACCATTATATCAAAAAAAAGGAGTAAAATACATTTCCAATTGAAAAAGTATAGAAATTTCATCCTTTTCCAAAATGTTCAAAGCATTCACATCAATCACATTATTACAAATTGAATTGAAAAAATAACACACCTTCATTATATTCTTTCTAAAATAGATGTCCAATATTCCACACAATGCAACTAGTAGAATTTTTTGCATCATGACGTGACAATAATGAGATTTCATACCTATCAACTTTAAATCCTTCAAAGAGACAAAAATTTTTACATTTGAATAATAACCTTGAGGCACTTTGATATCATGAAGACACTAACAAAATCTAATTTTCTCCCTCTTGGATAATGTATGACAAGTTGGGAAAAGAAATTTTCATCTTCCATTTGGAGTGAGAGATAACTCCAAACGTATTCTCATTGATAGTAAGTCTAATCTTGCATTCAATCCATCTTTACTCTTTCCTTTAATATCTAACAATATTCCAATCAAACTATCGCAGATATTCTTCTCTATATTCATGACATCAAGATTATGTTTCACTTCATTATATCTCCAATATGGTAGCTCAAAAAATATTGACATTTTCTTCCAAATATTTATATCATTACTAGATTTATTTGTCTTTCCCAATTTCACGTCAAGGTTTTTCACCCTCTAAAAATACAGATCATGGGATAAAGGTTTTGGAGCAATATCAAATTCTTTTGAGCCATTTAATTCCTTTTTTAGTCTTCTATAATATTGATCCATAGGCAAAAACTTTTGATGACCCATGTATATTATTTTACTCCCATGATTTAATTTACAATATGAGTCTGTTGTTCACAAATTGGACATGCTTTATGCCTCTTAACACTATATCCAAACAAATTTCCATATGCTGGGAAGTCATTTATAGTGAACATAATCATTGCATGCGGTTGAAATTATTCCATTTTATAATAATCATACACCCTAATACCATACTCCCATAAAAGTTTCAAATCATCAATCAATGGTGACAAGAAAACATCAATATCATTTTCGGGTTTCTTCAGACCAGAGATCATTACACTCAACATGACATATTTGCACTTCATACAAACTTTAGGAGATAGGTTGTAAATTACCAATAAAAAAGTCCATGAACTATGTGTGATACTGAGGCTTCGATATGGATTCATTTCATCTGTGCACAACCCAAGTCTGAGATTTCTAATTTCATTTCTGAATATAGGATAATGCTCATCAATTTTCTTCCATTGTGGACAATCAGATGGATGAAATATTTTTTCATCACATATCCTCTCATCAGCATTCCATCTTAACCTTTTTGTATCATGTGAATTAGAAAATAAACATTTCAAATTATTAATTATAGGAAGATACCAAAATACCTTGTTAGGGATCTCTATAATCTTTATATCATCCTGTGATTTTTCTTTCAACTTATACCATGATGTCCCACATTTAGGAAACTCTGACAGAAATTCATAGTACTTAATATAAATCATACAGTCATTCGAACAAGCATGTATTTTCTTGTATCCCAATCCCATCCAACATAATATTTTCTTTTCCTTATAATGTGAATCTGGAAGATCGTTGTCTTTTGGAATAATATCTTTCAACAATTGTAGCAGCTCTATAAAACCTTTGTCACTCCATCCATGTTTTTACTTTAGGTTAATCAATCTTAACACCACTGAAAAAACCATAAAATCCATACAACCAGGATACAATGGTTTTTTAGCATCACCATATAGACGTGCAACTTTCGGTTCTATCTCAATTTGTTTTGTTGCAATATCACGAATCATTTCTTCAATTCCATCAGAGTTACCATCTTACAAATCATCAACATCAGTAGATCTGACATTCTTTCTAGTTTAACCATTCCAAATCCAAGGGTTGTAACTCGGATTAAAACCATGACAAATCAAATGATCTTTGATCTCTCTACTTTTCAACTTCTTCATGTTCAAACATTTCAGGAATGGGTAGAAAAAAAATTCCATTGCTTGGAACTTTTTGTTTAGAAAATTCAAAAAAGGCATCAACACCTTCCTCATATTCATTACTCATTTGATGTGACAAAATCCAACTTTGACTCATTATTACCTATAACAAATATCAAAATTATACATCCTGTTAAGATATTATAAATTTATATTTATATAAAAAAACATCATAATTTGAATGTAAAACAATTTTGAAATATAAAACAAATTTATACGTATTTGAAAAAGATATTCATGGAAATAATTTTAAAAATAAAATATAGTTAGATGTATAAGTTTTATATTTATATGAAAAATGACATAATTTTAAAGTAAAAAATTTTGAAAAAACAATTCGGAATAGATGTGTTAGTGATCATGGATTGGGTAACATTCAAAGGAAAGATTCTACTCAATTTCTATCGATATAGAAAAGTTATTCATCTCATAGAAAAGTGTCCAATGAAATTATTATATGATGATGATAAAAAAACCCATGAAAATTTTTTCAAAGTGTGTGAGAGGAAAGTGTAATTTAGAATGGAAATCCTTTATAAAGAAGAACTTTCTTTCCCATAAAGATTTTATCCCCAAATAAGTTGAAGTGGAGGAATTTGAAAACTATATAGACTGTCTAAAGTTAATATATGCTAATGGTTTCAATGAAACCATTGGGGTATATATATATATCAATGGTTCAAGAAACATTGGTATACATGTTGTCTAACATATAATCTATTCCAATAGTTTCATGGAAACTGTTGGGATATATGTATACCAATGGTTCAAGAACCATTGGCATACACTCTCTAGTATATAATATATTGAAATGGTTTATGAAATCATTGGTATATCCTCTTCACCCAGCAACTAGTAGCGTACCCTCTTCACCCAGAAACCATGTAGTATCATACCCATCATCCTCTTCCTAACTTCCAGAACCTGTACATGTGACTTCCTGAACTTGTAAAGGGGTGGGGGTGTCTAGGGGTGGGGGATATCCAAGGGGGTGGGAGTGTCCAGGGTGTGGGGGTTATCCAGGGGTGGGGGATGTCTAAGGGGGTAGGGGCTATCCATGGGGGTGGGGTGTTCAGGGGGGTGGGGGCTGTCCAGGGGGTGGGGCTATCCAGGGGGTAGGGGGTGTCTAGGGGTTGGGGGTTGTCTAAGGGGGGGATGTCCAAGGGGGTAGGGGTGTTCAGGGGGTGGGGGTGTCCATCGGGGTGGGGGTGTCCAGGGGGGCTGTCCAGGGGGTTGAGCTATCCAAGGGGGTAGGGGTGTCCAGGGGGATGGGGGCTATACAGGGGGTGGGGGCTGTCCAAAGGGGTGGGAGTGTCCAGGGGGTGGGGGTTATCCAGGGGGGTTGTCCAAGGGGTTGGGGTGTCTAGGGGGTGGGGGTGTGCAGGGGATGGGGGTTATCCAGGGGGTGGGGTTGTCCAAGGGGGTGGGGGGTGTCCAGGGGGTGGGGGTTTCCATGGGGATGTGGGGGATATCCAAGGGGGTGGGGGTGTCCAGGGGTGGGGGTCTATCCAGGGGTGTGGGCTATCCAAGGGGTTAGGGGTGTCCACAAGGGTGGGGGTGTCCACTAGGGTGTGGGTGTATAGGGTGTGGGGCAGTCCAGGGGGTAGGGGTGTCCAGGGGGGCTGTCCAGGGGGTGGGGGTTGTCCATGGGGGTGGGGGTGTCTAGGGGTGGGGTGGGGCCATCCAAGGGGGTGGTGAATGTCCAGGGGCGGGGCTTGTCCATGGGGTCGGGGTGTCCAGGGGGTGGGGGTTGTCCAGGGGGTGGGGTTGTCCAAACCAGGGGGTGGGGGCTGTCCAGGGGGTAGGGGTTTTCCAAGGGGGGTGGGGGCTGTCCAGGGGGAGGGGGCTATCCAGGGGGGTGGGGGCTGTCCAGGGGGGTGGGGGCTGTCCAGGGGGGTGGGGGCTGTCCAGGGGGGTGGGGGATGTCCAGGGGGTGGGGGCTGTCCAGGGGGGTGGGGGCTGTCCAGGGGGTGGGGGCTGTCCAGGGGGTTGGGGCTGTCCAGGGGGGTTGGGGCTGTCCAGGGGGGTTGGGGCTGTCCTGGGGGGTTGGGGCTGTCTTGGGGGGTTGGGGCTGTCCAGGGGGGTTGGGGCTGTCCAGGGGGGTCGGGGGTGTCCACGGGGTGGGGGTTGTCTAGGGGGTGGGGGCTGTCCAATGGGGTAAGGGGTGTCCAGGGGGATGTGGGTGTCCAAGGGGTGGGGGTTGTCTATGGGGGTGGGGGTGTCTAGGGGGTGGGGGCAGAACTTGCACGATAATGATTTCATGGTAGCACACACATGGAAGTACACACACACACACATGATAGAACACACATGGTAGCAACAAAAATCATAGAACTTTCATGATATCACTCCCATGATTTGTTTTACCAGAAAAGAACCTAGGATGGTATATAAGAACACTATGAAACTTATCATAATAGCAAGAACAATGATAGAAAAATAATATCTCAAAAACTAAATTTAAGGCATCGTGAAAAATAAACAATGAAACTGTGTCGTGTGAGGATTACTTGAGTGTAGTGAGTCAACCTGATAGATCCAGTGATAATGAATATGATGAATGATGTTGGAAAAATGAGGTTGGAGGGAACGACTTCGAAGAATCCTTTCTAGGTTTTCCATAAGAGAGAGATGATTTGCAGGTCACCCAATCGAAGAAAACAGAATGACAGAATACAGGGGCCAAAAAATCATTTAAAATCTTTATCACGTCAGTTATTTAATAATCTACGTGATAAACTGTTTTTTTTTTATGTTTATCACGTCAGTTATTTAATAACCGACATAGAAAATTTTTTATCACATAGGTTATAAAATAAATGACATGATAAAGCACTGAGATTTGATTTATCACGTCGGTTATAAAATAAACGACGTGATAAATTGCTAAGAATTGCTTTATAACGTCGGTTATTTTATAACCAGTGTGACAAATCAAATCGTGGTATTTTGTACATTGGTTATAAAATAATTGACGTTATAAATCGATTCTCAGCAATTTATCACATTGGTTATTTTATAACCTATGTAAAAAAACGTCGACATGGTAAACCTTTTTTTCACTAGTGCCTGGCTTCTACCTATAATCCAGGAGACCCCTCTATTAGATCCCCTTCTGTTGCAGAGGTAGAGGGATTTTCTCACAATTCCAATTTGTCTATTCAAGAACCTGCGGAGACCTGCAACTTAGTTATACAGCCTAATGTTCCAAATGGTGATAATTGAACTGATCACAATAAGAAATCATGGGCGTATATAGTAGCTGAAGCGGATGCAGTCCAACTGTAGTCAATTAATGATAAATATTCTAGAGAAGTTATGTGCAGGAGTACTGATTTAATAATTGAAAATTTGGATTCCTCTAATGGTCAATTTGAACATGATATTACTGCATAGGATGAAGTGGATAAAGAATTTTGGTATAAGTGAGCTATACCCACAACCAAAAACAAACAAAAAAACAAGATGGAGGCTAGTAGTTTGGATCAGCATTTGGCTGCGAGAAGTACCCCAAACCGGGAAAGCTTTCATCTGTCTGCCTCTAAGGGAAATAAAATATTAGTGGATGAATAGGAATTCCAATTGTTCATCCCTCATAAATCCAAAGCATATGGATCTCAACCTCAGTCTGTACAGGATTCATCCGCTCTAATCCAAATAGAGACTGACGCAGTTACTCCCTCAAGTGGGTATGAACAATACCTATTGCCCATCACTATTTATCAAGATGATTGTGAAGATGGTTTGGATGAGACAAGCCCTCTAGGTGACCGGTCTCTATAGGTTTCTCCCCTTTAAGTGGAACATTCTTCATATCCTTGTAGGATGAGCAATGTGGAAATTGGGAATGTGGATTGGACATATCCATCTCATTTTTCTGATTTAATGAAAAATGTTATTGAAATCTTTAGTAAGGCCTCTCACATGGAACACAATATTGTAAGGGTTAAAAATTCCAATGTTAAAACTCCTCCGCAAGACTGTTAAGGTGAAAGACCTCCCTAGGGTCTTAGGAAATATATTGAAGATTGGTTTGACTCACATTCTGAAATTATCCTTTCCATAATGGAACTAGATGTCTTTGACTACAGGGACTGCATAATTTTCCAGAAATTGTTTTCGGTCAACATTGAAGACACCTTTCGAGCCAACTCTTAGATGGACTTTCAAGACTTATCCTGGAAATACAGGATTTTCACCGCTCCGGAGCATTTCTCTAACTCTTCATCGGATGAGGAGTATGAGCCTTCTTAAAGCACTCGGGCATGGCGAAGTGGTAGACATCCAAAGAACAAAGTTCATTATCCTAGAAACTTTGGTTCTAGAGGGAATTGGAGGGATTGGCTTCCTATATTGGTTTTGTTCTTTGATGAGGGTATTTTATGTCGTGTTTGACCCCATCACTTGTTTGTTTTCTATTTTTTAAAAATATATTTTAGGGCCACGAGTTTGGGTCTCCAAGTTCGTAGTCGAACCGTATTGATTATAATTATAAATAAATATATTTATAAATATTTATATATAATTATAAATATATTTAAATAATTATATATAATTATAAATATAATAAATATATTTATTATAATTTTATAATTATTTAAATATTTATTTATTTATTTATTTATATTTATAATTATAAATAAATATATTTAAAAATATTTATATATAATTATAAATATATTTCTATAATTATATATATTTATATAATTATATATATTTATATAATTATATATATTTATATAATTATATATATTTATATAAACATATATATTTATATAATTGTATATATTTATATAATTTTATATATTTATATAATTGTATATATTTATATAATTGTATATATTTATATAATTGTATATATTTATATAATTGTATATATTTATTTAATTGTATATATTTATATAATTGTATATATTTATATAATTATATATAAATATAAATATAATAAATATATTTATTATTTAAATATATTTAGTATAATTTTATAATTATTTAAAAATTATTTATTTATTTATTTATAGTTATAATTATAAAAAAATATTTAAAAATATTTGTATATAATTATAAATATATTTAGATAATTATAAATATAATAATTATATTTATTATTTAAATATATTTATCATAATTTTATAATTATTTAAATATATCTAAAAATATTTATATATAATTAGAAATATATTTAAATAATTATATATATTTATATATTTGTATATATATATATAATTATATATATTTATTAATATAAAAATATATATATAATTATAAATATAAAAATATATATTTATTATTAAAATATATTTATTATAATTTTATAATTATTTGAATATATATTTAGTTATTTATATTTATAATTATAAATAAATATATTTAAAAATATTTGTATATACTTATATATATTAGGTGCTTATTTATATAATTATATATATTTATATAATTATATATATTTATATAATTATATATGTTTATATAATTATATATATTTATATAATTATATACATTTATAAAACTATATATATTTATTAATAGAATTTTACAAAGGGAGATAGACATGAGGTGGGCTTCGAGCGACCATGGTTGTGCGTCAATCTTCTAGGGTTCTTCGACAGCTTCCTCTCTGATGGCATCTTCTTCTGATTTTCTCTTGCCTAAAGCGTTCCTCTCTGAGAGGCGATTCAATCGCCACTTTTTTGGGCCCTTGGGAAAGGATAAAGCAAGGTTCCCTCACGGTGGCTCTACTACAAATGTCGGATCTCGGCACATCTTCTATTCTCTAAATGAAGGTGCTTCGGATCGAATTGTCAAGAGTGATGGTACCGCCCATGTCACTGCAAATCGTTAAGCAATCCTTGAAAGGTACAAGATCTGTCGATTTTCAATTACTGCATGGGTTATTTTGCCGGCAGGGTGTCATCCTTGGAAGGTTGAGGACCTTTCATGCTGTGTCTCCTCACTATGGAGGTTCAACAATTGGAAGTGAATATCGATGGGGCGTGGGTATTATCACTTCATTTTTCCTTCAAAGGACCTAAAGAGGAAGGTATGGGGGCATGGTTCAATCGCTCTAAATCCATGTAGGGTGTACATTCAAGAATGGGAGCCCCAATTCTCGCCTTTCTCTATCAAAAACACTCGTGCACAGGTTTGGGTAAGAATTTCTGGTCTCAACTGGATTTTATGGCACTCACAAATTTTATTTGACATCACCTCAGTGATTGGTATATCGATTAAGATGGCTAAGGCTACTAAGGAAGCTCGATATTGGTTTTTTTTCTCGAGTTTTGATTAAAGTGGATCTAAATTTTCCTTTAATTGACAGGGTAATGTTATATACTGATAATGATGTTTTGAATCTGAAATTTTTCTATGAAAATTTTTCTCTATTCTGCTTGAACTGTCAGTCTATTGGTCAGTCCAAAGAGAAGTGCAGGATGAATTTGTTTTTTCTTGGTTTTCTCTAAAAAAGGGCATGACTCCTCTAATTGTTACAAGAATAGGGGTCATAAAGCGGCATCTAGGATTGTTGAATAGGCACCACAGGTGACTGGGACATGCATTGGGAATGCTGGTGGGACTCAACCTATTCAGGAGTAGCAACATTTGGTTGCATAAGTATATGGCTCTGATTCCAATATGGGCATTGATGATAGGTGGTTAGGCCAAAGTCTGGATCAGTATGGTGTGTTGGTTGTGTAGGACACTAGTCTAGAGTACATTCATTGTATGAGTAAAACACATAGAAATTGGGATAATATGGAGGAGTTTTCCACTCAATCCATTAATGAGGATAATCAAATGCACTTGAATTGGAGATCCAAGCTGAAATTGATCAGCAGATAATGCAAGATGGCAAGCTGATTACGGTTTGCGGTCATGAAGGGAAGGTGAAAATAAGAGAGTCCCCTTCATTCAGAGATGACTTGATGTGTAAATAAAAGGAATGTAATGAAGGCTCATTTAAAGGTAATTTTGAGAAGAGCATGGGCAGAGAAGCAGAGCAGTCCTCTACTAAAGGTTGCATGGGTTTGATGCTACCCATGACAATGTGGGGACCCCGCTGAAATATGTCATGACCCGTCCCCCGGGGCCCATTCCGTGACTACCCCAAGCCCGCCTTCCATAGGCCAGGGGCTGGAGACTAGCACCGAAAGGCATATTCCTTAAAAAGGGAAGGCATTTCCTTTAACCTGTATAAGAACACTGTCCGAGAACACAACAAGAAGCAACTGTGAAGTAAATCACTATAGTAAAAGAGTGCTGAGAGTAAAAGGGACCAGAATACAAGACCAACTGTAAGAATACAAGTAAAAATGAAAGAACAGTACAACTGAAAAATGTAAAACAGTTATTGAGTCGTCCTTCTAGGATCTTATATGAAGGGTAGGTACATATCGGCTCCTCAGCACTCCATGTCCGCCTGTCTCCTCCATGTACCGCCTAGTCCTGGCTCTCTCAAGCCTCAGCCCAGCTACTCGTCGTCTGCACAAGACACAACAAGGTGTGGGCAAAGCCTGTACAGGGGTGATTATAACGATACTCAGTAGGTACCCCGAGACCCCGAAGGTCTCCTAGAGTTCCACAAATAAAAACCACAGGGTAACACCATGAAGGTAAAGTACCACATAGCATAACCTCAATCACAATAACAAAGTAAAGATATCTCACACCAGGATTTATTCTAAGGGTAGTAACAAGTAACATCCCCAGTCACATCGTCAAACACCTTGTATGATGGAGAACTCCTCCTCTATCAAGTACAGTGGGTCTGTCGCGTCACATAGAGGCGCTTCCCACTAACCTTGAACTGCTGAGGTACTCCTCCCCATCGCATACCATGGGTCCGTCGGGTCACACAGAGCCACCCTCCCCCAACGTGGCCTGCTAAGATACTCCTCCCCATCGCATACCATGACCGCTCCCCACCGTTTCCTACTGAGGTACTCCTCCCCATCGCGTATTTTGGCTGTCGAGTCACTCCGAGTTTAAAAGTCGGTAGTTACCAGGTCTCAGACAGTCATAGGGTTCCGTACATAATGCGCTTGGGAGAATCGATCCCCAAGCCATCAGTTGTATCTCAACTAGCATGAATTCTCATAAATAAGTAACCCGATGATCTGCTATGTCATAAGCATTCCAACGCAACAGACAGCGCGTCAATCAGACGGCCAGTCTGTGCATTATTGGCATTTCAGTGCTGAGGGCCCGGTTGGATTCAGGTGTGATCCAACTTGGCCGTTCTCCAAGTTTCTCCAAAACTCTAATAGAGTAATACAAAAGGACCATCTCACTCCAAGGGTCCCAAAACCATAGACGGTTCATCAAACGGGCGTTCGGTTCTCAAGTTAAGGTCCTTTGACTGTTTCTAGACCCGTTTGGGGCCCGGGTCCGGTCCGACCCGGTCGAGGCTGGGCCAAGGTGAACTCAGCTCGTTGGGCCGATGTCTGGTCCGGCCTGCAAGATGAGCGGCCCGCAAGGGTAGCCCGACCAGAATAGGGTGGCCCGCAAGGGGCGGCCCGGCCTATGTGGGGCGGTGCGGCCCGTGTGGGGCGGCGGCCCGGCCTGAGGGCGGCAGCCCACTGGGGCAGCGGCCTGATCCAAGAGCGGCGGCCCAGCTCGAGGGTGGTGGCCCACTCCGAGGTAGGTAGGCCGGTCTGAGGGTGGCGGTCCAGTCTGAGGGCGGAAGCCCGACATGAGGGTGGAGGCCTGCTCCGAGGGCGGCAGCCCAGTCTAAGGGCGGTGGCCCAGCTCGGTCCAATACGGGGGGGGTGTAACCCCCCAGTCTCCCAGATTCCCGAATTGCTCGGAGTCCATTTGGTTTTCGAGGCGACAGCGCCACGTGGGCGCCGCTCTGTCACCGCTGAACCCACCAGAAGTAGGTTCGGCCTCCGCCGCGGCTTTGGCCATGGCTTTCGTTCACTGGCAGTGCAGCGGTTGCACCGCCTCTCTTCTTGCGGTCAGCCATCGTGTCAGCCACCTCCTCTATTCGTCATGGCTGACAAGCCTTGACCTTCCTCTTACGGCGTGCATCGACATGATCGCGGTCTTCCAAGGAGGCACAAGGATGTAGCAAAGATAGAAGAGGGTTCAGGTTAGGTTCGTTAGGCCTGCGCCCCCCACGTTAGCTCGTAAACATGAGGGGGTTAAGGGTTTAATAACAATTTAATTAATCAACAAGATAAACCCCACAAGATACCCCACAACGACCTCCATCAAAGACGAATGAATCACATGTCAACTCATTAGTCGGTTGACCCGCGTTCTTCATATTATTCAAAAATGGGTAAGAGGAAAATTATTTAAAAAGCATAAATGAAAATAACCCCCTACCTCGAAATTTCGGAGGAATGTCTATGCTTGAAGGTGGATCATGTTCTCCATTCCCGCGATCGGTTCCCAAAGACACCACTCACACTTCGCCCTTTGGTTCGGTGTCGACCATCACCTCCCGCTGGGTCGGCTTCGTCTTCTTAGGGTTTGGCATCACAGTGTTCCTTCAGCACTTCACTGCTTGGTGAATCTCTTTGATACCCCTTCCCTAGATCTATATATATAGGAGAGGGGGAGGGTAGGTAACGGCGTGGGGGAAATAATGGGGCTCAATAATTAGGAAGATTCCTAATTTCCCCAACATCGTTGTTACTTAAGGTTGGCAGGTCAATCCATTTAATGTCTTGACACACCGCTGGCCCCACCCTTTAATTGGTCTGTTGGAGATTTATGAAATAAAATAACAAAATTATTTTATTTCATTTCATTTAAAAAGTCGTAAAACTTAACTTTTTCTCCAGACCTACTGCGGTCAAAGTAAAGCCCCCCTTAAGCGAATCTTGGTGCTGCGGATTCAACGGTGCCCTTGGATTTTTAATCTAAGAAATGGTTCAAGAGTTAAAAAATGTCACTCACGCGTTTACTGAACATACCCAAAAAAAAGTTCATAAATTCATTCCGGGCACACCAGGCCTCGGAATCACATGCCGTTAATTTTCACAGACTCATAATAATTCCATATAATTAAAAAAATTACATAGAAATCTGGGTCTTTACATTCTCCCCACATTAGGGATTTTCATCTTCAAAATCCACAACATAGAATAAGGAAAAAAATGAGGGTACTGAGCATGAATCTGAGCCTCCCACTCCCGTGTGCTCTCCTAGAGGTTCCCATGCTGCCAGCGAATGCGCACTAGAGGAATCCACCGCCTACGAAGGACCCGCTCTTGTTGATCCTCAATCTCTACTGGAACCTATGTAAACATCGCCCCGTCTTCTAAGTCCAGCTTTCCATGGTTGATGACATGAGATGGGCCATGCACGTATCTCCTCAGTTGGGATACATGGAAGATGTTGTGCACCTTCTCAGTGGTAGCCCGTACCAACTCTAGACCCATAAGTACTGACTCCCCTAGGTCTATCCAGCATAGAGGTGATCTACAAGGTTGGTCATATATGGCCTTGAATGGTTCCATACCGATGGTGGAGTGGTAACTGTTGTTTTAAGTGAACTCTGCCAAGGGAAAGTGATCCTCTCAACTGCGTCCAAAATCTAGGATGCATGCACGAAGCATGTCCTCTAGTGTCTGAATGGTCTGCTCTGTCTGACCATCCGTCTGAGGATGAAAGGTGGTGCTCAAACGCTACTGAGTCCCAAACTCCTCCTGTAATCCCTTCCATAACCAAGATGTAAAACATGTGTCACGGTTAGAGATGATCATCGATGGCACCCCATGAAGTCGCACAATCTCCTGTACGTAGAGGCATCCAAATCCCTCTATTGATCCCTGCTCTCGGATAAGTAGGAAGTGGGCTGACTTGGTGAGTCAGTCAAAGATCACCCATATGGAATCATGTCCCTTAGACGTACATGGAATCCCTACCACAAAGTCCATGGATATCCCATCCCACTTCCACTCTGGAACCTCTAGTGGCTGAGCTAAGCCTGTTGGAACCTAATGCTCGGCCTTCACTTATTGACAAATGAGGCATCGTGAAACAAACTTTGCTACAGCCTTCTTCATCCCTGGACACTAGTGTTGATGTCGGAGGTCCTGGTACATCTTCGTCACACCAGGATGTACCACCAGAGGGGGAGTATAGAACTCCCTCAACACCTCCTCTCGTAGCACCACTGATACTATGGTACGTCCTCTGAAGAGGATGACATGCTCCCTACCTTCATAAAATCCATCAGGTGCCTGCCCTGAGGATATTTGAGCACATCGAGCCTCGCAGTCGGTGCCCCCAAGTTGTGCCTCCTTGACTCACTAAAGGGGTGGGGGTGTGACTGCCATAGACTGGAGGTATGTTGCTCCATCTCTATCTACGAAGGATATCTGCAATGTGGCTAGCTGTTCTATCGCCTCACTCAGCAACTGCAGACCAGACCTCCTGCTGAGTACATCTTCTACCACGTTCCCCTTCCCAAGGGTATAGAATATCTCAAAGTAATAGTCCTGGAGGAACTCTATCCATCGCCATTATCTCAAGTTCAGTTCCTTTTAATAGAATATATACCTGAGACTCTTGTGATCAGTTTAGACTATAAAACATTTGCCCATCAAGTAATGTCGCCACATCTTCAAGGCAAAGACCACTGCTGCTAACTCCAGGTCATGGGTAGCATAGTTCTTCTCATGCTATCTTAGCTATCGTGGACCATAAGTGATCACTGCTTTCTCCTGCATAAGGACACATCCAATTCTGGTCTCTGATGCATTGCGGTAGACTACATACCCAACACCCTCTTCTAGAAGCCTCAAGATGGGGGCACTCTTCAGTCTCTGTCTCAGCTCCTGGAAACTCTGTTGGCATCTCTCCATCCACATAAAAGGTTTCCCCTTCCTTATCAAAGCTGAAAAGGGTATTGCAATTCTGGAAAAGTTAGGCATGAATCTCTGGTAGTATCTAGTCAACCCTAGGAAACTTCACACCTCTATCACGCTCCTAGGTGGCTCCCAAGCTAGCACAGCCTCTATCTTCACTGGATCCACTACAACTCCATCCTCTGAGATAATGTGTCCTAGGAAGTGGGCCTCTCATATCTAGAACTGGAACTTTGAGAGTTTACCATAAAGCCGGTGCTCTATGAGTGTATCCAAAACTATCTATAGATGATAGGCATGTTCCTACTCTATCGCCGAGTATATCAAGATGTCATCGATGAACACCACCATGAAGCGATCGAGGTATGGATGAAAGATCCTGTTCATGAGTCCCATGAACACTGTTGGGGTGTTGGTCATGCCGAAAGGTATAACCAAGAACCCATAATGGCCATATTGACATCTTAAGGTCATCTTCTTCACATCCTCATCTCATATCCTGAGCTGATGATAGCCTGATCGGAGGTCTATCTTCTAAAACCAGTGAGCTCCCTTTAGTTGATTGAAAAGATCATCAATCCTCAGGAGTGGATATTTGTTCTTACCAGTCACCTGGTTCAGGCGCCAATAGTCCACACAGAGTCTCAAACTCTCATCTACCTTATTGGCGAACAAAAACAGGGCTTCCCATGGATAAATATTGGGTCTTATGAACCCCTTTACCTGCAAGTCCTCCAATTGTACACGTAACTCACAAAGATCCACGGGAGCCATCCGATATGCTGGTGTAGATATCGGTGTCGTCCTGGGGTATAGGTCGATGTAAAAGTCTACCTATTTTCCTGGAGGTAGTCCTAGAATGTCATCAGGAAAGACATCGGCATACTAGTACACCACTACAGTATAGCTCGGACTCCCAACATTAATTGCTCCAAGGGTAAGGCTAGCCAATTTTTGAGTAATCGGTTTCACCCTCCTCTAGGTAAGTTCATCCTGTGCTGCAAAGTTTCCCTTCTCTCTGGTGAAGGAAAACCTGGTCCTGTCTATTCAGACACACCGCACTTTGCGCTTAATACAGTCAATATTATCATGGACTATGGATAACCATTCCATACCCAAGATGACGTTGTAAGGCCTCGACGCCGCTACTAGAAGATCTTAGCTGAAGCTCTCACCTCCTAGAGTAATCTCACACTGTCGGCACCAGTGTGTAATCGTCGAATCCGCTCTCATAGGAGTCTCTAGCCGTAAGGATCAATCCAACATCTCCACTGAAATCTCCAAGTTCCAAATGATGGCCATGGCAATAAAAGAGTGGCTGGCACTTATGTCTATAAGTACTACATCTAAGGTGGAGTAGACATATATTGTACCTCTAATCATCTCTGGAGCGTCGTGGTCATAGGCCTCAGCTGTCTGGAGCTGAGCTCATCCTTGTCCTCATGCTCCCTGTGATCGGGTTGGACCACCTGGCGGTGGTGGCGGTAGAATCTCGAAACGTCACCCACCGCCTGCTGCATGGAAAGCTCGTCTGCCACGTCCGCCACCCTATGGACCTCCTCTCCCGAACCTATGCCTCTGCCTCGGTGGTCTCTCAATCGTCTACTGGTTGTCAGTATGGCGGGTTAGGTAATTGCGAGCTATATGACCTTGCCTGCCACACGTGTAACACTGCATGCCCCTCGCTTGTCTTCCTCTTCCTTGTGAGCCTCGCACCTCTGACCTTGCATCCCGGGGTCGTCCACTAGAAGGTCTAGTCTACTTGGACCTCTGTTTCATCTACCTACTGCCTCCTGAAGATGACTCGGCTACCTTTCATCCAGTGGTATCTCTCGCTGTCGGTGCTTACTCATCTAGGAATCTCTCCACCAAAAGTGCTCTCTCAAGCACCCCAGCCTGCATTAGAATGTTGAGTGATACCATCGATGCTCTGATCTCCCATTGGAGACCCTGCTCAAAGGTCTGGGCCCTGAAGAAAGGGTCTTGTACCATGTCAGTGGAGTAGCGGGAGCGATCAATGAACCTCATTGAGTACTAGGCCACTGTCATGTTGCCTTGCTGTAAGTGGAGAAACTCCTGTATATGCATAGAGTGTAAGGTCTCTAGGAAGAAATCTACCCTGAAAAGTCCCTCGAAGTCTGCCCATATGAGGTTCGCCTCATCGTGTATCTAGATCATTAGGCACCACCATCTCCCTGCTGCCACCTGAAAAAGGTTGGCTGCCAGGATCACCATAAAATCGGCTGGTGTCCCAACTAAGCGTAAAACTCTAGACACAACCTCCATCCAGTCCTCAGCCGCCTGAGGGTCCATATCACCTCAGAACCATGAAGGATTATGCCGCTAGAACTCATGCAACACGCTCAGTCGGCGTGCACCCTCTACTGGTGGGGTTGGTGGCAATGGTTGTCCAACGGGCAGTGGTGTTTCTGGTACACCACCTGAAGGTTCCAAATCCATAAGGGGGCCCTGCAACGAGGCCTAATCGCTCAGTGGTCCATCAATGCGTACTCTCTCAGGGAACCTGGGTAGCTGTCTTCGTGGTGGTATCCTGAAGAGAAATAGGTGTTCCACGGTTAAAAAGTTATACCCGGTGAGCTGACTCAAGAAAACATAAGAAATACTTTTCAAAACACATGCAATCAGTGTTTTTGTGCGCTGAGTCGGAAATCAAAACTCAGGGTCCCGGTGTATGGATACGTCAGCCTCCGTACCAACACTAGAGTCCCTGAACTGAAAACCACACTCAAAACACTTAACACTATTGCCACATAGAAAAGATCAGATTCATAGTTCTTCGGTAGAACCGACACCTCTGATACCACTTTGTCAGAACCAGTCCCCCGGGGCCTGTGTCGTTACTACCCCAAGCCCACCTTCCATAGGCCAGGGGCTGGCGACTAGCACTGAAAGGCACATTTCCTAAAATGGGAAGGCATTGCCTTTAACCTGTACAAACACACAGTCCGAGAACACACCAAGAAGAAACTGTGAAGTAAACTATTGTACTAAAAGAGTGCTGAAAGTAAAAGGGGCCGGAATACAATCCCCACTGTAAGAGTACAAGTACAACTGAAAGAACAATACAACTGAAAAAGGGAAAATAGTTACAGAGTCATCCTATGAGGATCCTACCTGAAGGGTAGGTACAAATCGTCTTCTCATCACTTCACGTCCTCCTGTCTCCTCCGCGTACCGCCTAGTCCTGGCTCTCTCAAGCCTCAGCCCAACTTCTCATCATCTGTACAAGACACAACAAGGTGCAGGTGAAGCCCGTGCATGGGTGAGTATAATGATACTCAGTAGGGACCCCGAGACCTCGAAGTTCTCCTAGAGTTCCACAAAGAAAAAACACACGGTAACACCATGAAGGTAAAGTACCACATAGCATAACCTCAATCATAAGCACAAAGTAAAGATAGCTCACACCAGGATTTATTCTAAGGGTAGTAACAAGTAACATCCCCAGCCACATCGTCGAACGCCTCGGCTGCTGGAGAACTCCTCCTCTATCGAGTACAGTGGGCATGTCACGTCACACAGAGGTGCTTCCCACTAACCTTGAACTGCTGAGGTACTCCTCCCCATTGCGTACTGTGGGTCTGCCAGGTCACACAGAGTCGCCCTCCCCCAACGTGGCCTACTAAGGTACTCCTCCCCATCACGTACCACGGCCTCCCCCCACCGTGTCCTATTGAGGTACTCATCCCCATCACATACCATGGCCTTCAAGTCACTCCGAGTCAAAAAGTCAGCAGTCGTCAGGTCTCATCCAGTCACAGGGTTCCGTACGTAGTGCGTTTGGGAGAACCGCTCCCCAAGTCATCAGTCATATCTCAACGTGAACAAATTCTCACAAAGAAGTAACCCAATGATTCTCCATGTCATAAGGGTTTCAACGCAATAGACAGCGCGTCAATCAGACGCCCAGTCTGTGCGTTATTGGCATTTCAGTGCCGAGGGCCCGGTTGGATTCGGGTGAAATCCAACCCAGTCGTACTCCAAGTTTCTCTGAAACTCTAATAGAGTAAGGCAAAATGACAGTCTCTCTCCAAGGGTCCCAATTCCATAGATGGTTCGTCAAACGGGCATCCAGTTCTCAAGTTAAGGTCCTTTGAGTGTTTCTGGGCCAGGTTGGGGCCTGGGTCTGGTCCGACCCGGTCGGACCAACCCGGCCCGACCCGGTCTCGACTGGGCTGAGGTGAACTCAGCCTACTGGGCCGATGTCCGGTCCGGCTCACAAGAGGGGTGGCCCGCATGGGCGGCCCGGCCAGAATAGGGAGGCCCACAAGGGGCGGCCCGGTTCAGGTGCGGCGGCCCACTAGGGTGGCGGCTCGGTCTAAGGGCGGCAGCCCGGTTCGAGAGCAGCATCCCAGATCGAGGGCGGTGGCCCACTCCGAGGGCCACAGCCTGGTCTGAGGGCCGCTGTAACATCCCAGGTAAATAAAGAATATGACATTTTCATATTTATTAATATTTGTGAATTAAATATTAATATTACTTTAAAGGAGATTCTATGTTTGATGGCGTACCCAATACGCAACAATGAGTTTCTTTGAAATCTTACGTTGCACACTAATAATATACTAATATTATTTTAAAAGGTAGTTAACGCCTAACCGTTGTAATAGCGAGAATGAACAGAACTAACTACAAAATGATTATATGTGTTTGTTAAATATTTTTACATTTATCCAATAAATGTTAGAGGCTTAAAATGTGAATGAATCCAATTTTAAGCATAAATATTCTAATATTCTTTAAAAGGTCGATTGACCACCTTTTGATGGTGAACCCTTTTTAAATCCACTTTTTAAAAAATTTATATGTTATATTTGACAAAATAAAATCCTTCTTTAGAATCGGGACATCAAAATTTAATTTTTGTAAATTTTTGTTATTTTTCCGATAAAGTTCATTTTTTTATAAATAGTGAAAAATGTTGTATTTTAATTCAAAACCTTCTTTTAATGTAATTTATTTATATGGTTAGATTATCTTTTTAATTGGTTTTAAAGTATAATTAGAATATATTTTTATCATTTAATTCAATGGTGGTCATTGTAATTAATTTCACTTTGAAATTGGATATAAACAATTGTCAATCTTTTGATAGATATTGTTTCTTAAAAACACGCTATTTGTTTTGACAGCAGGAATTAATTATAAAATTAATTAATTCAACTTCTATGTTTTGAATTTGGTAAAATGGAAATCATTTTTGAATTTTTAATATCAAATTTACTTTGGATAAATTTTTGGTATTTTTCTAACAAATGTTCATTTTTAATGAATAGTGAAAAATACTGCATTTTACTTCAAAACTGCTTTTTCATATAATTTAATTATATAGTTAGATTGTCCTTTTAATTGGTTTTAAAGTGTAATTGAATTATATTTTTATCACTTAATGCAATTTTGTTCATTGGAAGTAATTTAACTTTTCAATGGGATGTAAAAACAAGTCAATCTTTTGATAAATTTTACTTCTTAAAAAACCCGTCTTTGGTTTTGACAACGGGAATTATTTTTAAATTAATTACTGCAATTTCTGTGTTTGGAATTTGGTAAAATGGATTCCATATTTGTAATTATAAGGTCAAAATTATGTAATTAAAACTCTTTTGTTTTAGGGCATTATGAATAGTAACGACGGCAATTGTCTTTAATTATCATGATTAATTAGTAATCAGGTAGTTAAAGGTAATAAAATAATATACTAATAATATAAAATGACCCCAAAATGTGTCCAAATATACTTGGTTGTGTCATTTCTGACCATGGAATACCTTTTTCCAACTTAGAGACCCCATGGAATTGCTTTTGTGTGATAGTGACCTTTTATCATATTATTTTTAAAGAAAGGAAAATATAACCAAACTATGTAACACCTAAGTAAAACAATTTTAATTTTGTTTAAATAAATTATCTCTTATACTATAAATAGTAATTTGAAATATAAAACTATTTCCTACATCATGATATTTTTTTATAATTTTTAGACATTAAATAAATAAATTTATTTATGACACCATGATGATGCAGTGATTACCTCATTAATGAACGATTTAAATAAAATGAAAAGATAAGTTAAAATATAAAACTTACACTTGTCTAAAACCTATTGGATGGGTGGATTTTTAACCCTTATCACCTTATCCTCAAAATATATCATTTTGGGACCTTTAAAATCCAAAAATCATTTTATAATAAAGTAACATTTCAAGACTTTCCAAAAGTGACCCTCCTCCCTCTTATAAAAGGCCCCCACCTCTACCCCCTTACCCACACCTCTCAAGACCTTGGATCTTCTAACCTCTACTCATATTATCTCTCCACGTCCCTCTCTTACTCCTAGAATCCTCACTTTGGGCAGAAGTCTTTCCAAGGAAGCCTTTGGCTCAAATCAAAAAGAGTTACCTGATTTAGAGGTAATGTATTCTCTCGAGTTTCTTTCTTTTATTTTCCTTCTTCACTCACCATTATCTTCTTGTTATTTTATACCATAATAACACCAGTATCCTAAATATACTAGGATGTTTTTATGATAAGGATTCTACCTACACTTACACACACCTCCGTCTAATGGTTAAAGAACATACTGTTTCTGTGGGTGGCGAATTAATGCCTCACGAAACGATGATTGTTCAATATTATTTTAACACCTATCATGGTATCCATTATGATGGAACTATATTTATATATGATATATATTATATTTATTTCCTCTCAATCCTTCTTTATTTTATATTTAAAACATACCTGTATGCTTTGCATGTTGTCCAAATGCGATAATTTCATATGAGGAAGTGTGGACAACCGCCCCCTCAAGTGATGTGACTCATTCATGCCAAACATGGAATTTATAAAGAATGTAATTAATTAACTTATGTTACCTATATAACATATATATTATACTGGAATTATAATATATCTATGTCTAATTTAGTTTTAAATTCCATTAATATGACAAAAAAATGAGAGTAGTGTTCATGCGTACGTACGGCTTACCGTCTCCATGAACGGTACATTTCGTTTCTTATCTAAAAACATTATGGAATATTATTAAATACATATATACTAGATATATATGATATTTAAATCATGAACACCATTCCAGATATGATTTACTTATAACTGCATGGACAATTGTCTTCAAACAAGTTCATTGTTGACTCATGTACCGAACATCGAAAAAACATATGATATGAACTCACATAATTAACTAATTATTATAACATGATAATATGTGATATGAATTGAATAATAAACTTTAAAGTAATTCCTTAAGCAATTATAAATCGACCAAAGTTTATTATTCAGGAATATAAAGAAAAGAACAAGACAAGTCGAACTTGAGTTAAGGGGATTTCTTATCTCACTTTTAATTCCGTAAGATTTCCATTGTTCGCCAATTATTTATTTCATGTGGTTTATTGTGTACTGAAATTTAATATATATTTACATGATTCTATTTATATTCATGTTATTCTTTGATTCATTTGGTTCTTATTATCTTTTGGTCATACGACTTGATTGATTACAACGAGGTAAGGGGTTTTTATCTCACTTTTTATTCCCGTGAGATTCATGCTACATTTTACACTATTTACTTTTGTGTGGTGTATGTACTTCCCATGATTATATTCTTTGTGTAATATAATTTAATTTATGGGTATTTACATCTTCATTGTATGATCCTTCTTTCATGGGGTGTACGTTTCGAAAGTTACCCAAATCGGTAAGGGAACCTTTCACCCTCCTCTTTTTAAAAGACTTCTTTTTGTTAGGTCTTTTAATTTACATCTTATTAATGTTGGGATATGTTCTTATATATCTTTATTTCTGTAAATTTTATTTCCAAGTGATGAGATACCCTTTTTATCTCTCATCAACTCATTTTCTGAATTTTAAAGTGACGTTGTTAGGCTGTTGAATTTCTGTAAGGGAACTTCTTACCCCAATTTCAATTATTTGGGTTAAACCTCTACTTCTTGATTATGTCATACTATGAATATGTGTGGATTACCTATGATTGTTTTACACTTAATATCCACTTTTATTGGGTGTATTTATTTTTGTCACACATAATTATGTAATTGATTTATCCTTAATCTAAGGATACCGTATTTGTACGGGACTTCGTCTCAATCTCCTTTCATTGAGGCATACTTAAATTTATATACGACCTTCTTTTATTAGTTGTATAATAAAACCTTTTTACTTTTAATTTCATTCAAAAGGAATCTTTTTACACGAATCGTTTTATTAAACAACAAAAGGAATGTTTTTGTCTTACGTATGCGGCGACAACAACTTCTCTGCCACCGTGACCATTATTTGAGTTTCAAATTACTCTACAAGCCATAACTTTTTTAAATGAAAAATAAATACCATGTTTTACTTTATTTTGGTATTGAAAATGTTTTTGATAATTTTTTGATTATATCAATGTGTTGTATTGATATCTTGTGATTGAAATGTGGAAATGTTATGTTTCCTTTATGCATGTTTTATGTGATAAGATTATGTTATGGTTCTTGGGCATTGTTTATCAAGTTGGGTGGTTCTGTGATAAACTAAGGGCGGGTGAGCCCGAGATAGCTCTCCAATGTATTGGGTAACGCGAAGGAGTTAAACTCTAAGGTTTCTCCGAAGAGATTTAGGGAATATACTGTGATGGGTATTCTAAACGTAACCATGAGGGTTACTCCCTACGTAAGAATGTTATGAATGCCTCAATTTACCTTTATGTCTTATGATTTCTATGAGTTATTCATAAATCTTATGATTTCATGAGGTATGTTAAAAAGCTTATGTTATGTATATATTGATGATCTAGTGTTTTCTTTCTTTGTGTATCCCTTACTGTGCTTTTTATGCTCATCCCAAGTTTTTGAAATGTTTTTCACAGGACATAAAGTGGAGTAGGGTCAAGGATGGGATCAAGGAAATGTCATGTTGTCTAAAACATGGAACTAGACATGAATCTTTTGTTCAAGAGTTTTTATTTTGTGAAAAAAATGGAAACTGAGTAGATGTGTCTACTTTGTAATCATTGAGATGTAATAGTTATGACCTAATTCTCTAAAACTCTAAACCTAAAAAGATACTCAATGTGAATTATTCACTTAATTCATGATTATGTAATGTTTTAAGGTCGGGGCCTTATAGTTGGTATCAAAGTTCAGTTTAGATAACTTTAGAGGTTAGGGTATTATTTAAGCTTAAGTGACATTACCATAATGGTTAGTATTTCATAAAAAGTCATAGTTTTTTTTAGATAAAGTGAATGAGTTTAAGATAACATGAATAATTATATCTTAGTATTATATGATTATTTTACTGATATACTCACACTGACCTTTTTGGACCTTTTTGGTTTTAGTAAATGGCTGGATCTAGCAGGCACCAAAGTAACAGTGGATGTGAAGAAAACTGTGATGTTTTCTGAGCAAGCAACTAAATGATATGGGAGCTGCAATGAGAACTCTTGTGGTTATTCTCATCCAACTATCTGGAGTCTTGATTGACCACCTAAACCTTAGTGATTTTTATAAGGCATCATATATTCGAGAAACAAATCCCTACGGAAGTTCTGGTAATAATCATAAAGGTAAGTGTGTTCAAAAACCTATGTGTCAAAGATGTGGAAAGAAACACATAGGAAAATGTTTCAAAGGGACAGAAAGATGTTATAGATGTGGAAATTAAGGTCATAAAGCAAGAACCTACCATGGAAAAAGGAAGCATCTAGTTGACTATAGGAAAGGGAAAGAAGTTCTTTCTGAAGGATCAATTGAATGTTTTAAATGTGGTGTGCATGGTCATTATGAAAACACATGTCCTACGAAGAAGTTTCGAGAATGGGATCACCAGGATCGTACAAATATTCATTTACGAATACCTAATGTCATTCCGATTGAGGATGAAGAAACTGACAATGACCAATGAAAGGTATGGATTATTTCTTAACATATGTTTTCCTATTATTGAATCTTAGGATATGATTCATGATTTTGTTTGTAGGAAAGAAGTATTTCAGAATAAGTTGGAAAGGAATGGTTAATTGATCATGAAGAATATTGAATGAGTAAGAAGTCAACATATAAGGGATTCAAGAGTTATGGTAAATTTTAGGATGGTGAAATTCTTAAAAGTATTAAGGCTCTTTTGATGATGGGATTACATTAGATTACTTTTTATAGTATGTGTAACCCTGATGTTTGATATATGAAAATTTTATTCAAGGAATAATTATATTTTCTTTTGTGGATATAGTTATAAAAAACCCATTTGGGTTTATATAATCCTTGAATTTGAGGAAATTACAGGTTAATACATTTTGGGATACAAAATGAAAGTTATTAGATAACCTTCGTGGTTAAATTATGTTATGGTTATTTTTTATAAATTTATCTATTTTGGAGAATGTTATAAAATTATATAGTTTTTTAAAAAGGACAATACGCGGACCGTGTGACAACCCGTCGCATCGGACAAAGCTACGGGAATCGAACCCACAACCAAAGTACGACTGGTATTTATCGCCTACCACTGGACTACGTGAAGTCCTTGGTTAGTATGACTAATTATTTTTAGTTATATGATCTTATGAATTAGGAATAAGTTGATTTTGGGTTATCTATGGAAATGATTAACCTATCATGGAGTATATGTGATTAGGTTAATTACTTTTCAGTATTAGACTTTAAGAGTAACTGATGTTATTTGGAGATAAATGTTAAGATTTACCTTGGAAGACTATGTGATTAAATCATTTGGAGATTTGGGTTTCAATCTTAGTTTGGATTAATTTGAAGAATTTTATGGATAGCTGTTTATTGAATGGTCTTTGATGAACTTTGGGTTTTTTTGGATAAATTTTGGAGGTTAAGAGTATTTTTTCTTTTTGTAAAAGATTATCCTTTTGGGGATTATCTAATCTTGTACTAACCATTTTGGTTTTGGTTAAGGTCTAAAAGACATGGGAAATATATAGTTCATCTTGTGTAGATTATATGATTCTCTCGAAGTTGATTTTAGCGCTCTTAATGCGAACAAGTCATCCTGAATACTCATCATTTGGAGGAAATATGAGTTTGTGTTAGAAATCTAATAAAAGTTGAAAGTCTATATGACAAGTAAGTATGTTTCATTATGTTTTAGTTAAGCTCATAAAAAAAGTCCTCAATTAAATGTAACTTAAAACAAAAATATTGTTTGTTAACTTTTTCTACTGGGGAATCAAATATTGTTTAACCCATCACAAGTTTGTGATTTTCTGGTGGTTAACTTTCTCCTAATCATGTTTTCTATCACTCTCCATCAGACCTTGATGGTTTGTTTCTCCTCTATATCCATGTTTTCATGGAATCCTAGTAATTGTTATCTCGGGTGACCTTTGTACTTTTCTTTATTTCTTTTAAAGTTAAAGTTTAATTGACTCCTTTTCCGATGTGGGGCTTTTAATAAAGTTTCTGAGCCCAATTTTAAAATTGTGAGGACGCAATTCCCAAAAGGGGGGAAGGATGTAACATCCCAGGTAAATAAAGAATATGACATTTTCATATTTATTAATATTCATGAATTAAATATTAATATTACTTTAAAGGATATTCTATGTTCGATGGCGTACCCAATACGCAACAATGAGTTTCTTTGAAATCTTATGTTGCACACTAATAATATAATAATATTATTTTAAAAGGTAGTTAACGCCTAACTGTTGTAATGGCGGGAATGAACAGAACTAACTAAAAAATGATTATATATGTTTGTTAAATATTTTTACATTTATCCAATAAATGTTAGAGGCTTAAAATGCGAATGAATTCAATTTTAAGCATAAATATTCTAATATTCTTTAAAAGGTCGATTAACCGCCTTTTGATGGATAACCCTTTTTAAATCCACTTTTTGAAAATTTTATATGTTATATTTGACAAAATAAAATCCTTCTTTAGAATCGGGACATCAAAATTTACTTTGTGTAAATTTTTGTTATTTTTCCGATAAAGTTCAATTTTTTATGAATAGTGAAAAATGTTGTATTTTAATTCAAAACCTCCTTTTAATGTAATTTATTTATATGGTTATATTATCTTTTTAATTGGTTTTAAATTATAATTAGACTATATTTTTACCATTTAATTCAATGGTGGTCATTGGAATTAATTTCACCTTGAAATTGGACATAAACAAGTGTCAATCTTTTGATAGATATTGTTTCTTAAAAATACACTATTTGTATTAACAGTGGAAATTAATTAATGAAACTTCTATGTTTTGAATTTTTTAAAATGGAAATTATTTTTGAATTTTTAATATCAAATTTACTTTGGATAATTTTTTGGTATTTTTCTGGCAAATGTTCATTTTTAATGAATAGTGAAAAATACTGCATTTTACTTCAAAACTGCTTTTTCATCTAATTTAATTATATAGTTAGATTTTACTTTTAATTGGTTTTAAAGTGTAATTTAATTATGTTTTTATAAATTAATTCAATTTTTTTCATTGTAAGTAATTTCACTTTTCAATTGGATGTAAAAACAAGTCAATCTTTTGATAAATTTTACTTCTTAAAAAACTCGTCTTTGGTTTTAACAACAGGAATAATTTTTAAATTAATTACTGAAATTTCTATATTTGGAATTTGGTAAAATGGATTCCATATTTTGAATCATAAGGTCCAAATTATGTAATTAATACTCTTTTGTTTTTTGGACATTATGAATAGTAACGACAACATTTATCTTTAATTATTATGATTAATTAGTAATCGGGTAGTTAAAGGTAATAAAATAATATCATAATAATATAAAATGACCCCAACATGTGTGAAAATACTCTTGTTTGTGTCATGGATGACCATGGGATTCCTTGTGCCAACTTAGGGACCCCATGGAATCACTTTTGTGTGATAGTGACCATTTATCATATTATTTTTAAAGAAGGGAAAATATAACCAAACTATGTAACACCTAAGTAAAACAATTTTAATTTTTTTTAAATAAATGATCTCTTAGAATATAAATAGTAATTGGAAAGATAAAATTATTTCCTACATCATGGTACTTTTTTTATAATTTTTAGATATTAAATAAATAAATTTATTTATGACACCATGATGATGCAGTGATTACCTCATTAATGAACGATTTAAATAAAATGAAAAGATAAGGTAAAATATAAAACTTAAACTTGTAAAAAACCTATTGTATGGGTTTATTTTTAACCCTTATCACCTTATCCTCAAAGTATATCATTTTGGGACCTTTAAAATCCGAAAATCATTTTATAATAAAGTAACATTTCAAGACTTTCCAAAATTGACCCTCCTCCCTCTTATAAAAGGCCCCCACCTCTACCCCCTTAACCACACCTCTCAATCCCTTTGCTCATCTAAAATCTGATCATAATATATCTCCACATACCTCTCTTACTCCTAGAAGCATCACTTTGGGCATAAGTCTTTCCAAAGAATCCTTTGGCTCAAATCAAAAAGAGTTACCCGATTTAGAGGTAATGTCTTCTCTCGAGTTTCTTTCTTTTATTTTCCTTCTTCGCTCACCACTATATTATTGTTATTTGATCCCATAATAACACAATTATCCTCAATATACTATTATTTTGTTATAATAATTATTTTACCTACACTTACACACACCTCCGTCTAATGGTTAAAGAACATATTGTTTCTGTGGGTGGCGAATTACTGCCTCACGAAACGATGATTGTTCAATCTTCTTTTAACACCTATCATGGTGGCCATTATGATGGAACTATATTTATATATGATATATATTATATTTATTTCCTCTCACTGATTCTGTATTTTATATTTAAAACATACCTTTATGCTTTTCATGTTGTGCAAATGCGATAATTTCATATGAGGAAGTGTGGACAGTCGCCCCCTCAAGTGATGTGACTCGTTCATGCCAAACATGGAATTTATAAATAATGTAATTAATGAACTTATGTTACCTATATAACATATATATTATAATTTAATTATAATATATCTATGTCAAATTTAGTTTTAAAGTCCATTAATATGACAAAGAAAATGACAGTAGCATTCATGCGTACGTACGGCTTACCGTCTCCATGAACGGTACATTTAATTTATTATCTCCAAACATTATGGAATATTATTAAATACATATATACTGTATATATATGATATTTAAATCATGAACACCATTCTGAAGATGATGTACTTATAACTACATGGACAATTCTCTTCAAACAAGTTTATTGTTGACTCATGTACCGAACATCGACAAAACGTATGATATGAACTCACATAATTAACTAATTATTATAACATGATAATATGTGATATAAATTGAATAATAAACTTTAAAGGAATTCCTTAAGCAATTATAAATTTACCAAAGTTTATTATTCAGGAATATAAAGAAACGAACAAGACAAGTCGGACTTGAGGTAAGGGGATTTCTTATCTCACTTTTAATTCCGTGAGATTTCCATTGTTTGCCAATTATTTATTACATGTGGTGTATTGTGTACTGAAATTTGATATATATTATCATGATTATATTTATATTCATGGTATTCTATGATTCATTTGGTTCTTATTATCTTTTGGTTATACGACTTGATTGATTACAACGAGGTAAGGGGTTTTTATCTCACTTTTTATTCCCGTGAGATTCATGCTACATTTGTCACTATTTCCTTTTGTGTGGTGTATGTATTGACCGTGATTGTATTATTTGTGTAATATAATTTAATTTATGGGTATTTACATCTTCATTTTATGATTCTTCTTTCATGGGGTGTACGTTTCGAAAGTTACCCAAATCGGTAAGGGAACCTTTCACCCTCCTCTTTTTAAAAGACTTATTTTTGTTAGGTATTTTAATTTACATATTATTAATGTTGGGATATATTATTATATATCCTTATTGCTATAAATTTTATGTCCAAGTGATGAGATACCATTTTTATCTCTCATCAACTCATTTTCTGAATTTTAAAGTGACGCTGTTAGGCTGTCGAATTTCTGTAAGGTAACTTCTTAACCTAATTTCAATTATTTGGGTTAAACCTCTACTTCTTGATTATGTCGTACTATGAATATGTGTGGATGACCTCTGATTTTTTTACACTTAATATCCAATTTTATTTGGTGTATTTATTTTTGTCACACATAATTATGTAATTGATTTATCCTTAATCTAAGGATACTGTCCTTGTACGGGACTTCGTCTCAATCTCCTTTCGTTGAGGCATACTTCAATTTATATACGACCTTCTTTTATTAGTTGTATAATAAACCCTTTTTACATTTAATTTCATTCAAAAGGAATCTTTTTACATGAAGCGTTTTACTAAATGACAAAAGGAATGTTTTTGTCTTACGTATGCGGAGACAACGACTTCTTCGCCGTCATGACCATTATTTGAGTTTTGACTTCCTCTACAAGCCATAACTTTTTTAAATGAAAAATAAATACCATGTTTTACTTTATTTTGGTATTGAAAATGGTTTTGATAATGTTTTGATTATATCAATGTGTTGTATTGACATCTTGTGATTGAAATGTGGAAATGTTATGTTTTCTTTATGCATGTTTTATGTGATACGATTATGTTATGGTTCTTGGGCATTGTTTATGAAGTCAGGTGGTTCCGTGATAAACTAAGGGCGGGTGAGCCCGATATAGCTCTCCAATGCATTGGGTAACGTGAAGGAGTTAAATGCTAAGGTTTCTCCGAAGAGATTTAGGGAATATAATGTGATGGGTATTCTAAACGTAACCATGAGGGTTACTCCCTACGTAAGAATGTTATGAATGCCTCAATTTACCTTTATGTCTTATGATTTCTATGAGTTATTCATAAATCTTATGATTTCATGAGGTATGTTAAAAAGCTTATGTTATGTATATATTGATGATCTAGTGTTTTCTTTCTTTGTGTATCCCTTACTGTGCTTTTTATGCTCATCCCAAGTTTTTGAAATGTTTTTCACAGGACATAAAGTGGAGTAGGGTCAAGGATGGGATCAAGGAAATGTCATGTTGTATAAAACATGGAACTAGACATGACTCTTTTGTTCAAGAGTTTTTATTTTGTGAAAAAAAATGGAAACTGAGTAGATGTGTCTACTTTGTAATCATTGAGATGTAATAGTTATGTCCTAATTCTCTAAAACTCTAAACCTAAAAAGATCATCAATGTGAATTATTCATTTAATTCATGATTATGTAATGTTTTAAGGTCGGGGCCTTATAGTCGCGGCCCGGCGTGAGGGCGGCAGCCTGCTCCAAGGGCGGCGGCCTGGTCTGAGGGCGGCAGCCCGACTCGGTCCAATGCAGGGGGTGTAACCCCCTGGTCTCCCGGATTCCGAAACGGCCCAAAGGTCGTTCGGTTTGCGAGGCGGCGGCGCCGCAGAACCCGCCGGAGGTGGGTTCAGCCTCCATCGCGGCTTCCGTTCGCCGGCGGCGCGGCGGTCGCGCCGCCTCCCTTCCCGTGACCGGTCGTCGTGTCGGCCGCCTCCTCCGTTCGCTGCGGCTGACGAGCCGCGGCCTTCCTCTTACGGCGTGCGTCGACGTGCTCGCGGTATTCCAAGGAGGCACAAGGATGTAGCAAAGATAGTGGAGGGTTTGGACTGGGTTCGTTAGGCCTGCACCCTCCGTGTTAGCTCGTAAACATGAGGGGGGTTAAGGGTTTAATAACAATTGAATTAATCAACAAGATAAACCCCACAAGATACCACACAACGACCTCCCGTAAAGACGAATGAATCGTGGGTCAACCCGTTAGTCGGTTTACCCGCGTTCTTCGTATTATTCAAGAATGGGGAAGAGGAAAATTATTTAAAAAGCATAAATGGAAATAACCCCTACCTCGAAACGTTAGAGGAACATTCGTGCTTGAAAGTGGATCATGTTCTTCGTTCCCGCAACCGGTTCCCAAAGACGCCACTCGCACGTCGCCCTTTGGTTCGGTGTCGACCGTCACCTCCTGTTGGGTCGGCTTTGTCTTCTAAGAGTCCGGCGTCGTGGTGTTCCTTCAGCACTTCGTTGCTTGGTGAAGCTCTCTGATATCACTTCCCTAGCTCCATGTATATAGGAGAGGGGGAGGGTAGGTAACGACGTGGGGGAAATAATGGGGCTCAATAATTAGAAAGCTTCCTAATTTCCCCAACGTCGTCGTTACTTAAGGTTGGCAGGTCAAGCCATTTAATGGATTGACACACCGCTGGCTCCACCCTTTAATTGGTCCGTTGGAGGTTTATGAAATAAAATAACAAAATTATTTTATTTCATTTCATTTAAAAAGTCGCAAAACTTAACTTTTTCTTCGGACCTACTGCGGTCAAAGTAAAGCCTCCTTTAAGTGAATCTCGGCGCTGCGGATTCAACAGTGCCCTCAGATTTTTAATCCGAGCAACGATTCAAAAGTTAGAAAATGCCGCTCACGCGTTTACTGAACGTACCCAAAAAAAGTTCAGAAATTCATTCCGGGCACACCGGGCCTCGGAATCACCCACCGTCAATTTTCACAGACTCGTAATAATTCCATATAATTAAAAAAATTACATAGAAATCCGAGTCTTTACATTTTTCACGACCCGTCCCCTGGGGCCCGTGCCGTGACTACCCCATGTTCGCCTTCCGTAGGCCAGGGGCTGACGACTAGCACCAAAAGGCGTATTCCCTAAAATAGGAAGACATCGTCTTTAAACCTGTACAAACACATGGTCTAAGAACACAACAAGAAGCAACTGTGAAGTAAACTACTGTAGTAAAAGAGTGTTGAAAGCAAAGGGGCTGGAATACAAGCCCAACTGGAAAAGTACAAGTACAACTGAAAAGTACAAAACAGCTTAAAAGTGAAAGGCAGCTCTTGGATCGTCCACCCCAGATCCTACCCGAAGGGTAGGTACAGCTCACGATTAGTAGTCTCTGCATCACGTCACACCAAAAAGGCCCCCCTCCAAGCATCCTCTGGTCCTAGCTCCCTCAACCTCGATCAACGTTGTGCGTCGTCTGCACCAGACACAACAAGGTGCGGGCGAAGCCCGTGCATGGGTGAGTATAACGATACTCAGTAGGGACCCCGAGACCCCCGTAGGTCTCTTAGAGTTCCACAAAGGAAAACCCACAAAGCATGAATCATAAGTACACAAAACAAGTCAGCTCACACCAGGTATCATTTTGGTCAAGGGTAGATGGCTCATCACATCAATGAACTCCTCGGTTGTTGGAGAACTCCTCCTCTATCGAGTACAGTGGGCCTGTCGGGTCACTCCGAGCCGCTTCCCACTAACCTTGAACTGTTGAGGTACTCCTCCCCATTGCATACCGTGGGTCTGTCAGGTCACACAAAGCCTCCCTCCCCCACCTTGGCCTGTTGAGGTACTCCCCCATCGCGTATCGTGGTCGTCGAGTCACTATGAGTTGAAAAGTCAGTAGTCATCAGGTCTCAACCAGTCGTAGGGTTCCGTACGTAGTGCGTTTGGGAGAACCGCTCCCCAAGCCACCATTCATAAATAAACCAGCATTCAGTCTCACAAGAAGCAACTCGATAATCCGTCATGTCATAGGGGTCCCAACGCAACAGACGGCGTGTCAATCGGACGCCCGATCTGTGCGTTATTGGCATTTCAGTGCTGAGGGCTGATCGTACCACGATTCACTGTTTCATTTTCACCCTTACACTGTTGTGCTAAACATATTTTGTATTAAAAAATTATAAAAATATTATCAAATTGTACTTCATGTTTGATTCAATAATTTAGTGTTTATCACTATTAAATAGGGAAATGATACTTGTTTTGAAAATTACAATGTAGGTGGAGGTGATTTGGAGGGCTCTTGATGAAGTGAAAGAAAACTGGGCCAAAAATTGAATGGATCCATGGACATCTGTCCACTGTTTTGAATAGTACACAAAATCCGTGCATCTAAATGGGCTGAAATTTTGTGGGCCTGTCCAAAATTCAATATTCTACATTTCCTATTAAGTAACCCAATCCTGATTCGGATTTCATGGGGCTCATCCGAACTGATCTGTCCGAGCCACCGAATTTGGACCAAGTCAAATTCGGTGTTCTGTATTTTATCAATATCTCGAGCATTAGTTGTCCAAACGGTGCCAAACTTTCGGTGCAGACAGTCAAGAGGTAGGGATACAACTTTTCTATTTTCTCCAAAGCGAGATAAGACTGTCTGAATGCCGAAACGCGTCCTGCAAGTGGATTGATGAAATCTGTGTTCCCAAAACCACCTCCCACATTTCCTATAAAAGGGCACCTTGGGCTCCTCATTTGCAAGTTCGGCCAAGGAGTGAAGTGCTGCCAATTTGGAGTCCTAGAAGAGTCTCCTAATCACCTTGGAGGTTCTGGAGGCCCCTATCCTCATAGGGAGATCAACAATGAAGAAGGAGTTCCACCCGAGCTTCCTCCTCCTCCCGATGTCGAGCTAAAAGTTGGGTGTTCGTTGTGAGGGAGCTACACACATGCCAAGGGAGTTCCGATGCATAAATTAGCTACTGGTTTGGAGTAATTTGGGTGTTTAAACATTTCATTCCATGTATATTATTTTATTTCAGATTTGAATTCTTGATTTGATGCATGTGAGTGTTATGCTCTTAATTTCTAACCGATCGGTGTGAGGTTTTGAGTGCGTGACTTGTGTTGTTCCGATTGGACATCACAAGAATCCTTTTCATACCCACCTTATTGAGATTTCAATATGCTTTGGAAGCTCTTATTCCATGCATAAGTACTGGACCTTGACAATACGATTGTTACGTCAAGGTTTGGTCCGTAAAGTATTGAAATAAAAGCTTAGGAATTAATCGGGATTCCAATTAACTCCAACCAAAGAATTACTCTAAACCCAAGATGAATCTCTATGAACAATGAACTTGATATGTGTGTAGTGAAATCACATCGACCCTTTTATCTCATATTTCTCAAAATCCACTTGGTCACTCATCTTTTAAGCTATTTCAACTAAGTCATTGTTTTAAGCTGTTTTCAAAACCACCCCTCTCTTAGACATTTTTATCAAAAATACACACTCTAAACCTACCAACGCTCCTTGAGAGACGACCTAGGGTTTACCCTATACTATAAATCAACCTTAAAAATATAATCAATTTGACGTGTCACGACATCACGTCCAAATTTTGGCGCCGTTGCCAGGGAGCGCTTTGGTTTTTTGTGCGTATTTTTGATAAAAAAATTTTTTATAATTTTTGTGAATATTTGTTTGTTTTATCTTCTACCTTTGAATTTGTTTTTGTGTTCTAATTTATTTATTGTGTAGGTTATTTGTATGACGCGTTCTACTCCGGGAGACCTACAAACTTTTGAACCCGAACCGGAGAGGATCCTACATCAACGAAACCGAGACATACAAGACCACACTTTGAAGGAGGAGACATCAAATCTTAAAATTCTTCTTGATCCTTCTTCTTCTTCTGAAACCAAAGTTAAAATTGAACATAACTTGTATAACATGGCTGAAAATAATAGAACACTAAAAGAACTAACCTCACCTGATGTTGATATCCAGCCCACTTACATTCAATTACAAGGTGAGGCACCCAATTTTGAACTAAAATCTGGTTTAATTCATTTATTACCAAGATTTCATGGACTGCCTGGAGAAGATCCACATAAGCATTTAAAAGAATTTCATACTGTGTGTTCAACCTTAAAACCTGCTAATGTGGATGAAGAACAAGTGAAGCTTAGGGCATTCCCATTTTCATTAGAAGACACTGCAAAAGATTGGTTATACTATGTCAATTCACCAATTAGGGGCTGGGCAGACATGAAACGCCTTTTTCTTGAAAAATACTTCCCAGCCTCTCGAACTGCAACTATAAGGAAAGAAATATGTGGTATAAGACAATCTCAGGGGGAAACATTACATGAATATTGGGAACGCTTTAAAATGTTATGTTCAAGTTGCCCACACCACCAAATAAGTGATCAACTTTTAATTCAATATTTTTATGAAGGTTTGATTCCTATTGATCGAAATATGATTGATGCTTCTGCAGGTGGTGCATTGGTAGATAAGACCCCAATCGCTGCAAGAACCCTCATTGAGAACATGGCACAGAACACTCAACAATTCGGTACACGGTCCAGTGTTCCCATTCGAGGTGTCCATGAGGTGCAAAGTACTGAGTTTGAGAAGAAGGTGGACACGAAGTTCGAAGAGGTAAGTACCCTTCTGCGACAACTAGCTCTCTCCCAAGGGAAATATCAATCTCCTCCTCCCATCCATTGTGGAATCTGCTCTTCTGACACCCACTATTCTGACCAATGCCCCCAATTGAGAGAAACTTCTGAAAGTTGTGAGGCAATATTTCCAGGACGCCCCTTTAACCAACCCTTTAGGCAAGAACCATACTATCCATCCAACCAAGGTTGGAAGGACAACCAAGCCTATAGGCAAGGGGGGTATTCAAACCAACCTCAACAGCAATGGAACCAACAAGGTCAGAGTAGTCATCCACCACCACCCAGAAATCCTCAACCACCCCAAAGGCCATTCCAACCACCCCCTCCAAAAACCGATCCTAGTCTAGAAGATATGATGAAACAAATGGCTGCCAATAATCTCCAATTCCAACAAACCACCCAAGCAGCCATACAAGACCTAAAGACCCAACTAGGACAACTTGCCAACTCGGTGGGGGAAATCCAAAGTCATGGGTCGGGTAAACTACCATCTCAACCAGTAGTAAACCCTAGGGATAAAGGAAATGTTAGTGCAATCACCCTTAGGAGTGGGATACAACTCAAAATCCAAATGACCCCTCCATTAGAGTCCTCCCATCCAAAGGAAACCACCATCCCAACTGCTGAAAATGGTCCAAGAGAAGAAAACTCTTTTCCTGAGAGAAGCCCTTCCAAAGGAAAGACTGTGGTTTTTGATGAGCCACCTATCCCAACCATTCCTCTTCCATTTCCTCAAAGGGCTGCCCAACCTAGGAAACAAAAAGAAACCAAACTTGATAAAGAAATCTTGGAAACTTTCAAGAAAGTACAGGTTAACATTCCTTTGATTGATGCTGTGAAGCAAATTCCAAGATATGCCAAGTTTCTGAAGGAGATGTGTACACACCGAAGGAGGCTTCGTGGTGATGAGAAGGTGAGCCTGGGGAGGAATGTTTCAGCATTGATAGAGTCATCACTTCCTACCAAGTGCAATGATCCTGGGACATTCTCGATTCCATGCACCATAGGGGAGTATTCGTGTTCCAATGCTATGCTTGATTTGGGTGCTTCTATTAATGTGATGCCTCACTCTATTTACTCTTCATTGCAGGTCGGTGAACTGAAGCCCACTGGTATTGTCGTTCAGCTAGCAAATCGGATTACGGCACACCCCTCTGGTGTGCTAGAGGATGTTCTTGTGAGGGTGAAAAATTTAATTTTTCCTGCTGATTTTTACGTGCTTAAAATGGAAGATGATAGGATGAATGGACATGCCCCAATTATATTGGGGAGACCTTTCTTGAAAACCGCCAAAACCATAATTAATGTCCATAATGGTACATTATCTATGGAGTTTGGTGGTAATATTGTCCACTTCAATATCCTTGATGCCATGAAGCACCCCTCATAAGAACACTCCTCTCTCTTTGTCAATTCAATTGTTGTTCTCCCTTCCCCTGAAACAACTTATTTTCATTCACCTGATCCCCTTTCTGAGTTTTCTTCATTGATTGAAATGTTAGGTAATGAATCATGCATTGATTGTTGTAGCGGTTTAGAGAAATGTCATGCATGTTTGTTAATTGATGATTTCTTGAACACAGAGGATCACATGACCATCGATAATACTGCTAAGCTTGTAAAAGCTCATTCCTCATCTGAGGATGTTACCATTGAGCAGTTAGATGAGATCAGTGACTTCTCACTTTCACACACACTTCTGTCAATCCAAAATCCCCTAGAATTGGAACTAAAACAACTGCCTCAAGATTTAAAATACTCATATCTTGAGAATGGAAACAAGTTGCCCGTCATCATTGCTAGTTCACTCCCTCCTGAGCATGAATTGCGACTGCTTGATCTTTTGAGGAAGTATAAACAAGCTTTGGGATGGACACTTGCTGACATTCCTGGAATTAGCCCATCAATTTGTACACATCATATTTTATTAAATGATGATGCTAAACCAGTGAGGCAGTCACAACGACGACTGAACCCAAACCTACTTGATGTTGTTAAAAAAGAATTAACAAAATTGTTGGCTGCTGGAATCATTTACCCTATCTCTGACAGCCAATGGGTCAGTCCTGTTCAAGTAGTTCCTAAAAAAACTGGCCTTACTGTAGTTAAAAATGAAAATAATGAATTGGTTCCAACTCGTGTGCAGAATAGTTGGCGTGTCTGTATAGACTATCACCGACTAAACCAACACACTAGGAAGGACCATTTCCCATTGCCATTCATTGACCAGATGCTAGAGAGGCTAGCAGGGAAGTCCCATTACTGTTTCCTTGATGGGTATTCTGGATACTTTCAGATCCATATTGCCCCTGAGGATCAGGAAAAGACAACCTTTACTTTCCCCTTTGGTACATTTTCTTATAGAAGGATGTCATTTGGTCTGTGCAATGCTCCAGGTACTTTCCAACGATGTATGGTTAGTATTTTTTCGGATTACCTGGAGAATTGCATGGAGGTTTTTATGGATGATTTTACTGTTTATGGATCCTCTTTTGATGAATGTTTAAGTAGTCTTGGTTCTGTCCTACGTCGCTGTATTGAAAAGAATCTTGTATTAAATTATGAGAAATGCCATTTCATGGTGCGACAAGGCATAGTTTTGGGACATGTCATTTCTGGGGAAGGAATCCAAGTGGACAAATCAAAAGTAGATATCATTTCCTCTCTACCATTCCCTAAAAATGTTCGGGATGTGCGGTCTTTCCTGGGTCATGCTGGATTTTATCATCGTTTCATTCGTGACTTTAGTAAAATTGCACTCCCCCTCTCCCGATTACTCCAAAAAGAAAAAGAATTTGATTTTGATAAAAAATGTGAGGAAGCTTTCAATAAGTTAAAATGGAGTCTCACGTCACCCCCGGTAATCCAACCACCTCGGTGGGATTTACCATTTGAGCTCATGTGTGATGCCTCTAACTATGCAGTTGGGGCAGTCTTGTCACAAAGGGTCGATCGAGCTCCACATGTCATTGCCTATGCCTCACGTACTTTGGACCCTGCCCAAGCAAACTACACCACCACTGAAAAAGAATTTCTTTCCATTGTGTTTGCCTTGGGTAAATTCAGGCCATACCTTATAGGGTCCAAAGTCATTGTGTTCTCAGACCATGCAGCCCTCCGATATCTCCTAAAGAAACCAGAAGCCAAACCACGTCTCATTCGCTGGATGCTCCTCCTTCAAGAATTTGATCTAGAAATTAGGGATAAAAAAGGAGCAGAGAATGTGGTTGCTGACCATATCAGTAGGATTCTCCCACCCTCGGACATTGACTCATCCCCTTGTATTCCCATAAATGAATTGTTTCCTGATGAGAAATTGTACCAAGTGCAAGATGTTATTCCTTGGTATGCTGAAATTGTAAATTATTTGGTAGCATCTTGCATTCCTGCTGATTTCACCAAAAACCAGGCCGACCGTCTAAAACATGAGTCTCGTTGGTACATTTGGGATGACCCCTACCTCTGGCGCACATGTAGTGATCAAGTTATTAGGCGTTGTGTTCCCGATAGTGAGTTTCAATCTGTCCTTAGGTTCTGCCACACACTTGCTTGTGGGGGCCACTTTGGTCCCCAACGGACTTCTCGCAAGGTCTTCGATTCTGGTCTCTTTTGGCCCACATTGTTTAGGGATGCCCATGAATTCTGTAAATCTTGTCCTCGCTGTCAAAGAATGGGGAATGTCTCTAAAAGAAATGAGATGCCCCAACAACCCTTACTCTTCCATGACATTTTTGATGTTTGGGGCATTGACTTTATGGGACCATTCCCCAATTCATTTGGGAACCTTTACATTCTTCTGGCAGTGGATTATGTTTCAAAGTGGGTAGAGGCACGAGCCACGAGGACAGATGATTCCAAGACAGTTGTGGAATTTTTGAGAACCCAAATATTCTGTAGGTTTGGATTACCTAGGTTTATCATCAGTGATCATGGTTCTCATTTCTGCAACCGCACAATGCAATCTCTTTTGCGCAGGTACGGGGTTGGGCATCGAGTGTCTACTGCTTATCACCCACAAACAAATGGTCAAGCTGAAGTATCAAATAGAGAGGTAAAACAGATTCTTGAGAAAACGGTTCAGCCAAACAGAAAATACTGGAGTCTTAGACTCGATGATTCGTTATGGGCTTACCGTACTGCATTCAAAACTCCAATTGGCATGTCACCATATCAGCTAGTTTTTGGGAAGAGTTGTCACCTCCCTGTTGAGGTAGAGCACCGGGCCTACTGGGCCATTAAACAATGCAATTCTAATCTTTCTGGTGCAGGTATTCAAAGGAAGTTGCAGATTCAGGAGTTGGAGGAAATGAGAAGAGATTCATATGAGAACTCCCGAATTTATAAAGAGCGAACCAAGGCTGCCCACGACCGTCTCATCCTTCATCGTCAATTCCAAATTGGACAGAAGGTCCTCCTCTACAATGCAAGGCTGAAGTTTCACCCTGGTAAGCTTCGTTCCCGTTGGTTTGGACCTTACATTGTTACTAATGTCTCTCCATTTGGTGTTGTCCAGGTTCAAAATGAAGACACCAAGCAAACCTTCACTGTCAATGGGCAGCGGCTGAAGCACTTCCATGAAGCCATTCCGGAGTCCCCAATGGAGGAACTCCATGTTCAAGAAGCGGTCTATGAATAACACTCACCAGGTTTTATCCTTCCTTCACACAGTCTCTTTTATTGCAGTGAGGACACTGCATTCTCTAGGTGTGGGGGGGTGGATACATTCCTGGGTTAGTTAGGATTTTTCACCATTTTCTCCTTTTGTTTTCTCTTTTTGGCCTTCTTTATGGTATTTTTATTTTTCCCCATCAACAATTTCGAAATTCCATGATGTGGCGACCATAAAATGGGGAAAGTAAAAATACCATAACGAAGGCTAAAAAGAATATTTGTATGAATTTAACATCAGGGAGTGATTTTTAGTGAATTGGTTTTCTGTCAATGATATAAATGGTCGTATCTATGTGAAACCTTTGAGATGATTGATGCCCATTGTGTGAGTAGTTTTTGAGAAAACTATGTCGCTAATATCTCCAAAAAAAAAAAATTGCACCAAACCACAAAGTGTGATTATTTCTTACTTAATATAAGGTAAATATATGTTGGGTTAATATTTTTCAGCTTTAAATGATATTTCCATACGTTCGTTCCTTATCCGATCTGTTTCATTACTGTACCAGATTGACCTATGCGTGTGTACCTAATGTCCGACTGTTGTACGCCCTCAAAAAAAAAAATTGTTGTGTCTTGGGCAGGTCAAAAACCACTCCTCCTCAACCTTTGATCTTGTTATAACTATTGCAATTAGTGTCGTGAGGAGATCAAACAAGGGTTGAGAGATGAGTGTGAGATTTGTTCCAATTGAAACTTCAAAAAAAATGAGGGGAGTGATGAAATGTGCAACATATGGGGATATCTAGGTCGGGAGCTTATGGTTTGACTTCTGGGAATGCTTAAATGAGTGGGTCTTGAAATATGATTGCAAAGGATGTAGGACATGTTCGGTGAGAAAATCATTTAAGCTGAAAAATGTTAAAATAACATATATTTATTAGATATCAAGTGGAAAGAATAGCATGGAATGGTTTTCACACACACACATGGATATTTAGTGTCATGGTTTACTTCTGAATTCCTTTCTCAATTGGGTATCATGAATCTTTTTGAATTTCACTATGATATGATTTATGAGACATCTTTTTCTATTTTCACTAGGAAGAACTCCTTGGTGTGGTTCGTGCATTGATCACTTTACTTTAAATAAAATTTACTCAAATGATAAATATTTATGATGTTGGATATATATATATATATATATGAATCATTGTATTTGAATATGTGACTTTGCCCAGGAGTGCAAATGTTTAGGTGTGGGGGTGTGATCGTACCACGATTCACTGTTTCATTTTCACCCTTACACTGCTGTGCTAAACATATTTTGTATTAAAAAATTATAAAAATATTATCAAATTGTACTTCATGTTTGATTCAATAATTTAGTGTTTATCACTATTAAATAGGGCAATGATACTTGTTTTGAAAATTACAATGTAGGTGGAGGTGATTTGGAGGGCTCTTGATGAAGTGAAAGAAAACTGGGCCAAAAATTGAATGGATCCATGGACATCTGTCCACTGTTTTGAATAGTACACAAAATCCGTGCATCTAAATGGGCTGAAATTTTGTGGGCCTGTCCAAAATTCAATATTCTACATTTCCTATTAAGGAACCCAATCCTGATTCGGATTTCATGGGGCCCATCCGAACTGATCTGTCCGAGCCACCGAATTTGGACCAAGTCAAATTCGGTGTTTTGTATTTTATCAATATCTCGAGCATTAGTTGTCCAAACGGTGCCAAACTTTCGGTGGAGACAGTCAAGAGGTAGGGCTACAACTTTTCTATTTTCTCCAAAGCGAGATAAGACTGTCTGAATGCCGAAACGCGTCCTGCAAGTGGATTGATGAAATCTGTGTTCCCAAAACCACCTCCCACATTTCCTATAAAAGGGCACCTTGGGCTCCTCATTTGCAAGTTCGGCCAAGGAGTGAAGTGCTGCCAATTTGGAGTCCTAGAAGAGTATCCTAATCACCTTGGAGGTTCTGGAGGCCCCTATCCTCATAGGGAGATCAACAATGAAGAAGGAGTTCCACCCGAGCTTCCTCCTCCTCCCGATGTCGAGCTAAAAGTTGGGTGTTCGTTGTGAGGGAGCTACACACATGCCAAGGGAGTTCCGATGCATAAATTAGCTACTGGTTTGGAGTAATTTGGGTGTTTAAACATTTCATTCCATGTATCTTATTTTATTTCAGATTTGAATTCTTGATTTGATGCATGTGAGTGTTATGCTCTTAATTTCTAACCGATCGGTGTGAGGTTTTGAGTGCGTGACTTATGTTGTTCCGATTGGACATCACAAGAATCCTTTTCATACCCACCTTATTGAGATTTCAATATGCTTTGGAAGCTCTTATTCCATGCATAAGTACTGGACCTTGACAATACGATTGTTACGTCAAGGTTTGGTCCGTAAAGTATTGAAATAAAAGCTTAGAAATTAATCGGGATTCCAATTAACTCCAACCAAAGAATTACTCTAAACCCAAGATGAATCTCTATGAACAATGAACTTGATATGTGTGTAGTGAAATCACATCGACCCTTTTATCTCATATTTCTCAAAATCCACTTGGTCACTCATCTTTTAAGCTATTTCAACTAAGTCATTGTTTTAAGCTGTTTTCAAAACCACCCCTCTCTTAGACATTTTTATCAAAAATACACACTCTAAACCTACCAACGCTCCTTGAGAGACGACCTAGGGTTTACCCTAGACTATAAATCAACCTTAAAAATATAATCAATTTGACGTGTCACGACATCACGTCCAAGGGCCCGGTTGGATTCAGGTGCGATCCAACCCGGCCGTACTCCAAGTTTCTCCGAAACTCTAATGGAGTAAGGAAAAATGATTTTCTCGCTCCAAGGGTCCCAACACCGCAGACGGTTCGTCAAACGAGCGTCTGGTTCTCAAGTTAAGGTCCTTTGAGTGTTTCTGGGCCCGGTTGGGGCCCGGGTCCGGTCCGACCTGGCCAGACCCGGTCTGGGATGGGCCGAGGTGAACTCGGCCCGCTGGGCCGATGTCCGGTCCGGCCCGCAAGGGGCAGCCCGGCCCGTGTAGGGCAGTGGCCCACTGGGGCGGCGGCCCAGCTCGAGGGTGGTACATGGTGGGTCGGGACCCGATGGCCATGTTAAGGCGGGGTGGTTGTGCTATCACCGGGACTCAGTTGTTACAGAATATGGTAATAATAATTTTAGTTTTCTTGACATCCTTAATAGGTCTCAGGGCAGAGAGGTGTATCAAGAGAAATTTGGCAACCCTCTTGGACTAATGGGCTCAGTTCAAGCTGGAGGAGAAGATCCTCAGCCCCATGTGGATCCCAACTCACCAGATGACATGAGTGGGGTGAATGATAGGACATGGCAACAACCCAAGACCTGGAGGAGGGGTCACCATCCGAGAGGTAGAGGTTGTGGTAGATCACAAAGATGACTTCTTTTCTACTTATGGGTTGATGTCTTCTTTGCCCTTGTTGTGACGTGTCACTTGCTTCCTTCTCCTCTTGTACCTTGTCTCTTCTTGATTTTCAATAAATTTTGGGACCAAGAGCTACAACTCATGGTCTCCACCATCTTGGTATATTTATTAATATATAAATATATATAATTATAAATATAATAAATATATTTATTATTTAAATATATTTATTATAATTTTATAATTATTTAAATATATATCAATTTATTTGTGATTTTATAAATACTTTTTTTAAACATTATACATATTTATAATTAACTATTTAAATTACAAAATTATTAAAAAATCATTTAAATAGATTAATTATATAAATTTCAAACATAGTTTAAATGTTAAAACTTAATAAACAAAAACAAATAAATATTATTCATATAAGTTACAAACATATTGAAAATATTACATGTTTAGTAAATAAATATATTTATAAATAAATATTACAAAATGATTAAATTCCAAAAAATATAAAAAATAATAAATATTAAGAATGAATAAATAATATTAAATTAAAGCAATATTAAAAATAATAAATAGAATTTAATAGACAAAACTATTTTAAAAAATAAATTCATATAAGATTAACTACATGAATTGAAAACACGTATATAAATAAAGGAAATATTAAAAAATGCATTTAAATAACTTAATTACATAAATTTCAAACATTTTCAAATTTTAAAAATTAAAAAATAAAATTGAATAAATACTAATCATATAAATTAAAAGCCTATTAAAAATAATACTTAGTGAAATCTAAATTTGTATAAAAAATGAATAAATTGCCAAAAAAATGTATCAAAAATGAAAAAAAATATATACATCAAATGGGAAATAAGTACCTCATACATACACATGTACACATGTTATAAATATATATACATTTCACGTACATCTGCACATATACATACAAATACATACATTTGTACACGTACAACATCTATATATACACATACACAAAATACACACACACAACATAATGCATACACATATATGCACATAAACATTGATGTGTGTGTGTGTTTATTAATTTATATATTCAAATATCACATATTAACAGTACATCATTTATATTTATATAATTGTTTGAATTATTAAAATATATATATTAATATATCATATTTATATTAATTATATATATTCATTTTTTAATTAATGTATATAAATAAACATTAATTTTTGAATATAAATATGATAATTTTATATATATATTAATATATATTTTTATTAAAAGTTTTTATCAGCCCTAAGAAAAGCGTTGATAAATATGCACTTTTATCATCGCTGAAAAATGCACTGATAAAATGATATACATTTAATAGCATTTTTTAATGCTAATAAAACTTATATTTATCAGCACTTTTAGCTGGTGGTGATAAAAGTTACCCTTTTATCAGCGCTTTATGTTTAGCGTTGCATAAAACGCGATGTGTGGTATTGATAACCCAAAAACCACACATTTTTTAGAAGTGATTTCAGGGTCACAACATTGTATGTTTTCTCTAAAAAGTTACATTTTTTAAAGATGACATGTAGTCCCCATCAATTACAATTCTATTTGTTCGATGATACAATGACTAGCTTGGAGGGACCAACTTGAAGGAGATCTGGATTATTTTTGCAACATTTTATGCTACATTACCCCCTTAAAGTATTTGTTCAATACCGAATATTTAGTGTCATCACGGTACCATGGATATTGTAGTTGTCCATATTTGAACTTCGAACCTCAAATATTTTTTTTAAAATAAACTATTAGTAATAAATTTAATGACATGCAACTATAAATAAATTAAAATCCACATACAAATGTATTGATAAAATTGCAACTTTAGACTGGGACCAAGGTGCGATGATTACTGGCAGGGGGCAGTGTGCCGTACGGCTGGGGACATGACATGATGAATACTGCTCACTCAGAGCCGTATAGGGCCATGTGCAACCCTTCGGACCCGTTGGGTCATCAAAAATTGTAATGGGCATTTGAGTCACCGGGTCTTTGGGTCATGTAGGGTTACGACGCAACCCAGTTGAAGAAATAAGGCTTCTTTCATTAATAAAAAGGGAGGTGTTGCACTCTACCTGTTTAAAAAAAATGCAAAATGTATTTCACTATATTTACAACACAATCTTAAACATTTTATGATTATAATAAAGTTTCAAAATTTAGCTGTGAGGATGAATTAATTTCATTTTTTTTTATATTTTTCAAATTTAAGTTAGATGGTTGGAATTAATTTGCTTATATTGTGTTTGAAACTTTTTGCAGGGCTGTTTTTTTTTTTTTTTGATTCCATCGGTCTTGTCTTTTAACAAATTATTATGATATTATTACTATAGTATTTAATTGTAACCTGCGTTATAATTAATTTTAAAGGTAAAATTGAGCCGCCTTGTTCGGTGAACCGTTATGACCAAAGGATCAATCATCAATGTCTCCAGTTGTGTGACACCAGTGTTTGTTTAATCATTTTCACCAGCGTGCACCACGTTCGTCCTCGTCTCATTTATTTATATTTATAATGATAATTATAATTGTAATTATTATTTTTATGTATAGGTGGCGATCTTGATTGATATCTGACTGATCTCCTGTATACGTGCATGGCTATTAGTACATATACGTGCATGGCTATTTTATTTGTATTTTAGTTCTGAATGTAACAAATTATTATTATTCATCACATTAACTGAATTAGTGAAAATTATACGAAATAAATTAACAGTATTTATTTATATTTCTTGATTGTTGACTTTGTGCAGTGCGCCTCCCCAAATTAATTGAGGCAATAATTGGGAATGAGGGCACCGATTTGTGGGTGGGCGAATTAATGAAAGTAGGTGATAAATGGGTCTTTGATTTTGGTGGCCGCCCTCCCCAACCTCTTTTGAACCTCACTGTGAGGTTGACACCTGAATGTATTTGTTTGGGATGCGACATCATATTAATAAATATAATTGATATATTAAAAAATTGATTTAATAATTTTGAAAACCGATGTATATTTGTTTCTAATATAACGCTTTAATTTTATTATAATAATTGTTTATATGTTAGTATTTATATATTTTTTCATAGATTTCTAAATTATAAAATATTGTCTACCACTTTATTTTAAAATAGAACATATGTTAACATAAGTTTTTTATTTTTATAATTTTTGATAACATCATTCGATCAATATATTTATATATATAACGTTTAGTATTTTTTTTAACAAAAAAAATATATTACTATTGAGTTTTTAAAAGTAACTTAGAAAAAATTAATAAATAGAATAAATAAAAAGACATGGCAGTACATAAGCATATTTAAAAAAAGTCATGCTTTAGATTTCAATTGATGGAAAACATTTCTAAACAATGGGTTAATAATTTTTTATATAAAACAGTTTATATAAATTTACAAGGCACATGTAAAACAATTTACGAACAATGACATATATATATCAAAGCATTAACAACGAGCAACATGGTCATTTGCCAAGAGGTATGATAGTTCCGGGTTATGGGATGCTCACACACTCGAATAGGTGATCACGACAATATGTGTACACACATCCCTCAAATACTAGTCAAAGAGACTCATTATCATCCCATCGAGGATGCGACCTACTGCATATGTTTTGTTAGAGTTGTAAAGTGTTAATAAAGGGTTGTCCCAAATAATTCACTAACTAGCTAGGCTTTCATGTGGTCAAACAATAATCAATAATGGACAATTTATCTCAAAACTGTTCAAAATACAATCAACCCATTTTTCCATTTCGATATGCCAATTTCCATTTAAAAACCAAATTGGGTTTTTAATCAATTCATACATTTTTTCAGGATAAAACCGACGAGTTCTCATCAAAACAATTTAATCCATTTTTCTCATGTACAAATTTGAAATCAATTTCACAAATTAACTTCAGAATTCAAATTCCACAATTAAATGTCTCATTTTAATTTTCACAATTTTCCATCCAATTTCCAAAAATACACCTCAATTCAATGGAATTATGGGTTTTCCCCAATTTTCATGCCAAAGCAAAACCAAATCCAATTCAAATACCCAATTCATTGGAATTAGGTTTTTAATCAAATTAATTGAAAGCAATTTAATTTTAATCAAGCAATTTAAGGTTAAATCAATTAGCCAATCATAAACAAAACCATTTACCTCGGGATCATGAATCACAACACTCGCAATGGGAAACTCTAATGAAGAACGTCGACAATGGAAATCCAAGAATCAAACCTAGATTCAAGATCTAAAACAATGAGAATTAGATCCTCTAAAAACACGGAGACCTAACAAAACCCAGGGAGGAGAGAAGATGAGAGTGGGAGAGAAGGAATGAGGGAAGAATTCTTACCAGGGAAGGATCGAACGACGATCTCCACACTTTGATTCGCTTTAGAAGGGGTTTGGAGGAGCCAAAATGGGTCATTAAGAGATTCCAAGACCTAAGAAATTGTTCTAGGTTGAGTTAGGCCCGAGCGGGGGTCCAAATAGGGGCTTAGGAATTTTTAAAATAATTTTCAGAATAATAAAATCTCGCACGCACGATTAGCTGGGCAGGGCCACACAGTTTGTCAAACTGTGCACCCTAACTGTGCACCCTTGCTAGCGGGGTTTCATGGTTTCTCCTTGGTGGGTGCACAGTTTGAAAAACAATGTGCCAATCGTGCAAGCCCCCACTGCTTGGGTTTGCACTACCAGAGCACACGGTTTGAGAAAACTGTGTGCCAACCGTGCACAACCCAAAAGCCTTACAAAATTTCCAAAAGTTTACCTGAAACACCCCTAAATGATACCCAACCAAAGCATGATCAAACGAGGGATTGAGGAGTACCTAGAAACAGTAACATGATGTTATAACCTCCCCACCATAGAAACTTTATATCCCCAGAAAGCCTGTTAAGAAGCTTCCATGACAAAAAGTTGAGGCCACTACCCCCTCATTAGTGTCTATCTCTCTCTCATGAGTTTCAGAACCATGATTCCATAGAAGTCCAACCAAAGGTATCTTTTTCCCATGAAGTACCTTGGTTTCAAAATCAACTATCTAGACCGGATGCTCAGTCACGGATAAATCAAGCTCGACATCAAGATCACTCAAACTCAGAACATGATATGAATCAGAAAGATAATTTCATAGCTGAGATACATGAAACGCATTATGTATCAACATCAGCTATGGTAGAAGTGCTAAATGGTAAGCAACTATCCCTACCTACTCAACAATCTAAAAAGGTCCCACAAAATGAGGAGCATGGCTCCCTTTCCTCTCAAGCCGTCGATAACCCAATTGAGGTGAAACTTTCAAGAATATCAGATCACCAACTGAAAATTACAACAGTCTATGGCGACAATCAACATAAGACTTATACCGGCTCTGAGTCGTCAACATTCTCTAACAAATCAATGAAATATTTGTTGTCGTCTCTTGAACCAAGCTCGGCCCGACCAAGGAACTTTCACCGACACCCAACCAACACAATAGAGATTTACAAGGTTAACCATACAAAGACTCAAAAGGAGTCATTCTAATCGAGGGCTGGTAACTATTGTTATAAGAAAACTCAACCAGCCCTAAATGGTCATCCCAAGCTCCACCAAAGTCAGGGACGCAGGTGCAAAACAAATCCTCAAGAATATTTATAGCTCTTTCTGTTTGGCCATCCAACTGCGGATGGTATGTCGTACTCCAACAAACCTGAGATCCCACTGCTAAAAAGCAGGCTTTTGACATCGCTTTATTTTTAGCATCTATAAAGGAATCCTTTATCCGCATTTTTTAGGATTGATAAAAGTCCGAATAAAATTAAATAATTAAATAAATAAAAAATAAAATGATTTTATTAAAAAAATATTAAATTTTTTATTTATTAAATAATTATTGATAAAAATGAATAAATTGATTATATTGTATATAAATTATAAATACTAATAAATAGTATATATTAAATATATAGATATGTAAAATGAAAATTAAATAAATAAAAATTAAAAATAAGTGAATTGAGAAAAATATTAAACATTTTATCAATTAAATAATTACTGAGAATGTTAATAAATAGTATCTATTAAATATATAGATATATATGAATATATATAAATATGATTTATATAATACAAAATATTTATGCTTTACATTAAATAGTAATATATTTAGTGAATAATGGTTTATAATTAAAAATTAATATGAATTAAAAATACGAACTAATTGCATCGAGTAATGGACACAATTGAATGTCGTTTGATTTTTTAATTTAACATAGATCAAACGTATTATATTGATTTCACATATACATAATTTATACATTTTCATATACAACACACACACACAAATATTTTTTTTGGGAATTTAATCAGCTTCTATTATTTATTTTATATATATTTATTTACTATGTTTTAATATTTTTAATATGTATTCATATTTATTTCAATACATATCCATTTTTAATGATTTTTATTTAAGTAATCAAACTTATCCAATTTTTCAATATTGGTAAAGTGTACTCATTTTTAAGTATTCAATTTTACTCATTTTTAACATGCATGCACTCAAGAATACATATTCATTAATATTTTTAAAAATATATTTGTAAAAAAATATTTATAAATAAATATATTTATAAATGTATATTTACTATTTTTATACATTTATAATTATAAATAAATATGTAATATTTGTTTAAAAAGTATTTATATAATTATAAATAAATAATTATATATTTAAATAATTATAAAATTATAATAAATTAATTTAAATAATGAATATATTTACTATATTTATATTTATATATATTTATTATATATATATATAATCATATAAATATATATAATGGCATAAATATTATTTTTTAAAAAAGTATTTATATAGTTACAAATAAATAATTATATATTCAAAGAATTATAAAATTATTATTTTATAAAAAGTATTTTTAGAAGTTTTATAATTATATATAATAATTATACTTTTTTTAAAAGTATTATTTTTTTAAAAAAGAATTATAAGTATTTACCAACACTTTTTTTTAGCGCTGATAAAGATGGATTTTACCAGTGTTTTTTTAGCGCTGGTAAATCTCTATCTTTATCAGCATTAAAAAAATGCTGATAAAATTTCATTTATCAGTGCTTACTAACTTAGCACTGATAAAAGGTATATTCATAAGTGCTTTTTGGAAGCATCGATAAAAGTGTATCGATCTATTTTAAGAACTCTAACCATCGCGAACCAGTTTGCAATATTCGAAGTTCTCTACGGAAGCCACCTGCTACCGGTGCTCCTTGTTGTCGAATCCAAACTCAAATCTAGGCTAGAATCAAGGATCCAACTATTCCAGTCTCAAATCCAAGGCTTGGGCGATTTAAGGGTCGAGTAAAACCAAGGCTCAAGCAAAATCCAAGTTCTTCGATATCTCTACTTTCCTTCATTAATCCACCGAACCTTCTCATCCCACATATGTGTATCCCAACAACTCTAGTTGCACTATCCTATAATAAAACAACCCAAATTTCATTGTTTTTAGATATATTGAAGTATCGTCTTCCCCGATAGCATGTGGCTCTCCTCGGCACCGTGCGACTTGAAATATATCAAACCCAATGTTGGTTCATGTTGTTGTGAGGTATAATTGGCTCCCAATACTTATATTCCATGACATCTACCTCTTTACAATCGTTGAATTTTAAAAAATTCATCCATATAGCGGTTAGTGTTGTCATTGGTTTGGAATATTCTATTAAAAATCACTTGGGAACCTCTTTTTCATATTTTGATTGAGAAATTAATGTGCTATGATTTCCTTGATTTGCCTATAAACTAAGGAAAATGTTTCACCGACATCTCGATATCATACCTCATATGATCCACAAAAAATGCATTGTGCTTTGTTAAATCCTCAAATATTATGTCTTCGATATATATGAGTACCAACATCCTTTGATCATTATCTTTCTTGATGTAGAAGCTGTGATCAACTCTAACTTGCTAAAAACCAAGCTTTCTTAGGTATTAATCCAACCTTAAATACTAGGTCCTCAATGATTTCTTCATCCTAAACAAATAATTCTTTAAACAAAACACCTTTCTCTCATTTTCATCCATAATAAACCCATCCGGTTTCTCAATGTATACTCCCCTTAATAATTCCATTGAGGAACATAGATCTTACATCCATTTAGAATACTTTTAACTACATTTTCATTGAAATAGATAAGAAAATTCAAAAAGTTTCCAACTGGGATATGGGAGTAAATTTATCATAAATATAAATTCCTTTGATCTAGGAGTTCCCCTTGCACACTATCCATTATTTATTTTGAGACACTTTTCCATAGTCGATGAGTTTATTACTGAACACCCACTTGGTTTTGATAACATTTATGTCTTCTAGCCTTGGAACAATTTCCCATGTCATATTGTTCTTATTTAGATCAAGATCCTCATGAATAGATTTGATCCAATTATCATCCTTATCAGCATCTCTAAATGATTTAGGCTCTACTTTGGAAAAAATGAGGTTTTTTGTAGAGTCTTACTCCTTCGAGTTTTCACTGAAACTGTCCGATCACCAATGAAATTTTATCAATTGATTTCATCCTTGCTTGTATTTCTTACAGTTGATAATCCCTCTTCATTTTCCTCACCATAAATGTATTTTTTAAGTCTACCTCATCCCTGTGTGCTCCCCCATATGATACTCAATTTAACATTAATTTACTCTGATGTTTCATCATTATTTTAATTATTAACAACCTCCCCATTCTAATTAGTAAAAAATATTTATCAATTTTATCTTGTCATCATAAAAACATCTCAACCCACCCTTTTTAAGTTAGTATTTAATTGTCTCATTATCTAATATGATCAATTGTCACTACCAAAAATCAATTTCCTCTTTCAAACACAATTACAATAATTTTTTACCGACCCCAAATCAAAAAATGATTTGGCTAGTTTTCTATACCTTTGTAAAAATATAACCATCTTTGAAATGATAACCCACTCATTAACACTTCTTAAAAATCACTTCATTTCTTTCACCACACATATAATAAATACCATGTATGTTTTACTTTAACCCACATAAAAATATACCATTCTTTAACATTACCTTTCGGTTTCACCCTTAGTAATCTCTGATTACCATCCATGTAATTATCACAAATGGGAGACATTACTCCTTTTAGAGAACACAATAGAGTATAACTGTCATCCTTATCAGTTTCATCTCCTGAACAGTTATTATTCCAATTATTTTCCTGGGACTCATCTTCCATCTCTTTTATGTTTCTTGTACTACTCTGAGCAATAGTCATCATATGGATGACTATTACTTTGAGTATTTCAAGCAATATAGGTGCATTTTCACAAGAGATGAAGGACGATTTCAAAACAACAAAATGCAATGATAACTGTTCAGTAGACGAGCTAATGAAAATGAAAATTGTTTATAACTTTCACTTTTCGATGAATTTAGAGGATGAAACCTACCATAGTGGATTAATTTTTATCTTAATTTCAATTACCAATTTTCTTTTAAGCATACTATTTTTTTTAAATAATCAAATGTTGAGTTTTCCTTATTATAATTATCTATAACTTTCACCTTTGATAATGAATATCTTATATATATTTATTTATTTATTGCACAAAATGAATATTTTATAAACCCAATAGGGTATGTCTAATTTCTCTTAGATGATTTAAAGATTAAATCAAAGGAATATTATTTTCTCTTCATCCTCCTCACTCATTTATTGATTGTTTAGTGAGATCTATTTGAGTTTTTTTTTTATCACTCTTGCTTTACCATCGAAATATCCCTACGGTCAATTTTTTTTTCATAGTAAAATCATTATCCATATAATTAATGTATTATTTCATATTTATGTTTAATTTATTTATTTCTAGTATTACTCATATAATAATTGTTTTCTTGTACAAGTGGATTATTTTATTCGAGTTGGGGTGGTTTGTTCGAGGCTTCTCATGCTTGTGAGCGATTGAACTTTGATCTTGTAAGTAAGATAACGACAACAAGGAAATGCATTAAGAATGCATACAACCATAAAAAAAGTGAATTCCTACTGCTTAATTATTTTTTTCATCATTTTATCTACTATTTATAAGATAACTTCCTTGTCATTTTTATCTAATAATTATTTTGTTTTTTTCAAAGATCTTTTAGGAAGTCATATTTTTCTTTCAACCATATGTAATAAGCCACAAAAGAGATAAAATGTTTATTTTTTCCAATGTTATCACATTTTCCATTTTCATTGCATTTCTTTGTCAAACTGCCAATGCTGCATATTGATTCAATGTTGTTACCCGAAAAACCTTTTTTTTCTGTTGAAATCTTTAAGAGTATATGAAGATCATGTTCCCATTGTGGTAACTTATCATGATATAATGGGCACATGATCTTTCTCTACTCTTCTGGATTTCAACAATGAGAATTTTTTTTCATCTAAGAACATCAAGTCAATATATATGCAGTATTAGCCGTTTGACATAGAAAGAAAATGGAAATGTGCTAACATTGGAATTTAGGATTTTTTGTGACTTTGGGATGTGTAGGAATCATCTGAACCACAATCCTACACATGGTGTGACCAGTATGACTCCAAGTACTTCTTTTTATTTAAAACTAACATTAATTTTAGTAAAAAAGACAATTGACATACTCAAAACCGATCAAACATATTATGATCATTTTTATACTTTAGGGAAATGATCCATAAGTCATTTGGGATGTGTAAAAATTAGAAACAACTCAATTAGATGCACAATGTGACCGCTATGACTCAATGTGTCCGTTATCAGTTTAAAATCGATAGTTTAGTTTAAAAAATGTCACTCATTGAAAATAGAGAAATCACACTCATATTTTATTGATAATTTTGTACATTGTTTCATAAGTCATCTGTGATGTGTAGGAATCAGTCTCATATTAAACTGATATACGATGTGATCAGTATGAGTCAAAGTGTATGTTTCCATTTTAAAATGACATTTTTGTAAAAAAAGGTGACGTACTCAAAACCAAGGAAACACATTTGGATTATTTTTATACTTTGGTAAAACGCTCCATAAGTCATTTGAGATGTGTAGGAATCAGTCTCACCTCAATATGACACATGGTGTGACTGGTATGACTCTAATTTTAAATTGACATCAATTTTAGTAAAAAGGAAAACTGACCTACTCAAAACTGATAAAATGCATTAAGATTGTTTGATACTTTAATTAAATGATCCATAATTAATTTTTTATGTGTAAGAATCATCTTCATCTAAATATGATACATGATGTGCCCAGTATGGCTCAATGTATTCGTTATCAGTTTAAAATTGATAGTTTAGTTCAGAAAACATCACTCACTAAAAACTGAGTAAACACACTCAAATTTTCTTGATAATTTATGAAATCGATTTATCAGTCATTTTTTATGTGTAAGAATATGTCTCATGTCAAATTGATACACAATGTGATTGGTATGAGTCAAAGTGTGTGTTTTCAGTTTAAAATGGAATTTTAGTAAAAAAGATAAGTGACATACTCAAAATTGAGTAAACACATTCAAATTATTTTAATACTTTATAAAAATGATAAATAATACATTTTTGATGTGTAGGAATTAGCCCCACCTCAATCCGATAAGTGATGTGACCAGTATGACTCTAAGTGCGTCTTTTTATTTAAAATTGAGATCAAATTTTGTAAAAAGGAAAACTGACCTACTCAAAACAGAGCAAACACATTTATATTATTTTTTTACTTTAGTAAAATTATCCATAAGTCATTTGTGACATTTAGTAATTATAAACACCTCAATCTAATTCACGGTGTGACATGTATGACTCAAAGTACATCTTTTTATTTAAAGTTGACATCAATTTTAGTAAAAAGGAAAACTAAACTACTCAAAACTGGGAAAATAGATTCAGATTACTTTTATAATTTAGGAAAACATTCTATAAGTCATTTGTGATGTGTAGGAACTAGAAAAACCTCAATATGATATACGATGTTCCCGGTATGACTCAATTTATTCATTATGAGTTTAAAATTGACGTTTTTGTTCAAAAAGTGTCACTAAATGAAAACCAAGAAAACGTGCTCATATTGTCTTGATAATTTAGGAAAAAAATTCAGATTTCATTTGTGATGTGTAGGAATCAGTATCATGTCAAACCGATAGATGATGTGACCAGTATGAGTCAAAGTGCATGTTTTCAGTTTAAAATTACGTTTTAGTAAAAAAAGAGAAGTGATGCACTCAAAACCAAGCAAACACATTTGAATTATTTTGATATTTAGGAAAATGATCTATAAGTAATTTAAGATGTGTAGGAATCATCTAAACATCAATATTATGCATGGTCTGACCAGTATGACTCCAAGTGTGTCTTTTCAATATATAAGTGTCATTTTAGTTTAAAACGCGCATCACATTGCCAAAAATGAGAAAACAAAGTTAATATTGTTTTCTAATAATTATATCTACTATTACTTATTAATTTCCTTATTATTTTTATCTTATAATTATTTAGTTCATTTTCATAAAGATAATGCTTGAATATGAACAAGAAGTGGTGTGACATTCAAGAATCAACCACAACTCAATCTAATACACAATGTTTCTAGTATGACTCAAAGTTTAGTTTAAAATTAATACTTTATGTTAATTTATGTCTTTATATTATTACTAACATAATAATTTTTTTCTTACACAAGTGCATTTTTTTCTTGAGCATGGGTTAGGATCAAAAGACAAAGGAAGATTGCTGTTTTTGAATGTATGTAATAATCTGTACTTATGTAATTGTATAAACCAATGTTTGGAATGTATATAATATAGTTTTTTTTATTTTATTTGTGTTATAAATTTTATTTTATTTAAATTCTATATTCATACTTTATTTTTTTTATTTCTTGGTGTTTTTGGTGCTGCGGTGTGTTGTTACAACACACAACACTGCTGCTATAGTGTGCTATTGCAGTATACTGCAGTATGCCCCTATATTAATGATTTTACAAGAATTGATAAAATATTCCATTATCAGTGCTAAAAAATAATTGATAAAGAGATCCTTTATCAATGATTTTATAAGGGATGATAAAGTACCCCTTTATCAGTGATTTTTTAGTACTGAGAAAAGACTAGGGATTTTAATCTTGCTCTGTTAGTCAGTGTTTTGCTAGTGCTGATAAATGCCATTTTTAGCACTATTAAAGTCATATTTTGTAGTAGTATCTAAGTGCCTCCTAATGGACTCTCAAAAAGCGATAAGTAAAATGGGGATCTCTATCAAAGACTATAGCAGATGAAAATCCGTACAAATGAAAAATCACTTTCACATAGAGATTTCCCAACTCCTCAACTTTGGTTGTATCATGAATGAGTAAAAAGTGATCCAATTTTGTCATCTTATCAATCAAAACCCATATCACATTATTATTTTTTGGGTATGCGGCAACCCAACCACAAATTCCAAATATATCTCATCCCACATCCAAGTTGGCACTGGAAGTGGTTGAAGAAAACCTAAATTTTTTTGGTGCTCGGACTTGACCTATTGGAAAGTATAATAATGAGAGACAAAATCAACAATGCCCTATATTATACCTAACCACCAGAATCAACGCCGCATACCATAGAACATATTTTCAATTCCTGGGTGCACTACCCACTGGGAATTATGGAAATCCACTATCACATCTTTCCTAACTAATAACGGTACCACAAAACGATTCCGATAATATAGAATTCTCTCTGTGGGGAACGGCCACTCAGCAAGGACCTCCCCACCATAAAGAGAGTATCTACTTATATGAAACTCATCATCGAGATGCTATTCCTAAAGAATCATCTTGAGAAGAGCGGAGGTCAATTGAACACTAGCCAAAACAACCTATTCCCCTGATTCCTGAACTCCAATATGAAATTGTGCAAAAAGATCCATTAAGTTACACTCTTTCTATTATTCTTTCACGGCTTGGGCTGGAAGTTTCCTGATCAACACATCTGTAATGACATTCCATTTCCCCTAGGTTATAGGCTATTTCAAAGTCAAAATATTTTAGGTATTATATCCAACACTTCTAGTGGATATTCAAATATTTTTGAGAGAAGATATAACTCAAGCTATAATGGTCTAAATACATAGTAAACCTTTCTATAAAAAGGTAATTACACCAACTCTTAAGTGAATTCATCACGACTTCCATCTCTAGGTCATGGTTTAGATAATTCTTCTCATGTGGCCTAAGTTGCCGAGAGCCATACAAGATTACATGATAACCCTGTATAAGAATGCATCCCAAACCTGGACTTTATGAATCACAGAAGACCACATATCATGTCAGAACTCTAGAAGAGTCAATAACGAAATATTAGTCAAAAGACATTTCAGCTCGACAAAAGAACTCTCGCATTTCTCATCCCAAGAAAACTTTACTCACTTCTGAGTTAGAGAAGTCATCGGAGAATCCAACTTTGAGTAGTCCTTTACAAAAAAGAGATAATATCTAGATAAACCCAATAATCTCTGAATCTCAAAAAAATTTCATGGTTTCTCTCATGTGATAACAACTTTTACCATTTTAGGATCAAATGAAATACCATTTTCTAACACTACGTGTCCTAATAAATTCACTTCTCAAATCCAGAAATCACATTTCGATAGCTTGGAATAAGGTTGGATTTTTCTCAACAATTCTAGAAATACTCTAAAATGAAATACATGATCCTCTTAGGGCATAGAGTAAACAAAGATTTCATCCATAAATACTAGTACGAAAGTATCAATATACTCACAGAAAATTCTTTTCATTAAATCCATAAAGACTGTAGAAGCATTGGTTAGACCAAATGGAATGAAAAGGTACTCATAATGGTTATACCTACTATGAAATGAGGTTTTTCGAATGTCATATTATTTTATTCTCAACTGATGGTAACCAGATCAAATATCAATCTTTGAGAACCACTTTTCCCCTTTGAACCAGTCAAAAAGATCATCAATCCGTGGAAATAGATAATTATTATTTACTGTAATCCAATTGAGTTTTCAGTAATCAACACATAGGTGAAGTGTACTATCATCTTTCTTAGAAAAGAGAACCAGAACCATCCAAGGTGATACACTCAAGTGTATAAATCCTTTCTCTAAAAGATCATCCAACTGAGACTTCAACTCTTTCATTTCATCTGGCACTATATGGTAAGAAGGAATAGATAATGGTTGAGTACTAGACACTAAATTGATAAAAAAAGCTACCTACCTTACCGATATAATACTAGATAAGTTAGAAGGAAAATCATTGGGGAACTCAATGAAAAATAGAGGGAGATCATCACACAATGATTACCACTCCATATAAAAGGAGATCACAAATATTACCTTTTACAACTCTGGATAAGAAGGCCCAAATCTACTCAACATCGGGTCCCATTCTCCCTAAAAGATACGACACACCCCATCAGGTGTAGTAAAAGAGACCCATCGAAGATATCAATCAATATGAGCTTTATTAGCAATGATCCAATCCATCCTGAAAATTACATCAAGTGGTTTCATATCTAGAACCAAAAAATCCCAAGAAATATCAATATCTAATAAAGGGAAAACACAAGCAAGACTACAAAGACCATGATCTATCTTTATTCCTAGGGGTGTAGTGATATCCATCACATAAGACAAAATCTCTATAAGAATATTAAGAATATTGACAATAAGAGTCAAAATAAACAAATGAGATGCACCGGTATCAAATAAAACAATCACTAATGACGAAACTATAGTGATGGTTCCCCTTACAGTTGCTAGACCTATATTTACTTCCTCTGGAGACTCTTTCAGTACATGAAGAAGCTTTGTTCCAAATTTCTATGGATGGAACCCCTTTGTTCATGTATCATATGATTGCACTGTAATTTTATTAGGCAATGATGATCCCATGGCACTATGTGGAGTGAAATAGACATGGAAAAACTTTTGAAAGTGACCTAAGCATCTTTAGGAACCACATATCTTGGGTGCCTCAGTGCAAACTCATTTTGAGTGACCATGTTTTCCACACCGGTAACAAATCAAATGGCCTCTACTAGGAACTACAGGAGGTCTACAAAAAACTTTCTATTGATAACTACCACCAAAATCATCACAATTCCTCTTCACTTCATAGGAAATCATATAAATTCCATTGGGAGAAAAAGGAACTCCTATCAACCCTGACTTACCAACCAGGTCCATTTCAACCATCAACACTATATCCATCACATCAGCATAAGAAGACAAATTCAATAATAAAAACTATGAGCAAATATCAGATCGAAGTACGATATCAAAACATCGAGTCTTAATCTTCTCACTTGTCATAATCTCAGGTGCCAACTGCACAAGCTCAGTAAAGCGAGTTTCATATTCAGTCACAGTCCTGTCATCCTTCTTGAGTTTGAAAAAATCTATATCCTTGGAAAACACCATTGAATATGGATAGAAATGGCCAGTGAAAATAACTTTAAATTCCTTTCACTCTAATCCATTGTGCTTATTAAGCATCACCATTATGTATCACCATCTCCTGCTAGGTCCCTCTATCTTTAAGGTGACACATTTTACCTTGATTTCATCCGGAATCTCCAAGAAATCAAAAAAAAAGCTCGACATTAATTAACCAATCCTCAAACATTTTAGGATCATTAGAGCCTTGAAATTATGGTATATTTTGGTGAAGGAACTCCTAAGAATGAATCCTGAGGTTATCCCTATGATGTTCCATAGATGTATCCTAAATGAGAATGGGTGCGGGTGCCTGTACTAGAGCTTGGACTTCTTGTACAATATCCTCAACCATATTCTGGTCCACAAGAGAATTTTATCATTGTAGTTCATCAATAGTTTCCTCCTAGATCTGATTTACACATCTTCTCGGAGGCATGATGCTACACAACATCAGAAAAAATATTAAAGACATCATGTTAACACTCAAACATAGAAAAAGGGAAATTAATCCCATTATATAGACAAAAAGATTTGGATTTCAACCTATCCAAATAAATAGCAGGGAAAAAACTCAAAATAATCCTCAAGATGTCTCTCCCAAACCACCCCTGGTGACTTAAGGCTCATTACGGTGAGAGATAACCATACACTCAATCACAGCTACCTCCTAAGTTCCAACAAGATTTCAAAACTACAAACTAAAATCAATGAAATATGCTTAACCTACACCTTTGATTCCACTTTTTCATGAACCATCTCGAACACCCTGGTACCGTGACACTCGATCCAGAACTAACATATCCTAAAGTTCATTCCTGATCCCCACAGGTTGGTGATAAGTACCTGACATCAAACAATATGAAAGTGGGAATAAATTCTCCATAAACACAACGAAGGAAAGAGATACAAGTTAGTATGCATAAAATACAACTCCACAGGGAGAACTACTCCAAAATTAAAATAGGTATAAATAACCCAAGTCCCAATGGACATAGTATCTCAAATCCCAAAGATCAACAAAAACTACCACCTCCAAGTGGTGATTTCTCCTTGTTTGAACCAGATAGGAAGAAATCTAAAAATTCCTGAAGGTACAGGTAGGGTATGAGATAAAATCCTAATAGAGTATCAATAAGGATTCTATAAAAGATGCCACAATTATTAACCAAATAAATCTTTCAATTGTAAATAAATAGGAATGGTAGTGAAAAATAATATTTAAAACAAATCATGATTTAGATTTCAATTGATGTAAAACATTTCTAAAAAATGGCTTAATAATTTTTTTTATATAAAAAAGTTTATATAAATTCACAAGGAATGTGTAAAATAATTTACAAATAATGGAATATATATCAAAGAATTACCAATGAGAAACATGGTCATCTACCAAGAGGTACGATAGTTCCATGTTATGGGATCCTCACACACTTGAATAGGTGATCATGGAAATATGTGTACACACATCCCTCAAACACTGGTCAAAGAGGGTTCATCACCATCCCATTGGGGATGTGACCAGCTGCATATGTTTTGTTAGAGTTGTAAAGCATCAATATAGTGTCGTCCCAAATAAATCAATAACCACCTAGGATTTCATGCGCTCAAACAAAAATCAATAATGGTAAATTTATCTAAAAAATGTTCAAAATATAATTAACCAATTTTTCCATTTCAATATGCCAATTTCTATTTAAAAACCAAAACAGGTTTTTAATCAATTGATGTATTTTTCAAGGATAAAAGCAATGAGTTCTTATCCAAACAATTTAAATAAATTTAAAAAATCAACTTTACAATTAAAATTCCATAATTAAATGTCTTAATTTAATTTTCACAATTTTCCATCTAATTTCCACCAACACACACCAATTCAATGGAATTGGGGATTTCCCCAATTTTCATGCCAAATCAAAAACCAAATATAATTCAAATCCCCAATTCACTATAATTTGGTTTTTAATAAAATCAATTAAAAGATATTTAATTTAAATCAAGCAATTTAGGGTAAAATCAAGTGGCCGATCATAAATGAAACCACTTACCTCAGGATCACGGGATAATGAATCATAACGCCCACAATGAGAAACTCCAACAAAGAACGTCGGAAAATGATATTTGAGAATCAAACCTAGATTTAATATCTAAAACAATGGGGATTATATCCTTTAAAAACATGGATATATAACAAACCTTAAGGAGGAGAGAATAAGAGAGTGGGAGAGAAGGAACGGGGGAAGAATTCTTATAGGGGAAGGATCGAACGATGATCACCACACATTGATTCACTTCAAAAGGAGTTTAGAGGAGAAAAAATGGTTCCTTGAGAGATTCCAAGAAATAGGAAATAATTATAAGCTGAGTTAGTCCCAAGAAGGGGTCCAAATAGAGGTTTGGTAATTTTTAAAATAATTTTCAGAATAATAAAATCCCGTACACACGGTTAGCTGGGCAGGACCCCGCATTTTTTCAAACCGTGCGCCCTAGCCATGTTTTCCTATTAGTGGGGTTGAATGATTTCTCTTTGTTGGGTTCATGATTTGAAAAAATATACACTAACCATGAAAACCCCCACTTTTTGGGTTTGTATGATTTTCACTAGCAGGGCACACAGTTTGGGAAAACTGTGCGCCAACCATGCACAACCCAAGATCCCTTCAAAATTTCCAAAATTTTACCCGAAGCACCCTTAAATGAGACCCAAAAAAAGCATGATAAAAAAGAGGGGATGGGTAGTACCCAAAAACAACAACATGATGTTACATTATTAATAGAAAATGATTAATAATGATGCATTGTTAATAATTAATCAACAATATATAACTGAAAATTAATAGTCAATAACAATAATTTAATTAATATTAATTAATATTAATAATTCAAATGGTAATAATAAATAATCAAAACTAATAATTAATAATAAAAATAACTAATATTTCATAATCACTAATGTCACAATAGCCCAGATTTCACACTGATCTTGGAGAACCTTATAGGAATTTTAGAGGTTTAGGAAGAGTTTTTTGTTTTGTTTTAAATGATGGTTTAAAATGATACTTTGATTTTTGAAGTGATCTATAAATTTGGAAATAATATGTTTTTTTAAATAAAACCCATATTTTGAGTTTTGGTTGAAATTTGAAAAAAAATGGAATCATCCTTACATTATACTCCTTAGTCCAGAATTTTGTATGGATCATTTTATATTTTCATAAGAGTCATTGTCTCTATAAGGATATTTCCTTTTTCAAAATTCCTTTATGTAAGAGTTAAGAGAGTCTATAAGGATCATTTATGATCTTCGTAAGGATCATTATCACTATAAGGATCATCCATTTGTGAAATTTTATTTCTGTAACAGTTATTTTGATTTCTGTAAGAGTCATATGGGATTCCATAAGGATCAATTTTGATCTCTTTAAGGATCATTATCTCCATAAGGATCATCAATTTGTGAAATTTAATTACCATAAGAGTCATTTTGGGGATTCTATAAGAGTAATTTTTTGATTTCCATTAGGATCAATATCACTGTAAGGATCATTCCTTTACAACATCTCATTTTTTTGAGTCATTTTGGGGTTTTTGTAAGAGTCATTTTATGATATCTGTAAGGATCATTGTCTCTATAAGGATCATCCCTTTGTGAAATTTTATTTCTATAAGATCCATTCTAGTGTTTTCATAAAGATGATTTGATATTTACCATAAAGATTAATGATTTTCATAAGATTCATTTCTTCCCAACATATGAATCATTCCTTAGTGATTTTTTCCAGCATTCAATCTTCAGTCGGAATCATATTTTACAATTTTAAATGGAATTTAAAATTGTAAAAACCTTAAAAATAGGAATTTTGTTACATAAATAAAAACCCTTCACCTATATAAATTTTAAACCATTATTTTGGGGAGTTTTAATATTAATAATGGAAAGAAAATTAAAACTCATGATTATAAAGTGGGATTAAGGGAGGTTGACTGAGTTTAAAGAGAGTCCGAGAGAATTGCTACACATAATGGTATATGTTATTTAAAATTATAAAGTATCTATCTCTCCCACATTAATCTCTCATCAAAGTATTCTATTTCTTGAGACTGGATGATAAGGACTCCACTCCTTGATTTCAACGTGCCCATGTAATCAGTTTGGATTCACTTTTTCATGAGTTCTAGGCCAACGATCATCTCTCTCTTTCTACCCATATTTGTGCAGCATATCGTTGAAGCATCTATCAAGATAGAGGATTCAAGACACTCTCTTTTATGTAGTTAAAACTATGATATTATCATTCTTTTTTCCATCTGAGTAATAATCATAATTAACTTATAAAATATAAAAACTGGAATATTATAATGGAGGGGGAAGGAGTAATGCATGGGATTTACCTATTTATTAACATTTCGTGTGTTTTATTTCTATTAGTTTTGCTATTTTGAAATATTATTTCTTCTATAAAATATGATTGTCTTTTGTAATTTTTTTTAAGAACACCTTTCATAACATGTTAAATATTTAAATCAGGTAATGAAATGGATGCATGAAAAATCTAGAAATTATGATTGATGCTCATGTTGGCTTTAAATAAACTTCCTAAAAGGAAAGTCTTGAAAGTTAATTGCTCATGTGTTTTATATTAGATTTATTGTGTAATAGTTTTTTATTTTTATGTTTTCCTTTGACGTGTTTAAATGGTGTTGATTTGGGGACACTACAACTGGTTTTCCCTAGTTGGCATAAAAGAGGTGGTTATTGTGGTGGTAGTGGTGGTTGTTGGAATATGTCAAGGAGATTGTTGTGTGGTGGATGGTTGGTTGTTGTGGGGGTAAATTGTGGTTACTGGGTGGTATATAATTTGGTTGGGAGAAAATGATATGGTAATGGGTATGGGATATATTTAAATGAACTGTAGTTATTAATAGCTTGTATATGATTGAAAGGCATGGGTGAAAGAGTGAAATTAAGTGGGTGTTGGATTATGAATGATTTTTCGATAAATATGGTTAATTAATTTCATAATTAACTTAATATGGTTAGTAATGTTAAATATAATAATTACTAATTTATTGATTAAAGAGGAATCTACAGGTAATGTTGTGTTTTTTTATGGAATGGAGGGGCTGGTTGATTTGTAGAGTTGTCAGCAGTTGTTGTGGGGGAATGTGTTGGACACAGTAATGTTGTTCCAAAATATCCCATTTTATCCTATACTTTAATGATCACAAAAAAACATTCAATATTGTTTCAAATGATTTTTATTAAAGTATGAAAATGAATACTTAAAGTTATAAATATGTTTTTATAAGCTTTTAATTTTCAATTTGAAGTTTTCTTTTAAGTATTGAAGTCATACATTCAAGTTATGTGAAGCTTTAAAGTTTTATAGTTAAGATTTATGATCATTTGAAGTATGAGGGAAATTATAATTTTTAGAAATTTTTCTATGTCTAGAAGTATTACTATCAGAACAAGATTTATACTCAAGACTTATGATCAGTTAAAGTTTTACATTCTAGAATTATAATCAATAAAAGACTTATGGCTAGAAAGAATCCATGCGCCAAAGCTCTATGCTAATGTATTTCATTTGAGAAAAGCTTTATGATCACAAGAAAGCCTTATTTTCAAGAAAGTTTTATGATAAAAAATAAAGACATCAAAGACTTATGATCAGATTCTAAGGTCTTATAATCTTATAAATGTATTATTCTTAGAGAAAGTTATGAGTTTTTTATAAAGTCTTATGATACCCAGAAAATTCATAATATCAAGTGAAGGATTATGATCAGGAGACTTATGATACTAAAGACTCACGATGTAAGATATCTTTAAGTAAATTTAAGGTATTTTGTTACTGTTCCAAGGTGATTTATTACCAATAAAGTATACAAAGAGAATTACACTCATACTTTAAGTTTTATCAAAATTAGTGACATCTAAATAAGGAAAATCCAAATTAATTAAAGATGATATTTCCAAGAGGTGTAAATCTTCTAGGAAGATGAAAGATACACTGGCACATACTATATTTTTTCTATTTCTAGATAAAGTCACATGAAAAAGTACAAAAGAATTAATTTCTATTTATTATATTCTATAATATTAACATTTGAATTAATATAGATGATTCAAATTAAAAAATATAGTATTATGAATAAAAAATAGCTCTGAGGCAAGTTGGCATACTCATAGAAAGCGTGTGTATAATCTATTTTTCAAGACATTATTATTTCAAATATAAGATCAATAATTTGTTTCTATAGTGTGATTTATAGTTACATATACAAAAAATGATCATATTTTAGAGATTCTCTAACATGTTCACTAATTCTATGGAATATTTATTCATAAATTGTTAGTTACTGCTTGCAATTGTGTACCAAACCCATAATCTTATTACTCATCTATTTTTGTAATATTTAGACTCATTTTTCTAAGTTTGTAAAATCTTAGGAGAGGTATTGTAAAAAGAGAATACCCAGCTTAAATCTCTCAATACATTTTGTATAAAGTTTCAATTTATTTCACTCAATTGTAGAGGTCCCTGGGAAAATGACTTGTATAGTTAAAATCACCAATCTTAAGGAGTGGAGCATTGATGGAGTGGGATAGGGGATCTTTGTATCCTAAAAAACTATAGATATTCTATGTCCCACTCTTTCGGTACTGTTTTCTTTATATAATTATTTTATAATTCAGATATTTTCACATATATGTTTGTGTTTTCAATAGGGTGGTTTTAAATTGGAGAAAATTTTACGAACTCAATTCACTCCCCTCTTGAGTCATTGTTTAACTCTATATGGGACAAAAAATGGTGGATATGTGATGATGATATTGGGTTGTTATGGTATTATTTTGATAAAACCATTTAGGGAGAGATTGAGTGTTTGTCTAGGATATATAAAATTTATTTCCTTGTGATTTCATATCCACCCCACCCAAGTTGGATTTCCTTAACAACACCCACATTTTTTTTGGGTTTTAGGTGTTTTCCACAATATCCATATTTGTGAGGGAACAAATGACTAACTAATTAATCTTCCACACTATCTCTTTTGGAGGTTGTTATGCATGGGATATGATGAACAATTTAAAATTTACATTATTTTTTAGCGTATCTAAATTTTAATTTTAAGAGAAAATTGAATTAAGGATTTTCAGTGGAAATTTTCACTGGGAACTTCTAGTGGCAGTTTTCACTGGGAATTTTCATAGGAAATGCATAGTTCAATTTTTTAGTGAAAAGTAAAATTATTTATATGTTAATATATTTGAACTAAAAAATTGAGCATGGATTTATTTTATAAATTTTTCAATCAAATTTTTGGTATAATTACAATAAAAATCAAATGGAAATTTTTAATGGAAATTTAAACCAAACTTTTATAGAGGAAATCTGCAATAAAAGTTTTTCATGCAAATTTTCAATGAAAATTTCTAGTGAAAATTTACATTTTTTATATATGTATTAATATATATTTATTTTATATTTAATTTTTGATAATTTAATTTTTTTATTCACATTTTAATATATCTACATTATAATTTTATGTGAAAATTGAACAGAAAATTTCCAGTGAAAATTTGCACTGCAAATTTCCAGTGGAAGTTTTCCCTGAAAATTTCCATAGAAAATTTATAGTTCAAAATTTCAGTGTAAAATTAAATTATTTATTTATGTGTTAGTATATTTAAATTGAAAATTTAAGCATTCATTTATTTTATAATTTTTAATAAATTTTTAATTATAATTATAACAAAAATAAAGTGAAATTTTACACTAGAAATTGAGATTCAAATTAATTTTCCAGTGAATGTTTTTTGTAGAAAATTTCAATGAAAATTTTCAGTGAAAATTTACATTTTATATTTATGTATTAATATATTTTCATTTTAATTTTAAGTGAAAATTTGAAGTGTAAATTTTTTATGGAAATTTGTGCATGAAATTTCCAATATAAATTTACATAAGAAATTTCCAGTGGAAAATTTCAATGAATTTTTTCTATTTATATATAATAAATAATATATATTATTTTTATATGTAATAAATATGTTATATAAATTTATATATTAAATAATATATTTTTTTATATGTATATGTAATAAATATTATATATATTATTTGTAGCATTAAAGAGAGGTGCGAAAGTATAATTATCCAAAAATTGGTTTGGATGGTTAGGTTAAAGGGCTCACTTGAGAGGATATTAGTCCCCCCAACCTCACATCCCACTCATCATCATCATCATCATCATCATTATATGTTATAGTTATTATTTTTATTCTTATATTAATATGATTATTTTCATGACACATTATTAATAGTACATGATTAATATAAAATATTACATAATCTATTTTAGTACTTCATTGCTAATTAATAATTAAAAATGTTTAGGATGATAATTACAGAGTTACAAAGAAAACACACAACACACACATATAAAAAGATGAGAAGACTTGAACTCGAGACCTCCTCGACATCTCGACAGAGTTGCTACCACTGAGTCGTGCTCTAGGGTCATCATTAATAATTAATAGTAATATAATAGTTATAATTATTATTAATAATAAACTATTAATAATTAATACTTAATAATATTAATATAATTAATATTTATGACCATTAATTTAATTTAAATGACAATAAAAATTAATCATAATTAATAATTATTATTAGTAATAAAAAATTTATAAATACTAATGTAATACTTAATGTAATATTAAATTAATGATAATTATTAATAATAGATTCATAATAACAATGAATTAATAATAATTGTGCACCAAATATAATAATAAAAATAATTCATTAATAATAATAACTAATGTTATGATTATTAATAAAAAATAATAATAATCAATAACTAATAACAACAAACTATCAATAATGTAATTAATAATAACAAGTAATAAAAATTTAACAATAATATATTAGGGATATTAACACATTATTTAAAAAATTAAATAATTTTTTTTGTCTTTTATATTTATAACACACACATATATAACAACATTATAAAAAACATTTAACTATTATTATATTTGGAATTAATTTTATTAAAGAATTTCAAAAATATGATCTAAAATAACATTGCAACCACATTTTTATAAGGGAGTGGTATTTGAAATAGTTTCAAAATTACTGATGTGTGGTTTAGGTTCCAGTTTTACAGTGTCAAAATAAAAACATGTTACTAATAATAACACATTATTTATAATAAATGATTAATAACGATGCATTGTTAATAATTAATCAACAATAAATCACTAACAATTAATAGTCAACAACAATAAATTAATTAATATTAATTAATATTAATATTGAAAATGGTAATAATTAATAATCATAATTAATAACTAATAATAATAATAACTAATATTTCATAATCATTAATGTCGCAAGAGCCCAAATTTTTCCTCAAGCTCGGAGAACCTTATAGCGAGTTTATAGGTTTGGGAAGAGTTTTTGTTTGTTTTAAATGTTTTTTTAAAATGATACTTTGATTTTTGAATATATCTTTAAATTTGTAAATAATCTATTTTTTTAAATAAAACCCAAATTTTGAGTTTTGGTTGAAACTTGACAAAATATGGAATCATCCTTATATTATAAGCCTCAGTCTGGAATTCTATATGGATCATTTTGTAGTTTTGTAAGAGTCATTGTCTCTGTAAGGATCATTCCTTTATCAAAATTATATTCTGTAAGGGTCAAGGGATTCTGTAAGTATCATTTGTGATCATTGGAAAGGATCATTATCACCGTAAAGATAATCCCTTTGTGAAATTTTATTTTCATAATAATTATTTCCATTTCTGTAAGAGTCATGGGATTCTGTAAGGATTAGTTTTGATCTCTTTAAGGTTCATTACCTCTGTAAGGGTCATCACTTTGTGAAATTTCATTTATATTAGTCATTTTGGGGATTCCATAAGAGTCATTTTGTAATTTACATAAGGATCATAGTCAGTGTAAGGATCATTATTTTACAAAATCTCATTTTCATGAGTCATTTTGTGGTTTCTATAAGAGTCATTTTATGATCTCTTCAAGGATCATTGTCACTGTAAGGATCATCCCTTTCTAAAATTTCATTTCTCTAAGATCCATTCTAGTGTTTTTGTAAATATAATTAGATATTAACATAATGATTAATGATTTCCATAAGATTCATTTCTCCCTAACATATGAATCATTCCTTATCAATTTTTCCAACATTCTATCTTCAATAAAAATCATATTTTACAATTTAAAATGGAATTTTAAATTGTAAAACCTTTAAAAATCTAGATTTTGTTATGTAAATAAAAATAATTCACTTATAGAAAATTTAAACCATTATTTTGGGGAGTTTGAATATTAATAATGTAAAGATAATTAAAATGCATGATTATAAGGGGGGATTAAAGGAGGTTGACCAAGTTTAAAGAGGAGAGTTTGAGAGAATTTCCACACATCAAGGTATTTTTTATTTAAAATTAGGAAGACTCTCTCTCTCTCTCTATCTCTTCAAAGTATTCTGTTTCTTGAGGATAAATGACTAGGACTCTAATTCTTGATTTCTACATGCCTATACTATAACATCACTGACCCGATAGCCACTATATTTGGTGCCCTGAGACGGGTTGTCACATGAAATTAGGCGTGCCTCCCCATACTCCAGAGGCTTCCAACTAGCAGCACAGATCTGTAGAGATATGTTGGGGAGACTATACCTTATTATCAGAGTAATACCACAACTGAAATAATATCAATAGATAAAATAAACAGTCAGATCCATAATGGACAACATATAAAAAAAACCAATAAGCAACCAAGTAGCTCATGCTATAACAATATGATGAATACACTACATTTCAAACAGTCATACAGATAAAATATCCAGCACCAATGCCCGTGGGGAACAGGTGAGTTGGTTAAAGGTGGTGGCATCCTGACCCTAAGGTTCTGGGTTCGAGTCATCACAAGGAAACACACACTATATGCTAAAAAACCTCTCGTGGGCCCCTCTACCCCATTGGGAACTAGCCTAAGCCCAAGGGTTGACCACCTTGGGCCTCGCTGGGGATGTGCGGCATGCAGGTGGGGAGGCCACCCCAATACCTCATTACCCAACAACACATTTTCCACTTCGGTGGTGGTGCAGTGGTGAAGGAGAGTGGCACATCCACGACGTTCTTTGGTAGGTTCAAGTTTTGAATCATGGGAGTCCGCTTTCGGGGCGAGCCTCTCCCCCGGGATCTACCCGCCTTACCGGGTCACCCGGTCTCTTCTGGGTGGGAAAAATGAGGCGTGGTCCAATCGCTGACAGATCACTTGACGGACCATCACTCCCGGGCCTTCACCCTCTGGGAAGCTCTACCATCTCAGCTGGAAATGACTCCTTCCCTGGCTGGGGCACTACCTCATGGGAGTGACCTCTTCGTGGGGGAGGGGGTTTTCCATGTGTGGAGGGTTCTAAAAGGCCACATAGGGGAATTCCCCTTTTAAAGAAAAAAAATATCTAGCACCAAAACCAAAAATATCCTGAAAATAGACCCAAGTCCTAACCTAGTCTTAACCTCCCATTCTCCAACCAAATAGTCTAAGTATAAACCATACACTAGGTCCCTATCCTAAACCTATACTTGAAAACAAGTATCATATTCTAGGGTGCCCAAGTTCTATGGAGACCCAAGCAGGGTGTGAGTACAACTCAGTAGGCCACCAATAATGGTGTCTAAATAAATAACTGGTTTATAAAATAGTGTATGCAGATAAGAAAGTGTAATAAATAAGAAAGAAAACTAATAGAACATGTCTCACAATTAATAAATCATAGATAAACATTTTATCCATTAAGTTCTCTAGGTTCAACCAACTAACTAAACTTTCTCCAGTCGTGTTGGGAGCCTAATCCCTAACATAAGGGGTTACAAACTTTTATTCACAAGGGGTAATTCACTAACCAAACCAATCCATTAATCATTTCACCTTATAGCCTCATTCCGATAATCAATCCATGTTCAAACATTTGGGGAGAATAGATCCTTATTTTGACATCCTAAACCATGCCATGACCATACGTTTGGGAAGCATAGATCCTTAGTTTGACATACCAAACCATGAAACACAATGGTGGGCCTAGAACATCAGTCTATACCATCCCAAACAAGGATACTCAATCCATAATTTAGGAGTATAGAGCCTCAATCTAACATCCTAACTTAAAAATTCATTGGTGGGGACTAGATCATCATTCAGGCCCAACCCAAATAAGGAGCCTCAGTCCAAAATTTTGGAGAATAGATCCTCATTATGACATCCTAACTCAATAAATTACCACTAATCCATGTGTATATGCTTCATTAACCACTTAATATATTTAATATTTACATGACTTAACCCATTTCAATACATATACCATTTACAAACCACAACTCATTAAACAAATATACCACTTACATGCCTTAACCCATTATCACACTTATTATTTATCAACCTTAACTAATAAAATTCTTTAATATTAAACCAAATTCCCCTTATTTAATATTAAAAACTAGGAAAAAATTAACCTCAATTTCATTTCACAATTCATGATAACCCATGAGTCAAATTACTCCTTTTAAAATCATATTGAATCCACCCCTTTAAAATAAGGGTCATCCTCTCTGAAAGACTAAACCATGCCACAAGGAATCCATTTCCATTTACAACCATTTCAAATAACCATTAAATAATTTTCACCAAAAAGGAAAACCACAACCACATTTCAAATCCTTATTTGAAATCTATAAATAAAACCCTTTTCTAAATCACTTTGAGGCAAGCACCTCCTTTTAAAACATTGTCCACTTTCAAAACATCATATTCTTCTTTCAAAAACCATAACTGGATCAAACCTAAAATACATCATTCAAACTATTTAAAAACCCCATTAGGAATCTCACAAAACAAGCATGAAAACACTTCAATTTCCCCTTTTAACTATACCCATAAACCAATTTAATGATCACGACTTATTCATTTTCAGAATTTCCCTATCTCAATGTTTTCCCATTCGACTCACCCCTTTCCAAGAGTTTAACATAACACATGGGTAGCCCTAAGTCCCATCTCAAATCATCAATGGAACCAATGGGTTCCATAAAGTATTCCTCACCTCACACTAAGTTCCAAATTGCCTTCCATATCCAAAGACAGAAAAACACAGCAAAGCAGTACATTAGCACAACCGCATACACATATTAAATATTGACACTATGGGAAAAATATTTATGACCACATACCTCATGATCGTGGGTGATTACTTTCCCAACTATAACCCTTGATTTGAACCAACTTGGACTCAAACACTAATATGAATAACACCCTAAAAAAATAAGGGTTTAGAGATTTGGAAGGAGAGGAAACTACATACCAAGACTCTTCCAAAAAATGGAAGTAAACTGAGTTGAAGACATAATCAGAACTTAAATTCTCACTAAAAAACACTCCAAATGCATAATAATCAAAGGAGAACCATACCTTGGAAGAATAAGAGGGTTTGGTTTATCAACAAAAATGCTGGAGGAGGAATGGGGGATAAATTCTGGTTAGAACCCTTAAAGAATGAGGGGAAAAAAATCAGAATTTCCCACTTTTTAAGGGCCGCACGGTTGGCCAAACCATGTGCCAACCATGAAATCAATTTTTCCAAGATGGGCTAGGGAACATGGTTTTCTAGTGGCATATGTAAGATTTGGAAAACCATGTGGTGCTCGGGTGCCAAACTCTATCCAAGATGAGGCCTGGACACATGGTTTCCTTGGCCAGGCATACAATTAGTACTAACCATGAACCAACCACAAAATTCACACTATTTGGCCTCTTTTATCCTCATTTCATGTATAAAACCCTTGGGACACCCTCGAGGCACCTCATATTCTCGAAAACCAAACCTTTTATCAGAACAAAGGGAGTTATACCAAAATTTTAAACAAGTACATAGCTCCACAAAAGGTCAGGACCTTAAAAACTCCCCACATTATAATGGATAGTCCTCAATTAATACTCCCCATGAATCACTAAGCTTTTAATACAAAATTTAGGTCTATAGGAACCACTTATAAACCTTATTATCCCAAGTTTCCTCCTATACATGGCTATCCTGTCACCACACTCAGACCAATAAATAGTCTTATCCTAAAGGAACCCCCCAGTGATTCAAAATCATGAACCTAATGCTCCTCAAAGGACACATAAATCTCAAATCCAATACCAACCATAAGAACCCCATAGAGAATCCAAGGAAACATTACATACATCATGATATATGAATACATCACACATATCATCATACCACCATGGAAGAGCCAATCAACACTCTAAGAGACCAATCCTCTCCACAACTCATGGACTAAATCACATGGTTCCATCTCCCCCACTTATTTTAAAGATATAACAGTGAACCAAGCCCAGAGTCATCTAAAGAAACATACAATTTTACCACCATGATTTTTCAACCAACTTCGATCTACAACTGAAGGCCCACAACCTCATTCCACATACAAACATCCAAAACCCAACCCTAGAATAACTCCCATCTCAGGGTACTCAGCTGGTCAAAATTCAATCCATCACCCATCATCAAACCAAAACACCAAGATGGATCTTACATGATCCCATCAAATCCAAAACACTGATCACATCATCAACCGTCCACTTTCTCACTATGGTACTCCACAATATATTCTTTATCTCACCCCCACTATCTTTTGGTATTTGGATCTTCCCCATTAAAAAAGACCACTAGATACTCATCTCAACTTCCACAACATACCTGACATGTTTTCCAACTCACCACGACCAACATTTACAAGAACACCATCCAACATTAGCATCCAAACTTTCTATAAAAACCACTTGGATCAGACATTCACCCACCCTATCATTCATTTACTAAGAACAAATTGACCTCTATCAAGTTCATATTCATTTATATGAAATTATTACCAATAAAAAATTGAACTAGAGGTGGACTATACTTATAACCCCTTTTCACTTAAGGCATACCACCATAATCCGATAGACTTACCAGAGTCATTTCCTAACTTCCAGTGAAACTATATTGCCAAGTTATCCAATACTCTCCAAGACATCATCACACTCCACCACACCCATCCACATTCTTAACACAAGCACCTACATCATCCTTACATCAATTAAATATGGATAGGTTTTTTTCCCCAAAACCCATTTCCATTTTGAAACATACATAACATTATGAAACATCCACTGAAGTTGCCTTCACACTTATAAACATTCCAAGGTCACCCAAACATACCAACCCAAGTCCATGCCTGAAATCCAATGAGGTTCTAACACCCAACCTCCATTTCCATCAATCATTGTAATGGATTATCACATCCATCAATGAATCTAACACAAGTATATCATATTTATTTTAGAACCACCCTGATCCCAAAGACAACACATGGCTCAATCAACCATGACATCCAGGGACTATTTGGGCTTTCCCTAGGAATCTAAACATGTAACTCATAGAGTTCTCATTGGAAATCCAATGCCACCACAAACAATATATGGTATTATCTACACATACATGAATCACATACCTCTCCCCACCTTGGGAGTGTTTTTGTAATTTTTTTCCATAAGAAATTCCAACCACTACAGATCATGCTTCAATCACAAGTTGAACCTCAAAACTTAGATGTGTCCATCTAACTTTTTATAGAACAACCAAATAACATCAACCACTACCCATTCCCAGATTCCAAGAATAGAACCCATAATTTTCATCAACATCCAATCCATCCCAAGAACCTTAACTATAAACGATCTATGGAGTAGTTCTTACCATCCATCTCCACACATACTGCTCCATGAGCGTAACCTCCAAGAGTCCCCATATCCAATCAAAACAAATTTTGGTAGTTAGGTGTAATGATATAGATCTCTCAGCATATTTGAGATGATGTCAAGATATTGGGCATGATAGTTAATAGATAAAATTATACTAAGAAGTCTTTGATAAACACCACCATAATTTAAGCATCACAGATGTCACCCCCCAATATAGGGACACCTTAACCTATCAAAATACTCAGGATTTCTTTCCCACCAACATCTCATTAGTACCTCGACACCAAAACTCAAGTGGGATCACCAACCGAACTCACCATCACTTCACGACTCTCTAATAAGAAGCCATGAACCAACACAACCTATGGAAATACCACTGCCACATCTCTTCAGTTATTCCAGCATGACCTTGGTGATTCACAAAAGAAACATAATGATCAAAAACCAATCGGTCCCTCACATAACCAGTGATTACCACTTTTTTTTCACATAAAAAAACAGATGCTTACCCCAATACACCTATCCACCCATCCCAAACGGTGTCATACCTTCCAGCACGTGCCCACATTTGGACCTCATTAGAGCCCTCTATGTCTTTCACTTTCCTATGACCAAAAACTGAACCCAAATCTATATCACATGAGCCATACATTACCAGAGTTAGGTCCAAATGCCTGCTCAAACCAATCTCCATGCCTCCTGGTCCATCAAACTCATCAAACTCAAGGTATTCTCTATGTTATCATTCAACAACCCAAAAATTCACACAAAAATCCCAAAAATGTGACCACCCCTCACCCCGAGTGTCACTTCTATAACAAAACTTTCCATACACTCTTTGTTCACCTCTTCCTTGTCTATCCAAAATCAACATCTAGTACTTCATTAAACATTACCTAAACCATCGGGTCAGATATCCCAACGACCCTAACCTTCAAAACCAACTTCACAACAAACCAAAAGCAATCCGGTGCCTCCCTGAGAAAGAATACAATGTGTAACCAGGAACTTTTACTAAAATTAGATGGAACCAACCATGCATTGATTACACTTCTAAAGAAACCACCCATGACTCACATTCCAAGGAACCAACATCACTAGGCCAACCCTCCTTGAGGTTACCCATGATCTTTCCCAAAACTTTTGTCTCATATCAACAACTCAAGTGGCATCTCCAAAACTATTTAATTTTCTACTTATCCCTCTAGGATAAACCCACAATAGACCTTACTCTATGTGCGCCACTATCAAAGCCCAAAAACATCCACCTATGCCTCATGCACATAAAATCACTAGAAACCCTGAATAACCTCTATCATAGGTCACCTAAATATTAAAATGATACCAACTCCCTAAACTAGAGTCACATCAAGAAAATTACACTACCTCTCTCTATAAATAAAACACATAAAACCTCTACAGGTCGCTACTCATGGGAGACACTCCTTCCCCCGTTCCAAAACACACTACATCTAACACACCTAATAAATTTTTTTCTCTAGGTTTAACCTTAGGATAGCAGTACACACATGTAAAAACTAAAATCCAAACACCCACTCTAGGGTCCAAAACATATCTCTCATAATCACAGCCCAAAAAGGTCACCACAACCTAGGTACCATCATTAGGGTTCAACATACAACCCACACAATCAAAAACCACAAGGGTTACAACACTCACATTACTAGAAAACATCTCACAACCCAAATGACACAACCATAATGATAGTAAAATAAGAAAATCTCTTTTACCATAAATCAAATCCCACAAAACCCCATGACCCATAACCAAGGTCACAAAATAGGGCACCCTCACTTCCAAAACCACCCATACACAGGGTCCGGTCACAATACTAGGGATAATCACCATAGGTGTCCATAAAATTTACCCCATTTCACTTTATTCTTTGATCAACTTTATCATTTTAAATCCCAGAAATTCAGATTTCAAAACTTCCCATTTTAAAACCCCATAGATTTACACTTTCCAAAATATTTTTATTAACTAACATTTTAAAAATCCATGCCTTAATCAAATTCACATTTAAAAACATTTTCATTAACAATAATTTCAAGAAAGATCAATATGTATAATCCATAGGCAAAAAATTACACTACCAGCATGTTAATCTCATGGAATTGTCAATCATAGACAACATACAGATGAACTATGAATCTTATGTTCCTGGAATGATATATGGACTCACACACCCTATATTTTCATACCAGGACAAGGGATAAGGCCTCATAAACCAATAAAATAACATCCAAGTGCACTACTCGAGGTGAAAATATAAACCAACTATAAAATCACAAAATAGAACATAATTTCCCACCCTTGGAAATTTGGGGTTTTCCCTTGTATGTGGGGCTGCAGGCACCCAGAAACAAGATCATTACCAAGGCCCAACTAGATCTTAGTATATTATCTACCATGAACCAAATAGTAAGACCAAATACAATTCTCATATACTATTTTTTAATGTCCCCATTTCGGGAGCCACTATATATGGTGCCCTGAGTTGGGTCATCACATGACCTCAAGAATGCCTCCTTGTATGCCAGAGGCTGTTGAATAGTAGCAAAAATCTATAGAGATATGTTGGGGAGACTATACCCACTTATTAGAGTACTACCACAATAGAAATAATATCAACAGATAAAAGAACCAATTAGAACCATAATGGAAAACATACAAAAAAACCACTAAGTAACCAAGTAGCCCATGTTATAACAATATCATGATTACACTACATGTCAAACAGACATACAAACAAAACATCTAAATCCAAAACTAAAAATATTCAGAACAAAGACCTGAGTCCCAACGCTTTCTTGACCTCCCATGTTCCAACCAAACTACCCATGTATGAACCATACACCAGGTCCCAATCCTGGACTTGTACCTGAAAACAAGTAGAATATTCTTGGGTACCCAAGTGCCATGGAGGCCCGGGCAAGGTGTGAGTACAAATCAGTAGGCCACCACCAATGGTGTTTAAAGAAATAACCAATCTATACAATAGTGTATTCATATAATCAAGTGAAATAAATAAGCAAGACAATAAAATAAATATGTATCACAATTAAGCAATCATAGATAACTATTTTATCCATTAAGTTCTTTAGGGTCAACCAACCAACTAAAAATTATCCAATAATGTCAGGAGCCTAATCCCTAACATAAGTGGTTACATACTTTTATTTACAAGGGGGGATTAACTAACCAAAAAAATCTATTCATAATATCACCTTGGAGCCTCAGCTTGATAATCAAGACCTGTTAACATGTTTGGGAATCATAGAGCCTCAGTCCGACATCCCAAACCATGCCATGCCCATACGTTTTGGAATCATGGAGCCTCAGTCTAACATCTCAAACCATGAAACACATTGTTGAGCCTAGATAATAAGTCTGGACCATCCTAAACAAGGATCCTCAGTCTATAAGTTAGAAGTATATAGCCTCAGTCTAACATCCTAACTCAAAAATTCATCAGTGGGGCCTAGAACATCAATCCGACCCAACCCAAAAAAGGAACCTCAATCCACAAGTTAGGATCATTGATCCTCAATTTGACACCCTAACTCAAGAAATTACCACTAATCCATGTACACATGATTATTTAACCATTTAATATATTTAACATTTACACACCTTAACCCATTTCAATACAAATACCATTTAAAAACCATAACTCACTAAACACATATACCACTTACATGCCTTAACCCATTATCACACTTACCATTTATCAACCATAACTCACCAAACACATTCACATTAATCCAAATTCCCCCTTATTCTATATTAAAAACTAGGTAACAATTAACCTCAATTTTATTTCAAAATTCACGATAAACCACAAGTAAAATTAGAAAATTTAAAATCATCTTGAATCCACCCCTTTAAAACATGAGTATTCATCTTTGAAAGAATAAAACATTCCCCAAGGCATCCATTCCCATTTACAACCATTTAAAATAACCATTAAATAATTTTCACCAAAAAGGGGAGCCACACCCTCATTACAAATCCTCATTTTAAATTTATAAAGAAAACCACTTTCTAAATCATTTTGAAAACAACACATACTTTTAAAACATTTCACACTTTCAAAAAATCATATTCTTATTTTAAAAACCATAATTGGATCAAACCCAAAATACATCAATCAAACCTTTTCAAAATCCACTTAGGAATTTAAAAAAACTATAATGAAAACATTTCAATTGACCCTTTTTAACCATACCTATAAACCAATTTAACCATCACAACTTGTACATTTTCATAATTTTCTTATCTCAACCTTTACCCATTCAAATCACTCCTTTACAAGGGTTTTGAATACCCCGTGGGTAGCCCTAAGTCCCATATCAAATCATCAATGAACCTAGTGGGGTTTATATAGGGTTTGACACCTCAAACTAAGGCCCAAATTACCTTCCTTAGGCAGAGACACAAAAAACACAACAAATAAGTACATTGGCATAACAACATACGCATATTAAACATTGAGACTATGGGAAAAAAATATTTAAGACCACCTACCTCATGCTCATGGTTGATTACTTTCCCAACCGAAACCCTTGATTTGAACCAACCTGGCCTCAAATACTAAGATTAATAACACTCAATAAAAACAAGGGTTTATAGATTCAAAAGGACAGGAAACCACATACCAGGACTCTTCCATAAAATGGAAGGAAATGAAGTTTAAGACTTACCTAGAGCTTTGATTCACACTAAAAAACAATAAAAATACCTAATAATTGAAGGAGAATTATCCCTTGGAAGATTAGGAGGGTTTGGTTCGTCACCCAAGCCATTTGAGGAGGAATTATAAAGAAATTTAGGTTATAACCCTTAAAGTCTAAGGAAAAAAAATCAGAAATTCCCACTTTTTAAGGGCCACATGGTTTGGCCGCAAGGTTGGCCAAACTGTGTGATAATCGTGAGGATACCTATATCCAAGAGGATATTAGTAGTACACTTTTATGGGGGCATACACATGTTTTTGAAAACCATGAGGCACCATTTCTCTATCCTCTATTTGAGAGGAGGCCTGGTCATATGATTTTCCTGGCCAGACACAAAGTTAGTACTAACCATGTGCCAACCATGAACTGCACACTGTTTGGCCTATTTTCTCTTCCTTTCATGTACCAAACCCTTATGAAACCATAAGGTAACTCATATTCTTGTAAACCAAACCTTTTATCAAAATAAAGGGAGTTAAACCAAAATTTTAAACTAGTATGTACCTCCATGAAAGGTTGGGATCTTACAACCTCCCCACCTTATAAAAGACCATCCTTGAGTTTTACTCACCATGCATCACCAATACTTCAAAACAAAAGGTTGGTCCATGGGTCCCAACTATCAAACTTCTTCTCCTAAGTTTCCTCATGGACATGGCTATGCAATCACTACACTTAGACTAATAAATAGTCTTATCTCAAAAGAATCCCTCCCTATGATTCACAATCATGAACCCAATGCTCCTAAAAGGATGAAACAATCTAAAATCCAACATCAACCACAATAACCCCATATAGAAGCAAAGTAAACACTACATACATCACAACATAAGGAAACATCACACATAGCATCATACTACCGTGGAAGATCCAATTGACACTTTAACAGCCTGATCCTCTCCGCAACTCATGGACCAAATCACTTGGTGCCATATTACCCGCTTCTTTAAAAGCTAGAATGGTGACCCAAGACTAGATTCATCCAAAGGAACATATGGTTTTCCCTCCATGATCTTAAAAAAAACCAATCCAAAACTTAAGGCCCACGAACTTGTTCCACATCCAAACATCCAGAACACAATTGAAGCATAACTCCCATCTTAGGGCACTCAAATGGACAAAACTTGAGCCATCACCCATCATCAAACACTACAACAACCGCAACCCTTATAGGAGGTTTTTTTCCCATTTAGCGGCGGTTTAAACCGCCGCTAAATGGGTTGGCGGCGGTTTACAAAAACCGCCGCTAAACTTGGCGTCAGAAATCTTTTAGCGGCAGTTTTTTCTATTTCGCGGCGGTTTAAAAAATGTGTCATAGATGCCTCATTTCCCGGAGGTTTCTCTCAATTTAGCGGCGGTTTTCTGGGTCTGCCAAATTTTTTTATTTGCGGCGATTTTAACCGCCGCAAAATTATGCCGTTTGATGCGCCTATTTTGCGGCGGTAAAAACCGCCACTAAATATACCGCCGCTAAATGCTACCAAGTATGGCATTAGCGGCGGTTAAAACCGCTGCTAAATGCTGAACTGGAAAAAAAAAATAATTTTGGTTCTACTGCACCACTGCCCTGAAAAATAAATCAAACCAGAATATAGAGATCACCTAGGTTTCATGGGGATCTCGACCCCCTTCTTGGTAGTGTAGGATAGTGTTATAATAAATAGAGAAACAACATACAATAATTAAATCAACAATAAATGAAAGACAAAGCATTGGATGAATAATATAAACTAAATATAAAAGTCCAATGACAATTTACAACCATGAATTCATGTCCAGATGAAGATAAAAAACTAAAAAATAGTATACATATAGAAGGTAGCATGATACACATATCACAACCTAAACCACAATTCCTTCCTCTATGAAATCCCGTGTTTACCACAAGCACATTCACATAAGCCCATACCTGACTTTCAATGAAATTTCTTAGCCATTCCATCACCTAACCATTTAATACATTGTTCCCCAGCATGAACAAGGGTGGAAGCTAGATCCATCCCACTATAATCATTACCCTTTAAACATCACCTTTGAGTCCGATGATAAGTTTGGGATAAAATAATATCATTAAGTTAGAGTCCAAGTAACTATCCCTAGGTAGTCCATAATCCAAGTTTACAAGTGAGATATTAGTAAAAGACCAAAACATCCACATAAGATCATTGACTGAGCCTAGAATGACATTCATCTAGTGATCAAGTCGAAGGAAACAGTTGGTGTCCAAAAGTCTGTCCAAGGCATTCCTACACAGGAACTCAGGTATCACACAAGAACTAACCATGCCTCAACAAAAACCATGCATCCCGCATGAAACATTGATAAAACCTATTTATTAAAAATAAATAACACTTGATAGCTTTAGCTCGGTATATAACCGATGCTCTCTTAGTGCATCGAGGATGACGTAAAGATAGGGGAAATGCTCGTTTCTAAGCAAGAGTACACTAAGAGAGTATAAATATTATCAGAAGATTGGAGACACTTCCATCACCTCTAAGACACTTCCATCACTTCTACTACCTAGAAAGACATTTTTACTATATCTGACACGATGTTCCCCAAATTAGGAGTGTCCAAGTCATGAAAAGAAGAGATAGACCAACTGCTCATAAGAGAACTAGGTTAGATTCACCTTAATCGCACATGTGACACTTATCTGATTCACACTCACAAACTCCATAACATTTGTCATAAAAGATGAAACCAACCCGACCAACGTGTCAGAACATCCAATCCATTTATCAATCGAGCTTACACAATGGGGCTACCCGAATGCTTCTATATAGTAGAAATGGTATTAATATGGGTTACATATATGGAAATGTTTGGTGGAAACTATGTGCCATAAATGTTACATATACAAACCAACCATTATCATACTTGTTCAACACATCAACAATACTATTACTCATCATCTGATGCTGCATCGTCACCCTCTCCACCTTCATCTCCACCACCTGCTGCCACCTGTAAGAACATTATATTGAAAATTAAATATTGTTGCATATTTATAATAAAACTTAAAACCAATAAAAGTTTGAAAACTAAATGATATTGATTTTTTTGTGATTTACCTGCTCACTACTACCCGATGCACTACCACCAGGGGCATATCTGCTCATATACTGACGTATTTCAAGCAACTCTTTCTACAAACCAGATATCTGATCCCCCTGTTGGTGAACTGTGTTTCGTAGAGAAGACATCTCCCTCTGAGCATCTTCAGGTATGAAATGACTATAAGCATGAGTAGATGTAGCTGAAATCCCTGATGACATGCGAAAGACCTCAGATGGTACAGGTCCCAAACCCATCCCGCGCACTCTACCAGGATGCTTCTTCCCAAGGACTTTACCAACCGGGTCATCCTGGGAGACTGAGTAGGATTGCCCAGGATTGGCATCCCATATTTCTTTAATTTTTACCTATAAATCAAATATCAATATATATTAACACAGTAAAAACTGATAATAAGTTATTATAATAAATAATTGACTTCATACCCCAACTTCTCTGGCAGGTTCATTAACAAAACTTCCATCTGTTTTTTTATGAACATCCAGCCACAGTTCTGTTCGGGATGCGTCATGCCCTAAACTCTGTGACTGCATTAAACAAAGATAAATCAACAATTAAATATGTTAAATTGATAATATTATCTTATAAATATTTAAACTAATTAAAAGATTACCAATGACATTCGGCTTCTTGAAAAGCTTTTTGAACCCGTAGTGTACGGGATGACCTGCTTTGCCCGATTTGAAGCATTTTGTCTTGAGAGATCCTGAAATAAATAAAATTCAATTTAACAGTATTGTATTCAATGTCTATCTCCTCTTCATGTACATGTATAAATGTAAAATGAGGATAATATAATAATATATATTTCAATACCATCTGCTTCTCATCACGATGTCTATCGACAAAAACCTTCCACTGTTATTTCGGTACCCCACTGGGTAGCTTCTCATACATCTGCTGCAAGGTCAACAAAGTATCGTTGACATCACACCACAACCTCCATTTGAAATCTTTCCATTTTTTTTCCAAGATTTTTCAATGTCCACTTTCATGCTATCACATCAGCAACGGTAAAGTGGAAGAACATCTGTACACAGAAATTAATTTTGAATATATTAGTAACATGACATTCAATTAAACCATAAAGTAATAAAATTACCTTTATATAAGAATCATAAACTTCATTTTTCTAGTTTGGAGGCATATGCCTCCAATCATCATATGAAATAGGTAGGGAAATGGGCTCCGCTGCCAGCTGACTTATAATCTGACCAAGTAAACCTGCGGCGTCATCTGTCGGGACCCCATAAGAATCAAATGGCACCACTATCTTCTCGCCATGCATGTTCCAAACATCAGAACTTTTTATGTGTTTTTCCACGGTTGCATTGTTTTCATCTACAATGAGAAAACAATTAATATAAAAAAATGCAATAAATTTATTTAATTAAAATTTGTACCTATGACTGTGACCCTCCAGAATGTCTGTGATGAACTGGAAGGGGCGTGTCGCTGCCCCACTGCTGAGGCTCCTGTAGGGGGAGGTGATGACTCATCCTCTAATGAGGCATCCACTGATGGTGTCAGAGATGGTGCAGGGGGAGATGATGCAGGGATGTAGACAGCTGCTACCTCAGATGTCTTGGGGACAGACAGATCGTCATATGTCGCAGAAGTAGAAGGAATGGTGTACTGCTTCTTCCTTGGAATTCCTGTCATTTAATCAAATAAAATTAAGTTCAGAATATATATTTCAAAAAATTTATGCAGAAAAAAAAATTAAAAATGATAATAGATGCCCAGTACTAACAAACAAAATATATATAACAATGATAATGAATGACTACAGAAATGAAACAAGTGGTTGCTGAATGAATAAATAATTGTACATACAATCATTTTCCCCTTCAATAATGTCGGTTTCCTGCTCCATTGCTTCATCCACTTCATTCATCCTTGCTAGACTAATATTTTCAATATCATGATGGACAAATAATTCTGCTTCCTGTTGTTGATGAAATTCAATTGCAGAGGTCAAATCTTCCACTTCATCACCCATATCATACAAATCTCTTTGTATTATGTGAGTAACTACACTCCACCCTTCATCCACAACATCATTCACATAATATACCATTTTTTCCTGCGATGCTAAGATATATGGATCATGCAGTTCACGATCACCAACATCCATCAAGCGAGAGAAGTTTACAGAAGTAAATTGCAAGGAATCTCTTTTAACACCTCTGATAATATCAACCCATTTGCATTTGAATAAAACAACAGAAAAATGCCCATGGTAGTTTAATTCAATAATATCATGCAGCTTTCCATAGTATCCCACTTTACCAAATGTAAATATACCACTATTCTGTGTTTTCAAACCCACTTCTCGATCGACTGTACGAAATCTAAAACCATTCACATTATAAGCGCCGAACTTTCTAACTTGTTTTATAGGACCTCTAGCAAGAAACTTCAAATCTTATAACAAGTCTGCTCGAGTATCAGTATTCATGATCTGAAAAAAAATTAATAGATTTGCAAATTGTATGTGTCAAACTAATATTTGTATTTATTGCAATATTTATAAACTTACACGTCGTGCAAACCATTCTACCAGCTCTTTATTCACAGATTTCGTTATATCTTTTTCATTTCGTGTTCGACCTCTCATTCGTCTCTTTGTTTGTATCCTCAACTCTTCAATAAATGGATCTGCAATTTCACTATTCAGCAGCACATATCTATGTGCCTGTAATAATTCCAATTCTGTTAGTGTCGCGTATGAGGTCCTCCCAACTGATCGGCCAATAGCAGGAAATATTTTTGATTTCTGATGCATTTGAGAATGAGTTGATGTGTCGTCAACACGTCCAACTCGATTAAATCTTGTCTCAATATCATCCAAATATCTGGAACAAAAGGTGAGACACTCGGCCAAATAGCCTTCAGCAATAGAGCCTTCTGGTTGAGCTTTATTTCTCACGTATGCTTTCAAATGCCCAAGATATCTGTGAAAAAAATAATAATATTATGCATTTATTTAAATGACAAAAATTGTTTAATTAACTGGAAACATATAAATAAAATACCTCTCAATTGGATACATCCATCGATAATGAACAGGGCCTCCTAATTTAGCTTCATCAACCAAATGCACAGTTAAATGCATCATGACAGTAAAAAACGATGGAGGAAAGATCATCTCCATTGCACAAAGGGTCAATACAAACCTCTCTTGTAGGTTGTCAAGATGAAATGGATGTAGAGCTTTCTCACATAATTGCCTGAAAAATGTGCAGAATTGGAGTACAACAGCAGTAATTTTTTCAGGTAATAATGTACGCAATGCCAATGGTTGTAACTATTGTAACAAAATATGTGAATCGTGACTTTTCAATCCATATAACTTACAATTCTTCAAGTTAACACACCTCGAGATGTTACTCGAATACCCATCAGATACCTTCACATTCTTTAAAATTTGAAGGAACGTATCTTTATCCCTATTTTTCATTGAAAAAATGGCCGGAGCATACTTTTCATTCTCATCTGGCCAGAGATCACGTTTTATCTTCATTACTTGTAAGTCTTTGCGAGCATTGAGATGATCCTTCGACTTTCCATGCTCATTAAGTAATGTGAAAATCAAATTATCACATACATTATTCTCAATATGCATCACATCAAGATTGTGGCGCAAAGAATTAAATTCCCAATATGGAAGTTTGAAGAATATACTTTTTTTCTTCCATTGTTGCATTCTGATTTCACTTGACGATGCACTTCGCACTCGTTTTCCGCTATCATTCAAATGATGAACCTTCCCAAATTCTGTTTTAACATTTTCAAGCTGTGTCAATATTTCAGAACCGGTTAACAACTTTGGAGGTGGTCTACGATCAATGGAACCATTAAATTTTGATTTGTTCAGCCGAAATCTATGAGATGCATCAAGAAATCTTCGATGGCACAAGAAGCACCATTTTCTACTATGAGGTAGCCGTTTGGGCTTGAAATCAAAGTTACAAACGGGAAAAGCTAAACCCATATAAGTGTTCCAACCAGATAAATTCCCAAGCCCAGGGAAGTCACTAATGGTCCACATTAAAGCAGCATGCATTTTGAACATTGTTTTAGAAGAAACATCAAATGTCTCAACACCGTTGCTCCATAACTCCTGTAATTCTTCAATCAAAGGCTGCAGGTATACATCAATATCATTTCCAGGCATTTGTTTTCCAGGAATAATCATCGAAATGATAAAATATTTTTGTTGCATACACATCCACGGAGGCAGATTATAAGGGATCAAAACAACTAGCCAAATGCTATAACTCGTACTCAAAGTCCCAAATGGGTTGAATCCATCGGCAGCCAATCCCAATCGAACATTCCTAGAATCAGCTGAGAAATATGGATGTAATGAATCAAATGTCTTCCATGATTGGGAATCTCATGGATGTCTCATTAACCCATCATTGTTATTATCTACAGCATGCCACTTCATGTGTTCGGCGGTTTTTGATGACATGAATAATCTTTGCAATCGAGGCTTCAAAGGAAAGTAACGCAAAACTTTTTCAGGTGTGTTCCTTTTATTCTTCTCCATGAAATTATGTTCAGTCATACTTCCAACATTACCCTTTAACTGCCATCTAGAAGAAGAACATTTCTTACAATTCTGTCTACTTGAATCCTCTCCCCAGTAAAGCATACAATCATTGGGACACGCATGTATTTTTGTATAATTCAGACCAAGCTTGTTTACAACTTTTTTCATCTCATAAAATGATTCTGGGATTTTTGCTTCAGGAAATGCATCACGAATCAATTCCAATAACATAGACATTGCCTTATTTGTAATTCCACAAAGACATTTGATATGGTACAACTTCAACAGAAATGAAAGCTTTGAATATTTGAAACACCCACTATACAACTCTTGATTTCCATCGTCAACTAAATCATGAAACACATTTTCCTCACTGAAGTTTTCCCTTACATTTGGCTCCACAGAATCAAGAGGAGGATCCAATGATATGTTACAATCTTGATCTGCTTGTGTTACAGTCTCAATAACATCACTTGTCACGTTGCAATTTGTAGCATCATCTTCTGGTTGTTCTGATATGTTTTGATGCTCATAGTGGTGTCTTGCAGTGCCGAATGCATCATTTATGAGGTTTTTCATTTCATTTTCCATTGGCGACAAACTTGGGACCTCATTCTGTGGATTAACATCAGTCCTCAATCTTTCTGTATTGTTTGATTCTCCATGCCAAATCCAACACAAATATTGATCAGGGAATTGCTTCAGTATTAAATGTTCATAAACTTCATCCCTCTTCAACCATGTTCTAAATTTACATTTAGAACATGGACATCTTATTCTCCCTTCAACGGATCGATTAGAAATTGAAAAATCTAAAAACTCATTCAAACCCTTAACATATTGAGGTGTGTTCTTCGGTAATGTGATCCAGCTTTTATCCATGTATATCACAATGTGCCTACACAAAAATATACGATAGTGTAAGATTACAGAAACATAATATAATAAAGATTAACCATTGATCATAAAGTATGCATAATATAATAAAGATGATTCGTTGATCACATTTACCACTTCAGACCAACAGAACAAGTCTGGTCCATAGGAGACAGCGTCAACACCTCATTGAGGAGCAATAAGAATATTGGGCTACACACTTATCATAACACTATCGATCACACATTTATGTTGCCTCAAACAACACCCCATTGATGTGTGATCGAAACTGATCATAATGCATTTTAAACCTGAGACATTATGTGATTGTTTAGGCTTGACCTTAGATGTCCTCCAAGAGGAATGATGTTTCTCAATGGTTTCATACACAACCAACTATAAAGAGGGCCACTATGTTCACTTTATTCATCGAAGTGTCACCTCTCTAGGTTTGAGTATTACAAGTCAGACATTTATAATCATGTCTTCAACCATCGACATATAAAGAACCAGTTTTTTATTCAAGGGTTGTCTTAGACATTGAAACATTATTAATCTCATTTATAAGAATTTTATTTTAATAAAAAAATTTAATTTTTTAAAAGGGTTTGATCACTATAGTGGTGAGAATGTAAAACACATACATACATCAAATTCATAAACACATGGGAAATGCAGAAGGACTACTCACATCAATTCTATTTTTTTCACTTTTTAAGAACAACCCTATAACTCTTGTCTATGATTTTTTAAATCTGAAATCATATCTTTAGTACCTATCTCAAGGCACAACACCAAATACATAATTATATACAATTTATAGTTAATTATATAATTTTATTATAAAAATTATAATTTATTTCAATTAAAACCAACAAGGAATAATTGCCTAAAAATCACCAGCCCACCTCATCACACCTATATAATAACCAACCACTTATGTATTGTTTGTGGTGAACTCCAACCTTTATCCCAAAAAAATTACCTATGAAGTTGAACCAAGTCAATCAACAAATTAACTTAACTTAATCTAATTTTAATTAAAACTATTTAAAAATTATAAATGGTGATGTACCTCTAACCCAATGACATGTTACAACATGAGATAATAATGTTGGGACATCTCATATCAGTTTTGAGAAAAATAATTATCAGATCAGATGATTTATACAATGATCCAGTGTAAATAATCTCCAAAATCTAACCAAAAAATCCAAAAATAAATGAAGAACAATGTAAAGGTAACATCAAATGTAGTCATACATAATGGAAATAATAATACATGTTTGACCCCAACCATGGCCATGAATGATGTTGTAGAGGAATTTATCCAAGGTTTATGTAAGTAGTTTATAATCAAATGATGTCCTATTTGACATTAGCATCACCTTTTTGATGTGTTGGTTACATATACTTCTTCCTAACCATATAATTTATTCCCCTTAACCTTCTCTATCTATCTGCCTCTCCCAAAAACAATGTCTACATCATAGGAATATATGTTGGTATTTTGAAATATTTAAGTCATGTAGTTGTTGATAAGGTGGCATATATATTTGTCATAATTGAAATAATTTTTTAGATATTTCATTATTTTGATGACCCATGTGTTTTTATTTCCCATTATGGTTTTTTGAGACTCGACGCAGTAATGACCTCCTCACGGTGGAATACTAGGCCACCAAAACCCAATTCTTTCCACCATAGGCCATTTTTTAAAGATAAGTGACGAGAATGAATAATTATAATGGTAGGCCTCTTCATAATGTACATGTAGGCATGCACCCAACCATATATATGAATATGTTCATAATAATAAAAATAAGAGAAAATAAACTAAATATTTACATTCTATCATGTTATTTACTTTAGAGAATAAAAAATAGTAAAATAGGTAATATGAAAACAAATGGAAAAAATATACACCTAATAGGGAAATATTACATATCCTGACAATAATATGAAACGAATGAATTATAGAGAGATCGACTATTGATCTATAATCACCGACCACCATGTAAGGTCAAATTAACCCAATTATCCCTTTTCCCAACATAATACACAACTAATTTGTACATTATCTATATATACACGACATGTGTGGGAATAAATCAATTAGGTTTGAGCACATATATACCCAACCTTCTGCATCCAAACCCGATATAGGAGGAATATAATACATGTTAATATTAGACATTTGAGCCTAAAGATTGACAAAAAACTAACCAAAAAATAAAGAGATATGTTCTTCAATGAAAACCAAAAAGGAGAGAAAGGTTATATCTATCTCAAATACCAGTCCAAAATAATGGTTTCACAACTTCTCTAATGAAATATCATCAATGCCCAGTATCATGCTAATTTGTTCAGGGAATTATTGAGGAGGACCAACACCTCATCAATTTTCTATAATCTACTATATTTTGGAAAGAGTAGATGTAGGCCATATTTTTCCATCTTGAGGCTCCCCTTGAGAGGTGGGTGAATCTTTTTGCTTATAATATTTCATAAAAATGAAGGATTTTTGGATTTTTGGTCTTTGAAGACCAAAATATGGATATTTCCTTTACATAATTTAAAAAAAAACCAGCATCAACCCCCGTGTAAAGTTATCAGGCCATTTTTTACAAGAAATTTTTAGACATTTATGAATGAAACCAATTCAATAAAACTACAAAACATTTACTGAAAAGTAAAAATATGTATATAAAAGTTCATTAATCTTTGAATGATGTAAATCCAATAGAAATTAAAGTGCAATAAAAAGTTCTAGAGAATGAAGAGGAACCACAAGCCTAAGATGTTGTCTATATTGACTCCCTTGTATTTCTCTTTCCAATGCAGTTTTTTGTGAAAGTCAGCCCCACTTAAGACTCCTCTTCCATATTGTCATCAACGACCATCATTAAATACCTTCATTTCCACAACATAAACAATGTATAATCAAAGTATAAAAATACACATAAAAGTGTTCATAAAAATGTCATATAGATAAGAAAAATAAAATTGAGAATCATAATAGTAGGACCTAGATTTTCTAAGGGCGCGGGGGGTGCGGGGGGAAAGGGGGTCACCGGTGGTCAAGGGGGTCACCGGTGGTCGAGGGGGGCGCCAGGGGGTGCGGGTTTCGCCGGAGAGCGCGGAGGTGAGGAGTTGCCGGCAGCGCGGGGGGTGGGGAGTCGCCGGCAGCGCGGGGGGTGGGGAGTCGCCGACAACGCGGGGGTGCGGAGTCGCGAGGGTTAGGTCGCGAAGGGGAAGGGGGAAAGGGTCGGAGTCTGTGTAAAATAATTCAGGTTTCGCGGCGGTTTATTAAAAACCACCGCGAAACCTTCACTGAAAAAGGTTTAGCGGCGGTTTTGTGAACCGCCGCCACAAAACCGCCACTAAACCATGTTTTTTTTGTAGTGAAACCAAAACACCAAGATGGATCTTACCCGATCTCATCCAATTTGAAACACCGATCAAGTCATCAACTGTCCACTTTCCCTATATGGTGCTCCCCACCATATGATTTATCTCACTACCACCATCTTCTAGTATTTGTCTCTTCCACCATAAAAAATACCACTAGAGCCTAAAATAAACTTCCAAAAATTACCTAACACGTCTCCCAACTCATTGTTCCCAACATCCATAACAACACCATCTAACATTAGAATCAAACATTACTATTGAAACCACCGGACTAGACATGCATCCACCCTACATTCATGGACTAAGAAAAAATTGAACTCTCTCAAGCTCATCTTCATTTATGTGACACACTTACCACTAAAACATCAAACTAGAGGTGGCCTATACTCACAAGCTTTTTTCACTTAAGGCATACCACCACCATCTGACGCACCTACCGAAGTCATTTCCCAACTTCTGAAAAAACTCTATCATTGATGTATCCACTAATCTCTAATACATCATCATGCTCCACTGTAACTATCCACATTCCTAACACAAGCACCTCCATCACCCTTACATCAATTAAAGACAAATAGGTTTTCTCCAAAACCCATTTCCATTTTAAAATTCACCTAACATTCCAAAACATCCACTGAAGGTGCCTTCACACTTATAGACATTACAAGGTCACCCAAACACACCTACTCGATTCTATTCACGACACCCAATGAGGTAATAACACCCAACCTCCATTACCATCAACCGTTGTCATGAATTATCATGCCCATCAATGACTCTAACACATGCATCTAAGATTTATTTTATAACCACCCGAGCCCAAATCCAACTCTTGGATCAATCAAACACCACATCCAAGGATCATTTTGAATTTATAGAGGAATAAAAAAGTGTACCTAATAGAGTTATCATTAGAAACTCAATTCCACCACAACCACTCTATGGTTTTCTCCACACATCCATGACTCACATAATTCTCCCCACCTTGGGAGTTTCATTTTTACCACTTTCCTCAAGAAATTATACCACCAAAGATCATGATTCGATCACAATATAAACCCAAAAATATGTATATGGTTGTATATCTAATTCCAGAACAACCAAACAACATCAACTTCTACCCATTCCTTGATTTCGAGAATGGAACCCATGACATTCATTGACATTCGATCCATCCCGAGGACCTTTCCCATAAATAGTCGATGGTGTAATTCTCACCATCCATCCCCACACATACTTCTCCATGAGAATAACCTTCAAGAGGCCCCATATCCAACTATAACACATTTTGGTATCTAGGAGTAAATCCATAGCTCTCTCAGTATACCCAAGATGATGTTAAGATATTGGGAATGATTTTTACTAGATAAAAATACACTGAGAAGTCATAGATGAACACCACCACAATTTTAGAAACATATATGTCACCCTCACTATGAGGAAACATTATCTTATCAAAATTCATGGGCTTACCTACCCAACAACATCTCATTAACACCTGGATGCCACAACTCAAGTGGGATTACCAATTGGAATTACCTCCACTTCACGAATCACTACTAAGCACCTGTAAAACAATGTTTCTTATGGAACTACATCCTCCACACCTCCCAAGTTATTCAAGCATAAACATAGTGACTCACAATAGAAACAAAATGATCCAAAACCGATCATTCCCTCACATAACAAATGATTCTTACTTTGGTTTCACCGAAAACAACAAGTGCTTACCCCAAACCACTAGTTCACCCATATCAAAAGACATCATGCCTTCTAGAACATGACCACATATGGACCTAATCATATCAATCTAGGTCTCAAAATTTCCTATGATCATACACTAAACCCAATTCTAGATCACACGATCTATACATTACAAGACCTAAGGCCCAAACACCCAATCGCACCAATCATCATGCCTTCCCATCAATCAGGCTCATCAAACTCAAGTCATTATCTAAGTTATCATTAAAAAATAAAACCATTAACATAAAAAATCCCAAACATGTGACCACCCCTCACCCTAGGTGTCACTTCCATAACAAAAAATCCATCCACACTTTGGTTACCTCTGCCTTGTCCATACAAAATCAACCCGAGTCCTTCATTAAACATTACCAACACCACTGTGTCAGGTATCCTAATGAACCTGCCCTTTAAATCCAACTTCAAAACCAATAAAAAAACTCAGGTGTGTATCATCCTAGAAATTTGAGAATAATAAATACTTCTAAAAAACTAATTTTCTTTATAATAAATCAAAATAAACTTATAAGAATATTTTTTTTGTTATAGTATACTAAATTATTTATTAAAATTATAGTTTTTATGTTTTATATATATTAATAAGTTATTATTTTAAATAGTGATTTCTAATATTGTTATTTTGAACTATGAAGTTGATATAAATAAATTCTATAGACATGTTTTAATAAAATTGTTTTTTTTGAAATGATTTTCCTAAGTTAGCTTATAAATATTATAACTTTATTTTTTATTTATTTAATAATATTTTCTTAATATTATGTTAAAGGTAATATTAAAATTATATATTATTATAAATTGTTTTTGAACATATTATAATAAAATTTTAATTAAAATAAAATAATTATATTAATAGTAAAAATAGATACATTTTTATAACAATGTAATATATATATATAATGATGTGCGGATTTTTTTTATAAAATATAAATTTAATTATTAATATAGAATAATAATAAAAAGGGTTTTAATTGTAATAAAGAAAAAGAAATGAAAAACTGGCAGTGGGGTTTGAGGGTTTAGGATGCGCAGAGGGGGAAGTCGGGCGAGAGTAGGTCGAGCACTACAGGGGGTCTGTAGGGTTAGATCTCGAGAGAGGAGGTCCATTTTTGGGAGGCACTGCACTAGGAAGAGATGGATTTGAGCAGGAGGCCAAGCAGTGGTTCTCTGTATGGAATCTAGTAGCGTCGAATCGTGATGGGGTTTCATACAGGGAAGTCGAGTAGTGATCCACAAAGGCCGTGCTTGGTGGTGTCGAGGTATGTGGTCTGTCTTCGTCACGCGGAGTAGATGGGGTTTTGAGTCTGAGCTTTTTCAAAGGAATATCGTTCAAGGTTAGGGATTCAGTTTGGTTAATGTTTTAGTTTTCTTTGATTTAGTAAGAGGTTGGGTTTTTGTGTTCAAATCTATTAGATCATGGTTATGCATGTCGTATTCTTCCCTATAGAATTCTACGAGATATGTTTTCCTTTATTTTATCTATTGAAATATTTGTCACTACTATCTATCTATTTTTTTCTATGGTTCGAATATTGTTTCGTGATTTTATTTTGGATTATGAATAGTTGTTCTGTTGATGTCCATTTTCGATTTCCTGTAGTATCTCTAATCTGTCGATGTTTTACTATTAGAATGAATCTGTCATTGAATATTAATTTTTTTCTGCCACTGTACTGTGTTTTTTTTCTAAATGATGCATTCATCTGAAAACCCATTTGCTCTACAAGATGGAATATATCATTTGTTTCGGCTGTAAAATCCATTCTTCTTGTCTAAAAATGAAATGCTTAAGTTTGTGAAACTAGGATTGGGAGAAGGTGTCTTCTGCAAAGATCATGAATCTATTTTTTAGTAAGGGATTTACAGTTTAATTTTAAATTATTTTTTAAGGGTGATAATTTTAGTTTGAAATTATGATTTTATTTTTATACTTGTTTTGTAAGGGGAACTATAATTATGTGTTAATTTGTTTGGTTTATTTTCAAAAATTTTTTATTTAAAAAATTAGTTTGTTTATTTCTATTTTTTTTAGAAATATTGGTAAGGGGAAAATCTATTTATTGAAAAATAATTCTTTATTTATTGCTTAAGTTATTTCTATTTCCATAGGTATAATTTATATTTTCTGGTTATTCTTTTATTAAAATAGTGTTTGAATTTAATTTCATGCTAGTTATGGTGAAAATGTTTGATTACATTTTTGTCTCTTAATTTGTGTTTTAAACTTATGTGTTTTTATTGTTTTATTTTAGTAAAAATATATTTTAAAGGAACAATTATTTTGTTTATCTTCTAATAATAAGGAAGGGAATTTTTTTCAAATTATGTTTATGAAAATGGTCTTCATATTATTGAAAAATATTATGAATGTATAAATTAATTCCATGTTCTTCATGTTGAAGTTTATATATTTTTAGGTGCAATTCAATTTTATTTTTGATCTAAGAAGAAACCATTTATGCATGTATAGTTTCTTTTGATAAAATTCTATTACGATGTATTTCACATAAACCCCTTATTTTATGAGAGTTTTTATACTTTTATATGTATGTATATGAATATATATATGTGAATATATCTATATATATATATATATTTGTTCATATGCATGCGTGAAGATGAATGTTTGTTTTGAAAATGATACAATGATGATTTCACTGCATTACATAATTGAATCATGGTTGTGATTATTTTAAAATTATATATGCATTATTTTAAGCGAATAACAATTTACTATTTCTATGTAAAGGATTTAAAAATCATGACATTAATTCATGCATAGAATCAATCAAATGAGACTTTGGTCTTTCTTTTTTTGAGTTTTAAAATAATACAAGTTACCACTTTATTTAAAAATTCATTTCATGAATTGTTGAATAAAATATTGAGTATATCAGTGTTTTATGAAAAGTCCAAGTGACATGTGTTCTAGTGATATCAAAACCCACTAGATATTTTCAAAAAAAATTCGTATATATATACACAGATATACACAATTATTATCTTCAAACCAATGGTTAATCATTTCTATGTAGGAATGTTTATATTTTGTGAAATTTAATGTAATGGGTTGTCTCATTAAACCTCTAAATATTTATTAAGGATCACTAACTCAAAGTATGTTTTCTAAAACATTATTCCACTTATATATATATGTATATGTTTTAAATTTGATTTCATATTAACTCTAAAAATGGATATTTTCATTTATCTAAGTTTTAATGTGAATTCATTCAGCAATGATGAAATCAAGGTCACATGTATTTATATATTTATATAAGTATGAAATGTTGACTTCTCTCTCTCTCTCTCTCTCACTCACACACACACACATATATGTGACAATTTTATAAGGAATAAATGTTCAAGTTTACAACTTATATTAACATTCTTTTAAAAAAATGTGTATAACATGTCATCGTGTTATTTTAAACTTAAGGATGTTGCATCTGCATACAGTCATGTCATGCATCTAGTATAACATCGACACATCTATCATTATCAATAAATCGCAGTTTCAAATAAATTTTCTGAGATTAAAAATCATATGGATTTCTTCAAGAATTAAAATGTTTTATTTATAATTTTATGTGAGAAACATATTTATTTATTGTTAAAGATTATTTTGATAAGAAAAATCTGCAGATGTATTATTTTATTTAAATGCGCATTTATTCATTTTATTTTTGAAATGAAAATAAATTGAATTAATTTAAGAATGAGATGAATCTTTTTTGATAATATATAGATAAATAAATAAACTTTCCAAGGTGGTATGGGAAACTTTGAATCATTTAATTAATTTATTTCATCTATGAATAAGATTTAAATGAATCAATGTGGTTTAGGACACTTTGGTTTGTTTAATTAATTTATTTAACATATTATAAAGATTACAATAAATCAAAGTGGTATGAGACACATTGATTTAAAGACATATTTTTATTAGACATATGAGGAATGCATATGACTTATTATCTGACAGGTGAGGCCCGCTATAGCCTCTCGATGCATCGGTAGATCTCATGAGACAAACTAGGTCATGGAATGAGGCCTTGACAAAATGATTATGTATGGTCTTGGAACGAGGCCTTGAACAAATTTTATGACTGTCCTTCATTATGAATTCCCTCATTATGATTCTAGTAAGTGAAAGTCCATGTGATTATTCAACTAGTAAAATGTCCATGGATAATGATCATACTCTTATGAACTAGTATTAATCAGTTTTATATTTCCAAGTTCACATGGGTTAAATTTCTATATTTAAATATATACATGAATAAAAATCCATTTGTGAAGAATTATTGATATTTATTTTCCAAACCATAATGATAAATGACATTGTTTTTTGCAATTCTGAATAAATATCACTTCATGTGTAAATTTGTATCCATACACCTAGTATGAAATAGATAATTAAGTGTGGCCATAGTCTGACTTATAAATGGAGTTTCATGCATTTTTATTCAGGTTCTCACATATTTTATAATGATTTTTTTAAAACTCTTAAATAAGTTTAGCAATTTTTTCACATGGGTTTATCCTAAAAGATATTTCAAAATCTTTCAATAGAATGGAGGTGACATGATATGGAAAATGTTAATTTAATGATTTAAAGCACGTGTTTTTTAAAGAAATGTTTTAAATAGAAATATATTTCTCAATGGTTTTGTTTTGAAACCCCTTACTGGGCATTTCCAATGATCACGCCTTGTTTTAAATTATTTTTCATTGGTCACTTTGAAGTCCAAAGTTGGACGCCATCTCTCTTACATGAAAGGAATCAAAGTTTGGATTTTGTTGTTTAATTTAATTGCAACTCTGATAAAATTGTAAAGTTTGTATCTAACTCTCTAGAACCTAGACCGGTGAAAGGTCCTATACTATTTAATGTTTAAGGCTGGGTCTTTATAATTTGTATTATAAGAATGGTCTAGAAAAATTTAGATATTAGATGTCATTTTCTAAGTGATAGATTTTAGAGTTTAGCGGTTTTAGTGTTTCCTTAATTTTGAAGATGGAAATTCATAATTGTTTTTGGTATAACAAAACAAATTGTGAGGACACAATTATTTTGAGGGGGGGGGATAATGTGGAATCTGAGAAATTTGAGAATAATAATTAATTATAAAAAAATTAGTTTCTTTATAATAAATCTAAATAAACTTAGAAGAATATTTTCTGTTATGGTATACTAAATTATTTATTAAAATTATATTTTTTATGTTTTATACATATTAATAAGTTATTATTTTAAATAGTGTTTTATAATAAGTATATTTTGAACTATGAAGTTGATATAAATAAATTTTATAGACACGTTTTAATAATTTTTTTGAATTGATTTTTATAAGTTGCCTTATAAATATTATAACTTTATTTTTTTATTTAATAATATTTTCTTAATATAATGTTAAAGGTAATATTGAAATAATATATTATTATAAATTTTATTTTGAACATATGATAATAAAATTTTAATTAAAAAAAAAATTAAGTTAATAGTAAAAATAGATACATTTTTATAACAGTGTGATATAAATATATATATATATATATATATAATGATGTGTGGAATTTTTTTACAAATATCAATTTAATTATTACTATAGAATAATAATAAAAAGATTTTTAATTGGAATAAAAAAATAAATGAAAAACTGGAAGTGGGGTTTGAGGGTTTAGGATGCGGAGAGGGGGAAGTCGGACAAGACTTGGTCGATCACCACATGGGGTCCATAGGGTTAAATCTTGAAAGAGGAAGTCCATTTTTTAGAGGCGCTGCACTAGGAGGAGATGGATTTGAGCGGGAGGCTGAGCAGTGGTTCTTTGGATAGAATTGAGTAGCATCGAATCACAATGGGGTTTCATCTGGGGAAGTCAAGTAGTGATCCATGGAGGTCGTGCTTGCTGGTGTTGAGGTCTATAGTCCGTCTTCATCGCACCAAGAGGATGGGGTTTCGAGTCTGAGCTTCATCGAAAGAATCTCATTCAAGGTTAGGGATTCAGTTTGGTTGATGTTTTAGTTTTATTTGATTTAGCATGAGGTAGGGTTTTTGTGTTCAAATCTATTCGATCATGGTTATGAATGTAGTCTTCTTCCATATCAAATTCTACAAGAGACGTTTTCTTTTCTTTTATATATTGAAATATTTGTCACTATTATCTATCTGTTTTTTTTCTATGGTATGAATATTGTCTTGTGATATACTTTTGGATTATGAACAGTTGGTTCAAAGATGTCCATTTTCAACTTCCAATAGTATCTCTAATATATCAATGTTTTACTGTTGGAATGAATCTTTCATTGAATATTAAATTTGTTCTACCACTATATGATGTTTTTTTTTCTAAACACTGCGTTCATCTGAAATCCTAGCTTACTATTTAAGTTGTAATATATCATTTTCTTGGCTCTACAAGCCATTATTCTTGTCTAAAAATGAAATTCTTAAGATTGTGCAACTAGGAATGGGATAAGGTGTCTTCTACGAAGATCATGAATCTATTTTTAGTAAGGTATTTACACTTTAATTTAAAATTATTTTTTAAGGGTAAGAATCTTAGTTTGAAATTATGATTATATTTTTATACTTGTTTTGTAAGGGGAACTATACTTATGTGTTAATTTTCTTGGTTGATTTTAAAAAATGTTTTATTTAAAAATTTAGGTTGTTCATTTCTAACAAAGTTTTTCAGAATTATTTGAAAGGGGAAAATCTATTTATTAAGATATAATTCTTTGTTTATTTCTTAAGTTATTTCTATTTACATAGGTATAATTTATATTTTTATGGTTATGATTTTATTAAAATTTTGTTTGAATTTAATTTCATGCTAGTTCTGGTGAAAATGTTTGATTACATTTTTGTCTCTTAATTTTTTTTAAACTTATGTGTTGTTATTATTTTATTTTAGTAAAAATATATTTTCAAGGACCAATTCATTTATTTATCTTCTAATAATAAGGAAGGATAATTTATTCAAATTATGTTTATGAAAAGGGTCTTCATCTTATTTAAAAATATTATGTATGTGTAAATTAATTACATATTCTTCATGTTGAAGTTTATATAATTTTATATGTAATTCAATTTTATTTTTGATCTAAGAAGAATCCATTTATGCATGTATAGTTTCTTTTGATAAAATTACATCATAATGGATTTCACATAAACCCCTTATTTTATGGGAGTTCTTATACTTTGATATATATGTATATGAATATATATATGTGAATATATCTATATATATATTTGTTTGTATGTGTGCGTGAAGATGAATGTTTGTTTTGAAAATGATACGATGATGATTTTACTACGTTACATAATTGACTCATGGTTGTGATTGTTTTAAAATTATATATGCATTATTTTAAGTGAATAACAATTTTAGTATTGCTATGTGAAGGGTTTAAACATCATGACATTAATTCATGCATAGAATTAATCAAATTAGACTTTGTTTTTTTTTATTTTTAAAATAATACAAGTTATCACTTTATTTAAAAATGTATTTCATGAATTAATGAATAAAATACCGAGTATATGGGTGTTTTACGCAATGGCCAAGTGACATGTGTTCTGGTGATATCAAAACCCACTAGATATTTTCAAGAAAAATTCATATATATATATATATATACATTTACACAAGTATTATCTTCAAACCAAGGGTTAATCATTTCTATGCAGGAATGTTTATATTTTGTGAAATTTAATGCAACAGGTTGTCTCATTAAAACTCTAAATATTATTAAGGATCACTAACTCCAAGTATGTTTTCTAAACCATTATTCTACTTATATATATATGCGTGTGTGTGTATATATATATATGTTTTTGTTTTAAATTTTATTTCATATTAAATCTTCAAATGGATATTTATTTTATTGAAGTTTTAACGTGAATTCATTCAATAATGATGAAATCAAGTTCACATGTATTTATATATTTATATAAGTATGAAATGTTTATTTCTCACATATATATATGACAAGTTTATAAGGATGAAATGTTCAATTTTACAACTTATATTACCATGATTTAAAAAAAATGCACATAACATGTTGTCGTGTTATTTTAAACTTAAGGATGTCACATCTGCATACAGTCATGTCATGCATCTAGCATAACATTGACACATCTATCGATCTTAATAACTCATAGTTTTAAATAATTTTTTCATTATTATCTGGAATATGTATTTCTTCAAGAATTTAAATGTTTAATTTATAATTTTATGTGAAAAACATATTTATTTATTGTAAAATATTATTTTAAGAAGACAAAACTACAGATGCATTATTTTATTTAAATGTGCATTTATTCATTTTATTGTTGACATAAAAATAAAGTAAATTAATTTAATAATGAGATTAATCTTTTATGATAATATATGGAGTAAGAAATAAACTTTCCAAGGTGGTATGAGACACTTTAGACCATTTAATGAATTTATTTCATCTATGAATAAGATTTAAATGAATCAAAGTGGCATGAGACACTTTGGTTTGTTTAATAAATTTATTTCACCTATGATAAAGATTAAAATAAATCAAATTTCTATGGGACACTTTGATTTAAAGACATATTTTTATTAGACATATGAGAAATGAATAGGACTAATTTTGTGATGGGTGAGGCCTGATATAGCCTCTCGATGCATCAGTAGGTCTCATGAGACAAACTATGTCATAGCATGAGGCCTTGATAGAATGATTATGTATGGTCTTGGCACGAGGCCTTGATAGAATTATTATGTATGGTCTTGGCATGAGGACTTGACAGAATATTATGATTGTTCTTCATTATGTATTCCCTCATTATGATTATAGTAATTGAAAGTCCATATGATTATTCAACTAGTAAAATGTCCATGACTAATGGTCATACTCTTATAAACTAGTATTAATCAGTTTTATATTCCCAAGTGTACATGGGTAAAAGTTTTATTTTTAAATATATACATGAATAGAAATCCATTTGTAAAGAATGATTAATATTTAGTTTCCAAACCATAATGATAAATGACATTATTTTTGTGAAATTCTAAATAAATATTACTTCATGTGTAAATTTGTATCTGTACACTTTTTATGACATGGATAACTAAGTGTGGCCTTAGTATGAATTATAAATGGTCTTTCATGCATTTTTTTCTTTAGGTTTTCATATATTTTATAATGCATTTTATTTGAAACTCTTAAATAAGTTTAGCAATTTTTCCGCATGGGTTTATCCTAAAAGATGTTTCAAAATATTTTAAGATAATAGAGGTTACATGATATGGGAAATGTTAATTTCATGATTTAAAGCATGTGTTTTTTAAAGAAATATTTAAAGAGAAAGATATTTCTTGATGGTTTTTTTGAAACCCCTTAATGGGTATTTACAATGCTCACCCCTTGTTTTAAATTATTTTTCACAGGTCACTTTAAAGTCCAAAGTTGGATGCCAAAATTCTTACGTGCGCAGAATAAAAGTTTGGATTTTGTTGTTTAATTTTATCGCAACTATGATAAAATTGTAAATTTTGTATGTAACTCTCTAGAACCTAGACCAGTGAAAGGTCCTCTACTGTGTAATGTTTATGGGTGGGTATTTATAAGGTGCCTCCCTTAGATTGAAACCAATTCATAATAATGTACTTTTACAAAAATTGGATGGCACCAACTATGCATCGATTCCGCTTCTAAAGTAACCACCCATGCTTCGAATTCCAAGGTACCTGTATCAATCAGAAAACCTCCCTTGAGGTTAGCCTCAATCTCTCCCAAAAATGTCATCTCATATCCAAAACTTGAGTCATATCTCCAAAAACCATTGACTTTTCCACTTATACCTCTAGGATAAACCCACACTAGACCTCACTCTATGTGCACCACTGTAAAATCCCAAAACATCCACCTATGCCTCATGCACCCAAAAGATCTAGAAACCTTGAACGAACTCTCTCATAGGTCACCTCAAAAGTCAAAAAATAAAAACTCCCTAAACTATATTCATTTAAAGAAAAGTACACTAGATCTCTCTCTAAGACACACAAATCAAACCTCCATAAGTATCTACTCACAGGTGACAATCCTGTGCCCATTCTGAAGCACAATACATCTAACACACCCAAGAAAACATTTTATATAGTTTTCACCTTAGGATAACCATAAACTCAAGCCAACACTATAGTCCAATTATCCACTCTAGGGTATAAAACATAGCTCACATGATCACGACCCACAAAGGTCACCACAACCTATGTGACATCCTTAGGGTTCAACATACAACCCACATGATCACAACCCATAGGGGTTACCACACTCACATTAACAGAAAACATATCACAACCTAAATGCCACAACCCTATTGAGGGTACAACAAGCACATCTCTTTTACCATACATCAATTCCCACATAACCTCATCACTTATAATCATGGTCACTAGTAGGGAAATATCACTGACCAAACCACCCATACATAGGGTCTGGTCACAACACTAGGGATACTCACCACTGGTGTCCCTAAATGTTCCACCATTTCACATTATTATTCAATCAACTTTATTATTTTTATTCCCAAGAATTCACATTTCAAACATTTCTATTTTAAAAACCCCATAGATTTACATTGTCCAAAACCTTTTTGTGAACCCACATTTCAAAAATCCATGCCTTAATGAAATTCATATTTCAAAAAAAATTCATTAACAAACATTTCAAGAAATATTAACCATAATAATCCATAGGTAGAAAAGTACACTACCATCATGTTAATATCAAGGAACTATCATAGGAAATATATAGATGAACTATCAATCTTATGTGCCTAGAATGATGTATAGACACACACACACCCTAATTTCCATACCAATCTAAGATATAAATCCTCATTAACTAATAAAACCACATACAAGTGCACCAATCGAGGTGGAAATATCAACCAACCATAAAAGAACAAAACATAACATCATTTCCCACCCCTGGAAACTTGGGTTTTCCCTTGTATGTGGGGATACAGGTACCCAGAAATGAGCTCATTACCAAGTCATAAAAAGATCCTAATCTATTTTATTCCATGACCTAAATAGTAGGACAAAATACACTACTATAATAACACTTTGTATCATCCTTGTCCTGGTACCACTATATCTGATGCCCTGATCTAGGTTGTCACATGACCTTAGGTGCACCTCCCCATATGCCATAGGCTGCCAAATTGTAGTGTGGGTCTATAGAGCTATGTTGGGGAGACTATACCCAATTATCAGAGTAATACCAAAAAAATAATATCAAAATATAAAATAACTAATAAGAACCATAATGGAAAACATACAAAAAAACCAAAAAGTAACCAAGTATCCCATGGTATAATAGTATGATGAATACACCACATGTCAAACAGTCAGACAAATAAAAATTCTAACAAAAAACTGAAAATATCTCAAACATAGACCCGAGTCCCAACCCAATACTAGAATCCCAAGCTACAACTAAATAGGCCATGTATGAACCATAAACCAAGTCCCTATCCCAAACCTATACTTGAAAACAAGTAACATCTTCTTTGATACCTAAGTGCTACGGTGTCCCAATCAGGCTGTGAGTGTAAATCAGTAGGCCACCACAAATAGTTTCTAAAAAAATAACTAGTTTTAACAAAAATGTATGTAGATAATGAAGTGAAATTAACAACCAAGGGAACTAAAGAAACATGTCTTTAAATTAAGAAATCATTGATAAAAATTTTATCCTTTAAGTTATCTAGGGTCAACCAACTGACTAAACTTGATCCAGCTGTTCTAGGATCCTAAGACCTAACTTAAGGGGTTACACACTTTTATTCACAAGGGGGAATTCAATAACCGAACCAATCCATTTATTATCTAACCTCAGATCCTCAGTGGGATAATCAAGCCATGTTTACACATTTTTAAAGCATAGAGCCTCACTTTAACTTTATAAACCATTCCATTCCTATACATTTGGGATACATAGAGACTTAGTCTGATATCCCAAACCATGAAACACATCGGTGGTCCTAGAGCATCAATCTGGACCATCCCAAACAAGGATCCTCAATCCATAATTTAGGATCATAGAGCCTTAATCTAACATCCTAACTCAACAATTCATCGGTGGGTACTAGAGCATCAGTTCGACCAAACCCAAACAAGGAGCCTCAATCCACAATTTAGGATCATAAAGCCTTAGTACAACATCCTAACTCAAAAAATTACAACTAATCCATATTCACATGCTTCTTTAACCATTTAACATATTTACCATTTACACACCTTAATCCATTTCAATGCATATACCATTTACAAACCATAACCCACTAAACACATATACCACTTATGTGGCTAAACCCAATTTTACACTTACCATTTATCAACCATAACTCATCAAAAACATTCACCTTATACCAAATTCCCCCTAATTCCATATTAAAAACTAGGAAACAATTAACCTCAATTTCATTTCACAATTCATGATAAAACATGAGTCAAATTATTAATTTTAAAATCACATTGAATCCACCCCTTTAAAACATGGGTCTTCCTCTTTGAAAGACTAAACCATGCCCTAAGGCATCTAGTTCCATTTATAACAGTTTCAAGTAACCATTAAAGAATTTTCACCAAAAAGGGTAACCATACCATCATTTTAAATCCGCATTTGAAAACTATAAATAAAACCATCTTTTAAATCCCCATGAGGACAATACCTCATTTTAAAATATTTCCCACTTTCAAAACATCATATTCTTCTTTTAAAAACCATAACTAGATCAAACCCAAAACACATCATTCAAACCATTTCAAAACCACCTTAGGAATTTCAAAAAACTAGCATGAAAACATTACAATTGACCCTTTTTAACCATACCCATAAACCAGTTTAACCATCACAACTTATTCATTTTCAGAATTTCCCTATATGAATGTTTACCCATTCAACTCACCCTTTTCCAAGGGTTTGGCATACACCATGGGTAGACCTAAGTCCCATATCAAATCATCAATGGACCCAATGGGGTCAGCAAAGGGTTTTTTCACCTCAAACTAAGGCCTAAATTACATTCCTTAGATAAATACACAAAAACACAAAAAATAAGTACATTGGTATAACCACATACACGTATTAAACATTGAGACTATGTGTAAAATGTTTAAGACCACCTACCTCATTCTCATGGGATATTACTTTCCCAACCAAAACCATCAATTCAAACCAACCTAACCTAAAACACTAAGATGAATAACACCCTAAAAAAATAAGGGTTTATAGATTCAGAAGAAGAGGAAAACACATACCAATCCTCTTCTAAAAAATAAAAGAAAACAGAGTCAAAGACTTACCCAAAGCTTAGATTCACACTAAATAACACTAAAAAAACCTTATACTTGAAGGATAATCATCCCTCAAAATATTAGGAGGGATTTGTTCCTCACCCAAGCTAAAAGAGGTGGAATATGGGATAAATTCAGGTTAGAACCCTTAATTCCCAAGGGGGAAAAATCATAAATTCACACTTTTTAAGGGCCGCATTGTTTGTATGCACAATTAGACAAACCATGCACTAACCATGATACTACATCTATATAATATGGGTAAGTTAACATGGTTTTATGGGGTAATACACATGGTTTGGAAAATTGTGTGGTGCACGTGTGCCAGCCTCTGTCTGAGAGGAAGCCTGGTCGCACAGTTTCCCTGGATGTAACGTCCTAACCCTAGTTACCCAGAGTCGGTGCATTATTTTATTAAATTGGAATGATAATAAGAAATCAAATCCCAAAGTATTGATTAATTTAGTAACCTTGGATATACTAGATACAAACATAAATTTTACATTACATCTTGAAATGAAAACAACATATTACCCCCTTTGAAAACTCTCATATCCCTTAGATTATCCCTTAGATTATCCCTAGAGGTCAATCATAATATAATTATTCACATACTGGGGAAAAATAATAATAAAGGGGTGATCTTAGATTCTCATTAAGGATACACAATATAGAGGAAGCTATCATAAATAAGTATAAACTTTTAAGACAAGGTATATAACTAAAACACAATCCTTTTAAACATAATATTTAGCATAATATGTCAATAATAAATCAAATAATTCCATTTAAACATTAACATGGATATTATAATAGTAAAATAATCACATGTAATATCAATAACTAATCTCATAATGAGATAAATGTATAATGCCGAACATCATAACCATACTGTCAATGCCTCATGCCAAGACCATACATAACCATACTGTTAAGGCCTTATGTAAAGACACTAGTTGTATCACGAGACCAACTAATGAATATAGGGGATATCGTGGGCCCTTACCATCCCTTAATAAGTACAATTCATTCCTCATATGAAAAGGGTGAAACATAACATAAACATTCATATTAAAAATAGTATACAAAATGTTAATAATTTAACCGTAAACCATGAATGATATAAAAATAGAACATACACAGTTAAACATATCATAAAACCTTCAATATAATATGGATTATTGTATCATAGTAAATCATACTCAATCAAGCATACAATCTAACAAATGATTTTTACATAGATGAAAATAATCTAATAAATTCATTAAAACTCTTTGAGAGAAATATCCATTTTTACTTTGAAATTATTTAAAAGATGAAAAATTATAAAAGAAAAATATTATTATAGAAATAACCTTATAATATTGTAAGTAAGTATTAAAAATGTTAAGGTTTCATAATATTGGAAAATAGTCACTCGCACCATATACATTAAAAAAACATTCTTTCCTTAATTTGTCGAAAAGGTCATAAATTACCTTATTTAAAAATGATGGAAATATTCCTTTCAAAACATTTTATAAAAAGTAAAACATGGATAAAAATGAATTTAAAATTTTTTTGATAATATTTTAAAATATATTTTAATAAATATGGACAAGGATGATAAAGATGTCCCGGTAGATACTTACATATAAACAATCTTGGATAATAAAGAGATTGTGAAATCAACCCTTACCCTGTACTTTCCTTTATTTGAGGGTGAGTTTACCTAAGATATAATGATTAAAGTATGTTATTAAATTATAAAATAACCATATTCATATTTATGATATCATATATGATCCTCTTATATCATTTTGTTAATAATATTCTAATATTACTATTGTTTTGGGTGTTAACTACTTCGTTTTCCCATTTCAGTTTTGTCGTGTAAGTCATGTTTTTTATGAATAGGATATATATTTTATATATATATATAATTATATTAAGTTCATAAAAATTATATTTACTCATAATAATAATTTTATAATCATTATTGAATGGTTAATGTGGAGAATGAATCTCATTGCGCCATGGAGATGGTAGGTTGTACGTACGCACGAGCGACGATATGATTACATTGATGGTTAAATGGTATAAAATTTGATGGTATATTAATTATATAGAATCATTATCATTTTATATTAATTATTTATATCCATTATACTCATCATTATACCCATCCAATTAATGTAGTGTTGAATAAAAAATTACACCACAATGTGGAGATGGTAAGCCGTACGTATGCACACATGATGATATTGTTATTCGTATGATGAATAAAATGGGGAATATGGTTGTCCCAGGATTATAATAACATCCCAGTACATGTATAATACTATAGTTATTATTTTATATGGAAAAACATATAAAAAGTAAGTAGAATAAGAAAAGAACATTGAAAGAGGTGATAAAACAATTACCTCTTTTTCTGGTATCTCCTTTTGGTTTGTACAAAAGGTCTTCCTAGAATGGATTTCAGTCCAAAGTATGGCCTCTAGGATTAATTGGAGGAATTTGGGAGGATAAATGAGTAGGGGTTAGTTGAACTAAAGGGATTTAGATGTGTGAATCAAAGAGAAGGAAGAGTTCCCTTTTATAAGAGATGTGAGGGGCACTTTTGCAATATCTTAAAATATGAATGTATTATAAATTGATTTTCAGTTTCAAATAGATGAAATGTAATTTATTTAGAGTTTAATATGAGGATGGGTTGAAATTATATCAACCAATGATTTTTAGACAAGTTTAGGTCACAAAATTAACCTTGTCTTTTGGATTTAACCCTTAGTTAAATAGTTTAACTCTTACCGTGTTTACTTGTCCTTCTATAATATATGGTTAATATAGTTACTATAAATTTCCAAAAAAACCCTAATTGAATAATTTATGAAATTTTTAACATTATACTAGTTATTTTTATGAATTTTATATTTTTATGAATTTTATAACATTTAATTAAATATTATTTATTTTAAAGTATCATTTATGTCAATTTTGATACTATTCAAATTTTTTATTTTTAAAAATATCAAACCAACATGATAAATCAAACTGATACTTAAATTATGTCACTGAAATGTCTATGTTCTCTATAAAATTCTTGGATTTCATTAATAAGTCAAATTATATTTATTTTAATATTTTTAATATCATTTAATTGATTATTCATTTAATAATTCAATTGCTGCATCATTATTGTGTCACCGTTTAATTTAATTATTTATTTCCTAAAATTATAAATAAATTAACATTATGTAGATAATAATTTTATATTTATATTCAACCATGTCACTTATATATCCTCATATTAAAAATGATATAGTTATTAAAATTTGAATATGACATTTTTAACTCTTCTTTAAATAAAATATAATAAATGTCCTAATCTAACACAAGTGACTTAAAAAGCTTCATATTTTCTACCTAAGGTTGATTTTTGTTACAAAACACTTATCCAATGAAATTATGACTAGTGTTAGGGTAATATTATATTATTATAATATTATTTTTACCTTTAATTACCCTATTTACCTTTAATCGTGGAAAATAAAATTCAAAAGTTACTATTCAAAAAAATTATTTTGATCCTATTAGAACAAATTTTTCATACTGATTACATCCATGTCTGTATGTTTTTTAAAATTAAATTAAAAAAAGTGGTAAAATTACATTTAATGCTAATCTGCAGATGTGGTTAGAAGGTGGGTAAAAGAGGCGTTCAAAAGTTTAATAAAATTTTTATATCTAATTCTATTATAAAAATGATTCCTATGATCTAAATTGAAATAATATATTTATAATGTTTCTATTGTGACTTTAAAATAAATTTGAAGTAAAATAATTATTTAAATAAAAAAGTTGGTTTTTTAACAATAATGCAATATTTTTCACTATTCATCAAAAATTAAAACTTTTTAGAAAAATACCAAAAATTTACCACAAGCTAATCTTGATATTCTAATTTCAAAAATGAAGTCTATTTTGAAAAATAAAATTTATAAATTTCATAATTTGGTTAATACTATTCATAACTGCTTTTTAAATGCCTAGTTTAATAGGTCATGGTGTGCTCGAACTTGATGTTACGTGAAATGCAAGCTATTGAATTATTTAAAAGGAAGCATACCGTGGATGATTTGGGTGTTACATTCTTCCCTCCAAATAATTTCATCCTCAAAATTTCTAGAATATCACTGGATAAGAAAATTTGGGTGGTTCTTAATTATAATTTCTTCAGGTTCCCACGTCACCTCTTCCATTTTATGGTTTCTCCAAAGGACTTTTACTAGACGATTCATCCAAATTTTCAACACTTGTTCTCTAGTGTCAAGAATATTGATAGACTCTTCACAATAAGATATATCGGGTTCCACTTCTATTTCATCATAGGTGAGTACATGCATTGGGTTTGGCATGTATTTTTTTAACATTGCTACATGAAACACATCTTGAACTTTGGTGAGACTTGGCAGAATTTCCAAATGGTAAGCTACAACTCCAATTCATTCCAAAATCTCAAAAGGCCTGATGTACCTAGGACTTAATTTAACCTTTTTACCAAATCGTATAACACCCTTCCATAGAGATACCTTCAAGAAGACATGATCTTCCACTTGAAATTCCAAATCCTTCCTTCAGTTATCAATATAGCTCTTCTACCTACTTTGAGCTATTTTGATATGGGTCTGAATATTTTTTTACCTTTTCTGTCATTTCCTCAACAAGTTGTAGGCCTATGAGTTTTCTTTCACCAACATCATTCCAACAAGTCATGTATGACATCTCTTTCCATATAATACTTCATATGGTTCCATTTGTATACTTTAATGGAAGCTATTGTTATAAAAAAATTCTACCAGAGGTAAATACTTATCCCACATACCATGAAAGTCAAGTGAGAAAGATATCAAAATTTCTTTTAAGGTTTGAATAGTACTTTTTGATTTTCCATCAGTTTGAGGGTGGTAGGCAGCACTCAAATGAAGTTTAGTGTCTAGGGCCTTCTGAAGACTTTTCTAGAATCTTGATATAAAATGAGGATCACAGTCAGAAACAATTTATAGGTGTAATCCATGAAGTCTTAAAACTTCATTAATTTAAAGTCCTGCTAAACGTTCAAGTGGTAAATCTTCTCTTATAGAAAGAAAATGTGCTAATTTTGTAATATGATCAACAATAACCCTTATCTCATCATTTCTTCTAGGTTTCTTTGGTATCCCCATGATAAAGTCCATCGTAATATCATCCCATTTCCACATAGGAATAGGAAGAGGTTTCATGACTTCTCTAGGATGTTGTCTTCCACCCTTCACCTATTTACAAACCAAACATCTCGACACATAATCAACAATCTCCCTCTTCATGTTGTCCCACCAAAAATTTTCCTTCAAATCAATGTACATAATACTACCACCAAGGTGTATAGAGAAATTGGAGATATGAGCATCATCCAATAATTTACTTTTTAGCTCAAGTATACCTGAAACACAAAGCCTCTTCCCAAATTTCAAAATACCATCTTCAAATATGAATTCAGTCAGTCTCCCATAATTCACATCTTTAATTTTCTTTTGTAACCCCTCATCATCAGACTAAGAAATTTTTATCCTTTCCAGTAAATAAGGTTTGACAACCATTTAAAAAAGTAGTGATGTTTCACCTTCCATGATAATTATCATGTCCATATTTACTAGATCCATGAACATATGATCATTTCAACTCTCATTTTGTTTAGAACTCCATGGTCTTTTCTACTCAAAGAATCTGCCACATTATTTTCCTACCCTAGGTGGTAGTGTATTGTGAAATAATAATCCTTGAGTAGCTCAATCCATCTACTTTTTCTCATTTTGAGTTATTTATATGAGAAAATATATTTCAAACTCTTGTGATCAGTATACATCTCACATATTTCACTATAGAGATAGTGTCTCCATATATTCAGAGAAAATATTACTATTAATAACTACAGATCATGAGTTGGGTAGTGTTGTTCATGAATTTTTAATTACCTTTATGCATAAGCAATTAACCTATCATTATGAATAAGGACATAATCGAGTCCTTTCCTTGTTGCATCACTATAAATCACAAACCCATCATTTACAGATGATAAAGGAAATATAGGAGCATTTATTAACATTCTCTTCAATTATTCGAAAAAATATTCACTCTTTTTTCCAAATTAATTTAACCCATTTACGTGCGATCTTGGTTAACAAGTTTTCCAATTGGGAACAATTCTAGATGAAATGCCGACAGTAACCTGATAAACCAATAAAAATACATACCTTGGTTATACTCATCGGTGCTGGAAATTATTAGATTGCCTTTATATTTTCATGATCAACATAGATTCCATCTTTGGAGATAATATGGACCAGAAAAGAAATTTACTGAAGCCAAAATTCACACTTTCTAAACTTCCAATATAGATCATTTCTTAAAAGAGTCTTCAAAACAATCCACAAGTGGTTCTCATGGTCTTTGTAATTTTTTGAGTATACCATGATATCATCAATAAATACTATGAAAAATTCATCAATATATTCCTTGAACACTTTTTTCATTAGATCCATGAAAAAAAGGGTACATTAGTCAATCCAAATGGAATTATTGTAAATTCTTAATGACCATACCTTGTTCAGAATGCTATCTTTAGAATATCTTCCTTTTTTATACTCAATTGATGATATCCAGAATGAAGGTCAATCTTAAAAAAATATTGAGCTCTATGAAGTTGATCAAATAAATCATCAATGTGAGGTAGAGGATACTTTTTCTTTATTATAATAGCATTTATTTATCTATAGTAAATGCACAAACTCATTGATCTATCTTTCTTCTTAACAAAAATAATTGGGCTCCCCATGAAGAAACACTAGGTAGAATAAATTACTTATTACTCAACTACTCTAGTTGTTTCTTTAGCTCTAATAATTCCATAGTTTCCATCATATATGAAGTTTTTTATATTGGTCTTGCATCACAGATTAAATCAATATTAAACTCAACTCCCTGCTCCATAGGATGTCTAGGTAAATCATCTATAAATAAATCAATATATTCTCATAAAATAGGTACATACTCAATTTGAATATTTATTTCTTCATCCGTAGATGTTATTTCCTCTTCATCCCTAAAAATATTATTTAGTAAAGCTACTGGGGGTGGATTTTGATAAGAATCATGTGATGAAGTTTCTACTTTAAAGATAGTGGATTCTATATCTTCCTCACAAATCAAAACTTCCTTATTCTTACAATAAATTTTCGCATCATATTTTGGAATCCAATCCAAACTAAGGATTATATCAAATTCAATCATAGGTATGATGATAAAAGATAAAGAACATTTATATTCCATAATGGGCACTGTCTGGCACATCTTTGTTTCAATGTGAATTCCCTTAGGGGTTTTTATTGAAAACTCCATTTTCAATGTGAATTGGAAATATCTAATTTTGAAAGAAAACTGGGAAGATATAAAGGAATTATAGGATCTAAAATCAAATAAATATTTGGATAAATTTTAGGAAATGATTAAAGTACCAAACACTACATCATTAGGAACTTCAAACTCAGTAGTTGTGATTGAAAAATCTTGGCCTTTCTCCCTTGTACTTTTTTGGGGAAAGTTTCTTTGATTCTTAGAACAATAATTTGAATAATGTCCCATATCTTTACAATTTTATCACTAAACATTGGTAGCTTATTTCTTACCCTTATAATCACGATATTGGTTTCCTTTTTCTCCACACTTGTAACAAACTCCCATACCCTTTGAGCAAGTACTAGGGTGTTTCTTACCACAATCATTATAGGGTGGAATGTTAGCCTTTCACTTATTCCCCTTATTTCCTTTTCCATAGTATTCAACATCTCTCTTCTTCTTCTTATTTTCTTTAAAGTCATAAGACTTATAGAATTAATTTTCTATATTGATAGCACATGAGACTATATCTTCATATAATGAGAAATATTGTGAGACTATTGACTATCATAGGAATGGATTTAACCCATCAAAAAATTGATCAATCTCACTTCTTGGGTTATGTATACAGTCTGAAACATTCCTTGCTAACCTTGTGAAGTTATCTTTATACTTTTAAAAATTATCATCCTAATTATGCCTCAGACTCAAAAATTACCTCTCCATATCCGCTCATAGATCATGAGGAAAGTATTTTTCTAGGAAGAGTTATTTAAATTACCTCTATTCCATATTTTTGACATCTTCATACTCCTTAATGTTTTGAATTAATGACCATAATTGATCTGCATCTCCTGATAGCCGATAGACTTCCATAACAACTTTTTCCCTTTCATTACTCCCCAATGCATGAAATATTTTATCTAAGAAACTTATCCACTACTCAACTAAAACATGATTTATAGTCCCATTAAATGTTGGGGGTTTTTACCTCATGAAGCATTCTAACATTGATCCTCCTTACTGTGGATTAGTATGCTCTATACGGGTAAGGTTATTATTTATAACTGGAGTCAGTTGTCCTAGTATGGTTATAAGTTGTTCAAGAACAGTTGTATCACTAGCTTCACTATCATTATATTTCATATTAGGTAAATCCCTATATGAATTATGTGTGTTGATATGGTTTCCATTCCTTCCACTATTTTCCATTTCTAAATAATGGAATACACTAGATTAGGTTATGAACTATAATTCATAATTCCAAACTAGTAAAATACTTAACATAAATTGAAAAATTTATGCATGTATAATCCATAATCATAAAAATGGTTCTTTGGGGACATATTTACTCATAGATAATTCATAATGGTTTGTCAATAAAATGTGAATTATCCTAAGAATATCCCCCAAGAGTGTCAAACCAGGTGCATAGTAAGGCCCGTTGTTATGTACTAGGTTACCCTAAGTCAAGACCGTGACACCTTGTTAGAGTTATTACTTCTAGGTACATCTGTAATAGATACACATCCACTTATAGTTTCCAGAAAGAGATTTATTTTCTAGGAATACCCAAATAATCTCTACATTATCAAAATTCTAGGATGTTCTTCTATACTTATACTCAAATTCTATCTTAGGGTAATGTTATTTAATCAATATTTTCAAAATATAGTTTCCAAGATTTGTACTAAACTTATTCTGATACCAACTGTAACACCCCAACCCTAGTTACCCAGAGTCGATGCATTATTTTATTACATTTATATGATAATAAGAAATCAAATCCTAAAGGAATGATCAATTTATTAGCCTTGGAGAAACTGGATACAAATATAAGTTTTACATTACATCTTGATATGAAAACAACATATTATCCCCTTTGAAAACTATCATATCCCTTAGAATATCCCTTAGACTATCCTTGCAGGTCAATAATAATATAATTCTTCACATCCTAGAAAAAAATAAACATAATAAAGGGGTGATCTCAGATGCTTAGTAAGGATAAACAATATAGTAGAAGCTATCATAAATAAGCACAAAATTTTAAGGAAAGGTATAAAACTGAAACAAAAGACTTTAAACATAATATTCACCATAATATTGAAAAAAAAGTCAAATAATTCCATTTAAACATTCACATGGATATTATACTAGTTGAATAATATTGTTTAATATCAAAAACTAATCTCATAATGAGGGAATTCATAATTCCAAACAACATAACCATACCATCAAGGCCTCATTCCAAGAACATACATAACTATACCATCTAGTCCTTATGCCAAGACACTAGTTTGTCTCATGAGACCTACCAATGAATCAAGGGTCTATAGAAGGCCCTACCCATCACTTACTAGTTCCAATGAACTCCTCATATGAAAAAGGCAAAACATAACTTAAACATTCATATTAAACATATCATACGAAATGTTAATACTTTAACCATAAACTATGAATTGTATAAAAATAGTACATCTATAGTCAAACATATCATAAAACCTTCAATACAATATGAAATATTGTATCATAATAAATCAAAATCAATTTAGCATAAAATCCAATAAAGGATGTTGATATAGATGAAAATAATATAATAAATCCATTAAAACTCTTTTAGAGAAATATCCATTTTTTTACTTTGAAATTATTTAAAGGATGAAAAATTATAAAAAAACATTTCTTATTAATTTAAACTTGTAATATTGTAAGGAAATATTCAAAATTTTAAGGCTTAATAACATCATAAAACATCTTCTCACGTCGTATAAGTTAAAAAAAAATTCTTTCCTTAATTTGTAAAAAGGTCACAAAGTATCTCATTTGAGAAAAGACAGAAATATTCCTTTAAAAATGTTTAATAAAAAGTAAAACATGGGTAAAAATGAATTTAAACAATTGTTTATAATATTTTGAAATAAATTTTAATAAACATGGACATTGATGATAAAGATATCCCAGTAGATACTTATGTATAAACAATCTCAGATAATAAAGAGATTGTGAAATTAACCCTTACCATGTACTTTCCTTTAGTTGAGGGTAATTTAACCTCCTGTATAATGGTTAAAGTATGTTATTAAATTATACCATAACTATATCTATATTTATGATATCATTTATGATCCTATTATATCGTTTTTTAATAATATTTCAGAATTACCGTTGTTTTGGTTGTTAACTGCTTTATTTTCCCACTCAAGATTTGTCACGTAAGTCATGTTTGTTATGCATATGATATATATTTTATTCATATATATAATTATATTAATTTCATAAACACTATATTTAATCATCATAATAATTTTATAATCATTCTTGAATGTTTAACATGGAGAATGAATCTCATCATGCCGTGGAGATAGTAGGTCGTACGTACACCCGAGCGACGGTATCATTCCCTTGATGGTTAAATGGTATAGAATTGGATGATATGTTAATTATAAAGAATAATTATCATGTTATATTCATTATTTATATCCATTTTACTCATCATTATACCCTTAAAATTAATGCAGCATTGAATAAAAAATTACACCATGGTGTGGAGATGGTAAGTTGTATGTACGCACGCATGATGATATTGTTATTCGTATGATAGATAAAATGAATAATATGGTTGTACCATGATTATAATAACATCTAAGTATATGGATGATACTGTATTTATTATTTTTATATGGAAATAACATAGAAACAGAAAGTATAAGAATAAAATAACTTCGAAAGAGGTGATAAAACAATTACCTCTTTTTCAGGTATCTCCTTTTGGTTTTTAAAAAAGGACTCCTTAGAATGATTTTTTACCAAATTATGGCATCTAATATGAAGTTATAGAAGTTTAGATGATAAATGGGTAGGGTTTTTCTGAAATAATGGGCTTTATATGTGTGAATCAAAGAAAAGGAATAGTTCCCTTTTATAAGAGAGTCGAGAGGCACTTTTAGAAGATCTTAAAATATTAATTTATTAGAAATTTATTTTTATTTTAAAATAGCTCAAAAGTGATTTATTTCAAGTATAATATGATTATGGGTCTAAATAATCTCAAAAAATGATTTTTGGACAAGTTTAGGTCACAAAATTAACCTTATCTTTTGGATTTAACCCTTAGTTAAAGAGTTTAACTCTTACTATTTTTAATTAAATATTATTTATTTTAAATTATCATTTATGTCAATTTTGATACTTTTCAAAATTTTCATTTTTACAAATATCAAAACAATATGATAAATTCAAACCAATACTTTAAATATGTAACTAACATGTTTATGTTATCTATAAAATTCATGTATTTAATTAATTTAGTTAAATTATATTTATTTTAATATTTTTAATATCATTTAATTGATTCTTCCTTTAATAATTCAATTATTATATCAATATTGTGTCACCATTTAATTTAATTATTTAATTCCTAAAATTATAAATAAATTATAATTATGTATATAATAATTTTATCCTTATAAATACTATTTATAGTCGACCATATCACTTATATATCCTCATATTAAAAATGGTATAGTTATTAAAATTTGAATATGACATTTTTAACTCTTCTTTAAATAAAATATAATAAATGTACTAATCTAACAAAAGTGGATTAAAAAGGATCATATTTTTTACCTAAGATTGACTTTGGTCGAAAAAAACTTATCCAATGAAATTAGGAAAAGTTTTAGGATAATATTATATTATTATAATATTATTTTTACCTTTAATTACCCTATTTACCTTTAACCGTGGTAAATAAAATTCAAAAGTTACTATTGAAAAAAAATTATTTTGATCTTATTAGACTAAATTTTTCATACTTATTACAACCATGTACCTCTATTTTTCAAAATTCAATTCATAGAAGTGGTAAAATTACATTTAATTCTAATCTGCAGACGTGGTTAGAAGACGTTTAAAAGAGGCATTCAAAAGTTTAATAAAATTTTTATATCTAATTATATTATATAAATGATTCCTATGACCTATATTGGACTAATATATTTATTATTTTTCTATTGTGACTTTAAAATATATTTAAATTAAAATAAATATTTAAATGAAAAAGTTGGTTTTTTAACAATAATTCAGTATTTTTTACCATTCATCAATAATTGAAACTTTTCTAAAAAATACCAAAAATTCACCATAAGATAATATCAATATTTATATTTTAAAAATGATGTCTATTTTGAAGAATAAAGTTTATAAATTTTGTAATTTGGTTAATACTATTCATAATTTCTTTTTAAACGGCTAGTTTGATAGGTCATGGTGTGGTCGAACTCGATGTTGCGTGCAACACAAGCTATTGAATTATTTAAAAGGTAGCGTACCATGGAAGATTGGGGTGTTACACTATCCAGGCACATGATTAGTACCTACCATGTGCTAACCATGCACTACACACTGTTTGGCCTCTTTTCTCCTCATTTCATGTCCCTAAACTTTGGTACACCCCTGAGGCACCTCATACACTTGGAAACAAAACTGTTTATCAAAACAAAGGGAGTTATACCAAAATTTTAAACTAGTATGTACCTTCACAAAAGGTTAGGATCTTAAAACCTCCCCACCTTATAATGTATCATCCTTGAACCATACTCTTCAAGCATCACAAAGCCTTCAAGAGAAAAGGTTAGTCGATGGGGCCCACCTATCAACATTCCTCTATAAAGTTTCCTCCTAGACACAACTATGTCGTGACCACACTCGGACCAATAAACAATCTTATCTTGAAGGAATCCCCCCCATGATCCACAATCAAGAACCTGATACTCCTCAAAGGAAACATCAATCTCAAATCCACCATCAACCATAAGAACCCCATAGGGAAGTAAGGAAATACTTCCCACATAACGACACAAAAAAACATCGCACATAGCATCATATCACCATGGAAGAGACAATTGGAACTCTAATGGACCAATCCTCTCCACAATTCATGGCCCAAATCACTTGGTTCCATCTTAACCACTTCTTTAAAATCTCTAACGGTGACCCAATCCCAACTTCATCTGAAGGAATATACAGTTTTCCTACCATGATATTCTGACCAACATTGGTCAAAAACTCAAGGCCCACAACCTCATTCCATATCCAAACTTCCATAAAACAACCCAAGCATAAATCCCATCTTAGGGTACTCAACTGGTCAAAAACCAAGCCACAACCCATCATCAAACTAAAACACCAAGATGTCTCTTACCTGATCCCATAAAATCCAAAACACTGGTAATGTCATAACCTGTCAACTTTCCCACTATGGTTCACCCCACCATGTGCTTTATCTCACCACCTCCATATTTTGGTATTTGGCTCTCTCACCATCAAAAAATACCACTAGAGAATCAAATAAACTTCCACAACATACCCGAAACATCTCCCAACTCACCATAACTAACATCCATAAGAACACCATCCAATATTGGAAACCAACCTTTCCATTTAAACCTCCAAGACCAGACATGAAACCACCCTCCATTTGTAGAATAAGAAAAAATTAACCTCTCTCAAGGTCATCTTCATTTCTATAACACACTTACAACTAAAACATAAAACCAAAGGTGGCCTATACTTACCACACTGTTTCACTTAAGGCATACCAACATCATCCAATGCACCTACCATATTTATTTCCTAATTTTTGGAGAAACTATATCATCAAGGTATTCACTACTCTCCAAGCCATCATTGTGATCCACCACACCCATCCACATTTCTAACACTATCACCGCTGTCATCCTTACATCAACTAAATATGACTAGGTTTTTCCCCAAAACCCATTTCGATTTTTAAACAAACCTAACTTTATGAAACATCCATGCAAGGCTCCTTTACACTTACAAACATTCTAATGTCACCCAAACACACCTATCTAAGTCCATGATCAACACCTTATGAGGTTATAACACACAATGTTCCTTGCCATCAATCATTGTCATGGATTATCACACCCATCAATGAATCTAACACAGGAATATCATATTTCTTTGAGAACCATCCTAAGCTTGAAGACAATAATTGGATCAATAAACCACCACATTAGAGGACCATTTGTCCTTTAATGAGGAATAAAAATGTGTACCTCACAGAGTTCTCATTGAAACCTCAATGCCACCACAAAAACACTAGGGTATGCTCCACACATCCATAAATCACGTACCACTCCCCTTCTTGGGAGTGTCATTGTAACCACTTTCCTCAAGAAATTCCAACAACCATGGATCATGATTCGATCAAAATATTAACTCAAAAACTTGGATGTGACCATCTAGATTTTTCTAGAACAACAAAACAACATCAACTGTTACCCTTTCTCGGCTTCCGAAAATGGAACACACGACATTCGTTGACATCTGGTCTACCACAATGACCTCACCTGTAAATGGTTAATGGTGTACTTATTTCAATCCAGATCCACACATACTACTCTAGGAGTATAAAATTCAAGAGGAACCATATCTAGTCAAAACACATTTTGACAGCTAGGTGTAAATCTAGATCTCTCCCAGCATACCTGAGTCAATGTCAAGATATTGGGGATGATTTTAAATAGAGAAAAGTATGATAAGAAGTCACCAATAAACACCAACACAATTTAAGCATCACAAATGTTACCCCCACTATAGGGACACCTTAAAATATCAAAATTATTAGGATTTCCTTCTAGACAACATCTCATTAGCATCTAACCACCACAAATCAAGTGGGATCACCAATCGAACTCACCACCACTTCATGACTCTCTACTAAGTAGCTATAAACCAATGATTCCTATAGAAATTCCACCACCACACCTCTAAAGTTCTTTTAGAATGACCCTAGTGACTAAAAAAAGAAACAAAATGATCCAAAACTAATCAGTCCCTCATATAACTAGTGATTACCACTTTTTTTTCATAGAATATGATAGGTTATAACCCTAAGAAACAAGTTCACCCATCCCAAACAACATCATTCCTTCCATAATGTGCCAAAATATGGACCTCATAATAGCCCTAGAGGTCTCTCACTTTCCTATGACCACACACTAAACCTGACTCTAGATCACATGAGCCATAAATTACTAGAGCTATGCCCAAATTACCAATAACACCAATCGCCATGCCTCCTGGTCCATCTGTCTCATCAAACTCATGGAATTATCTATGTTTTCATTCAAAAAATAAACCATTCACAAAAACAATCCCAAAAATGTGACCAAACCTCACCTCAAGTATTAGTTCGATAATAAAAGTTTCTATCTATACTTTGGTAACATCTTACTTGCCCATCCAAAATCAACTCCTATAAATTCATTAAACATTACCAACACTGTCAGGTCTAGTATCCAAATGGACCTTACCTTAGAACACAACTTCACAACTAACCATAAACACTCAGGTGCATCCCTGAGAAATAAAACAATGTGTAACTATGAACTTTGACCAAAATTATATGGCCCCAATCTTGCATTGATTCCACTTCTGAAGAAACCACCCATGCTTCACATTCCAAGGAACCTGCATCAGTGGTCCAACCTCCCTTGAGGTTACCCTCGATCTTTCCGAAAATTTTCATCACATCGCCACAACTCGAGTTGCATCTACAAAACCATTGAATTTTCCACTTATCCTTATAGATAAACCCACACTATACCTAACTCTATGTGAGCCACTTTAAAATCCCAAAATGTCTACCTATGCCTCACACACCCAAAAGAACTAGAGACCTCGACATACCTATCTCACAATTCACATAGAAATTCATATGATACCAACTCCCTAAACTGGATCCACATCAAGTAAAGTCCACTAGATATCTCTCTAAGACACACACATCAAACCTCCACAAGTCACTACTCACAGGCGGCACTCCAACCCCCGTTCCAAAACACACTATGTCTAACACACCCACAAAAACATTTTCTCTAGGTTTCACCCTAAGATACCCATACACGCACATCAGAAATACAAGCGTAACACCCACTCTAGGGTCTAAAACATAACTCACATGATCACAAAGAAAAAAAGGTCACTATACCTCAAGTACCATCCTTAGGGTTCAACATACAACCCACATGATCACAACCCACAAGGGTTACCAAATTCACATTACCAGACAACATCTCACGACCCAAAGGCCGCATCCCTATTGAGGGTATAATAAGAACATCTCTTTTACCGTACATCAAATCCCATAAAACCTCACTACCCATAACCGAGGTCACAAAATAAGGCACTATCATTGCCCGAACAACCCATACATAAGGTACGGTCACAAAAAAAGAGATACTCACCACCGGTTCCCCTATAAGTTTTAGTATTTCACATTCTTATTTAATCAAATTTATCTTTTTAAATCCCAATAATTCACATTTCAAAACTTTCTATTTTAAAAACCCCAATGATTTACACTTTTCAAAACCTTTTTATTAACCCACATTTCAAAAATCCACATGTTACTCAAAGTCAAATTTCAAAGTATTTTCATTAACAAACATTTTAAGAAATATCAACATGCATAATACATAGGAATAAAATTACACTACCGGCATGTTAATCTCCTGGAACTATCAATCACATGAAACATATGGATGACTTATTGATCCCATGTGCCTAGAATGATGCATGGACTTACACACACTCTCTTTCCATACCAGGATAAGAGATAAAGCCTCTAAATCAATAACATAAAATCCAAGTTCACCACTTGAGGTGTAAATATCAACCAATCATAAAATCACAAAATAGAACATCATTTCCCACCCATGGGAACTTGGGTTTCCCATCATATGTGGGGATGTAGGTGGCTAAGCATTAGGTAATTACCAAGGCCCAAAAATATCCTAGTCTCATATCTACCTCCCCCAAATAGTAAGATAAAAGACACTACTCTGATACCACTTTGTAACATCCCTAACCTGGTAGCCACTATATATGGTGCCATGAGCTGGGTTGTCACATGACCTCAAGCATGCCTACCCATACACCAGAGGCTACTAACTAGTAGTGCAGGTCCATAGAGATACATTGGTAAGAAAATAACTTCTTATCATAGTAATACCAAAGTATAAATAATATCAACAGATAAAAGAACTAATTAGAACCATAATGGACAACATACCCTAAAAACCAATAAGTAACCAAGTAGCCCATTCTATAATAATTTTATGAACACACTGCATGTAAAATAGTCATACAAATAAAATTTCTAACACTAAAACCGAAAATATTCCAAACATGGACCTAAGTCCAAACCTATTCCAGACCTCCCATGCTCCAACCAAATAGCCCATGTATGAACCATACACCATGTACCTATCCTGAACCTATACCATAAAATAATTAGCATCTTCTTGGTTACCCAAGTGCCATGGAAACCCAAGAAGGGTGTGAGTACAACTCAGCGGGTCACCACCAATGGTGTCTAAAGAAATAACATATCTGTAAAATAGTGTATGCAGATAAGAAAGTGAAATAAATAAGAAAGGAAACTAAAGAAACATGTCTCAAAATTAAGAAATTATAGATAAAAATTTTATCCATTAAGTTATCTATGGTCAACCAACCAAGTAAACTTGATCTAGTCACATTAGGAGCCTAATCCCTAAAATATGGGGTTAAACACTTTTATTCACAAGTGAGAATTCACTAAATAAATCAATCCATTCATCATCTCACCTCGAAGCCTTAGTTTGATAATCAAGCCATGTTCACATGTTTGGGAAGCATGGATCCTCAGTCTGACATCCCAAACTATACCATTCCCATACATTTGGAAATCATAGAGCCTAAATATGACATCCCAAACCATGAAACACATCAGTGGGCCCAGAGCATTGGTTTGTTTCATCCCAAACAAGGATAATCAGTCCATAATTTAGAATCATAGAGCCTTAGTCCAACATCCTAACTCAAAAATTCATCGGTGGTTCCAAGAGAATTATTAAAACCCAACCCAAACAAAGATCCTTAGTGCACAAGTTTGTAGAATAAAACCTTAGTATGACATCTAAACTCAAAAAGTTACCATTAAGACATGTGCACATTCTTCTTTAACCATTTAACATACTTAACATTTATATAACTTTACCCATTTCAATATGTATACCATTTACAAACCATAACTTCCTAAATACATATTACACTTACATTCCTTAACCCATCATCAAACTTTCCATTTATCAACCTTAACTCATCAAACACATTCACCCTAAAATAAACACCCCTTATTCTATATTAAAAACTTAGAAATAATTAACCTCAATTTCATTTCAAAATTCATGATAAACCATGAGTGAAATTACTCATTTTAAAATAATCTTGAATCGAACCCTTTAAAACATGGGTATTCCTATTTGAAAGACTAAACCATAGCCCAAGGCATCCATTTCCATTTCCAACCATTTCAAATAACCATTAAATCATTTTCCAAAAAAGGGAAACCACACCCTCATTTAAAATCATCATTTAAAATATATAAAGAAAACCACTTTCTAAATCTCCTTAAGTCCAATGCCTCCTTTTAAAAAATTTACCACTTTCAAAGAATCATATTAATCTTTTAAAAACCATAATTGGATCAAACCCAAAACATAACATTCAAAAAAAATTAAAATACCTTTAGGAATTTCACAAAACTAGCATAAAAACATTTCAATTTCCCCCATACTTATATACCAATTTAACCATCACAACTTATTAATTTTCATAATTAACCTATCTCAATGTTTACCCATTTAACTCACCCATTTACAAGGGTTTTTCATTCTCCATGGGTAGCCCTAAGTCCCATATCAAATCACCAATGGACCCAATGGGGTATGTATAAGATTTAAAACCTCACAAAAAGGACTAAATTACCTTTCTTATCCAAAGATATAAAAAAACAACAGATCAGTACATTGGCACAACCAAATGCACATATTAAACATTGAGACTATGAGAAAAAACATTCAGAACATCTAAATCATGATCATGGGTGATTACTTTCCCAACCAAAACCCTTGATTTAAACCAAATGGGTCTCAAAAAATAAGATGAAGAAAACCCTGGAAAAATAATGGGTTTGAGCTTCAGAAGGAGAGGAAACCACATACCAATAATCTTCTAAAAAATGGTAGGAAATGAAGTCAAAGACATACCCAAATCTTTAATCTGCATTAAACAAAACTCCAAAATCCTAATAATTTAAGGAGAATAATCCCTTGGAAAATTTGGTGGGTTTGGTTCATTACCCAAGATGTTGGAGGAGGAATAATGAAGAAATTTGGGTTATAACCCTTAAATCTTGAGGGGGGAAATTTGGAAAATCCCAATTTTTAAGGGCCACATGGGTTGGTTGTACGGTTGGCCAAACCATGCACAAAACTTGTGGCTCCCTCTATCCAATAGTTTATAGGTCACATGGTTTTTTGGGGGCATCCACATGATTTGATAAACTATTTGGTGCTCGTGTGCTATCCTCTATCTGAGAGGAGGCCTAACTGCACGGTTTCCCTGGATTGGAATGTGGTGAGTACTAACCATGTTCCAACCCTTCACTACACACTGTTTGGAGTCTTTTCCCCTCCTTTAATGTCCCAAACTATTGGGACACCCTTGAGGCACGTCATACACTTGGAAACAAAACTATTTATTAGAACAAAGGAGTTAAATCAAAATTTTAAACAAGTATGCTCCTTTATGAAAGGTCAGGATCATACAACCTCCCCAACTTATAACGGATCATCCTCAAGCTGTACTCCCCATGAATCACCAAGACTTTAGGATAAAAGGTCTAGCCACATGGCCTACATATCATTCTTCTTATCCCAAGTTTCCTCCTAGACATGGTAATGTTGTCACCAAACTCAAACCAATAAATAGTTCTATCTTTATGGAATACCTCTCTGTGATCCATAATAAAAAACCTGATTCTCCTCAAGGGATGAATCAATCTCAAATCCAACATCAACCAAAGGAACCCTATTGGGAATACAAGGAAAAACTACCTCCATCGTGAAATAAGAAAACATCGCACCTAGAATCATATCACCATGGAAGAGCTGATCAACAATATATTGGATTGATCCTCTCCAAAACTCATGGAACAAATCACTTAGAACCATATTACCCACTTATTTAAAATATCTAATAGTTACCTAATCCCCATGTCATCCAAAGGAACATACAGTTTTCCCACCATGATCCTATAAACAATGTCGGTCCACAACTCAAGGCCCGCAACCTTGTTCCACATCCAAACATTCAGAACAAAACCCTAACATAACTCCCATCTTAGGGTACTCAACTAGTTAATACTCAATCTATCACCCATCATCGAACTAAAACACCAAGATGGATCTTACCCAAGCATATCCAATCTGAATCACCGATCACATCATCAACCATCCACTTTCCAACTATGGTGATCCCCACTATATTCTTTAGATCACCATCACCATCTTCCAGTATTTGGATCTTCAACCATAAAAAAACAATAGATCCTCAACCCAACTTGAACAACATACCTGATGTATCTACCAATTAATCACACCCAACAACCACAAGAACACCATCCAACACTGGCATCCAACCTTGTAATTGAAACCACCCAGATCATACATGCATCTACCCTCCATTAATAGACTAAGAACAACTTGACCTCACTCAAGTTCATCTTCATTTCCATGACACACTTACCACTAAAACATAGAACTTTAGGTGTCTTATACTTACCACCCATTTTCACTTAAGGCATACCACCATAATTTGATTCACCTACTAGATTCATTTTCTTAATTCTAGTGAAACTCTATCATCAAGGTATCCAATACTCTATAATATATCATCACACTCCACCATGACCATCCAAATTTCTAACACAAGAACCTCTGTCATTCTTACATAAACTAAAGATGACTAGGTTTTTACCCAAAACCAATTTCCTTTTTGAAATGTAACTAAAATTACGAATCATCCATCAAAAGTGCCTTTACACTTATGAACATTCCAAGGTCACCCAAACACACCTACCGAAGTCCATGCCTGACACCTGATGAGGTTCTAACACCCAAACTCCATTACCATAAATTGTTGTCCTGGATTATCATGCCCATCAATGAATCTAATAGAGATATATCAGATTTCTTTTAGAACCACCTAGAGCCTGAAGACAATGCTTATCTCGATCAACCACCACATAAAGGGCCCATTTTTCCTTTCACAAAGAATCCAAACATATACCTCATAGAGGTCACATTGGAACCTCAATTACACTAAAATCACTATATGATATTCTCCACACATCCATGACTCTGTAATGATACCCAACTTGAAAGTTTCATTATCACCTATTTCCTCAAGAAATTCCAACCACTACAGCTCATGATTCAATCACAAGATGAAATCTAAAACTTGGACATGGCAATATGGAGTTTTCCAGAACAACCAATAAACAAGAACCACTACTCATTCCCGTCTTCTGAGAACATATTTCACAATGTTCATCAACATCTGCTAAATCCCAAGGACCTCATACATAAATGGTCGATGGTGTACTTCTCACCATCTAGGTTCACACAAACCGCTCTATGAGTGTAGCCTCTAAAAGGCTCCATATCCAACCAAAAAACATTTTTTTAGCTAGGTTTAAAGATAGATCTCTCTAGGAATACCCGAGATGATGTTAAGATATTGGTCCAGATCGTCACTAGCAAAGAGTATGCTAAAAAGTCCTCGATGAAAACCACCAAAATTTAAGCATCACAGATGTCACCCCCCAATATGGGGAAAACTTAACCTATTGAAATTCTCAGGTTTCCCTACCCACCAACATCTCGTTAACACATGACCACCACAACTCAAGTGGGATCGACAACCGAACTCACCACCACTTCATGACTCTATATAAGTAGCCATGAACCAATAATTCCTATGGAACTACCTCCAACACACATATCAAGTTCTTATAGGATGACCCTGGTGACTCACAATAGAAACAAAACGATCCAAAAACAATTGATCCCTCTCCTAACCAGCACTTTCCACTTTGGTTTCACAAAAAACAACATAAGATTACCCCAAGACACCTGTTCGACCATCCCAAATGACATCGTGCCTTCAAACACATGAAAACATCTGGACCTCATTAGAACCCTCAAGGACTCACACTTTCCTGAGAACACACAATGAACCTAAATCTAGATGTTATGATTCGTACATTACTAGATGTTGGCCCAAATTCCCAATCACACCAATCGCCATGGCTACTGGTCTATCAACCTCATTAGAATCAAGGCCTTCTCTAAATTCTCATTAAAAAACCCAACCATCTGTACAAATAAGACCAAACATGTTACCAACCCTCACCTTCAATTTCAATTACATAATAAAAGAATCCATCCATGCTTTTGTCACTTCTACCTTGTCCATCAAAAATCAACACCGATTACTTCATTAAACATTACCAAAACCATTAAGTAAGGTATCCCATAAAAATTTCCCTTAAAAAACAACTTCACAACCAACCAAAAACACTCAGGTGCCTACCTGAGATAGAAAAAAATTCATAACCATGCACTTTTACCAAAAATTAAATGGCACCAACCGTGCATCAATTCCACTTATGAAGCAACCACACATGCTTCAAATTTCAAGGAAACTCCATCACTAGGCCAACCTACCTTGATATTACAATTGATATTTCCCAAAAAAATCATATCATATCCAAAAATTGAGTCGTATATCCAAAACCATTGAATTTTATACTAATACCTCTAGGCTAAACCCGCACTAGACCTCAATCTATGCGCGCCACAATCAAATCCCAAAAAGTCCACCTCTGCCTCACTCAACCAAAAGCACTAGCTACCCCATCTGACCTCTGTCATAGGTCACCAAGAAAGTCAAATGATACAAACTACCTAAACTGGAGTCACATCAAGAAAAAGCCACTGGATCTCTCTCTAGGACACACACATCAAACCTCCACAAGTCACAAATCACAGACAACACTCCTACCCATTTTTTGAAACACACTGTGTCTAGAACACCCAAGAAAACATTTTGTCTAGGTTTCAACCTAGGATAACCATACATGAACATAGACACTATAGGAAAAACACACACTCTAGGGTCAAAAAAACAACTCGAACGATCATGACCCAAAAAGGCCACCATGAACTAGGTACCATCCTCAAGGTTCAATATACAACCCATACAATCAAAATCCACATGGGTTACGACAGTCACATTACCAGACATAATATCATGAAACAAAGGCCACAGCCCTACCGAGGTTAAAAAAAGCACATCTATTTTAACATACATCAAAGCCCAGTGAATCTCATGACCCATAACTGAGGTCACAAACTAGGGCACTCTCACTACCCAAACCACCCATACATAGGGTCCAGTCACAACTCTAGGGATACCCACCACTGGTTTCCTAAAATGTACACAATTTTACATTCTTATTTAATAAACCATATCATTTTAAATCCCAATAATTCAAATTTAAAAACTTTACATTTTAAAATCCCCATATATTTACACTTTCCAAAAACTTTTTATTAACCAAAATTTCAAAAATATATACCTTACTAAAATTCAAATTTCAAAAATTTTTCATTAATTTTTTTTTATAAATATCAATAGACATAATCCATAGGCAGAAAATTACACTACCAACATGTTAATCTCAAGGAACTATAAATCATAGGAAACAAACAGATGACCTATCAATCCTATGTGCCTAGCATGATGCATGGACTCACACACCCTCTATTTCCATATTATGACAAGAGATAAATCATCATATACCAATAACATCAAATCCAAGTGCACAAATCAATGTGAAAATATAAACCAACCAAAAAATAACAAAACAAAACATCATTTCTCACCCCTTGATACTTGGGTTTTCCCTCATACATGGGGTCATAGGCACCTAGGAACGAGATCATTACCAAGTCCAGAAAAGATCATAGTCTCTTATCTACTATGCCACAAATACTAAGACAAAATAAACTACTCTGAATCCACTTTTTTACATCCTTAGACTGATAGATACTATATCCAGTGGCTTGATCCAGGTCTTCACATGACCTCAAGCATGCCTCCCTGTAAGCGAGAGGCTTCCGATTAGTAGAATAGGTTTATAGAGATGCATTAAGGATACTATGCCTACTTATCAGAGTAATACAAAAATAGAAATAATATCAATAGGTAAAAAAAAAGAACCATAATGTAAAATATTAAAAGAAAACCAATAAGTAACCAAGTATCCCATTCTATAACAATATGATGAATACACTACATGAAAAACAGTCATAAAAATAAAATTCCTAGCACAAAAAATGAAAAGATCCCAAACACAGACTTGAGTCCCAACATATTACCAACCTATAATGATCTAACCAAATAGCCCATGTATGAACCATACAATAGGTACCTATCCTAAACATATACCTAAAAACAAGTATCATCTTCTTTGGTACCCAAGTTCCATGAGGCCTGAGAAAGGTGTGAGTACAACTCAGTAGGCCACCAAAAACTATGTATAAGAAAATAACCAATCTATATAAAAATGTACCCAGATAAAAAATATAAAATATAAGAAAGGAAATTAAAGAAACATGTCTCACAATTAATAAATCATAGATAACCATTTTATCCATTAAATTCTCTAGGGTCAACTAATCAACTAAACTCGGTCCGATCGTGTTGGGAGCCTAAGACACAAAATAAGGGGTTGAACATTTTTATTCATAAGGGGGAATTTACTAATCAAACCAATCCATTCATCATTTCACCTCAAATACTCAGTGCGATAATCAAGCCATGTTCACGTGTTTGGGAAGTATAGAGTGTCAGTATGACATCCCAAACTAGCAATTCCCATAATTTGGGAAGCTTAAAGCCTCAATCGAATATCCCAAACCATGAAACACATTAGTGGGACTATAGAATCAGTCTAGCCCATCCCAACCAAGGAACCTTAGTCCATAAGTTAGGATCTAGATCCTCAATTTGACATTCTAACTCAACAATTCATTGATGGGTCTGAGAGAATTAGTCCAGACTAACCCAAATTAGGAACATTAGTACACAAGTTAAGAGAATAAAGCCTCAATCCAACATCCTAACTCAAGAACTTACTACTAATCCATGTGTAAATGATTCTTTAACTATTTAACATATCAACTATTTACACAACTTAACCCATTTCATTACGTATATCGATTACAAACCATAACTCACTCAACACATATACCACTTACATGTCTTAACTCATTATCACACTTTCCATTTATAAACCATAACTCATCAAACACATTTACATTAAACCAAACACCCCATTATTCCATATTAACAACTAGTAAATAATTAAACTCAATTTCATTTCACAATTCATGATAAACCACAAGTCAAATCACTCATTTTAAAATCATCTTGATGATACCCCTTTAAAACAAGAGTCTTTCTCTTTGAAAGACTAAAACTTGGACCAAGGAATCCATTTCCATTTCTAACCATTTCAAATAACTATTAAAGCATTTTCTCCAAAAGGGGAACCACACCCCCATTTCAAATCATCATTTGGAATCTATAAAGAAATCCACTTTCTAAATCACCTTGAGGCCAACTCCTCATTTTAAAACATTTCCCACTTTCAAAACATCATATTATTATTTTAAAACCCATAACTTGATCAAAGAAAAAACACATCATTTAAACCATTTCAAAATACACTTATGAATTTCAAAAAACTACCATTCAAACATTTCAATTTCCCCTTTTTTACCATACCCATAAACCAATTTAACCACCACAACTTATTCATTTTCATAATTTCCCTATCTCAATGTTTAACCATTCAACTCACCCATTTATAAGGGTTTGGAATACCCCATGGGTATCCCTAAGTCCCATATCAAATCATCAATTGATACAATGGGTTCCGTAAAGGGTTTCTCACCTCACAATAAGGACAAAATTAACTTCATTTTCCAAAGATACAAAAAAATAGAAAATCAGTACATTGGGAAAACCACATACACATATTAAAGATTTATACTATAAGAAAAAGAATTAAGGCCATCTACCTCATGCTTGTAGGTGATTACTTTCCCAACTGAAACCCTTGATTAGAACCAACATAGAAATATACACTAATAAAAAGTACAGCCTAGAAAAACAAGGTTTTAGAGATTTGGAAGGGGAGGAACCCACATACCAAGCCTCTTCCAAAAAATTGAAGGAAAAGGAGTTAAAGACTTACCTGGAGTTCAATTTTCACTAAAAGGCACTCCAAATACCTAATAATCAAAGGATAATAATCCCTTGTAATATTAGGAGGGTTTAGTTCATGAACCAAACTATTGGAGGAGGAATATGGGAGACATTTGGGTTAAAACCCTTAATGACTGAGGAGGGTGGGGATCATAAATTCTCACATTTTAAGGGATGAATAGTTGGAAAAACCATGCACAAACTATATGGATCCCACTATCTACATGGGGCCTGGTCACATGGTTTTTTAGGGGTATTCACACGGTTATGAAAATCATGTAGTGCCTGTGCGATAACCTCTATCCTAGAGAAGGCATGACTGCATAGTTTCCATGGACATGCTTATGGTTAGTACTAACCATGTTCCAACCATTCACTACACACTATTTAGCCTCTTTTATCCTCATTTCATGTCCCGAACCCTTAGGAAACCCTCAAGGCACCTCAAATGCTCAAAAACCAAATTGTTTATCAGAACACAGGGAGTTAAACCAAAATTTTAAACAAGTACACACCTCTATGAAAGTTCGGTATCTTACACATGATATTAGTTTGGATTCACTTTTTCATGAGTTCTAGGAAACTGATTATCTATATTTTATCCATATATTTGTGAAGAATGTTTTTGAAGCATCTATCAAGATAGATAATTCAAGGCTCTCTCTTTTATGTAGTTAAAACTGTGATATTATCATACATTTTTACATCTAGTTAATAATTATAATTAACTTATAAAATATAAAAAATGGAATCCTATAATGAAGGGTGAAGGAGTAATGTATGGGATTTACCTGTTTATTACCATTTCATGTGTTTAATGTCTATTAGTTTTTCTGTTGTGGAATCTTATTACTACTATAAAATATAATTTTCCTTTTTAATTTATTTTTGAAAATACCTTTCATTAAAGGTAAAATATTTAAATAAGGTAATGAAATGGCTACTTGAAAAATCTAGAAATTGTGATTGATGCTCATGTTGGATTTAAATAATCATCTGAAAAGGAAAGCCTTGAAAGTGAATTTATTGTGTGTTTTCTATTGGATTTATTGTGGAATATTTGTTTCTTTTTATGTTTTACCTTAATGTGGTTAAATGGTATTGATTTTGGGACACTAAAACTAGATTTACCTGGTTGTCATGGAAGAGGTGGTTATTGTGGTGGTTTTTGGAACATGGTAAGTTGATGGTTGTGTGGGGAATGGTAAGTTGTTATGGGGCTGTGTTGTGGTTGCTGGTTGGTATATAATTTAGTTGAGAGTAAATGATATGGTAATGGGTATGGGCTATATTTAAATGAATTGTATCTATCAGTAGCATTTATATGATTGAAAGGCATGGGTAAAAGGATGAAATTAAGTGGGTATTGGATTATTAATGGTTTTTAATTAAATATGGTTAATTAATTTCATAATTAAATTAATATGGTTGGTAATGGTAAATATAAAAATTACTAATTTAATGATTAAAGAGGAATATATAGGTAATTTTATGGTTGTTTTTAATGGAATGGAGGGGTTGGTTGATGTATAAAGTTGGTAGCAGTTGTTTTGGGAGAATGTGTTGGACACACTAATTTTGTTCCAAAATATTCCATTTTATCCTATGCATTAATGATCATAAAAATACATTCAATATTGTTTAAAATTGTTTTTATTGAAGTATGAAAATGAATACTTAAAATTATAAATATGTTTTTCATAAGCTGTTAATTTTCAATTTGAAGTTTTCTTTTAAGTATTGAATCCATACATTGAAGTTATATAAATATTTTAAGCATTTTAATCAATATTTATGATTGTTTGAAATATAAGATAATTTCTAGTTTTCATAAATTTTTCTAAGTATGGAAGTCTTACTATCGGGCCAAGATTTATGATCAAAACTTACAATCATCTAAAGTATTATGCTCAATAATTATGATCAATAAAATACTTATGTCTAGTAATATGCCTTACATCAAAGCTCTAAACTAATGTCTTTCATTCACATCAAAGCTTTACAATCACATGAAAGCCTTATGTTCAAGAAGGATTTATGACTAGAAAGGTAGACAATAAAGACTAATGATACGATTATATATTATTACGATATGATGAAAGTATTATTCTTAGATAAAGTTATGAGATTTTTATAAATCCTTACCATACCCAAAAAATTCATAAGATCAAGTGAAGTATTATGATCATGATTCTTATGATACTAAAGACTCACGATGTTATATATCTTTAATTAAATTTAAGGCATTTTGTTACTCTTATAAGGTGATTTATTACCATTGAAGTATACAATAGAAGTATACTCCTACTTTAAATTTTATCAAAATTAGTGGAGTTTAGGAAGATAAAAACTGATATTTCCAAAGTAAATAAAGCTGATATTTCCAAGAAGAGTAAAGTTTCTAGGAAGATAAAAGCTACACCAACACATACTATGTTTTTTATTTCCAGAGAAAGTCAAATGAAAAATGAAAAGGGAATTAATTTTTTATTATATTTTATAATACTATCCATTTTAATTAATATAGATGATTATAATTAAAAAATAAATTAGTACTATGCATAAAAAATAAATCTTGGAGCCAAAATTTCATTCTCATAGAAAGCATATTCATAATCTATTTTTCAAGACATTATTGGTGCGCATATAAGAGAAATAATCTATTACTATAATGTGCTTTCTAGTTACATATACAAAAAATAAGATCTTTTATAGATGTTACAATGTGTTCACTAATTATCTGGAAGAGTTCTTCATCAACTATTTGTTGCTACTCTCAATTGTGTACCAAACCCAAAATCTTACTGCTCATCTATTTTTGTAATGTATAGACTCATTTTTTAAAGTGTGTAAAAGTTTAGGAGAGGTCTTGTAAAAAGGGAGGACCCATATAAAAGATCTTAACACCTTTTGTAACAATTTTCAATTTCTTTCACTCAACTATCGAGGTCCCTAGGAAAATGACTTGAATAGTTAAAATCACTATGCTCAAGGAGTGGTGCATTGGTGGAGGGGGATCCTTGTATCCCAAAAAACTATAAATATTCTACATCCCACTATTTATAATATATTTTATTTATATACTTATTTTATAATAATTATATTAGGATATATATACAATTTTTTTCAATAGGGTGGTTTTAAACTAGAGAAAATTTTACAAACTCAATTCATGCCCCCCTCTTGATTCATCGTGTAACTCTATATGGGACAACATAATGGTGGAGATGTGGTTATGATGTTGGGTTTTTATGGTATTTTTTAGATAAAAACCTTTAGGGTGATCTAGAGAGTTTGGATAGGATATATATAATGTATTTCCTTTTGATTTCATATGTAGCCCACCCAAGTTGGTTTTTCTTAACAATGCCCAAATGTTTTGGGTTCTAGGTGTTTTCCACAATATCTAGATTTTTGATGGAACAAATGAAAAACTACTTCATATTCCATAATATATCTTCTAAAGGTTGTTATGAATGGACTATGATGACCAATTTACATTTTTTATTTATGTTTTAATGTATCTAAATTGTAATTTTAAGTGAAAAATTGAATTGTGGATTTCTGATGGAAATTTGCATTGTGAATTTATAGTGGCAGTTTCCACTAGGAATTTCTATATGAAATTTATGGTTCAATTTTTTAGTTCAAAGTTACATTATTTACGTGTTAATATATTTGAACTTAAAATTTTAGAATTCATTCATTTAAGAAAATTTTTAATCAAATTTTTAGTATAATTATAATACAAATCAAATGAAAAATTTTACTAGAAATTTGAACTAAAATTTTATTGATTCAATAAGGTTTCCTTATGAATTTTCCATTTCTCTACATTTTTAAAATAAAAAACACTTTATCTTAAGGAAAATTATATTTTACCTAAGTATTATTCTCATAAGGAAAATTTCTATTCTCTAAGGAAATTTTTATGTTTTCACTGTTCATTTTATAGTCTCTCTAAATCTAACTAATTTTTGTTACAAAAAAAATTTGGTTTCACATCTAAAACCTTGGAATCCTATAAATACTTAGATATAAAGTATTCTATTTTCAGGTTCTGAATTCTATGAAATTCAGGTTTCGAATTCTCTAAAATTCAGGTTCTGAATTCTCTAAAATTCAGGTTCCGAATTCTCTGAAATTCAGGTTTCGAATTCTCTGAATTTTCGGTTCCGAATTCTATGAATTTCAGGTTCCAAATTATCTAAATTTGAATTATCTGAAATTCAGGTTCTGAATTCTCTGAATTTAAAGTTCTAAATTCCTCAGAATTTAAACTCCTAATTCCTCAGAATTCAGACTCCAAATTCTTTAGAATTCAGACTCCAAATTCTTCAGAATTTAGATTCCGAATTCATTGGAATTCAGACTCTAAAATCTATAAAATTTAGGTTCTGAATTCATTGAAAAAAAGATTCTGAATATCCATGATTTATAGTCTCTGAATGTTTATATGGTTAGACTTTGAACTTTATTTTATCTTAGACTCTGACAAATAGATTTGGTTAAGAAACCTTATTTTTCTTACACTTGTTATAGTTACGAAATGATATCATATGATCTGTTTCTAAATAACTATTGTTTGAGGGACACTTTTATAGTTCTCTCCAAGATTCAAGGAAAAAATGACCTTTGGAGGAGGGAGCCGACCGTTGGAAAAGTGTCTATAAATAGGATCTCATTTGAATGAGCTCAATACCTGTTGATCATTCTTTAAATTAAATGCTGTTAAAGTGATTTCTAGAGAGAGAGACTCTCATGCTTTGTGCATACTGAACATTTCTTCATGCGACTCCAATTGTTGCGAAGTACAATCGAGGGATTCTGGGGATAGGAAGTCAGATGTGACGACTACCTTAAAGATCGAGGACTTCTGGATATAGGAAGACATAGGTTCTGACTACCTTAAAGTTCGAGGGATTGTAGGGATAACAAGATAGATTCTGATATTCCTATCATGGGCTTACACTGGTGTGGGTAAGACAGACTTTCTTGAAAGTATTAATCAAGAGACCTTTATCCAAGGTTGCTGGATACCCTACTATTTGGGTTAAAAGATTTCATAATTGTTACTTGTTTTGTTTCAAGTTTATTTCCACTATATTTTGATAAAGGAAGAAAGTATAACCTTGTTATACTTTCTTGTACTTTTTTATACCCTGATAAGTAAGATTTTATACACTTTAAGGTAGAATCTTTTCCTTGTAAACTTTCCTTAAGTTTCATTTCTGGAACCATATTTCTGGAACCTAGTAAGTTTGTTTTATAGAACTATTTTAGGGTTTGTGAATTTACGTTGTTTAATGTTGTTAAAAATAGTTTTCCTTAAGGTTAAAAACAAAAGTTTTTAAACTTACAATTCACCCTCATCTTGTAAATTGAGCAGCTATATTCATATTTCGATCCTACAACTTTTCTAGGGGAATCAGTACTAAAGGTTTTTCATGATAATTTTCCATGAAAATTTCTAGTGAAAATTTAATTTTTTTATATATGTATTAATTTATTTTTATTTTATTTTTAATTATTGAAAATTTATTTTTTATTAATTTTTTAACATATCTAAATTGTAATTTTAAGTAAAAATTGACCTAAAAATTTTCACTCAAATTTCTTATGGAATTTTTCACTAAAAATTTCCATATAAAATCTACAGTTCAAACTTTCAGTGAAAAAATAAATTATTTATTTATGATTTAATATATTTAAACTAAAAATTTAAGCATGAATTTATTTTATAAATGTTTTAATCAAATTTTCAATATAATTATAACAAAAATAAAGTAGAATTTTGCACTGGAAATTTAAGTGAAGATTCGAATTAATTTTTCTATGAAAGTTTATAGTAAACGTTTTTATGTATGAAATTTAAATGAAAAATTTAGGTGAAAATTTACATTTTTTATGTATTAATATATTTTTATTGTAATTTTAAGTGAAAATTCTAAGCATAATTTTTGTGTGGAAAATTTCACATGAAATTTTGAGTTGAAATCTGCGTAGAAAATTTCCAGTGGAAATTTTAATTGAAATTTTTTAAATGTATATATAATAAATAATATATATTATATGTATATATAATATATATATTATAAATATTATATAAATATTATATAATAAATAATATATATTATTATATTCATATGTTATAAATATTATATATATTAGTTATAGCATTAAAGGGATGCGCAGGGGTATTGTTGTCTATAAATTGGTTTGGGCGGTCAGGTTAAAGTGTTTACCTGAGAGGATATTAATCCTTTAAGCCTCACATCCCATTCATCATCATCATCATCATTATTATTATATGTTATATTTATTATTGTTATTATTATATTTATTAGTATTATTTTGATGACACATTATTAATAGTACATGATTAATATAAAATAATACATTATCTATTTTAGTAAATCATTAATAATTAATAATTACAAATAGCCAGGATGAGGATTAAAAAGTTACAAAGAAAACACAAAACACACAGATATAATAATATGAGAAGGCTTGAACTCAAGACCTCCTCGACACCTCAATGAAGTTTCCACCATTGAGTCGTGCTCTAGGGGCATCATTAATAATTAATAACAATATAATATTTATAATTAATCATAATAATAATAAACTATTAATAATTAATAGTTAATAATATTGATATAACTAATATTTATTAGAATTAATTTTATTGAAATGATAATAGTATTGTAATTAATAATTATTATTAATAATAAATAATTAATAATTACTGATTTAATATTTAATTTAATATTAAATTAATAATAATTATTAATAATCGATTCATAATAAGAATAAATTAATAATAATTTTACATCAAGTATAAGAATTAAAAACAATGCATTAATAATAATAATTAATAATATGATTATTAATAAAAAATAATTATTATCAATAAGTAATAACAAAAAATTATTAATAATGTAATTGATAATAACTGGTAATAAAAATTTAAGCATAATATGTTAGGGATATTAACACATTCTTTGAAAAATTAAATAATTTTTTTTCTTTTATTTTTTACATTTATAACACTCATATATAACAAAATTATAAATAATATTTTACTATTATTATATTCAGAATTAATTAATTAAATAATTTCAAAAATATGACCTAAAATCTCTTTTCCATGACATATTTATAAAGGAGTTGTATTTGAAATCTTTTCAAAATTATCAACGTGTGGTTTAGGTTCTTGTTTTCCACTGTCAAAATAGAACCATGTTACTAATAAATCATATTATTAATAGTAAATAATTAATAATGATACATTGTCAATAATTAGTCAACAATACATCACTGAAAATTAATAGTCAACAATAGTAATTTAGTTAATATTAATTAATATTAATAATGTGAATAATAATAATAATAAATAATAATAATTAATAAATAATAATAAGAATAACTAATATTTAATAATCACTAATTTCACAAGAGCTTGGATTTCACCCCAAACCCAGAGAGACTTATATTGATTTTAGAGGTTTGTGAATAGTTTTTTAAATGCTATTTTAAAATGATACTGTGATTTTTGAAGAGATCTATAAATTTGGAAATATATATTTTTTAAATAAAACCCATATTTTTAATTTTGGTGGAAATTTGATAAACTCTAGAATCATCCTTAAACTCCTTAGTATGGAATTATGTGTAGATCATTTTGTATTTTCCTAAGATTCATTATCTTTATAAAGATCATTCGTTTGTTAAAATTACATTTAGTAAGAGTCATGAGATTCTATAAGGATTATTTTTGATCTTTGTAAGGATCATTATCACCATAAGGATCATCCCTTAGTGAAATTTTATTTTTTTTAATTGTTATTTTCATTTATGAAAGAGTCATGTATTCCATCAGGATCAATTTTGATCTCTTTAAGGATTGTTATCTCTATAAGGATCATCACTTTGTGAAATTTTGTTTCTATAAGTGTCAAATTTTGGGATTCCATAAGAGTCATTTTGGGATTTCCATAAGGATCATTATCACTATAAGGATCATTCCTGTATGAAATCTCATTTTAATGAGTCATTTTGTAGTTTCTGTAAGAGTCATTTTATGATCTCTGTAAGGATCATTCTCATTATAAGGATCATCCCATTGTGAAATTTAATTTCAATAAGAGTTATTCTAGTTTTTTCATAATGATAATTTTAGATTACTATAAGGATTAATGATTTCCATTAAATTATTTTCTCCCCAACATATGAATCATTCCTTAGAATTTTTTTTCAAAATTCTAATTTAATTAAGAATCATATTTTACAATTTAAAATGGAATTTTAAATTGTAAAACCTTAAAAATGAGTATTTTTTATGTAAATTAAAACCCTTCACTGATTGAAATTTTAAATCACTATTTTGGGGAATTTGAATATTAAGAATGGAAATATAATTAAAATTCTTGATTCTATGGGGGGATTAAGGGATGTTAACCAAGTTTAAATAGGAGAGTCTAAGAGAATTGTGTCTCATTTTGGTATGTGTTATTTAAAATTAAGAATTATATATATCTATCTCTCATCCAAGTCTTCTATTTCTTGTTCCCGGATGAACAATACTTCAATCCTTGATTTTAGTATGACCATGTGATCTTTGTGGCTTCACTTTTCATGAGTTCTTGGACAACTATAATCTCTCTTTTCTCCCTATATTTGTGTAGAGAGTTGTTGAACTGTCTATAGGGATATAGGATTCAAGAATATATCTTTTATGTAGTTCAAACTGTGATATTATCATGTTTATTACATCTAGTTAATAATGAGAATTACCTTATAAAATATAAAAACAAGAATACTGGAATAAAGGGGGGAGGAGTAATGTATGGTCTTTACCTATTTATTACCATTTCATGTGTTTAACGTCTGTTAGTTTTTCTATTTTGAAATATTATTGATACTTTATGATATGATTTTATTTTTTAATTTATTGGTGACAAACACCTTTCAAAAAGGTTAAATATTTTAATTAGGTAATTACATGGATGCATGAAAAACCTTGAAATTGTGATTGATTCTCATGATGGGTTTAAATAATATTCCTAAAAGGAAAGTATTGAAAGTGAATTTCCTTTGTGTTTGCTGATAGTTTTATTATGGAATAGTTGTTTCTATTTATTTATTCCCTTAATGTGGTTAAATGGTATTGATTTATGGACACTATAGCTAATTTTCCCTGGTTTCCATGGAAGAGGTGATTATTGTGGTGTTAGTGGTGGTTGTTGGAACATAGTAAGGAGATGGTTATACTGTGAATGGTTGGTTGTTATGGGTGTGCATTATGGTTATTGGGTGGTATAGAATTTGGTTGGGAGTAAATGATATGGTAATCAGTATGGGCTTTATTCCAATGAACTGTAGCTGTTAATAACTTGTATATGATTTAAAGGCATGGATAAAAGGCTGAGATGAAGTGGGTGTTGGATTATGAATGGTTTTTCATTAAATATGGTTAATGAATTTCATAATAGACTTAATATTTTTGGTAATGGTAAATCTGAAAATTACCGATTTAATGATTAAAGACGAATCTATAGGTAATGCTATGGATTTTTTTTATGGAATGGCAGGGATGTTTGATGTGTATAGTTAGTAGTGATTTTTGTGGGGGAATGTGTTGGACACACTAATTTTGTTCCAAAATATCCATTTTTATCCTAATGATTACCAAAAAACATTCAATATTTTTTGTAATGAATTATTTTAAAGTATGAAAATGAATACTTAAAATTATAAATATGTTTTTCATAAGATTTTAATTTTTAATTTGAATTTTTATTTAAGTATTGAAGCCAAAAATTCAAGTTATATGAAGTTATAAAGCTTTACACTAAATATTTATGATTGTTTGAAGTTTGAAAGAAATTATAGTTTTTGAAAATTTTTCTTAGTATGGAAGTCTTACTATCGGACCAAGATTTGCACTCATTCCTTTTAACAAGTTAAAGTCTTATGTTCAAGATTCAAGATCAATAAAAGTCTTGTGGATAGGAAGAATCCTTGTTTAAAACTTCTTTGTTAATGTCTTTAATTCATAGAAAATATTTATGATCATAAGAAATCCTTATGTTCAAGGAAGTTTTACGATCAGAAATGTAGACATGAAAGACTTACGATCAGAGTCTAATGTCTTATGATCTGTTGAAAGTCTTATGCTTATAGAAAGTTTTGAGATTTTTAAAAATCCTTATGATACCTAGAAAAGTCATAAGATCAAGTGAATGCTTATTATCAAGAGTCTTACAATACTAAAGACTCACAATGCTGGATATCTTTAAGTAAATTTAAGGTATTTTGTTAATATTCCAAGGTGATTTATTACCATTGAAGTATATCAAGAGAAGCATACTCCTAATTTAATTTTTTATCAAAATTATTTATGTCTAAATAATGAAAATACAATTTAATTAAAGATGATATTACCAAGAAGAATAAAGTTTCTAGGAAGATGAAAGCTACACCAGTACATACTCTATTTTTTCTATTTACGAATGAAGTCACATGGAAAAGGAAAATATTATTAATTTTTGTTTATTATATTATTTTATAATATCCATTTTAATTAATATATATTATTATAATTCAAAAATACAGTGGTATTGTGCCTAAAAATCAAGATTTGAGGTGAATTGACATACTCATAGAAAGCACGTGTATACTTAATTTTTCAATCCATTCTTGTTGTGAATATAAGAGAAAAAATATGTTTCTAAAATGTTCTTACTAGTTACATATACAAAAAAAAATATTTTTATAGATAATCCAAAGTTTTCACTCATTCTATGGAATATTTCTTCATCAACTGTCAGTTGCTTCTTGTAATTGTGTACCAAACCCACAATTTTACTACTCATATATTTTTGTAATGTTTACACTCATTTTTATGAGTGTGTAAGAGATAATGAGAGGTATTTTAAAAAGGGACGACCCAACTAAAATATATTGTAACATTTTATAACAAGTTTCAATTTATTTCACTCAACTATCAAGGTCCCTAGGAAAAGGACTTGACTAACTAAAAATTAAATTTTTATACTAAAATTACTTTTTAGGAAAAAGTGGGAAACCACACAATATCAAATCAAAAGACCATTAAAACAGGAATAAAGAAAAAAAATTTAAATATGACAATTAAATTATTGGAATTTATTGCCATATATAACACCCATTGAAGTGTTATTACCTTTATAGACGAATCATCCTTGATTAGAGATTCAAAATTGTTGTCCATACTGTCCCAAGTTTGGATATATTCCCCCAAATTGATCTTCCCTTCATTAAATACATGTTCCAAGATATGATCTTGTTTGTTGATTCACACTCTTTGATCCTTGTTCAATTCAACTAGAACCATTCTCTCATATATTTTATTAACATCCTCCTATGTAGAATTGATATAAAAATATCCTTCAAGAATTTCTTCCTTAGAGTGGATAATGAGCTCTAAATTTTTTTTATTTTACGCATCCACCTTCCATATCACACCAGCCTGATCTTGTTCCTTATCACTACACTTGTAGAAACTTTTATGAACTCAATTCACACCCCCATATTGATTCACTATGTAAATCTATCTAGGGAAACATAATGGCAGAGATGTGGTGATTATGTTGGGTTGTTCTGGTATTATTTTGATAAAAACCTTTAGGGTGATATTTAGTGTTTGGATAGGATATATATGTTGTATTTACATGTGATTTAATATACACCCCACCCAATTTTTATTTCTATAACACCCAAATGTTTTTAGTTCCAGGTGTTTTCCATAATATTCAGATTTGTAAGGTTACAAATGATTAACTACTTTATCCTCCAAACTCTCTCTTCTAGAGGTTGTTATGCATGGGACCACAAGTAAAAAGTGTGTTGATGTGGTGATGAGAGGATGATGTGGTATATAGTGGAGGTTTTTCAGGGTAGGGGGAGGGTATGAGTTTGATTTTCTTCATGTTTATGATGCCTTACTTTTATAGAAAGTGATTTGAAATTAGGATATGGTTATGTGGTTTTAGGTTTATAAAGAAAAAAACATGAGATGTTGGACTCTGTGTGGGTTGGTTTGGGTAGTTTTTTGGTTCTACCAACATCAGATATGACTTGGTATATGCATTGTGTAGATATGGTTTAATTATATGAAAGGGATGAGAGTTCAATAACATTTTCAATTAGGAAGTGAGAGTGGAAAACCAGTGGGAAAGTGGTGATAGGTACCCTTTTTCCATGTTATTTGATATTATTTTATTATATTTAGATGTAATGTTTGGTGAGTGTTCCTTGGCGATAATGGGTCGTATTTTACATGGTATAGTTTTATATTGGTTCTAATTTTTATTCATCAGGGAAATTAGTATGATTCTTCCACATTTTCACGAGACGTCTTGAGGATGATACTATGTACATACATACATACATACATAAATATATATGTTTTTTCATGTTTCCATGTGGGATTTGGTGATCAAGATGTACAATACAATCTTAGAGCTTGGGTATATCATTAAAGTTGCTTCCTATGAGTTTTTTTTGGAATTTTATTTTGGATACTTCTGCTTGTATGATATTTCCATGTATTGTGATTTATTATGGGATATATTTTAATTTTATATTATGGTGTTTATAATTGGTTTATTTTTATGTTTCTGGGATTTATATTGGTAATGCATCCCATTTTCATGACTTATACCCTTGGTGCTAGTCGCTGACTCAGGGATTTCTAGAGGCGGTCTTCAGGGGTCAGACTTACTTTCACTATAAGACCAAAATGGGTTTCAAGTGGGGGGTGGGTCATGATAAAGTGGTATTAAAGTCATGGATTAGGTTTAGGATAGATTTTGGAGTTAGGAACCAGTGATTATGCTTGGTATTAGTAGGGAAACGCTATTAGTTGAACTTAGTGTGAAATATATCAAGGGATTCTAGTTTGAAAATAGGCGATTAGGGCCCCCTATGATCTAACGCAATGACCTCAGGCTTAATGAAAACCCTCAATGAGATAATTTTGATTATAAGGTAGAGATATAGTAGAGGTACATGTATCATATATTTTTTCACTTTAATTTGAACTAGGGTGATTTGGGGGAAATTAAAATGAATATGATTAAATGAATTATAAATGTATTCCATACCACTAAGATTAAGAGTTTGTTTCCTTAACTATAGTGATTCCTTTTGGTCATCATATGTACATGGTATCGGTTGGAGAGGTTTTGTTGGATGATCCAATTGAATGCTGGATGGTCAACATAGTTGTGGAGGATGAGGTTTGGAGGAGGACACTATAAGAGTTCCAATGTTAGGGAATAAAAAAATAAGAGAGGAGAATCTTCGATTTAGAGACTAAAAGTAGGTTATAGGATCTTGAGATCACCTTCATTTTGATCTAATCTAGAGAGTATTATCAGTTTATATTAACTTTTAGTTAGATTAGGAGAGAAAAATACTAGTAGTGGATCTTGTATCTCAGGTAGCGAAAGGAAGAAAATGTTTCATGGGATGATTTTCTGTGGAAATTTCATGCAGAGTTCTTGTATTTAAAGATGAGAGCAGTGAATAGATAAAAGTTTCTCTCCCTTAAATAAGGGATCCTGATCATATAAGATCTTAGGATCAAGTTCATGGAACCACACCACTTTCCCCCTGATCTGTTTCCTAATGATGAATCTAGAGTCTAGCATTTGTAGGATGTATTGCACCTAGTTATTCTCGATTCATTCACTCCATTTTCATTTAAAATATATTCATAGGTGCATAAGAAGGATGAGGTTGTTGAGAGGATTCATGAAAAACTGAGATCATCTTGAGATGTAGGTAATCAACACCTCCATGTGGGAATTGTCTTAGAGGTAGGATCTCAGATGTTTGGGAAGTCAAGGTTTTGATTGATGGTGAGTCGGTCCTAACCCTATTCTTCTCATTTATCTGGATTGGGAAGTTCCTATACATACAATAGGATATTTTTGTTGGAATTATTCATTTAAAAATGTAATTATTATTGATGATATCAATGCCTAACCATTATTGGGGCCCATCATGGTATGGGAGGCCAAACTTCTTATCATCTCTAACAGAAGTTACCTCTGAGGCCATTTTAGTAGTAAGGAAAACTGATATTTGTTCCATTAAGAGGAGATAAAGTAGGTGGAGTTAAAAATTGTGATTTACCCCACCCTCAAGGATATAGGGATGATCATTTTCATGTATGTTACCATAAAAAGGACCAATATAGAAGATGAGATGGGCACAATTAGTGGTATGCTATGGGGACGCTGGCGCCAGGTGAGACAAAGATCATCTGAGTTACCATATTCTTATCATCCATCTTGGATTATGTTTTATTCAATTATAGTGCATCAAATTACTTTATTTCACCCTTCTTGGACCGAGCCTTAAGGCTCAAGGTTGAGAGGCATTTGGTTCCCTTAGGGTTGACTGCACTAGTTAGTGGTAAACCAGTTTGTTTAAAATATACTATGGTTGTGAACCAATGATGGGGTAGCATCAAGCATGTGGGTATTTCTTCATACTTTAAGTATAAACATACAATATCATTTATTAAATCTGAAGGAGGGTTATGTTCTATGATGAGGAGGACCAATGTGCGATATTCATCAGTGAGAAGGATTCATAGATAGGGAGTAGATATATAGATCCTCTATTATCTTAGATATCGGTGATATTGTTGGGTTTGGTAGAGTAATAGGTGTTAGATTGTACCAGGGTTGTTGAGTAGTTTCTATATATATTCCTTAAGGTGGTTGTTATGGAAGTGTCAGAATCCATAGTGACAGAATGGTTTGATGATGAAGGAAAAAGATGAAACAAAATAAAGAGAAAAAGATAATAGGGCATAATGATTTATGTGGTTCTAAAAAAACACCTATATATATTTAGATGTATAAATTCACTATGATTGGGAGTAGAACTACATGGTACAATCAAAGTTTCAAAGCACATAAAAAGCCAAGCTCAAATGAGATCATGAAGGAAGATGATGAAACTATACCACTAACCACATAGAAAGTATACAATGCTATAGTGTTATAGCCATGCAATTACATGTTGTTACAATGTTATTGGAAATAATTATATAGAGATACAATAACAATATACTCAAATTCTAAGATACAACATTAATTATGTCAAAGTCCACACTGCTATAATTCCCTATCGGTGTCACCTTGTCAACTCTGTTGTAGTCTGGGCCACTAGAATTTCACCCAACATCATCCAAACAGATTGGGGTACACTATTCCAACAATATACCACTTGGAGCCTGATCCACTATGCTGACCTACTTAAATGATACTTTCTTAGACAACTTACTTAATTTGAGCTCCTCCTCTTCTTTACTCACCAGTTTGTGCTTCCATTCACAACTTCAATTTCAAGCTGACCATTCATGAAATACAATTTTTTTCCTTTTTGTGCTCCCATAATTTTCTCACATAGTCTACCTCTCATACTTCATTCATTAGTGTAGACCAATAGAGGCACAATAGTGCCTCAACTTCTATATCACCATCGGCTTCATCAATATGTCTACCATATTTTTGGTTCCACAAATCTTTTGTAATGTTAGAAACCCATCCTGTATTATACCTATGATAAAATGGAACTTCAAATGAATGAGATTCATCTAGGAATGAAACAATGAGTTATTTGAAAGATGTATATCACTTTTACTATCATTCTATCATACATTTTCCTCTCCTCTTATACCCAGCTTATCTAAGATTTTTTTCATCCAAACCATCTCCTTTCCAGCTTATATTACAAAAAATGTACTCTTACTCTATGGTGAATAAATTCACCATGTTATGTAAATGAGATATCCAAATTACTAAAGTTCTCCCATAGGTAAATACATAACCTATTGTACTCATCATACTATTAAAATCCACTCTAAGGTTAGTATCTACATACCCTTGTAATGAATTTTCTTTCCTAAAGTATAGAGATACTTCCTTACTTACCTTCAGGTATCTTAGTATCAGATTAATGGATTCCAAATGTTTTTTTCTAGGGTTATCCATATACTTTCTCACAAATCCTACCACATAAGAAATATCAGGTTGGTTACAGACCATGAAATACATCAGGCTTCCAATAGCTGATGCATATGGAACATTTTCCATGTAATAAACCTCCTCTACTATATTTAGTGATTTATTCTTTGATAATTTAAAATATATTTATAGGGTAATATAGACTAAATTTTATTCCACTATACTAAATATCCATCACTAAAATACTTTAAGTAGCATCATTGATCCATGACACACTATTTTTATTAATTTTTATTCATGAATGCATTGAAATTTTCGTTCCACTACTCGGGTGTTTACTTTAACCCATATAAACTCTTTTGGAGTTTTCACACCAATTATTACTTCCCCAAATAAACATATCTATTTGGATATTTCATATAAATATCCTCCACAAAATCTATATAAAGTAAATACTTCACATCAAGTTTCTCAAGATTTAAGTCTTCTGATGCAATAATACTGAAAACCATGCAGATGGGGGTAGGCTTCACTACAGGCGAGGAAATTTTAATGAAGTCCATACCTTACTTATATTTAAATCCTTTCACCACTATCCTTTCAATTTACCACCTCTTACTATAATGTTCTTCCTTATCATGGTACACCTATTTTTTCAATTCTTTCTTTCCTTGTGGAAAAGGTGTTAGTTCCCAAGTATTGTTTCCTTGTAATGAAAAAATTTCCTCCATCATATCTAACTTCCACTTTCTCGAATTGTTAAAATATATTTACTCTTTAAAACATTCTAGTTCTCAACCATTAGTCATTAAAAAATAATATATGTATGATGAATACCACTACACAGGAATTCTCACTCATTTTGATATCCTCAACTCTAATAGTGGTGTAGGATCCCCTAGTTCTAGTGTTACATGATCCGGTACACCTTCAAGCTCTACTTTCTCATGGAGATCCAATTATTTATTCACAAAATAAATTTTAGATGCATGAAATTCCTTGAACATGACACCATTATTAAATATCACATTCTGGATTTTGATGATCATCTTGTTCTTATCATCCCAAAAGAGATAACCAAACTCCTCAACACCATAGATAATAAAGAAATATGATTTGGACTTAGAATCAATATTTTCCCTTGAATTATCATTTATTTAGACATATTCCAAATAGCCAAAGTCTCATAAATGTGAGAGTATTTTCCACCTTAATAGACTAGATCTCATAGGGTATACATTCTCCCACTAGTAAAGATGGACTCATATTGATGAGATATGATGTAATGTTTACTGTCTCAGCCCAAATAGTCTTGGGTAACCCCAAGTGTAGCCTCATAATCATATCACATTCATTTACTATCTTATTCATTATTTCATCTACACTATTATACTATGGTTTACCTAGAAGAGTCTTCTCTTATGAAATTACATTATTATCACAAAATTCCCCGAACTCATGTCTGCCATACTCTCCTCCATTTTCAGACCTCAAGAATTTCAAATTTGATCCTAAATCACTCTCCACCATGTCATTCCACTTTTTAAACATATTAAACACATAATATTTTATTTTTAGAAATTAAAACCATACCTTCCTTGTTAATTCATAGATATATGTCACATAATATTGTGACCCTCCAAGGGAATGAACTGGTGAAGGCCCCCAAACATCATTGTACACTAGGTACATATTATTGACCCTTAGTTTGCTTCCTCCTTTTGTAAAGGATACCTTATTTTTATTTTAGAATATAAAATCTTCACAAAAATACAACTTCCACCAACTTTAAATCTAGTATAATTCCTTTTACTTTCAAAACCTTCATCTTCTTCTCACTCATGTGGCCTAACCTATAGAGATGAAGTTATGAATCCCTAAAAGAATATATTAAAGCTAGTATGTCCATGAAATTTTCTATCATGTTTTATAGGGTTTCATTATTTACTCCATTATCTATGACCATAGATCCGTCAGAAATATTCCAAGAACTACAAGTGAACATAGTGCTAAAACCCACATCAAAAAGTTATTCAATAGAAATAATATTTATTCTCAGTCTAGGGATATACCTTAAATTATATAGAACTAAAAAACTCCCACTATTTATTTTAATTAGTGTATCACCCTTCCCCAAAATTTTCAAGGGTTCATATTCAGTAAGATGTACGTTGTCAAAATTTCTAGAAACATAATTTTTTAAAAAACCCATCTCTGACGTGGAATGGAAAGATACCTATGAGTCTAAAATCCAAGACTTTATAGTGCTATCCATGCTCAACAGTAATACATCATCAGTTCCTTCAACTACTATGTTTCCTATATTATTTTCAATAACCTTCCATTTTTCTCTACACTCCTTGATGTGTCATTTCTTTATGAAAATATAGAAAGTTATACTGATTCTATTTGCATTCTCTTGACTCTTTACTATTGATTTTGATCATCCCCTATGATTATATCACTAAACATATATATCTATTCCTTATACATTCATAGAATAACTAGTGAATCCTCCCAATTTTATTCTTCAAATATCCCCACTAAGAATCATGTATCATATATCCTTTATAACTATATTTGTACTCCCCAAAGAACTACTCATGGTTGTTATAGTTGCTTCCCAACTATCAGGAAATAAAGATAGTAAAACCAAAGCACAAACCTTATCATCAAGTATGATTCCCATTGATATAAACTGATTTGTGATGGTGTTGAATTTAATGATGTGATCAGAAATAATATTCCCTTAAATCATTTTTATATTGAACAATCATTATATCAGGTACACTTTATTCTTTACAGAAGAATTCTCATATATATATTCATGAGATATTTCATCAAACTAATAATTATATTCTCCTTTATGATATTGAACATCTCATTTATGGAAAATTTATGGTGTGAAATACCCCGAACCTATTGATCCAATATCCCTAGTCTATCTTCTCAATCTCCATTGGTTTTACACCCATAAGTGGAAAGTGAAAATTTTCTTAGTAATGATAGTCTTTATTCTACACCATCTGGAAACTTAATTCATTTCCATCTAAGTGATCTATATTTACCTTTACTTCTTCTATATTCATCATTAAATTCAAGAATATTGAACTTGATCTTATGAACATAGGTTCTAATACCAGTTTTTATGGAAACAATGGGACTTGTAGTGAAAAAATGATATGAAGATGAAGAAAAAAGATAGAACAAAATAATGAGAAGAATATTATAGAACTTAGTTATTTACATGGTTTGGAAAAAATCCCTACATCCATGAAAAGGAATAAATTCACTTTTATTGTGAGAAAAATTACAGAGTACAATTAGAGTTTCAAAGAACATAAAAATCCTAGCTCAAATGAGCTCATAAAGGAAGATGATGAAACTGTGACACAATTCATATAGAAAGTATGCACTGATATAATTTCAAAGCCATCCAAGTCTAAGATACTATAATGTTGGTGAAAAAATTCCATGAAGCTATAGACCACTATCTCCAAAGTCTAAGATTCTATAGTAACCATGTCAAAGTTTGTATTGATCTAGTTCCCTATCGATGTCGCTTGGTCAGATCTACTATGGTTTAGTCATATTTTCCACATTTACCTACAATTTGGTCTAAGGGTATTCAGCCCTTAGACCCATATAGTTGGGGAACACTTCCCCTACAAACCCCATAAACCTCACCATATAGGTAAAACCAAGAGTTTTAGTATGGTTTACAATATAGGATATTATAATTTGGCCCAACTTCATCCAAATAGATCAGGCTACACAATTCCAATAGTGGTTGTGATGTTACCCCTAAATATTATATTTAGTTGGGGATATAGTTATATCATGGTGCCTCTATAATTTTTATGGATCACTATTAGATTTATTGTTTTGATCTATGGGAGTTGAGAACTCATATTGATTATTTAATGTAGAAGGGTTTCATACGAACCAGTGTATCACCATGAGGTTCCTCTATATTATTTTCCAATAATGTAGATGGTGGTCTAAGGTGATGTATAGATACTAGAAAATAGATCAAGTGATGACCAAAAAATGAAATCCCTTTCAAATAATTAATTATCTATTTGATATTTTTAAGGGATCCATCTAGTTTTTGAAGATTGACCTATGATTCAAGAATCACCAGATGAAGTTGAAGGAGGATATCGCAAAGTCCTTCAGGTGTCGCTATGGAAATTTTGAGTTCATATTTATGTCATTTGGTTTCACAAACACCCTAGTTTTTTTAATGGAAATCATGAAATCTGTGTTTTATGAGTTCCAAGATCAGTTTGTGGTAATTTTCATCTATGGTGTAGTCATATAATTGAAGTTAGAGGAGTAAAATTTTGAGAATATTAGGTATGTTTTGAAAGTCCTTTATTACCACCATCTCTATGGAAAGTTGTCCTAGTTTATGTTTTGGATGCTAGAGGAGCATCTCATCAGGAATGTGGTTGTCTCGGTGGTGAGTGGTGGTTGATATTTCAAAGATCGAGGTAGTTATTTCTTAGAAAACACCCAAGAATGTTGAAAAGGTCCATAGATTCCTTGGTCTTATGAGTTACTGTCATAGGTTCATGTTTGACTTCACTCGGATTGTATCCCCATTGATAGCCAAAAATAAGGACTATAATGTTTTGTGGACTGATTGGTGTCAGGTATCTTTTGATTACCTGAAGAAGAAATTGATCAGTTCTCTCATCCTTCAATTTCTAGAGGGTGGAGTAATGTTTGAAGTTTTATGTGACACTTACCATATCAGTTTGGGTTGTATCTTGATGTAGTAGAGGAAACTAAAATCACATGTTTCTTTGAAGATACATCCTCACTAACATAACTATACCACCCATGCTATGGAGTTAGTGGTGATGGTGTTTTCTCTAAATATGTGATAGAATTACTTCATTGGAGAGTAATTTATGGTCTTGATAGATCACAATATCTTGAGCTATATTTACTCACAACGAGATTTGAATTTGTCTCAACGAAAATAGATGGAGTTCTTACTATGATATGATTTTGATACCTCCTAAACCTTGGGGAATGAGAATGCTGTTACTAATGTGATGAGTAGTAAGAAATAAGTATATGTTTTCTGGGAGTTTATAAATGCTTTGAGAGTGATGGTTTAGTTCAAGGAGATACATATTGATGTAGGGGAGGATGGTGATAAAAGTTTCATATAACAAATTATAGTTCAATTATCCATGATGCGTTAGGTGGAGGAGTCTTAGTGGGGATACTCAGAGGAAAAGGTGATACTGAATTAGATTTTCTATGGTGACATACCCAAGGGATGTTCATGGGATAAACAAAATCATATTTTCTTATGGAAGATTGTTTATTATATTGGAATTTCATGAGGAGGTTCTCCATGAGTTTCATAGATTAGTTTTGGTGGTGAATCCTAATATATCCATGATGTATCATTCACTAAGGGGTCATTTTTGGAAGTCAGGGATGAAGTGGTGAAGTAGTGGAGCTTTTATTGTGGTGTTTGGTCTTCCTACATGTGAATCTAGAGGATTGTGTTTTCAATAGTTTATTTCATCCCTTGGATATCTCCAAGTGGAAGTGGGAGGATATTTTGAAGGATTTTTTCACCGTAGTGCCATGATCCCAAGGAGGGTATGATATTATTTGGGTTATTATGGATAATTTGATGAAGTAAAATATTTTTTAGTGATTAGAGCATTAGGCATTATAGATTCTCTGGTGTGGAGTTATATGGATGAGATAGTGGATATCCATGGGATACTGAGGACTATCATCTATGATCAGGAAATTAAATTTACCTAAAGATTTTGGGGAGGTATTCAATGTGGTTTTGGATATCATTTACACCATAGCACTTCCTTTCATCATTATATGGGTGGTTATATAGAGTATACCATTTATACACTAAATAATATATTATAAGCCCATGCTTTTGATTTTAGTGGATCATGGGTAAAGCATATGCCTTTGGTTGAGTTTTCTTACAATAAAAACTATAACTTATCTATTTGAATGTACCCATTCAAGGAGTTATATGTTATTCCTTTTATATATCTATTATTCTGGATTAAGGTTGGAGATTCAACATTCCTTAGATCAGATGTGGTGTAGAGCATGATCGAAATGGTTTAGGTGATCCAAGAATGGATAAAAGCAACACGAGATTTTCAAAATTCTTATGTTGATCAGAGGAGGAGAACCTTGGAGTTTGAGGTTTTAGGTCATATGTTCCTAAATATTTACCCATGTCATGGGAAATGAATATTTTTCTGGGGGAGTAAGATCTCTCCCCAGTTTATTAACCGTTTTAAGCTTTCCTTCCCCATAGTTGGACTAGGTCTATGATATCTTTCAAAAGTCATATATTCATTGATAGATTCATAATTAATCTGATGTTATTAATTTAGGATAGTGTGATATCAATTATGAAACAACATTAATTGATTGGTCGGTCGAGTTTTAGGATCATCAGGAGAAAGTTTTACATTGGTGAGGTATTCAATTAGTTTGAGTTTTATGGAGGCATGGTGGGGTAGAGGAATATACTTGGGAACATGATTCATACATGCACACTCATTATCTTGATCTATTTTGAGACTTACTTTTTTAATGATATTTTTTCCCAATGCTGACTTGCTTGAGATTATTTGATTCCTTGTCGATTTGTTTGTGATTGTTAATATATTTCACTACTTTGTGTCTTATCAATGATGTTGTCCCTATTTGAGAGGTATATCTTGAGTATTGTTAGGTTTGGAGGTTTTTTTTTATTTTTAGGATTATCCTGATTTCCATTGTTGATATATATTTAATAGGTATCAAATGTAGGAGCTCAGATTTTACATAGTCCCTTTCCATTTTAATTTATTGGGTTTTGGAATGTTTATGGGTTCATTATAGTTATTTTATATGTTTAGTAAGAGTTTTTAAGTTTTAAATTATTTTTTAAATTAATTCCATGGGTTTTTTAAGGGAATTTAAAAATTTGGAATCATTTTTTATTTTTTTGAAAAAAATACTATGTTTTGAGATTTTATTGAAATTTGGTTATGTATAGAATCATCCTTACATTATATACCTTAATCTAGAATACTTTAAAGATTATTTTTTATTTTCACAAGTGTCATTGTCTCTATAAGGATCATTCCTCAATTAAAATTAAATTCCATAAGATACAAGGGATTATTTAAGGATCATTTGTGAACTCTATAAGGATCATTGTCTTCATAAGTACCATCCCTTTATATAATTTCATTTTTGTAAGAGACATTTTTATTTCTGTAAGAGTCATGGGATTATATAAAAATCATTTTCAATCTCTATAAATATCATTATCTCTATAAGTATTATCCATTTTTGAAATTTCATTTCTATAAGATCCATTTTAGGGTTTCCTTAAGAGTCATTTTGTGATCTTCATAAGGATAATTGTTTCTATAAGGACCATCACTTTGGGAAATTTCACTTCTATAAGAATCATTTTGGAGTTTTCAAAAGAGTAATGTTTTTTATTTGTAAGAATCATTATCTTTATAAGGAACATCCCTTTGTAAAATTTAATTTATCTAAGATTCATTTTGGGTTTTCTATAAGGATCATTTGAGATTTCTGTAAGGATCAATGTCTTTTGTAAGATTAATTCCCCCCCAATGTAAGGATCATTCCTTTTTGAATTTTTCCAAATTTTTAATTTTCTCTAGAATTATATTTTATAATTTAAAATATAATTTTAAATCATAAAAACTTTAAAAATATCAAATTTTTATGTAAATAAAAACCCTTCACCCTATGATATTTATAACCATGATGTTGGGAAGTTTGAATATTAAGAATGGAAATATAATTAAAACATCATATTTTAATGGGGGATTTAGGGAGGTTGTGTTGGATATAAACTAAAACATATCTATATGATTCATATTACTTAAGGATACATTAGAGACAATTTATAATTAATCTCAACCTTGAGAATATGTTGGTTCCAAAATAGCATAGTGTGCATGTGATGCAATTAGAGACTATGTTGCACCCAACACAGTGTGTGCCTAAGATTGTCACTTCTACATCAGTCCCTCATATTTTCCTTAATACATAATCCATGAGATGGATTATTTAATATTTTTTATACATTAATTTAAAGGTTTCAATGAATAAAAATCCAATGGGAAGAAACATTCAATGTGTTCTTTCTTTCCAATGCTCCTCAATAAATGAAGAGCATTAGAGATGGCTATAAATGGATGAGATTATTCACTGTCGGGGTATGCATGTGCTTGTGAAGCTTATCCAAACTTATATTCTACCTTTATCATCATTTACCACCATGTTGGAGGCACTATAATCCCTTTTATGATCAAGGGTCCTCAATAAGTGTTTTGGTATCCTTTAGCTAGTGTAATCCCCTTAGAGTTTGGAATCCATTAATTACTACTTTAGTGGTTTTCATTAATCCCTCTCTATTTAAAAATAATATGGAATCCATTTATATAAAATTACATGCATACAATTTCTTCATAAAATCTAAGCATGTTTGTTCTTGAAGATAGTCCATACATTGTTTGGGTTTATTTCCTCTAACAAATATCATTAGATAATCCCATAAAACCCATAAGTGGTATTAAATAAAGATTATTCATGAATATTATGTGTTTAATTAATTGGTTTTTGTATAATTATATATCATAATTTTATTTATAATGATATCATGAAATATGGTATAATGAATCCCTTTGTTTCACTTTTCTGTAATGTACGACAAGCATATATCATAATGTATGATATATTGGAAATCCATGTTTTTGAACTAAATTTTATCATAGGATATATGATATCATTAAATATGGTTTGGTCTAGGGTTTCTGAAAAATAGGGGTGTGTGGAATAAATGCCACATCTCTCTAATCATTAAATATGATAGTCATTATATGATATCTCCAATAGTAGTCAGTGATATGAATCATAGCACACGATTCCGAAGGAATATCATAAAATATGATTAGTACACACAACTAAATATCTCTTATATCATTTGTATTTTATGTCTAATATTCAATAATAAAATACGAGATGTATAAAAATGTTTTATTTTTTTTTGATATTTTTAATTATAATTTGTCAATTATTTATCAATTATAAGTGTTATGCATTATAAAATGAAATTTCTTTAGGAAAAAAATAAAATATGAAACCTTTATATTTGTTTCTCATGTTTTGAAAAAAATAAATTTTTATTTATTGGTTTATTCCTTTATATTATTCCTCTTTATAAATTGTTTATAGAATGTGAATAACTTGTATGCTATATTTATATAATAAATTTCTTCTACGTGATGGATCCTTACATTACTTTCATGGTGAGACTCTGTAAGATTTAGTTATCCATCTATCTTGGCCTATGGTTTCTTTTAAGGTTATAGGATTGATAATAGTGATTACAAATATTTTTTACATATGATGTTTTAGAGACATCATGAATTAAATTCTCTCTTGAGTAAATTCACCTCAAAGAGAGGGAATTGGGGTTGGGCTATAACAACCCCAAATTTTCATACCTAAATATTAAATTATTAGAGATGAATACTAAATAGATTTCACATATACATGGTTGATTAACATAAAGGTTTTGTGTATTTGGAGACTAGATACACAATATTCTTATTTCATGAAATATATTCTAGATCTCACTTAAAGAACTTCCTATTTAGTAATCTTCATAGAAATGACCTATTTAAAAACTTTATTCACATCATGGGGAAAGGAAACGTAAGAAAGTGTGATATCAAATGATTAGTAAGGGTAAACATGAGAGATATAGATTAATGATCATATGAAAGCATAAGATAATTATAAGGGTATAATATCATGACCCCAACTTACAAAGTTCACACCCAATCCTTTAATGATCATAAACATGATTCATGGCATAAATCTTTATCATTTCAAAAGATAAGATCCATATGAGTAAAAAATAATCATAAATCAATCATGAATAATAATTTCATGTCATAAAAGTGTGGAAACATCATATTTATAGAAACCATTTCATATGTCATGGTTAACTACTAATACCAACAAATCATAATAGATTGGGACTAAAAACCTATTTCCCAAAGTGGATCAAGCACATAAACTTGTTTACCATAATGGATCAATCACATGAGTGTGTTTCCTATAATGGATCAAGTAAATATACTTATTTTCTATAATATATCAATCACGTAGACTTGTTTCCTATAATAGATCAATAAAAAATACTTGTTTCCCATAATTATCTCATGAGATATAAAACTTTACCCAATGCATTAGAGGGATATATAATTATGATCTCACCCATAACATAATTAAAACCATATATATTTGTGTTATAAAAATATAATAACATTATTCATATCATCACATCATAACTCATACAAAAAAAATTGGTTTCATAGATATTTTATTAATTCAACATAGCATAACCCATGAAAAATAAATGGGTTTTGTAAATATCTCATCATTTTAATCATAAAACATCCATATAAATAATAAGGATAATATAATTGGATCATATCCCTAATAAAACATAATTAACATCAAAGGATGTTATCATATATGAAAATTCATTTAAAATAATCATTAAAATATTTCCTTAGGAAAACACCCTTTTAATTTTTAAATTTCTTATTCAAAATATAAATTTTTTACAAATATTAAGGAAAAAATTTTATTTGAAAAGTAACTTGGAAACTTATAAATGAAGCTTCAAATCATTAATCAATATTTATTATAGGAAATTTGTTTCATGCTGTATATGTTAAAAGAGAACATTCATTTCACACTTTTATAAAAAAAGTCAAAAAGTAACCTGTTCAAAAAATGAAAAGAAGAATAATTTGAAACCAATTTTTTAAAATTAAATGATGGGTAAAAATGAATTTAAAAATTAATAAATAAATATTAAAAACATTCTTGAAAAAACTTTTAGAAAACATGCATATGGAGGAAAAATGGTTTTTAGCTAAAGAGGGAAATAAATTCAATTTTCCATTAAAAACATTCTATCAATATCTTGAGTACTTAAAGTGAATAAAATGAAAGGAAAAATGTATTATTTAGAAGTAACCAGAGTATAATTTTTTAATGGATTTATTATATAAGTATCATGTAATTTCCTTGATTTAAATTCATATTGGAACAATTCCAATTAAAATAGGATTGAAACATAAATCACATACCTCAAGTATCACCTTTATTTTTTACTTATTTAAAATTATTTTATAATAAATATATATTTATTATAAATATATTATAGAAAAATAATCATATCTATAATACCATTTATTATTTACTTATGACATCTTATCACCTATTTATTAACAATTTCTTATTAAAATCACTATTCTCTGTGATAAGTACTTTGTTTTTCATGCATTTTTTGATTTGATAGTCTTGGTACTAGTACATTGATCATGGTTACATAATATATAGAATTTTAATCATGATATAATAATAATATATATTCATTACATATATATTTAGATTCATTCATAACATTTATATATAGAAAAATTAGTTACACCATTCATGGGAATAGTTGTAAGAACCCGGGTTTTTAGAATGGGTCAAAATCCCAACCCTGTTTGAATTTTGACCTATTCCTAAGAAAAATGTGAAAATATGGGATGTTATAGAAATTTCTAGACTACACTCCATATACTCTGAGTACACGCCATGTATATGTTGGGTGAGTACCGTCCATGTGCTCACCGAGTACATGCCATGTAAAGGCTGTATATGAATTTCTTACTACACGGTGTGTAGTTATAGACACTCCATGTACCCTTGACCATGTGGAGGCCATACATGGTATGTAAGACTATTGAATGGGTAGAAATTTTTTTAGCAAGTACACGCCATGTACTAATTGTACACGCTGTGTACATGGGCCGTGTATGGGGATATACATGGCGTGTTGGGGATGTCGTATGGGTGAAGAATTACACGCCCTGTACACCTAGGTACACGCCGTGTAGTTAGTCGGAAAGTATAATGTGGAATTTTAGCCGTCATATGAATAGTAAAATGATACATGCCGTGTACTTAATGTATACACTGTGTATTTTCTTTTTTTCGCTAAAACGGACAGTAGCCTTGTATTGAGGCAGAACCTCAAACCCTTAACAAGTTTGAGTGGGGAGAGCCGGCTCGGACATCAAATCCCTCCCATTCCTTCATCCTAGGTCAGATTCAAACACCGTTTAATCCGTTGGAACCACCTCAGTAAGGCCTTGATTCCTCTTGATCTGTTTTTCATGATTTCTATTCTAGAACAGGTTATTGGGGTTTGAGAAATTTTTATTCTTTTATAGATCTACCATGTTTTAGACCTAATTGGAGGCTGTTATTGGAGGAGTATCATCATATGAGTCTTAGGTAGGTGGTGCATACCTCTTTTTGTGTTTTCGTAGACTTTTGGGTGGCGGGACTATGGCAGGTTTTCAGGTATTTTGAGAGCAACCCTATATTTACCTATTGTTGCTTCTTTAATTATTATCTGACCTATGAGATGCCTTTGGGTATTCCCTGTTACCTGCGTTGCTTGAGCGGGGCTGGGTGAGTGGTCGTTTCTCACTAGGGCATTTTGCCTGGGGACTGCCAAAATGGTTAAAATTGTTTTGTATTGTTTAAACAGTTGATTATGGTTTATTGAACCTGATATGAATTGTTGGAGACCTTAGAAACCTCAGTGCTAGTATGGGATAACACTTTCTTAGTGCTTTTGAACTATTTAGACGGTTTTTCCTGTTTATGTGTTTTGTTAAAATGTGTATATATGTAATTTATGAATTTCATGTGATAGAACCTTTGGTTTGTGTTGGGAATGGCCCAGATATTCTAGAGTGATGCTGATCATAGGTTGGGATTGGCCAGGTTACATTGGGTGGTTCCGACCACAGGATTGGGTGTCATGGACGTCGGCTTGAGGCACGGTGACTGTCAGGTTGGGTAAGGCCCGAGATACAGGGATGGTGATGCCGTCAGAATTGAGCGGCATGGTTATAGGGACATGAGGTTTCATAGGTGTTGTGTCTTGGGTACTATTTTGGTGATTACCACTCACATGAAAATTTTAGTAGTTTGCACATAGAGAGACTCCGTGATGAGGTGGTTTTGACTACTTGTGTGGGTAGAGGCCCCCATTAGTTGCAGTTTAGGTACTATTGGTTTGGGGGTTCTTTCCATAGGAATCCACATTGGAGGTGAGGAGCCTTCAAGGAATAAAATTGAGGCTATTAGGTTGGGGGTAGAGGCTCACCGTTATTTTGGGGGAAGACATCGCTGTCCCTCTGGTTACTTTGTTTTGAGGGCAGACATCACTGTCCCTCCGGTTACTTTGTTTGAGGGCAGACATAACTGTCCCTCCGGTTACTTATTTGAGGACTAGATTCCCTATTCATCTGGGTTACTATTTCTTGGGAGTGCCTTTGGGACGTCGGTACTTGAGACACGCGGTGTCAGGGGGCACATGGTGCCGGGTTACATGACAGAGATTCCGGCATTGGCCGAAGCAGGTGACACTCCATGGTGGCTACTAAGCACTAGTGGAGTTTGTGTTTATTTGTGCATTGTACTATTTACTATTTTCCTTATAAATTCATTCCTTCTTAAACACTTATATTAGGTACGCACCGTTGGGTGGTATCCTACTTATATTCATCTCATACCCTGCACGGGCCCTTCGGGATGCATGCAGACTTTATGGATTTATGTGCAGGAAAGATGCAAGCTTCAGAAGTTAGGCTGCATTAGCTGTTGCATGGAGATGGTATGGACCTCGAGGTCTTTCCTAGCTGGAGTTACTTTGTTTTTCTTACTTTCCTATATCAGCATGCTTACTTGTTTTGTAGCTATAGTTGGTTAGCCATTAGCACCTTTACATTTGGATATTTATGTCCTTCTTTGGATGCATGTTTTGTTGTTCAGTAGTAGTTACAAGTTATTAGCATGTTGTTGTATTTATTTCCACTGTTATAGTTTATATTTATTGCTTATGCTGTTTATTGATATTGAATGTGCTTCCACTCTGTGGGTCTGGTTCGAGTCTGCTGAGTCGTTTATTCCGCTGCATTTTTATTATTATACTCAGACCAGTACCATTATTATCCTCCAAGAGGGTATAGCCTCCCCACTATACCTATAAGACCCTCACTGCTAGTTGGCAGCCTTTGGCATTCAGGGAGGTACACCTAAGGTAGTAACACCTGACCCGTTTAGCACTATTCGGGTGGCTGTTTGGGTCTGGGTCATTACAAAGTGGTATCAGAGGAGTTCTTGACAGGGATTTAGTAGCAGTTTTTTTGCTGGATACTAATGAGATTGAGAATTATCTTTTATTTTAGATGATTTTACTATTTGGGATATGGTAGACTGGAGATAGGTTGTTACTATAACTGGGCTTATAGCTTGTGCTTGGGTGCTTGCAGCCCCAGGTACGAGGGATGAACCAAGTTTCCATGGGTGGGAATTGCTGTTTGCTTTTTCTCAGATTACGGTTTATATGATTTCCACCTAGATGGATCACTTGGTGTGTGATGTTATTGATTTTGATATGTGACCCTTGACTCAGTGTGGTAAGGGAGAATTGGACCTTGGCCTGATATTACAAGGCTTGTTGTTTGAATTTTGATAGGCACATTTTTAGGGTATTTCAATTTCATAACTGTACATATTCTTTGTGAAGTGATAATTCCATGTGAATAATATCAAATTGTCATACCTTGTATTCTTTGAAATGTGAATAGGTAAAATTGTTGATAGAATTGCTGGTTTATTTCAATGTGTTATGCCATGCCTTGTATATTTGTAGAATTGCAGGGTATTTGGGTCTGTCTCTTATGAGAGAAGGCAGTTACTATGGTTGAGGTGATTTTGATCACCAGGATTGGGCGACTCGGTCATCGGTTTGAGGCAACCTTAGTTGTGAGGTCGGGCATGGACCAAGGTACTTTTGATAATTGGATCTATTTAGGGTGAGTAAGGAGGCCACGAGGCTGGGATACCATGATGCATGGGTTGTGGTGGGGGAGAGTAAGGGAAGTAGTTATGCATTGACTTTTACTACTTTCCTTATCTGCATTGAATATATATTGTTATATATATATATGGGTTGTCTGGCCATTTATGGTATTCAGTGGGTTCCTCTTGTATGTATTGATCGAGCATCTGGTGGAAGATGATACAATGTCGTAGGATCAGGTTCAAGATCCGGTACAGGCAGAGCATGAGCTGCAGGTATAGGCTCAGGGACAGGATCAGGTTTAGGATCCAGTGCAGGTAGGGCAGTAGCCGGGTTTGGCAGCATTCAGACCATGGATCGATGAGTAGCTCCGAGCTAGCCTAGTATGTGTCTTGTAGGGAATCGACAAAGGCATGTAGGGTATAGAGATATCTATGGAATATATGACGTGGGAGTTCTAGTCGCAACACCCACCATTTTTTCAGGGTGAGGGTGGTCCACAGGCGGCTGAGAACTGGATAGAGAGCATGAAGATGATCTTTGAGTAACTCGAGACGCCTCCAAGGTGGAGGGTCAAGCTGGCAACGTACATGCTGATAGGGCTGGAAAAGTGTTGGTGGGATGTGCAGGTTCAGAATAGTAGGCACGAGGGACTGGCATAGAAGGACTTTGAGGACAGGTTCTTTGAGCACTTTTACCCAGAGACAATGAGAGATGAGAGAGCTTGGGAGTTCTTGAGCCTTTAACAGGGAGACATGTCCGTCATGGACTATGCAGCTACTTTGCCTGAGCTGTCTCACTTTGCACCTAGTATGGTAAGCGATGACACAGTAAGGGTGAGGCACTTCGAGGATGGCTTACGACATGCCATTAGGATCCAGGTGAATATCTTCAGGCTAGGTTCATTCTCAGAGGCAGTGAATCAGACACTCATAACAGAGGTAAACTAGAGGGATAAGCCCTAGGTTAGCTGGGGAATAGTTCCAGGTGATATTTTGGACAAAAGTAAGCGAGGACGGGATGAGTTCCAGTAGGGAAGTCAGGCCAAAGTCTCATCTAGACAACATCGTAGTAGTTCAATAGTGGTTTTCTTTCAATGTGGACAACCAGGACATGTTCAGACTTAGTGCGATAGGCCTCCAAAGGGGTGTCAAGCATGTGGGAAGGTCAGGTATCTGGAGAGGTTCTGCAGGCACCCTTCTCAGACAGTCGGCAGGCAGGGACTGGGATATACGATGGAATCTAGAGTTGGTTCAGGTTCGGTACCAGGAGAGGTTAGCTGAGGTTCAACTGCATGCGGAGGACGTGATAGGGACAGTGGGATCCAGCTGAGGGGTCAGTGGCCGGTGTCTGGAGTAGCATCGTAGGGAGTTTAGGCCTTAGGCAGCCGTACTTCATGCTAGGTGCATGCCATGGAGCTGTGAGAGGCTAAGCAGGATGGTGATTCGACGATGGTTAGAGGTACATCGTGAGCGTGTCCATGAATTTTCTCATTTTCTTTTGGCATGACCTTCTGAGGCATGTCTGTTTTGAGTGCACGAAGTGCACATTATTCTTGTGGACTGACTAGATGCTGGTCAGTGGTATTGGCGCCATATCGGGTGCGTTATATATATATATATATATATATATATATATGTATGTATGTATGAGATGCGTATCATCATGGGAATCAAGGATGTGGGTTACTTGAGGTGCCGCGAGCATCAAGGATGCAGGTTAATTGAGGTGCATGGAATCATGTTTTATTTTGAGCATCCATGGGATGCAGGACCTCATGGAGGCGGACACCGATGTGGTGCGGGATACGTTGGGTATCAGGAATGACACGGGAGCACCAATGAGGCATAGTAGTGACGATACATCACGAGAGGACCATGCGTCTAGTAAATAGGTTAGTAAACCTTTGCTTTTTTGAGTTTTGTTGGTTTGAGACCGAGCTAGGAAACTCCTAAGGTAGGGATCCCCCTTGGGGATTTTAGCCAGAACCTTTGAAACCGGGGAAGTCCGGGTTATTTTAATTGGGTTGGTATGTTCGGTTCCATCTCTGGGTTTCATTTGATAGCTTAGGGATGAACTATATTAAGGTGGGGAGATTGTAAGAGCTCAGGTTTTTAGAATGGGTCAAAATCCCGACCCTATTTGAATTTTGACTTGTTCCTGAGAAAACTGGGAAAATCTAGGATGTTCTAGAAATTTTCAGACTACAGGCTGTGTACTATGAGTATAGGCCGTGTATAGGTTGGGCGAGTACCGGCCGTGTTCTCACCGAGTACATGTCTTGTGAAGACCGTGTAGAAATTTCTTACCACATGGCGTGTAGTTATAGACACGCCGTGTACCCTTGACCATGTGGAGGCCATACATGGCGTGTATGCCTGTTGTATGGGTAGAATGTTTTTAGAAATTACACACCGTTTACTAATTGTACATGCTGTGTAGATGGACCGTGTATGGGGATATACATGGCATGTTGGGGATATCGTCCAAGTAAAGAATTACACACCGTGTACCCCTAGGTACACGCCGTGTAGTCAGTTGGCAGGTCAATGGAGGAATTTCAGCCATCATATGAATAGTAAAATGATACACGCCATGTATTTTCTTTTTTTTCTAAAACAGGAAGTAGCCTCGTATTAAGGCAGAACCTCAAACCCTCGATGGGTTTGAGCAGGGAGAGCTGGACGGAACTTCAAATACCTCCCGTTCCTTCGTCCGATGTTGTATTCAAACACTGTTTAATCCGTTGGAACCCCCTCAGTAAGTCCTTGATTCCTCTTAAGCCATTTTTCTTGATTTCTATTCTAGAACGAGTTATTGGGGTTTGATCAGTTTTGATTATTTTGTATATATACCACGTTTTAGACCTAATTGGAGGCTGTTATGGGAAGAGTATCATCATGTTAGTCTCAGTTAGGTGGTTCATACCTCTTTTTGTGTTTTCATAGACTTTTGGGCGGCGCAACCTATGGATCATTTTTGGGTATTTAGAGTGCGAACCAGTATTTACCTGTTATTGATTATTTAATTGTTATATGACATATGAGATTCTTTTGGGTATGCCCTGTTACCTGTGTTGCTTGAGCGGGGCCGAGTGAGTGGTCGTTGCTCACTGGGGCATTTTGGCTGGGGACTGCCAAAATGGTTAAAATTGTTTTGTATTTTTTAAACTGTTGATTATGGTTTATTGAACCTGATATGAATTTTTGGAGACCTTATAAACCTCAGTGATGGTATGGGACAACACTTGATTAGTGATTTTAAACTGTTTAGATGTTTTTTCCTATTTATGTGTTCTGTTAAAATGTGTATATATGTAATTGTGGAATTATATGTTCTAGAACCTTTGGGTTGTGTTGGGAATGGCCCAGATATTCTTGGGTGATGTTGATCATAGGTTGGGCTTGGCCCGGGTTACATTTGGTGGTTCTGAACACGGTATTGGGCATCATGGATGTCGGCTTGAGGCAGGGTGACTATCAGGCTGGGCAAGGCCCAAGATACTAGGATGGCGAGGCCGTCAGACTTGAGCGGCATGGTCGTAGGGACACGAGGTGTTAGAGCTGTTGTGGCTTAGGTACTATTTTGGTGATTACCACTCACCTATAACTTTGAGTAGTGTACACACAGAGAGACTCTGTGATGAGGTGGTTTTGACCACTCGTGTGGGTAGAGGCCCCTGTTAGTTGTGGTTTAGGTACTATTGGTTTGGGGGTGCTTGACATAGGAATCCACGTGGGAGGTGAGGAGACCTCAGGGGATAGCGTTGAGGATATCAGGTTGGGCAAAGAGGCTCACCGTTATTTTGAGGGTAGATATCACTGTCCCTCTAGTTACTTTTTTTTGAGGGCAGACATCGCTGTCCCTCCAGTTACTTTATTTGAGGGCAGACATTGCTGTCCCTCTAGTTACTTATTTGAGGATTGAAATCTCTATTCCTCTAGGTTACTATTTCTTGGGAGTGCCTTCGGAACATCGGTACTTGAGACATGCAGTGTCAGGGGGCACATGGTGATGGGTTACATGACAGAGATTCCGACATTGGCCGAAGCAGGTGACACTCCGTGGTAGCTGCTGAGCACCAGTGGAGTTTGTGTTTATTTGTTCATCGTACTGTTTATTGTTTTCCTTATAAATGCATGCCTGCTTAAACACTTATATTAGGTATGCACTGTTGGGTGGTATCCTATTGAGTTTCATCTCATACCTTGCATGGGCCCTTCAGGACGGGTGCATGATTTATGGATTTATGTGCAAGAAAGAGGCCAACTTCAGGAGTTGGGCTGCATTAGCTGTTTCATAGAGATGGCATGGACCTTGAGGTCTTTCCTAGTTGGAGTTTCTTTGTTTTACTTACTTTCTTATATCATAACGATTACTTTTTTTGTAGCTATAGTTGGTTAGCCATTGGTTCCTTTACATATGGATATGTATGACTTTCTTTGGATGCATGTTTTTTTGTTCAGTAATAGTTACAAGTGATCATCATGTTGTTGTGTTTATTTCCACTGCTCTTGTTTATATTTATTGCTTCCGCTATTTATTGATATTGAATGTGATTCTGCTCTATAGGTTTGGTTCAAGTCTGCTGAGTCATTTATTACACTGCATTTTTATTGTTATACTTTGACCAGTACCATTATTATCCTCTGAGAGGGAATAGCCTCCCTACTAAACCTATAAGACCCTTGCTACTAGTCGGCATCCTTTGGCATTCGGGGAGGTGCGCCTAAGGTAGTAACACCCGACCCGTTTAGCACTGTTCGGGAGGCTGTTTGGGTCCGGGTCGCGACCCTCGCTACTAGTCAGTAGCCTTTGTCATTATGAGAGGTTCACCTAAGGTAGTAACACCTAACCCATTTAACACTGTTCGGGTGGCTGTTTGGGTTCAGGTCGTTATAATAGTAGGCCATACGTACGCATGAACGATATTTTCACTTTTAAAAGGATGAAAAGAAAGAATGATAAATAATAATTAACCATTAAAGAATCATTATTATATCATATAAATCATATTTATTCATCAAACATATCCTTATTACCATCTATGTAAAGTGGGGATTAAAAATGAATCACATCACTTCTTGGAGGTGGTAGTCCACACGTATGCACGAGAGACATTATTGTTTTCCAATATTTTTTAAGATAAGAAGTTATATATGATATTATCATTATAGAATAATAATTCTGTCATAAATTTCATATATAAAATTTAAACCCATCATAATAACCATCCATGAAATATGGTTATGGAAAATGAATTGTATTTCTACGTGGATATGGTATGTTGTATGTATGCACGAACGATAGTTTCAATTCTCATTTGATGGAAAAGAGGGTGAATAAAGGTGGTTTAAAAATAATAATAAAATTTAAGTATATATATTATGATTAATTTATTAATTAATGAATAATATAACTTATTTAGAAGAGGTAGAAGAAGAATTAAAAAGGAAGTGATCAGTTAAGGCATTTACCTCTTCTTTGAAACAAATCCTTTAGAATATCCTCTTAAGGAACCTAAGGTTGGTATTTTGGGAATAAAATCACCTATATAATGTGTCTAATGTAGTGGATAATAGAATTTGGTAGTGGGTTTTTAAGATATAAGGCTTAATGTGGTGTGAATAAGAGAAAGAAGGGGTTTCCATTTATAATTAAGGGAAGGGGAACTCTTGAAATTTCTTAAAATATTAAAATATAATAAATTCATTATATAGAAAAATGATTCCAAATTGATATATAGTTTAATATAATATATCATGGGGTTTAAATAAAATCAATAAATAAAATTTTGATAGGTTTAATTGGTGTTTTAAACCTTATCTTTTGGTTTAACCCCTTAGTTAACCTATTTTTACATTAATCAGGATAATAGATTTTTCACTCTTAAAGGGTTATAATTTTACATATAAGGTGAAAATTGGATTATAAATGGAAAATAGATGAAATGTTAGACCAAATATTACACTCATTGTACCATTTAAATATTTTTATTAATTTTAATAATTTAATAAAATATTATTTTGTTAAAATATCATTAATGTCAATTTTGACACTACTCATTTATTTTGACTTAAAATACATAAATACAAAGTTGGAATTTGAATATAATAATTTAAAACAATATTATTATGTCATATAAATCTAAAAAATTTTGGAACACCATAACACATTAAAATTATATTACTTTTAACATTTTTAAAATTATTTAATCTATTTTTCTATTAATTGAAGAAATATTGTGTCAACATTGCATGAGAATTTAATGTAATTATATAATTACTAAAAATTATAAATAAATTACATAATAAAAATAATTTCATTTTTCTCAAAATAGACATTAATATTCATTCATAAATTGTTTTTTTCTCTTTGTGGACACATAATAGATATTTAAAAGTAAGATAGTGACATTTTGTATTTTTCATTGCTTTAAATATTATATAGGCCATTTTCATGGAAAATTGTACCTTAAAAAATTAAATTTAAATCTTAAGGTGATAGGGGTCTAATTATATTCATCTAATAATAATTAATATGAAACATAGTGAACTTAACATTTAGTTTTAACCTATTTTAACTCGATTTACCCTTTATCGAGGTGATAAATTTTACCATGCTAACTATTAATAAAGCTTAAAAATAAAAGGGAACTATTTACCAAATTTTAAACTCCTAATTCAAAATATGTAATAAATTTTATTAAATTCAATTTATATAATTGGAATAAATTAATTTTAATATAAGCACACAAAAGGTGACAAAAACCACTTTTTAGAAAAAATACATTTGTAAGCATAAAACTGGATTTATTATTATCCCATGTCTAGAAAAAATATTAGATAAATTATAAAAAATTTGGTCGAACATATAATACAGATATTAAATTAAAATCATTCACCAATAGTGACTAATTTAATTTATTAAGATAAAAATATATTGCATGCATAAAAACAATTTTTTCATAAAAACATCTCATTTATTTTCAAATGATTTTTATTTTCATTTTTAATTAATTGATATCCAATGAATTAATTTTATTCATATAAGACCAATTATTTTCATAATTTAGTTATTAATATTCATACGATCCAATATAATGGCTAGGCACTTACCATTACATTAAATAAAATTATTTTAATAGTATATCAAAGTTCCTTTAAACTTGGTGTTGTGAGTAAAAAACGCTACCAAAGAACTAAAATTTATTTGTAGAGAACCATTTAATAAAATATTGGGGTGTTATATTCTACATTCCTTAAAAATTAATTTCTCCCCCAAAATTATGTTACTCCAATACAAACATATGAGAATGATTCTACCCCCTATATCCTTGGGTTCCCACCCAATTTCCTCAAATTTGTGGTTTCACCACAAAACATTGTCCATTTGAGTGGTATTATTTCATAACACTTTTTCTATATGATCTATAATATCCACTGGTTTTTCTTCATAAGAGAAGTCTTGTTCCAATGGTATGACCTGTGAGTTCATTACATGTGAATAATCACTTATGTACTTCCTTTGGAGAGATACATGGAACACATCGCGAACTTGAGAGAGATTCAGTGGAAGTGCCGAATGATAAGATAAAATCCCAATAAAATCAATAATTTCAAAGGGACCAATATATCTAGGGATCAAATTTCCCTTCTTTCTAAACCTCATAATTTTATTCCAAAGATATATTCTCAGGAATACCTTGTCACCAAATTTGAACTCTATATTTCACTGATGATTGTCCATATAACCTTTCTATCAACTTTGTGTTGTCATTATGTGTTACTGAATGAATCTAACATTGTTTTCCATTTATTTAGTTATCTTAGATCCCAATAGCTTTCATTATACAACTCCATCCAAATATGTTTAAGTTCAACACTTCTTTCCATAGAGGGATTCATAAGGAGCTATCTTAATGCTCATGTGAAAGCTATTGTTATAATAAAATTCCAACAAAGAAAGGTGTTGATCCCAACCACCATTGATTTCCATAGAGAAAGATATCGATATGTATTCTAGGATTTGAATAGTCCTCTGAGACTGATCATCTATCTGAGGATGATAAGTAGTGATAAAACTTAAATCTACATCAAGAGATTTCTAAATAATTATTCATAACTTCAAGGTAAATCTCGGATTCAGATCAGATATAATATAATATGTGTAATGACCTGCTAATTCTCATTATCTTGAGAATGTAATGAGTCATTACTTAGCCTTAGGAAACATCTCCAAGATGCCAAAGGCTGGAAATAAATTCTGAAGGATTTTAAATATAGGTGGGGGGCGATTTACCCTTTAAGAATAAAACTAATCACCAAAAAACTCACTAAATGATGCATGACCAAAAGAATGAAAACTTAACAACTTTATATATATATAAACCACATAAAAGTATGCAATATTAGAAGACTAAACAATTATCAAAGTAAAAAGAATAATAAAAAATAAAGGCTCCCAAAATACCACAAGACTCTATGCTCCACAAGCTCCAAGATCCACAATCACTGAACAACTCAAGTATCACGAGGTGGTGCTAAAAACATGCGATACATTACCTTTTCCCATGTCTCAGAAGGTAGCATCTGCAAAAGCACCAAATTGACAAAGAAGGGATGAGTATAACACTCAGTAAGTTTTCCACACTGAATTCCCTACTCATTCCACTCATATTGAAGAGTTAGAAACAATTATATATAATATATTATATAAATTTGTTTCTCAAAACAGTTTATAACTAAATATACACATGTTTGCAAAACCATTTATAACCAAAAGTATACAAGTACAATTGAAACCAATTTTTCTAGAAAATTATTTTTCCATAAAAATAACTAAACAAAACTTTAAAATCATTTCTCAATATTCATTTAGCATACCCAATCCATTCCACACATCCACACAACCAACCATGTACTCTACACGATGACAGTTCCATACTCATGAGCAGTTTCTTGTTGATCTACCAAGTCATCACAAGGTAATTGTATCCCATGTGCCATTAACCCATTGGAACTAAGAAAAAGGTTATATTTCAACCAAGACCCATATATTCAACATGAACACACACACCACGTATGCCCAAAGATCATGCCAAAACAACCCTTTCAATAAAATCACCCTTTTTATTGAAAACTGTTTTTAATTAAAACCATTACAATACCAACTCATTTTAATAAAATGAATTTTTATTAAAAACCCCTTACCAATAAAACCATTTAGAAGTTCCAACATATCCATCATTTAAAATTACCATTTTAAATTCAAGAAACTAAAACAATTTACACAACACTTTATCAAGATTTCAGAAATCTTCTAAAAATGATAAATCATCACTAAAGAGATTTATTACATGTATCAAAACAATATTTCAAAATCAATATTATCAAATTTACTCAATTTTAAACTGATCCAATCAATTCTAGCAAGAGGAGAGTGAATCCACCTACCTCAAATGTTTTGACAAAACTTGACAACGGACGAAGAACGCTCAAGAAAACTGGGTCAATTCTTCATGGAATCTACTTAGATCTCTTATAATAGAAATATAAAGACAAAATATCAACTTATTTGGAATAAAAAATCATATATCTACCCATAATGAGTGTATATCTGAGAAAATAAGAAGATAGAAGAAGTAGATCTAAGTAGATCTAAGAAACCAATCAAGAACGATGAAGAAAAATCACATACCTCAAAAATAAAGGTTCGAATCACCAAGGGAAGCCTTCATATTGACTCCAAAATACTTGAGAGAGGTTTTCCTATCTTCAAGGAAGATAAATCCCGAGTTAGGGAAACTTAGGAGAAAAAATGAGCAACTTAGAGGCAAAAACGTGTGAGATCCACCTTTTTTAGGATCTCAATTTAACCACACACATGGTTAGTTTACACAGTTAGAAAAAATGCACACAAACTGTAAATTATATACAATTTATATATACCCTTGCATGAACTACTCACATGTTCTCCTTAACCGCACACACACCGTGCCGAAGCTCTCTGCCTCAAACCTTCTATTGTGCATAATTTCTCTTAAGATTTCCGCACGGTTTGGATAAACCATGCGCAACCCGTGTGCCTCTCTGTAACGCCCCGACCCTAGTTACCCAGAGTCGGTGCATTATTACATAACATCGACATGATCACAAGAAAGATCAAACCTCGAAAGACCGATTGGTTTAGTAGCCTTGGAAACACTAGATATATTCATAAGTTTTACATTACATCATAAAATGAAAAACTACTACAACAACATAATGTCTCCATAATCCACACTCATATCCCCACATAATATCCCTACAGGTCATTCATAATTTACTTCTTCACTTCCTGGGAAAAATAGAACATAGAAATGGGGTGAGCTCAAATGCCCAGTAAGGATAACAATATAGCGGAAACTTTCATAAATAAGAATAAACATTTAAGGCAATGTATAACTAAAACAAAAGCCTTTCAAACTTGAACTTTCAACATTGTATGGCATAAATAAAATGAAATAATGCCATTTACTCATTCACATGGATATTCTACTAATCGAATAATCACATGCAAAATCAATAACCACTTTCATAATGTTGGAATGCATAATGCCAGACTATCATAACCACATAGCCAAGGCCTCGTGCCAAGACTACAAATAAGATTTTGTCAAGGCCTTGTGCCAAGACACTAGTTTGTCTCATGAGACCTACCGATGCATCCAGGAGCTATAGCGGGCTCCACCCGTCACATATTAAGTCCAATGCATTCCCATATGAAAAGGTTTAAACATAATATAAACATTCATATTAAAACTAGCATACGAAATGTCAATACATTCACCATAAACTATGAATGGTATAAAAATAGCACATCCACAGTCAAACATATCACAAAACCTTCAATACAATATAGAAGTTTTGTATCATAATAAACCAACTTCAAATAAGCGTAAAATCTATAAAAGGATGTTGACATAGATGAAATCAAAACTATTTGAGAGAAATATATCTTTTTTTGAAATCATTTAAAAGTCACACATTTATAAAGGAAGTAATTAAAAAGAGAATTTTAAAATCAAAGTGTCCCATACCACTTTGAAACTTTTGAAAGGAATTAACATTTTAAAAACATTCATGTCCATATAAATAAATCCTTAAAAACCATTTTGAAGACATGGACATTAATTAAAAATATTTAGAAAGATAAATCTTTAAAACATTTAAAATTCTGATTTTGATAAAGAGTACCCTTCCAAAATTCTTAAAATATTCATTTTGAAATAATTTAAAAGTCACATAATTATAAAATAAAACATTTACTTTGAAAATATCCTTGTAAGATTGTAAGGGAAGCTTTTAAAATTTTATAACGGCGGTAAATAGCCGCAACCGCCGTATAAGTTAAAAGAACATTCTTACCTTAATTTTGTCGAAAAGGTTAAAAATCACCTTGTTTGGAAAACTATGGAAATATTCCTTTATAAACCTCTTATAAAAATTCAAACAAGGGTATAAATGACTTTAACTCATATCTTAGTAAATAGTAAAAATGTTTTGAAATTCATTTTAAAGAAACATGGATGTGGATGATAAAGAGATCCCAATAGATTATTATGTATAAACAATCTCGGATAATGAAGAGATTGTGAAATAACCCTTAACTTGTACTTTTCCTTGGTTAGGGTAGGTTAACCTCCTGTATAATGGTGAAATAATTGTTATTAAATTATACAAGAATCATATATATTAATATGATATCATATATGATCTTTTAACATTGATTTGTTAATAATATCTTAGAATTATCGTCGTTTCAGGTGTTAACTTACTCATTTTCTTTTATATGTTTTGTTACATAAGCCATGTTTGTTGTATCTTATTCATATCCATAATGATATCAAGTCCTTAAACATCATTTTTAAATCATCAAATGATAATTATACTTGAATGGATACGATGGAGAATGAATCTCATCGCGTTCGTGGAGACGGTAGTCCGTACGTACGCATGAGCGACAATATCATTCTTTTGATATTAAAATAATATATAAATGGATGGTATATCATATATACAGAATCATTAACATGTTATATTTATTATTTACATGAGTTAAACATCATTATTATACCCATCCAAATAATAATATATTGAATAACAATTACACCACGACGTGGAGACGGTAAGTCGTACGTACGCACGTATGGTGACATGTTATTCAAAGGGTGGATAGAATACTGAATATGGTTGTACCATATTTATAATAACATCACAGTATATATATGATACTGGATTTATTATTTTATAATGGTAACAACAAAGAAAGAAGAAGTGGAAGAAGAAATGAACTTGGAAAAGGGTGGTGAAATCATTACCTCTTCTTCGGGTTCTTCCTTTTGATTTGATCAAAAGGGCTCCTTAGGTTGGCTTTCTGATCAAACTAAGGCCTCTAGGTTGTAGTGAGGGAAGTTGGGAGAGTATTTGGGCAGATTTTAGCCGAACCAAAAGGCTTTGAAGGTGTGTATAAATGATAATGAGGAGTGCCCTTTTATAAGAGGGGTGAGGGGCACCTTTGGAAAAGCTAGAAATATTAATTTATAATAAATTAATATTCGGTTTATAATGGCTCAAAAGTTTATTATTTAAATATTAAGGTGGGGATAGGTCGAAAACAACTCAACCAATATAATTTAGACAGGTTTGGGTACTTATATTAACCTTATCTTTAAGTATTAACTCTAAGTTAATTAGTTTCATTTTTACAATGTCTCTTTGTATTTTTATATAATATGGTTAATAAACTTACTATATACATCCAAGAGACCCCCATGTGGTCCATTAATGATGAACCTATCATGATATAAGTCTCTTGGATGAACATTAGATTTTTAGGAATTTAATATCAATTAGTAATATAATATTTGTTTTAAGAACTCTTTTATGTCAATTTTGACACTATTCAATAGTTTATTTTTTTGAAACTCATAACAAATTGATTACTTCGAAAAAAGTCAATTAAATCAATCCTATTATATCATATTATCCTAGAAAATTAGTTTAATTCATTAAAAGTTTTATATTATATTTATTTGGGTATTTATAATATCAACTATTTTAATTTTTTACTATTATAGTAATTACTACATCATCATTGGGTCATAAATAAATTAAATTATTCAATGTCTAAAAATTATAAATAAAATATAATTATGTAGGAAATATTTTTATCTTTCTAATTAATATTTATAATCTAAAATCCAACATGTATAACCCTATGTAAAAATTGTTTTTCTAAAAGATATATGCTTGTGTCATTTTTGTATTCATTTTAACTTAATTAAAATAAAGTGTCCCTATCACCTACAAGTGGCACCATGGGGTCCCCAAATCGACCCAAAGATGCCTACGGTCGAACATGTTTCAACCAATAAGGCTAGGACACGTTTTATGGTAATTTAGTATTATTATAATATTATTTTTTTAACCCTTATTTACCGGATTTACCCTTAACCATGGTAAATAAAATATTTACCGCAGTAATTATTCAAAATTTATAAAAATAAAAGTTACCTATTTACACAATTTGAAAATCCTGATTCCAAATATGGAAATCATTTTTCTAAATTAAAAACACAGAAGTGGCAGAAATTAATTTAAAATTAATTCCCGCTGTCAAAACAAAAAGCGTGTTTTTAAGAGATAATAACTATCAAAAGATTGACACTTGTTTATGTTCAGTTTAATTGTAAAATTATGTCCAATGACCAACATTATATTAAATGGTAAAAATATATTCTAAATATACTTTAAAACCACTCAAATTCATAATTTATCACTAATAATTATTTTGATTAAAAAAGTTGTTTTTAATTAAAATTTAGTAATTTTCACTATTCATCAAAATATTAAAGTTATCCGAAAAGTACCAAAATTTCACCTTAGGCTAAATTCGATATTCCGAATAAAAAAATGAAGTCCATTTTGAAATATAAAATATATATAATTTCAAAAAGTAGGTATTACTATTCATAACGGCTAGTTTGATTGGTTGTGGTGTGTGTCAGAACTCGAAGTTGCGTACAACACACGATATCACATTATTCAAAGAGAAGTGTACCGTAGAAGCTTGGGGTGTTACACTCTCCTTTAGCCACCAAAACTTAATGAAAGATCACCAAAATCTCCCAAATTTACCCCTTATACTTTATAACCATAAAAACAAAAATAAAGGGGTTACGTATCAGAAACTGATGGTACTAAATTCTCCCCACCATCTGTCTTTCCGTCCCCAGAAAGTAGAAAACCATCGGTACCCTAAAAGAGTTATGGTCATTGATCTTTCATTTCTTTATCATGTTTCTAAGTCTCTCCCTGGGTTTGACCTTACTTCCATAGAACCCAGACTAGACTGATTATTTTCCCATGAAAAACTTTCTCTTATCTATCCACAATCTGCACTGGGATATGTACCAACGAAGCATTTTACTCTTGGTAAACATGATCCCATATGATCGTATGGTATGGATTAGGCTAATAATTTTTCAATTGATATACATGGAACACATTATGCACTAAAATGAACCATGTTGGTAGTTCCAAATGGTATTCCACCTCTCCAACCTATTATAGTATCTCAAAGGGGCCTATGTATCGAGGAGATAACTTGCTCTGCTTCCCAAAATGGTGATGCCCAAGCCTTGGAGATATCCTCAAGAACACATGATCACTCCTGGAAAATGACAAACATCCTTCAATTATGGTCCGCATAATATTTATGATGAATCTGAGCCATATCCATCCTCTTTCTGATTAACTAAATCTTCTCCATTTTTTCTTGGATAATGATCACCCCAACTAGTTAAGTTTCACCTATTTCCACCCAATATAGTGGAGAATGACAAGGAAACCCACACAATGATTCAAAAAGAGCCATATGTATTGATACCTAGTAGTTATTATTATATGAGAACTAAACTAAGGGAAATTGATCCTCCCATGAGCCACTAAAATCCATTACACAATCTCACAACATGTCTTACAACATCTATTATCATACATTCAAATTTACCATCCATATAAGGATGATACGTTGTGCTCATATTCAACTGAGTTCCAAGGGATATTTTTAAGGATTTTTAGAAATGAGAAGTGATCCTCAGATCTCTATATGAGACTATTGAAACTGATATTCCTTGCATATTTACCACTTCTTGGATATAGATTTGGGACAGATCCTGTACTATATGAGTTTCACAAATTGAAATGAAATGGGATAACTTGGTAATACAATCCACTATCACCTAGATGGAATCATGCTTGCAGAACATTCTTGGGAGGCCTGTAATAAAATCCATAGCTATATGCTCCCATTTCCATACTAGAATTTGAAAAGACAACAATATACCCATTGGTCTCTGATGCTCTGCTTTAACCTATTGATAGGTTAAGCATTGTGAGATAAACTAGACCACTATCCTTTTTATGACTTTCCACCAAAACGCACCTTAAATTCCTTATACATCTTCTGTGTGCCTGGTTGTATGACCCATATTGAATGGTGGTAAGCATGAAGGAGTTGTTCATGACAAGCCATAGGTACAACCATTCAATATATGAAACACAAAATTGAACTCCCATCAAGTTTCCAACCCCCAATGGTCTCTCCACCATTTAGTTTTAAACTAATAAACATGAATTATGCAACATATGTTTGTGCCTCTTTGACCATATTTACCAAATAATGAACAATAATAGCTGAAAAGAAACTAGAAACATCACCTTGGCCTTCAAATTACACATGAATGTTATCTAGGACCAACATAAACTACCATTCATATGAAGCTTCTTTCGCTAACTGAGTATTTGACTTTATGCTCAATGTATATGCCACATAATTCCCTTTTCCCGGTGTATACATCAAGTCAAAGTCAATCATTTGGAGATACTCCATCCATCCCCTTTTCCTCAGATTTAAATATTTCCGTGAGAAAATGTGTTTAAAGATTTTTTAGTCTATGAACAGAATACATTTCTCACCAAAGAGATAATGATGACAAGTCTTCAAGGCATGAATGATTGCTACTAATTCCAAGTTATGTGTTGGGTAATTCTTCTCATGCACTCTCAAATTCCTTGAACCATACACCACAACATGGTTTCCCTACAAAAGAACACATCCCAACTCTGATCCTGAAGCTTCACAGTACACCACACATCCCTACCCAGATTCTAGAAAAAATCAAGACAGGTTCCTAAGTAAGATAAAGTTTTATCTCCTGGAAAGACTTCTGTCATTCCTATGTCCATTAGAATGGAGTGTTCTTATTTGTAAAATCTATCATTGATGAGGCTATCCATGAGAAGTCATGCACAATGTGTCGGTAATAACCAGCTAGACCAAGAAAACTTCATATCTCAAAGACATTTTTGGAGGTTTCCACAAGATCACAACTTCTATATTTTCAAGTTCCACCAAAATACATTTTTCAGAAATCACATGGCCAAGAAAGCATACCTCCGATATCCAAAAATCACACTTAGATAGTTTGGAATAAAAATGGTGATATCTCAAGATTTATAACACTTTCACTAAGTGTTTCTCATGCTCAGCCCTTGTCTTTGAATACCCCATGGTGTCATCTACAAACACCACAACAAAAGATTCTAGATATTGCTGAAATATCTGATTCATCAAATCCATGAAGACTGCTGGTGCATTCATGAGATCGAAAGGCATGATTACATATTCATAGTGGCCATATCTACTTATGAAAGCTATCTTTGGAATATCTTACTTCCAAAATCACAATTGATGATATCCTGATTGCAATTCAATTTTAAAGAACCACTGAACTCCCCTAAATTGATCAAACAGATCATCAATGCGTGTAAGTGGATACCAATTCTTTGTCATAACTTGGTTAAGCTTACGACAATCGACGTATATCTGAAGAGTTCAATCATCTTTCTTTATGAACAAGACTAGGGCTACACACGAATATGTACTTGGTCGAATAAAACCCTTCCAGATCCTCTAAATGTACTTTTAATTCACTTAACTCTATTGGTTCCATCCTATAAGATGTAAGGGAAATAGGACTAGTCACCAGAAGGAGATAAATCATAAACTCCACTTCCCTTATAAGTGGTCAACCTAAGAAGTTTTCATGAAATTCATCTGGAAATTGATCCACCACTACTGAAAAACTAATATCTTGGATCTCTTATATAGATTCCAAAGTCAACGCTGCCAACTGGTAAGAGAATGTTCCCACCATTGATGCGAAAAATCTTATTTTACCCTTCTTTACCATCTTCTCTCCTATGAAGAGATACTAGACACCATCCTCAATCATTAAACTAACTATCTTCCTATATTAGTCGATGTGATCCTTGAACATTGTCAACCAATCCATACCCAAGATTACATAATAGAAATCCATCTGCAACATTGAGAAGTCCCATTTCTACTCAGCTCCATCAACCGTTTTAACACATTCTCTACACACAAAGGCTTGACATTATCTTTCACCAATAGGAGTTTTTAGTTTTATCATAGATAACATCCTTTCAGGTTTTAAACATAGTAGGTCAATAAAATGAGAAGTAATGAAGGAATGTGATGCAACAATATCAAACAATACTTGCACAAACATAGAATTCAAAAGAATCATACCTCTCACCATATATGGTCTGGCCCGATCATCCATAATCATCTGATCAGCTCCATATAGTTGTTTCTTCACTGCACTCTGATATTTTTTTCCTTCCTAATATTTCCCTTGCTAAGGAGTCATGATATTCCAAGAATCACCATGGCTAGCTTTGATCTGCTAACAAGACAGATTCTTCTATCCTCTTCCTGTTGAAGCATATGATGCTTACGACACATGAGAAGTGTCTCAACCACTATGTAATGTACCAGATTTTTCCATGTATTATTTTAATATTATATTGGAATTATTTCGAGACCAGGCATTGAGACGACATGCAGTTCTGAGGCCCGATGAGACTGGAACAAATGTCTGAATTTAATTAAGTAATTAAATAACACGCGCATGTGGTTTTCCTAAAATAGTAGAATAAATATTGAATGGGTGATCGGATTAGAAATCTGAGGTCACCGTTGCGTCCAGACCAGTAGGTTTACCCTAGGAGAGACCTAACTTCAGCTGGCACAGGTTGGTTGTGAAATCTAGTTTTTGGACGCAACCGTAATAAAATATTTAACTAAAATATTTTATTAAATTTTGTTGTAGCGAATATCTTTTATCCTTTTTAAATAAAGTCTTACACAGGGGTCTAGGGTTACAAACCTCATAACCCTGAAACCCCTGGAGGCTCTGGGAAAGCTCTGGAGGAAACCCCCAACACGACGATGAAGTTCTTGACGGATTTCGTCGGCGACAACGACGCAACGACCAGATCTTCACTGACGAGCATCGTGGATCCAGGTAGGGCATTTAATCTCTTGTGATTTCTTTCCCGTTATTGATTCCTATGACTAAAGCTGATTAATACATGAACATATTACCCCCCAGATCGATCATATTTTGTGGGATGTGCTTTTTGCAGGAATTTGGGTATTTGATTCTTGAAGTTGTTTTGGTTTCGTTTAACCTTCTAATGGTGACAAACCAAGATCGACACGAACATCGATTGAGGTTTTTCCCTCTCGATTTTTTGTGACTTTCTCCCCTAATTTCTCGCATTCTTCATGTGCGTTCTACGCATTCTTCATGGAGGTATGAACGATAGATCGTTGCAGATCCGTTGCGCAATGCAATGATCCCAAATTGAAGATCTAGCATCAGAACAACCCTACGGAGGTGCGACGATAGTTTCGACGGACAGATCGAAGTGGATCAAAAGATATCGTTCTTTGAAGGATTTCTACTCAGATGACCAGAATCGGATTTTGGAGCCAATCGAAGGTCCGAAACCCACAGATTCAACATCATGATGACGGGGCAACCCATAATCTTGAGTTTCGTGGTGAATGGACAAGAGAAACGTGATTGGGAGATCCGACCGAGGTGCGAGGAAGAATAAAGTGTTTCTAGAAAAATCCCGACTACACAGCGTGTAGTATGGGCTACAAAACGTGTGTTTTTCGGCGGACCACCCGACTTGTAATCTAGGAGTACATGGACACGGGTTGGGTACATGGACAAGGACATGGCGTGTACACCCTTCCTTGGCCAGACCTGAGCAGATACACGAGATACCCTATGTACTGGTACACGTGCATGCGACACGGAAAAACACCGTGTACGGGCACACGACCAGGGTACACGGGTGTTTCCCAGTTGATAGGACACGACATGTGCTTCAACTTACACGCCGTGTATATGCCTTCCTACATGAGTTCAATTCTAGACACGGGCCGTTTACACGGGCAGTAACCGGAGTTAGGGAACACGGCGTGTGATCCTTCTACACGCCGTGTAGTTGGGTTTTACACAGCTTGGACAGATGACACATGCTGTTTACACGGGAAGTACCCGGAGTCAAGGAACACAGCGTGTAACCATACTACACGCCGTGTAACCTGTTTTACATGTCTTGAACCAGTTGCCTTATGTGACTTGGACAGGTTTCCTTGGGATTCGTCCCCTTGTTCATTCTTCTGAAGGTTTCTGGTATCATTTCCTACATACAGGAGTGTGATCCCTTCAGCAGGGATTCCTGAATAGAGTTATTGGAATCCCCTATGTGATACTTGGAGCCGGATCCTCTATTCATTCCTAGAACCCTAAGAAGAGTTATTGGTACCAACATGACCTACTTTACCCAGGCTCTGATCCTCTGCATAGCAGATTAGTTCAGATTGAGTTGTTGGAATAACCCCATAGATATTGGTTGTGATCCTCATATGAACATCATGTTCCCAAGTACTTGTGGAGTGTGTTCTCCCGGAACGAGTATTTCATATCTCTATCTCTTCAGACCTAGGAGTGTGTTCTCCTTGTTACATGAATTGTGTAATCTTTGAGCTAGATCTTAGTGGTGGTTTCATGATAGTAAATTATGTATGAGTATATCTGGATATTCTTGTTATATGTTCTATAGACATATACTGTTTGTAGCTGACTGTATCTTTCCTTTGTGGTATTTCCCTTGTTGTATTCCTTTGTGGTTTTCGGGGTGTCCTACTGGGTATTGTTATACTCACCCCTGCACGGGCTTTACCCGCATGTGTCGTGTCTTGTGCAGACGAGCGAGATTTTGATAGGATTCTAGGCGGACCAAGACCGAACGGTGCTCAGTGAGATCAGATAGGTCGAGGTGTGTTCCTAAGGCTACGAATTGAAGTCCCAATACCTTTCTTTACAGGTTGGACTTTGTTTCAGAATCTCTTTTGGTGGGTTTTTACTTTTGGCCCAGGATTTTACATTATTTTACTTTACCTTCCTATCGTACTCTGTTGGTTGGGTTTTTAGTGTATGTATGCATTTCCATTTTTTGTAGTTTTACTTTTCAGATTTGTGGGCTTAGAGATGTGTGTGCCAGTGTACAGGTTATAGGAAATGACTCCCATGTTAGTGACATGCCTACTCAGTGCTAGTCACGAGCCCCTGGCCTATTGGAGGCGAGCTTGGGGAGTTGTGGCTCAGGCCCCACTGGGACGGGATGTGACACACTAGACCTTAGAGAACTACAAAAAAAGTTATTAAGGTGTCCCATCTTGTTGAAATTATGACATGCTATTGGTAGTGCTTTACAATACTTCTTTATATGGTCAAATGAACCACATTGGTAACATCCCATTTGGATCTTTGGTGGTGGAGGAATATTTACTGATATAGCTGTCAGATTTTTATTCCCACTCCCACCTTAGAAATAGGTATCTCTCTTTCTCTTTATCCCATCATTAGAGTTTCCACCACTTCCAATAGGGATCATCATAGTTCCTCCTCACAGTTCTTGATATGTCTCGCTCGACCACCACCACTATGTTCACCATCTCTAAATAGTCATTAATACAGATAACCACAATATTTGATTGAATTTTCTTCCTTAGCCCTGATTCTATGATGCATGACTTCAGGGACTCACTCACCACAAATTTTGGTTAAAAGCATACTAAATTCATGAATTTATCTATATACTCTGTGACAGAGAGATTATCCTACTTCAAGATAAATACGTATGTCTTCCTCTATATCTTTAATGTGTGTGGATAGAATTGTTTATTAAATAATTCCTAAAAATTATCCCAAGTAAGGCCTTGATCCTCTTTAGCATGAAAAACTAGTTCTCACAAGTTGTGTGTAAGATCCTCAAGAATATACATCGCCAGTTTGACATTTAGCTCCACTGATGTGTCAATGAACTCGAAGATACAATTCATCCTATTGATCCACACCTTCGCCTTCTCAGGTTCAGAATCTACCTATAATATGGGTAGATTCTACTTTATGAACTGGATGGAATGGTCCACATGCCTTGGATCATCCCTCTGATTCCCTGTTTCCACATCCTGAAATGCTTGGATGATGCTTTGAACTAGCTCTTGGTTCACCTGTGGCTATGGTGCAACCATGTTCTCTGTAGCTTCTTCTAGTTGGTTTCTACAACACCTACCAGGTGTCGTTTTCTAAAAAAACAACAAAATATGTAAGTCTCAATCTCTAGAAAATGATGGATTAGTATTTCAAATTATATCAAATCCACTATCAAAACATTGTTTTCTAAGAACATAATTTTCACGTTCAACCATTTTTTTAAAAAAATCGTTTTTTCTTTTTAAAATCAAACCATTTTAAAAATAACCAAGTATCCTCTTTTCAAAATATATCATTTGAAAAACAATTCTTCATTTTTCAAAATTTACACCTTTTCACAAGATCATATATCATTACTCCAAATGAAACATGAAATCCTAATGGGATTTCATTCCTCTAATGCATGACATGCTTGCCTCATTGGCTAAACCATGACAATGAGATTTTGGTATCCTCTAAGTGTATACAAAACACTTATGTACCCAACATCCTGGTAACTTGAAGTTTATCATAAATAGGTTAGATACATTCTTTTATTCTATACATTTCAAGTTCTGATAATCCTACTCCTTTATAAGATCAAAATCCAAGGAATAGACAAGGATGAATCAACTCCAAGACCAAGAAAGTGAAACCTACTTGTTAGGAAATAACTGAACAAGATGAAACCATTTGTAATGACCTGCTAATTCTTATTGTCTTGAGAGTAAAACTAGTCATTAGACAGAATTAGGTGACATCACCAAGATGCCAAAGGCAGTAAATAAATTCTAAAGGGTTTCAAATACCGGTGGGGGACAATTTACCCTTTAAAAATAAAACTATTCACCAAACGGCTCACTAAATTATGCATGAACAAAAGAAAGGAAACTCAACAACTTTATATATATAAAAACCACATAAAAGTATGAAACAATGAAAGAACAAACAATTATCAAAGTAAATATTAAAAGAAAAAATAAATAATCCCAAAATACTACAAGAATCCATGCTCCACAAGCACCAATCTCCACAATCACCGAAAAACTCAAGTATCACAAGGTGGTGCTAAAAACATGTGATACTTTACCTTTGACAATGTACCGGAAGATAACATTTAAAAATAAACCAAAGTGCCAAAGAAGGGGTGAATATAACACTCAATAGTTTTTCCCCAATGATCTCATTACTCACACCACTAGGATATAAGATTTATCAACAGTTATATAAAATAGTTTACATAAACAATTTCTCAAAATAGTTTATAAATAAATATACACATGTTTCCAAAACCATTTATAACCAAAACCATACAAGTGAAATTGAAATTTTTTTCTATCAAGTTATTTTCTATAAAAATAACTAAACAAAACTTTAAAACCATTTCTCAATATTTTTTTGGAATACCCAATCCATTCCACACATCCAGACAACCAACCATGCATGCTACGCAACGATAGCTCCATACTCATGAGAGGTTTATTGTTGATCTAACAAGTAATCACAAGGTAATTGTATCCCATGTGACATTAACACTTTGGAACCAGAAAAAAGGTCATATTTAAACCAATCCCCATATATGGAACATGAAAAAACACACCTTCTATGCCCAAAGATCATGCCAAAACAACCCTTTCAATAAAATAACCTTTTTTTATTGAAAACTTTTTTTCATTAAAACCATTACAATGAAAACTCATTTAACTAAAACTTATTTTTATTGAAAACCACTTCCCCGTAAAACCATTTAGAAGTTCCATCAAATCCATTATTTAAAATCACTATTTTAAAGTCAAGAAACTAAAACAATTTGCACAACAATTTATCAGGATTTCAAAAATCTACCAAAAAAGATAAATCATCAATAAAGAGATTTATTCCATGTATGAAACCAAGATTTCACAATAAATATTATCCAATTTACTCAATTTAAAACTAATACAATCAATTCTAGTAAGAGGAGATGAGAGTTAATCCACCTAACTCGATGGTTTTGATGAAACTTGACAACGAACGAAGAATGCAGAAGAAAACCAGGTCGATTCTTCACGAAACCTCCTTAGATCTATTCTCCTAGCTATATCAAGACCAAATATAAACTTATTTGTCATACACACTCATAGATATACCCATAATGGGTGTATATATGAGAAAATAAGAAGATATGAGGAGTTGATCTAAGTAGATCTAAGAAACTAATCAAGAACAATGAAGAACAATCACATAACTCAAGAATCAGACTTTGAATCACCAATGAAAGCCTTTTGATTGAATCAAAAAAACTTGGGAGAGGTTCTCTTATCTTCAAGGAAGATGAATCTCGAGTTAGGGCCACTTAGGGGTAAAAAAAGAAACTTAGAGGGAAAAAAGTGCGAGATCCACTTTTTTAGGATCTCAATTTAACCACATGCATGGTTAGTTTGCACAGTTAGAAAAACTATGCACTAACTCTGTGTTAGATACTATCTATAAAGACCCTCGCATAACCTCCTCGCATGGTCTCCTTAACCATACACACACCGTGCTGATGCTATCTGCCTCAAACCTACTATTGTGCATGGTTTCTTCTAAGATTTCTATATGGTTTGGACAAACTGTGTGCAGACCGTGCGCCTCTCCTTTAGCCACAAAAACTTATTAAAAGATCACCAAACTCTCCCAAAATTCCCCCTTATACTTTATAACCATAAAACACAAATAAATGTTTTACGTACCAGAAACCGGGGGTAATACAATATGGTAATCCATTCAACCTTAACACTTCTTTAATGTATAACCTAATAGACTAATCAAGAGATAATTCTTCTCTTATGAAATGAAGTATTCTAATTTTGTAAGGTGATCAACTACAAACCAGATAAAATTATGGCCTTTAGATGTTTTGGAGATTATGAAGACAAAATCCATGGTTATTTTTTACCATTTCCATTATGGTATGGGTAATGGTTGTAACACCCCCTAGAATTTTATCTCCCACTTTTAACTTATTGACATACCAAGCATTCAGATAAAAAATCTGAAATATTTCTCTTCATGAAATCCCACCAGAAATGATCTTTAAAATCTTTATAAATCTTTATACTTATAGGATTAATAGAGAATGTGGAACTATGAGCCTCATTCAATGTCCCCTTATTCAAATTTGATATAGAAAAAACACATATATGGTTCCTGAATTTTATCATTCCATAAAAATCATGGCTAAATTCAGGAACATTTCTCACCCTCTTCTATAGCTCCAAATCTTCCTTATTCACCTCTTTAATCCTCATATGGATCTAAAGATAGGATCTATACCCCTTACTTAGGATTTCATGTTTCATATTCTACAAATCCATAATTATTGGATCTCTTTCAATCCTCATTATGGACAAACTGGCATGATCTTTCTAACTCAGAGCATCAACCACCTTTTTCTCTTTCCCAAGGTGGTAATCTATTGAGTAGTCATGATCTTTAATTAGCTCCAACCGTCTTATTTGGAACATATTTAACTCTTTTTATGATAATATATAATATAAAATTTTATGAACTATATATATATATATATCAAAATTTTCACCATAATGATAATGCCTCTAAATATTCAATTCAAAACTTATCGTTATTGGATCCAAATCATGGGTTGAGTAATTTTTCTCATGAACCTTCAATTGGCATGAGGTATAAGCTAGCACCATATAATTATGAATCATGAAACATCCCAATCCATTCTTTGATGCAACAATGTAGATCACAAACCCTTATCTACTACAAGGTAGTGTGAGCATAGGTGTACTGACCAACCTTCCCTTCATCTCCTTGAAATTATCTTCACATTAATCTATACAGAAGAACTTAATTGCCTTTTGATTAAAATTGGTGAGTGTATTAGATAGTTATGAGAAATGTATCACAAAATTCCAGTAATATCCATCTAACCCAAAAAAACTATGGATCTTAATTACTGTGGTTGTTATATTCTGTTTCTCAATAACTTCCATCTTTTAATGATCCACTCATTTACCCTCACTTGAGACTATATAACAAAATAATGTAACTTTCTAAAGACAAAATTCACACTTTATAAATTTTTCATAAAACTTATCCTTTATTAGGGTCTTCAACAAAATTCTCAGATGATATTCATGTTCTTCCTTTATATTCAAATTTATAAGAAAATTATATATAAATACTAACACAAACTAATCTAGATAATCTATAAAGAACCTATTCATTAAATCTATGAGGATAAGAATGGCATTAATAAGATCAAATATCATCACTATAAATTCATAGTGTACATGCATTGTTTGGAATGTCATCTTGGGTATATCTTTCTTCTTGCACCTTAAATAATGATATATAAAACAATGTTCAATCTTGAAAAAGTATTAATCCCCACATAGTTGATCAAATAAGTCATCAATATGGGGTAGATGATACTTTTTCTTCATTGTGATATTGTTACGTTCCTAATAATCAATACAAATTTGTATTGATCCATTTTTATTATTAAAAATAATAATAGATACACCCAAATGTGATACATTTGGATGAATTAATCCCTTTTTAATATTTCCTCAGAGCTACATTTTCAATTTATCTAACTCAATCGGGGCCATTATATTGGGAGTATTTGAAATAGGTGCAACATCAGGTATGAATTCTATTCAAAACTCAACTTTATAGTTTAAAGGAAGACCAGTAAATTCTTATGAAAATACATCTAATAACTCATGAATAATAAGAACATATTTTATATTTAGTTTTCCCCCAACCATATGAGATAAATATTCTTTATTGGTAATAATTAATACCCACACGATAGAAGTAATATCCATTGGAAGTTTGTATTCATCCTTGCACTGATAAATGATCATGGGTTCATTAGGAATATTAAATTTGACTTCTATTCCTCATGAATTGATATGGGATACATATAAATAAAGTTAATCCATTCCAAGAATCACATAAAATTCAAGTAAAGGGAAAATCACAAGATTTTCAGGAATCACTTTCCCACAAACTTCAATCGGAGAGGAACCATAGACTTGAGATGTAGCCATCATACCATTAAGAGTTTTCAACACTAATTAAATATCTAATTATTGAGATGGTAATTCAATAACCTTTGGAAATTCCTTAGATATAAAAGATTGGTTATAGATATAATCAAATAGAAATTAGTTATTATAGAATGGATGATAAGTGTACCTTTCACCATGTCATTATTATAAACCACTTCAATAGTCATGATTGCCTAAGATTTACCTTTTTATTTAGGCTTAAGAGGTTTTTGATGTTGATCATAAAAAACCTTCAGATTCATTCACTAGTTGGAATAATTTTCATATTACTTACATTTGAAGCATTGGAGTATGGCTGGTGCATTAATTGGTGTATACTTTTCCTCCATTACATTAACTAGCCTATCCATTATCTCTAGAAATTCATGGAAATTATGACCCACTATTCCAAATTTAAAGCAACACCCATTTCAATTCAAGTAATTACATTGATATTTCTTCCCATATTTCTGGAATATAGATGGATGGAATTTATTTCCACCATGTGATTTATTCAAGTTTTCCTGAGACTTGATCTTTATTTTCTTATAAAAATTATGGGAATGATGGGATTATCTTATTTCCATTTTTGCCTTGAGTGAACATAAAATTATTTCTTCATAGGTACTAAATTCTCCCATATCTAATGACTTTTAGAGACCTAGTTTTAAGATACCAAATAATTGATCAATTTTTCTTTCATGTTTAATGATTAAAATAGAGGTATACCTTGAAAGTCTTATAAAATATTCCTCATAGGTACTAATGGATTCATCATATTTTTTCTTTATATCAAGGTATTAATTTTATATATTTTTATATAGAATACGAAGGAAGTACTTAATGAAAAATATCATCTTAAACTCATCCCATTTCATAGAGTCAATTTATTCCTATTTTCTTGTATTATTAATAATATTCCACAATTGTTCTATTTCACCTTCCAAAAGATAAATGACTAGGACAACTTTTTCATGTTTTTGAGCACTAGATAATAGAAAATATTTTATCATATGGTGTTGATCCATCACTCAACAACTAGTGAATCAGAAGACCCACTAAAAAAAGGTGGATTTTTCCTCATAAATGAATCAACAATATGATGTACCCTTATTTGATAATTTGAAAGATCAATATGAATTATAGTATAATAAAGTTACATGATAATAGCAAAAATATTATTCACTCCATCTCCTAGAGTAATTGGTTGCTCGTGTGGATAATCATTTCATTCACCACCACATTCATCGTTAGCATGATGTTTTATGGTCCCATCCATTAACTAAAACCAAAATAAATGTGTAAAAATTAGGATATAATAATCAGAGTGAGCTATCATATAATCATGAAATATAATTCATAATATTTCTAAATCATGACACCTTCTTCTTAATATATGCGACCTTAGGTTTAACATTGGTTATCCATAGTCATTAACAAAAACTATAAGATGTTATCCTATACTTAGACTTATCCCTAGGTTTTTTCACTCATGTTTTTTAATCATGATCTCTAAATATTGACTAAACATGTCCTCTGATACCAACTATAGAAACCCTAGATTTTCATATATAAATATTACATCATTAGAGATGGATATTCAATTCATTTAAAAAATATATTCTTGAGGATTGTAAAGTTTTAGTGTCTTTGGAGACTATATACACAATATTATTATTTCATGAAAGTTATTAAAAAAATTCCACAAAGATATTCCCATTTAGTACTCTTCATGAACATATCCTACTTAATACTTTTCTTCATATCTTATGGAAAGGAAATATAAAAAAGAGAGAGATCAGATGATCAGTAAGGATAAACATAGAGATATCAATTGATGATCATATAAATAATAAGATAAAAATAATTGTATGAGATCATGACCATAACTTAAAAATTTTATACCCAATCTATCAATGATCATAAAAATGATTCATAAAATAAAGCATTTTCATTTAAAAAGGAATGATTCATAAGAGTAAGAAATCATCCTAAATCAATCATGAACCATATGTTCATGTCATAAAACTATGACACCATCATAGGTATAGAAACCATTTAATTTGTCAATTTTAACTACTAAGACCATCAAATCATAATGGATCAGGCCTCAATACCTATTTCCCATAATGGATTAAGCACATCAACTTGTTTCTCATAATAGATAAATCACATAAACTTATTCAACATAATGGATCAAGAAAATTGACTTGTTTCACATAATTGATCAAGAACATCAACTTATTTCCCATAATGGATCAAGTACAATGACTTGTTTCCCATAGTTATCTCATGATATATAAAACTTTATAAAATTAATTAGAGGGATATATAATTCTAGATCCACCAATCACAAAATAAAAACCATATATATGTGTGCTATAATATAATAAAAACATTCATCATATCATAAAATCATAACTCATTTAAATAAAACTGGTTTCATAAACATTTCATATTTCAACACAAAATATCCCATGAAAATAAATGGGTTTCATAAACATCTAATCATCATAATCACAAACCACTGAGGGAAAGAATTAGGATGATATCATTGGATCATATCCCTAGTAATACATAATTAACATCAAAGGATATTATCATAGATGAAAATTCCTTTAAAATAATCACTAGAATATTTTTTGAGAAAAACACATTTTTTATCTTGAAATCACTTATTCAAAATATTAAAAAATTTCCAAATATTAAATAAAAAAATTTATTTGAAAATAACCCTGTAAAATTTTAAAGTAAGCTTTAAATAATTTAGTGGTCATGATGGTGGAAAATTTCATTCATGTAATATAAGTTAAAAAAAATTCCTTTCACACTTTTATAGAAAAAGTAAAAAAATACCTCATTCGGAAAATGAAAAGAAGATTCCTTTATTTTTTTTAAAAAAATTTAATCATGGGTAAAATGAATTTAAACAGTCATAAAGAAATATTAAAAAAATTATTTAAAACAGCTTTAGAAAACTTGGATATGGAATAAATTTTTTTTTTGACTGAAGAGAGAAATAAAGTCGGTGTTTCCTTAAAAACATTATTTCATTTTATTTATTACTTAATGTCACAACCTGGTGCTACTTTATTTATTTCATTTTGGTTTATCATTTCTTATTTAGATTATATCTTGAGTTTGGGTGTTTTAGATCTTTTTTTTGTTTCAGGCTATTTTTCTTTTGTTGCACGAATTGTGTGTACGGTTAAGGGGAAAACCATGTGAGGCCTTGATGTTAAGACCCTTCCATTTCATTTTCCTCTTTCACGTCTTGAGTTACAAGAGTTTCACATGGTTACATTCAAATCGTGTGGATCCCATGAGTAACTATGTTGGTTCTTAGGTGTTTCTGGATGAGGGTGCATGACTTTAGCATGATTAGTCTAAACTGTGCGAGAAGCGTGTGCATGGCTATGCAATTTTTGACAGAACCAATCCACACGATTGGTTCATAGATTCCAAAACCATATGGTCAAACCATGTGGGTTTTATATGAGTCTAGTTGGCTCTACATGGTTGGAACATGATTTTCTAAATTGTTCAGCATAACCGTATGCAGTGCCCATATTCTTTAAAAATAGTTTATTAACTTTATAACCCTCTTGATTTTTAACCCCAAAACAGCCCATTATTCCCTATTTGGATTGTGTAACCCTAAGGAGGATCATCCCCACTTCCTCACATCTTCCTTATCCTCTCATGGTAGAATCAAGTTATTTCTTCAAGATTTTTGGGGTGATTTTCCAAGGTAAACTTCTTTCCTCTTCCTCTTCTTCCTTCTTCCATTTTCTCTTAGGTTTCTCTTCCCCCTTGGTTCCTTGGGTATAGGGTTTATGTTTTATTTATTATATTTTTGTGGTTTTGTCTTCTAAATTTTCCTCTTGGTCTTCCTTGTATCTTTGGAATATCTTGAAGTTGATTCAGGTTTTTTTCATCCAAGCACCATTAGTTTGAGGTAGATTTCCCTTTGAATTTGGCCTTTAAATTTAAGAAACATTGATTAATTTATGTATTCACCTTATTTTTATTCTAATTAGTGATATGTATTATTTATAATAATTATTTTCAATGAAATCAAGTAAATTTATCTTGAATTTAATTGTATGAAATTGTTTTATTGAGCTTCACACACTAAGTAGTTGTCAAAATGCATGGTTAAAATTTATAAATGTGTTTTGATTACTAAATGGTGATTTGAGTTTCTAAAATGGATTTTTAAATGGATTTATGGTTTTATAAGTGGTTTGTTCGGTTCTTTTAAAAATGGTTTCTACGCAAATAATATATGAGGCCCGGTTAAAACCTTTGAAAATGGTTTTCTTTGAAAAACTATTCTTAGGATATCTCTCTCTTATTTTGTTCATTGTTAAAGGAAATGAGAGGTACTTGGTATGGGAATTACCTTGTTAATTGATGGTTAGAAGGAAATGAGGATTATTCCTTGGGGTGATTTGGGGGTGATACTTTGATGTGGAGTTTCATGTGGTGACTTGTGTGTAATCTCTCTCTATATTGTTTATTGTTTGATTCTCTTTGCATAACTCCCATTTTAGAAAATAACATGGGAACCTAGAATAGATAGTGTATTATCTGAGAATTATTGCTATACTAGTTTGGGATTATGATCTTCCTAGTGTCCCCTTAGTATGGAAATTCTCTGCTTTAGGGATGTGGACCCTCATTTAGGCTAAGTAGGGTACAACCAAGCATTAGGGCTATTTGATTGCATCAAGCATGCTACCAGGATGGATAAGGTTATAGTATATTCTATATTTTACCCTGATCTTTTAGGTATTCCCATGTTTCCTAACTCATATTTATCTTTAGTGTATAATCCAGGTGCCTAATCTGGTATGATTACAAGAGCAATGCTAACCCATTTCCCTCATTATATTAGCATTTCTTCTACTGTTTTTTGTGATGTGTCTCATTGGTAAAGATGAATTTTTTATTTTTAAATGTTTCATGAAAAATTTCTTGAAAAATGTTTCAAACCCCTGTCTCCCTTTACTCAAACACTTGTCTTCTTACTCTTCTTATCATTCTCGAAAATGCCTAAACATCCCATTTTTTAGAAAGTTTTGTTTTGAAACAAAGAGGGAAATATTTAATTATTTTATTTAAAATAGAATGTATGAAAAACCTATATTTATATATTGTATTTAAAAATTGAAACAAATGAATATTTTATTTAAAGGAGTTTCATATAGAATGGTTCCACTTGGGAATTACTACCAAGTTTCAATAATCATTCCTATAATTCCACTATTATTTTTATCCTTAGGTATAGGTTCCATCTTGGTCTCGATTTTCATGGAGCGATTTTGAGTTTTTTGGTTTGGTGAGTGACCTATGGGGCCACACAATGATCTGTTTGGTTTCCAGGTTCAACTTTGTTTTGTTTTTAGTTTATATTCTATTGTTTTTTATGGTTGGTTTATTTTATGTTGGGTTACTCATTTATTTTTTCCCTTCTATTTTTTATTTATCTTGGGAGAAATTTTTCCCACCATTACTATGTAATACCTTGGTTCTTATTTCCATCTCTGGGTGATTGAGAATGAACCTTAGGGATGTCACATGCCAACTCGAGTGACTGGTTCAGGGGTCAACCCATATTGCTCCATGAAAAAATAGTATTAGAGAATAGTTTATTTAGAGGACCTAGCTGTTAGAGTTCCCTTTGTTATTTGGGTTGTCAAGGTATACAAAGTATGATTATCAGAACTTGGGGTGTGGGTATGGTGAAGTGCTTGGCCAACAATTTCTATGCTGAACCTTGAGTTACCATGGGAAGTTGGGTTTTTAGTTTTTTTCTTTTGATTTTAATTATCATTATTTTCCTTGATATTTCTTGACTTTTGTTGATTATGTTTGGTTTATTTTGATTTTTTATGGATTTGTTTTTTGTGTTTTGGGAAAGAAACAAGAGTTAGGCCAGTGGTTACTAGTGAGCTCGCTGGGTATAGTAAGCCATGCAGGCCTAGGGATGTGGTCCTAAATGAATCTCTATGGCAGTGGTGTGATTGGATTATGGACGCCAACCATATAGCCAAGTCACCCATTATCACTACCCCCCGAGGAAATTTATTTCGGGTCATTCTTAATTTCAAAATTTCTAAGAAAACATTGTTTTAAATTATGAAAACCCATATTTAAAATGGTAATGTTTTTATTTTCATAAAAAATAAATAGTATTTTCAATTTTTTTAAAGAGAGTCTTGAAATAAAATGGATTTCTAACTTAAATGGCTTTTAATAAGAATGGTTTTGAAAAAAATAGTTTCATCTCTCATTGCCAATTTTAAAACCAAGTTTGAGACATTTTAAAGGGGTTTTGGGGTTTATTTTAAAATTTGGAGGAGTTTTTATTGGAAAATGGTTGGATTTATTTATGGGATTTAAGGAATTTTGTGGGATGGAATATATTGGATTGTGATTTTGAAAATGGTTTTTGAAGTGGTGGTTAGTGATATTTTTGAAAATATTTTCTAGAATTGTTAAGTTGGTTTATTTTTATTTTTGGTGTTTAATTGTGATGATTTCTTGATGGTGAGTTGGATGTGATTGAGTTTTGCTTTTTGGTTTCATAGAGTATTCCACAAAAAAATACTAGATTGATATTTGAGGTGCAATTACAGGTGACTCCCCATTAGCGGGTGCTCTAGTTGATCAACCTAAAAAATTCCTCCTTGAGTTTTAGAAGTTGAAACCTATTCCCTTTTATGGTAAAATGGATCCCTTTAAAGAAGAAGAGTTGTTGTGAAAAATTTAAAGGATCTTTAGTTTCCTTTGGTTTCCTGAGTTACTAAAAGTTAAGTTTTCTACCTTTATTTTTAAAGATCTGAGTTTGAAGTGGTGGAAGCGGGTCATTAGAACCAATATTCGAGAAGACCTTTCCTAGGAATTATTCAAGGCCTTACTCATCTGACAGTACTTCACTGAGGCTTTGAAGGTGGTGAAGGTAGTAAAAATGCACTAACTTTATTAAGGAAATCAGTCATTGTAGTTTTTTTAGTTATTTTTTAGATATAGTTCCCTATCTCCTAGAGTTGGTCAAGGGAGACTTTCTAAAAGACTAAAATTTTAAGAACGAGATTCATCATGAACTTCAGTTAGGGTGTCAAAATTCAGTTTAACCTTCTTTGTTGATGTGGTGAGGTGAGTGGTTCATATTGAGGCCATGTTAACAGGGGTGATCGAGGAATCCAATCATCCTTCAGTTTCTAGAAGTGGTGAAGGGAATTCTAGTAAAGAGATTGGAAAGCATCTAAAACCTGATTGTGTTGGAAGTTGAATTAAGAGGCCATACTTGTAGCCAAAATGTGTGGGTTTCCTATGAGTCTTGTAGGGGATGCACAATTGTCACATGGTTTCTTAAACTATGGAGACTAACTGTGTGTAGTTCCTAGATTATTTAAAAATAACTTTTTACCTTTCTAAACCTCTCAATTTTTAACCCCAAAATAACCCATTATTCTCAATTTGGATCACGTGACCCTTAGGAGGCTCCTCAAATATTCCTCACACCTCCCCCTCCCATGGTAGAATCAAGTGGTTTATTCAGAATTTTGTGCCGATTTCTCAAGGTAAAATCCCCCTTTACTTTTCCTCTTCTTACTTATTTGACTTTCTCTTGGGCCCCTCTTCTCCCTTGGTTCATTGGGTCTAGGGTTTATGTTTCCTTTGTTTTATTTTATGGGTTTTTTTCTTCTTAAGGTTTCTCTTGGTATTTTTTGTATCTTTGGACCATCTTGAAGCTGATTTGGGTTGCCTTCATTCAATTTATGTGAGTTTTATGTAGGTTTCATTTTTCTTTTGGAATTTAAATTTAAGAAACCTTGATTTCTTGATGTTCATACCTTTTTTTGATTTTAATTAGTGATATTTATTATTTATAATAATTACTCAGAATGAAATAAAGTGAATTTTTATTGAATTTAATTATATGAAATTGTTTTATTGAGATTTTCACACCAAGTGGTAGTCAAAATGCGTTGATGGACTTTGTAAATGTGTTTTTATTTATAAATATTGATTCAGGTTTCTCAAATGGGTTCCTCAATGGATTTTTGGTTTTATAAGTGGCGTGTTTCATTATTTTAGAAACGGTTGTCACCCAAAGAATACGTGAGGCCTAATTAACACCTTTGAAAACTCTCCTTGGGATATCTCTCTCTTACCTTGTTCACTATTAAATGAAATTGTAGGTCCTTAGTACGGGAATTACCTTATGAATTGATGGCTGGACATCAAGGGGTATTATTCTTTGGGTGATTCAGGGTTGATGTTTGGATGTGTAGTTTCATATGGGGAATTGTGTGTAATATCTATGTATATTTTTAATTGATTGATTTTCTTTGGCTCACCCCCATTTTAGACATAACATGGGAAACTAGCATAGCAGGTGGATTATCCAATAATTTTTGTTGCACTAGTTTTGGATTATGCTCTGGCTCGTGGCCCCTTAGTATAGACACACTATAATTTGGGTATGTTTCCCCTTTATTTGTCTATGTAGGGTGTTACTGAGTGTTAGAGATGTTTTTTTTCATCGGGTACACCGATAGGATGGATCTGGTTATATTATGTTCTATATTTTCCCAAGAGATCCTAGGTATTCCCATGTTTCCTAGAACATATTTATCTTCATTGGATAATCTAGGTGCCTCATCTGGTATGATTACTTGAGTACTGCTAACCCATTTCCCTCATCATATTTTTATTTATTCTGCTTCTTATTTCTGATGTGTCTCATTGGTAAAGATGAATTTTTGGTTTTTTAATGTTTCTTGAAAAATACCTTGAATTTTTTTATCCCCCCTTCTCCCTTTACACAAGAACCCATCTTCTTACTCTTTTTCTCTTTCTCTAAAATGCACAAAACTCCCATTTTTTAGAAAGACCCATTTTTAAAAAAATATGGAGATGGTCTATGATTTTATTTAAAATGGAATGTATGAAAAACCTATGTTTATATATTGTATTTAAAACTTTCAATAAATGAATCTTTTATTTAATGTAATTTAATAGGGAGTAGTTCTACTTGGGAATGTCTATTGAGTTTTAATACTCATTCCTATAGTTACACTCTTGTTTATCCTCTTTCACAGTTTCCATCTTGGTCTCAATCTTTTTAGAGAAATCTTGGGTTTTGAGTTCAGTGAGAAACCTGCGGGGTCATGTGGAAATCTATTTTGTTGTCAAGTTTGACTTTGTTTTATTTTTATTTTATATTATATTAATCGTTCTAGTTAATTTATTTTATGTTAGGATGATCATTTATTTTTATATTATTTTTGTTTATTTATCTTGGGAGAAAATTTTACCACCATTAATCTATGATTCCCTTGTGTTTTCGCCTCCCCATGGTGATCGGGAACACGCCTCAGGGATGTCATGGGCCAGCTCAGGTGATCGGTTCAGGGGTCGGCCCGGGTTAGTTCATGACAATTAAAGTGAGGAAAATGAAAGGAAAAAATGTATTATTTAGAAGTAACTAGAGGAAAATAAAAATGGAAGGTATTTATCAGATAAGGATCATATAATTTACTCAATAAAAATTCAAGCATAAACAATCCTAATTAAAATATTATTGAAACTTAAATCTCTTACCTCAAATCTTGAATTTCTTTGTACACATTCAAAAATACTATATAATAATTATAGATTTATTATAAATTTATTACAATACCATAATCATATATATCATACCATGTATGATTTAATTTTTAAATCTTATCACATGTTTATTAATAATTAGTTGTTAAAATCACTATTCTGGGTGATAACTGCTTTGTTTTTCATGCATGTTTTAGTTTAATAGTCTTGGTACTTGTAATTTGATCATGGTTACATCATTTACATAATGTTAATAATTATATAAATATCATATATATTCACATATATATATATATATTTATATTCATCCATAAAATTTATATATATAAAAATTAAATATACTATTCATTGAGATGGTAGGTCATACGTACACATGAACATTATTTTTACTTTTTGAAGGATGGAAAAAAAGAAAGGTAAATAATAATTAACCTTTAAAAATAATTATTATATCATATAAATCATAAATATTTACAAAATATATCCTTATTACCATCCATGTAAATTAGATATGAAAAATGAATCACATCGCTTCGTAGAGGTGGTAGTCCACACATACACACAAGCGACATTATCATTTTACAAAAAATTGGAAGGTAAGAAGTTAGATATGATATTATCATTATTTAAGAATAATTATATCATAAATATAATATATAAACTTTAAACCCATCATAATAACCATCCATGAAAGATGGTGATGGAAAATGACTTGTACTGTTATGTGGAGATGGTAAGCCATACATACGCATGGGCGATACTTTCACTTCCCATTTGATATAAAAAGGGTGAATAAAGGTGGTTTCATAATAATAATATAATTTAGTTATATTTAGGATAAATAATTTATTATTTAATGAATAATATAATATATTTATAAAAGGTAAAATAAGAATTAAAAAGGAAGTGATCGGTTAAGGCGATTACCTCTTCTTTGAAACAAATCCTTTAGAATCTCCTCTTAAGGACCCTAGGGTTGGTATTTTTGGAATATAAGAATCTATATACTGTGCCTATGGGATTTTAGAATATAATATCTCATGGTTTGATCATAAGTGTGAGATGGGGTTCCCTTTTATAATTGAGGGGAGGGGTACTGTTGGGATTTTTTAAAAGATTAAAATATAATAAATCCATTATCTATAAAAATGCTTCCAAAAGAATAGGTATTCAAAGAAAAGTTAGTCCTGGATTTAAATCCCACCAACTAGTAAAATTTGGATAGTTTTAATTGGTTTTTGGAACCTTATCTTTTGGTTTAACCCCTTAGTTAACCTAACAATAACATTCTTTTCACTCTTGAAGGGTTATAATTTTACATATATGGTGACAATTTGATCATAAATGGAGAAGGGATTACATTTTAGACCAAATATTTTCCTCATTTTCCTCTTTAAATATTTTTATTATTTTTAAATAATTTAATAAAATATTATTTTGATAAAAAATCATTAATGTCAATTTTTAAACTATTCATTTAATTTGACTTAAAATTCATAAATATTAATTTAGAATTTGAATATAATAATTTACCAAAACACTAGAATGTCATATCCATCTAATATTTTTTTGGAACACCATAACTCATTAAAATTATATAACTTTTAATATTTTTAAAATAATTTATTTTATTTTTCTATTAATTGAAGAAATACTATGTCAGCTTTTCATAAGAATTTAAGTTTATTATAAAATTAATAAAATTTATAATTAAATTTACAACATGAAAATAATTTCATTATTCAAAAATTATACATTTATATTCATTCATAAATTACTTTTGTCCTTATACGAGCACATAATAGATATTTAAAAGTAAGAGAGTGACATTTTGTATTTTTCTTTGATTTAAATATTATATAGGCCATTTTCAGGGACAAGTATCCATTAAAAATTTAAATTTTAATCCTTAGGTTATAAGGGTATAATTTATTTAATCTAATAATAATTAATATGAAAAATTTCCGCCTTAGAATTTAGTTTTAACATAGTTTAACCCAATTTACCCTTTATCGAGGCGATAAATATTACCAAGGTTACTATTCATAAAGCACAAAATTAAAAGGAAATTATTTAACAACTTTTTAACCTCATAATTCTAAATATGGACTCCATTTTATCAAATTCAATTTCCATAAGTGGCCGAAATTAATTTTAAAATAAGCATACAAAAGGTGATGAAAACGACTTTAAAAAAAAATAAATTTTAGAGAATAAAAATGGATTTATTTTTATCCCGTGTCTAGAAAAAATATTATATGAATGATAAATTTTTTTATTGAAAATATATTATTTATATTTAATTAAAATTATTCACCAATAGTTACTAATTTAATTTATTAAGATAAAAACACATTTTTCTCCTAAAAGCGTTTTTTAGAAAAACGTCTCTTTTATTTTCATTTCAAATTAATTTATAACCAATAAAATCATTTTATTTATATTAAAACCATAAGTTTTTCATAATTTATTTATTCCTATTTATATCCACTAATCCAACAGCTAAACGATAAATATTACATTAAATAATGATATTTTAATAGTATATCACAGTTTCTTTAAACTCGGTGTTGCGTGTAATGAAATATTTCAAAGAAATAAAATTTATTTATAGAGAAATATTTCATAAAATATCAGGGTGTTACAAGGACTACCCACTTTCTTTGAGTATTAGGACCTTTTCTAGAAATGTTAGGGGTTGGCTATTTATCACTTCAAGCTTACTCATGTGAAGATTATCAAACTTATATAACTCTGTGCCTTTACATGAAGAATTCAGGTACCTTTTGCTTGAGATGCATTTGGATATGTATGAATATATATGAATTCTATTTTTGGGTGTGAAACACAAACTTATGGGTTTTTTAAAGAGTTATAAATTAATGTGGCATGTCTATATTAATTTTATGGATGGAATAAGGATTCAAAAACTAAATCACTAGAAGCATGTATATAGAAAGGAATGAAACATAATAATATAGAGTTTTCCAGAGATTCAAATGGTTTAATATGAATGAGAATTATATTATAATAGTGTGACTTTTAATAAAACCCATTAAAATACTAATTGTTATATTCCTTCCAAAGAAACACTTGTCAAGACCTCAATTATTCTGTATGGGAGACCCTAATAGCTGGGTGCCCATAAATTATCTTATGTAAGGAAAGAAAGTAATAAGGTGACCCTATTATTTATTTTCTTTATTATTATAATTTTATTTGGTTTAAACTAGATAGGAAATCTTAACAGTTATGATACTAGAGGAACAGATCTTAGTAAATCTTTATAAAGGATTTGGATAAAGTGTTTATCCATTCATCTATCCAAGAATCATATATGATAAAATTTAAAACATTGTTGTATACTAGATGTATTCATGGATTATTTATATTCTCAAACCAATGTAAGTCGTGATGAAATGTGGTTCTTGGCTCACTCAATATATGTAATGTAAGGGGTCATCATTTTTAGTGACAGTAATTATATTAAAATTCCTTCATGAAAAATATAATATATGATACTCACCTATATATATGTATTTGTTATAATAATAATAAAAAAATGATTCCCCAAGGAAAATATCTAAGGACCATAAAATATTATAAACAATGAAATGAGGGAGTTCCATGGTTTTCAAGGAACCCGAGATACTCAATAATATTTAGAATATACCATAACCAGATACAACTCTTTGACCCAACCCCTAGATTAGCAGAATCATCAGAAATTTTATTACCTTCCCTATATGTGTGAGACACCAAAAAGATAATAATATTATAAAACTCTGAAAAATACTTCCAAAAATATAAAATTATATTATAGGGAGAGTAAGTTCCATGATTAATGGAATTCCCAATAAAGGAGGTGTCAAGTTATAACTGTAACATGTTCAAATTGTTATGCATCACAATCTAAATTGCGAGAATCACTCATTCCACTTAATCTTTATGAGTAATGGAAGTAAAAAACTCCTTGTAAAAGTATGATATATTCACTCCTTTATTATCCTTGAAAATACTACCATAACTAGTAGGTCTTTGATTTCCCTTGGATGCACCATCAGTGTTAATTTTAATCCACTGATGAGAGGAGGCTACCAAAACACTGGCATACAACCATTTAAACCTTTAAGTGACCATGAATTCCTAGAATATCATAAACTATAATATTCCAAGTGGAGTTACAATAAAATATAGTATTCTTTGAGCTCACCACTCTGACAGTAGATAAGATGTTCCTAAGGAAAATGGAGTGATCAATGATCTATCCTCTATGTGTATTGAAGTTCTTGTTCATCCAGATAATATATCATGTATCGACCACTATAAATCAATGAATATTCCTAAAATTCGGTAAACCTTCACTAATTATACATTATATAAGAATAGAATGAGTATCAAAAATATTAAAATAATTCAATTCAAATAGATCCAATATAATGATCTATTAATATTTAGAAAAGTGACATTGAAAGAAGATATGATCAATATAGTTAGGGACTTGATTACAAACATTATAGCTAAAGAAGATACTAAGCCCAATGGTCATGAGAAAGTCATCCATGTGTAGCCTGTGATATACCTTTCTCTATAAACGGGAGAACCATGATGGTGTAATCAAAGGATTATAGAATGGGTAAAGGCTGATAGCCATAAAAATCTCTATTATAGGTTATGTCTTACTTTATGATAATGCTATTGATATCCCTCATAGTTATAACCTATATAATAGTTGAATATTGGTATATAAGGTTGATATGTATTCTTAAATTCAAGCATTCAGATCATCTGCATGTGAATATTATAGATGTAAATTTTACTTACTTTGACTCTTGGGTATTGGATGAAGGTTATGGACAAAGAATACACACCAAATGGGAAATTCCAAACTCATTTTTTGTCATAATAGATGATTAATTTTAGTTTTACATGGTGATAAATGACATGATCAATGTAAATGAATCAAATAATAATTAATGATTAAATTTTAGAATCAAGACGCAGGATCATCTAATATTATTTATAATTAATTTAAACAATTAAAGAATTAGCATGCATTGAATTATTTTTTCATTAATGGATATGGAAATATCTATAAATATTAATATCATTGCGTTATTTGAATCAATAATAGATTCACTCCAATGGTGATCCACACATGTTCCATGAACCTCTGAGCATTGATGTAGGAATCTCTGGGTGCTAGCACAGTAGATCCTGATGCTTGTGTTATTCAACTTTGATTACCCCAATAATCTCTTAAAGGAAGGGTTCCATTCAATCTCTCTAGAATTTTGAGTAGTGGTGGAGTGGGATTAATTTCCCATCATGAGATAATTCTTGGATAGTGAGGTCTCTAGGGATTCGGGAGGATTCTCTCCGGATGTCACTGTGCAAAAAAATGAAATGACAATTCTACATAAATAATATAATTGAGTTTATATGCTGCTAGGGGTAGAAAATAATAATTACACATGTGAATTTATTATTTTTCTTAGTTCCTACTGAAGACCATGTTTATAATAATAATTATAATATTATTTCTTGACATGTGAAAAACTAGAGAGTTAAATTAAATAATATTTATTCAAATAATATTCAATATATATTATTTCTCACCAAACTATTAAACTTAGTTTTTAAATAATCCATTATATTTATTGGACCTTTAATAATGAATATTTATTTAATAAATTAATATCAATACATTACTTTATAATAAATAAATAAATATTATATTTACTAAATAGAAAATAAATATTTATTAAATATTCTGCTCACAAAATTCCCTCTCAAATAACTGGCGATGGAATATATACGATCAAGAAAATATGAATAATTTTTAAATAACATGCAGGAATAATATTTATTCAGTTTTTTTATTTAATAAATAATAATATTATTTAATTTAGGTTATGGATACACTTAGTGTGTGACCCACTAGACCTCTTTTTGAGTGAAATTTGGTGAAGCAGACCAAAGTCCAAGTTTAATGCCTGGCAACATGCTAAGGAAACCATAGAGAAAGAAGTCAATGTATCAATGAATTGAAAGAACATACATATGATTAGTGTGTAATATAGTCCATTTATCTTGATATCTCTAATCAAGAAGGTTTCATGTTAGTGCCATCAACCAATGTGTTTGATCTCCTTCTTTGACTTTCTAAAATTGAACTTGTCTATAGAACACCATGGTCATGGATTTATTTAGGTTATATCATTTCCATAAATGGTTATGAGATTTAAAATTCCATTAAGGAGGGTAAAATCCTTTCTTTCATCATTCATTGATGAAATATAACTCGTGACACACCCAACACATCATACTTTACCATGAACATATTTCATCAAAGTTTTCAAAAATACATCAAAGTACATTCCTCATAACATAAAATAATAATAATATTAAAGTATAAGGGTCAATATAAACATCCTCATATAGGAATATCCAATAACACATATAAATATGGATTTCTTACCAGTGTGTATCATTTTCATAAATTAATACTCTGGAAATTACCAAGGGCATACACCTTGAGAGGGTTACTCAAAGTCATATGAGTCTCCAACCCTGATATACTATATCATGTATTCCCCTAAAATGATTTCATCTGGATATAGAAAATATATTTAATAATAATTTCATGTAACTTTTGGGTTCTTATCATAGTGGGGAACTACTATAAACTTTTAGTGAAACAACTAATCTTAAGAAATTATCAAATACTTGGTCATGCAGAAGAAAAATTATGATGTGATAAGAAGTTTATTAATATTCAAAAAAATGAATACAAGTTATCATAAAATTTGGTTCTAGGGAACATAATCCAATAGAATCCCACTTTCATTGGATCCCACTACTAACAACATTCGGTCTTCTAGCTCTCACATGATACTCATGCTTCTGCTGATATAGGCATTTAGTTAAGGGGTTTGACATGTTTTCATTCATAGAAACTATACTTACTACAACTTCAAACCTCTAATAAAAATATCTCAAGAGGTGATACTTTGAAGTATTTTCATTTTCCATTGGCGTGACATTGGATCTTTTATAAGGGACACTACTGTAGTACTATCACAATTTATTGTGATAGAGTCCTTACTGCTAGGTACCACATTATGATCCTAGAAAAATTTTCATATCCAAATGAATTATTTGGTTTCATCGTAATCCATAATATATTTATAATATACTAAATTATCGATGAAGATTTGATGTGTTGATCTCTTCCATCTCTCAACTCCTCTGTTGAGACCAAAATCATATCCTGACTGTGACTTCTGATCATTCTGACCTATTTGAAAACTGGAATCAGTATAAATCTTGATTACTTTCCCCTAATCTCTTCTACACACCTGGAATATATCCTTACTTATTCTCATATACTTAATTATAACCTTAAAAATAGACCAATTCTTTTCTTCTAGATCATCTTGATATCTTCTTACCATGCTCAATGTGTAGGCTACCTCATGTATAGTACATAACATGACATACATGATTGACCCTATCACCGAAGAATATGGGATCTTACTCATTACTTCTTTATCCTATTGTGTATGAGGACACATTTTATTAGAAATATGTATACCATGTGACATTGGAATCAATCCCGTCTTAGATTGTTCTATAATAAATTTATTTAGTATCCGATCAATGTATCTACCTTGAATTAGTCCAAGAAACCTCTTGGATATTTCATGAATGATCTTGATCCCTAGAATGTGGGTTGTTTCACCTGAGTCCTTCATTGGGAAACACTTTTTCAATCATTATTTAATATACTGTAAGACTGGTATATCATTTCCAACAAGTAATATGTCATCAAAATATACTACTAGGATAATTACCAAAATTACACTGAAATGCTTGTAAACATATGTCTCACATTCATTCTTAATGAAACAAAAAAATTTATTGCTTCATAAAATCAAATGTTCCATGACCTAGATAATGACTTCAATCTATAAATGGATCTCTACAACTTATATATATTTTTAGCATCACCTGGACTCACAAACCCTTCTGGTTAGGTTATGTAGATATCTTCCTAAAGGTTCCCATTAAGGAAAGTTTTTTTAAATCCATCTACCAAATTTCATAGTTAGGTAAGACTCTATAGAAAGAATAATATTTATGGGTTTAAAACATGGAAAATGTCAAAAAGGTTTTGTTATAGTCAATGACTTGACATTCTTTAACACCTTTATACACTATCCTTTCTTTATAGGCCCTTACCTTACCTTCCTTGTCTAGTTTTATCTTGAATACCCATTTCACTCAACATGATTTGGATTAACTAGAAGATTGACTAGAACCCAAACATGGTTCTGATATATAGAATCCATTTCATAATTCATGGAATCCTTCCATCTTTTAGCTTCTGATCTCTTTACCACCTCTTTATAGGAGATATGTTCATTATTTTCAACCAGTAATGAGTCACCGTCTTCAATGAATATAAAATAATATCTCTCTGGTTCTCTTACCTCTCTAGTGATCATACATAGTACTTGTGTTTTAGGAACAACTTCTTCTATGAGGACTTGTGGAATCTGTTTCTACACCAACTCTTGTGTATCTTGATCATTAAATTCATTGAAGTCAATCTTACTCCCACTATCCTTCTTGAGGATGTGATCCACCTCAACAAATATGTATTGTATGGAAATAGTAACTTTCTTATTTGAGGGGTTGAATAGGTAGTATCCCTTTTTTTCATTAGGATACCCTATAAAGATAAACTTTGTGCCCCACGTTTCTAGTTCATTACCTGATAAGGCCTTAAAAACACATCACAACCCCATACATATGGATGCAACAAAACATGATTCTCTCCACTCCGCATATCAAAGGGAGTTCTATTTATAGTTTTAGTTGGTACTCTGTTTAGTGTGTATCTCAGAGTTTGTAATGCATACCCCTAAAAGGATAATGTAAGATCTACATGAATCATCATCAACCTTACCATGTCTAGAAAGGTTCAGTTCCTCCTTTCACTAACACCATTCCTTTGTGGTATATAAGGTCAAGTGTGTTGAAAAGGAATCTTAAACTCCCATAAAAAATAAGTAAACTATCGTTTAATATATTCACCACCTTGATCTGATTGAAGCTTCTTTATCTTCTTTCCAAGTTGATTCTATTCTTCATTCATTTATTCTTTGAATTTATTAAAGGACTCATAATTATACCTAATAAAGTATATATATCCATATCTACTCTATCCATCAGTAAAATTTATGAAGTAATAATATACACCTCTAGCTTCTATTAGAAATGGTCTACCCACATCAGTGTGTACCAATCCTAGAAGCTCTATGACCCTTTCACCCTGTCCATTGAATGTTGGTTTGTTCATTTTTCTTCGTAAAGAAGCATGAAAACTCTCATGTGGTTTTAGCTCAAAAGAGTCTAAATAACCCTCTTGATAGATCTTTTTCGAATACTTCTCATTTACATGACCAAGAAGGTGATGTCATAATTGGGTGTTGTATGAGTTATGCGAATGTGATTTTCTATCAATTTTCAATACTTGGTTTTCATAATTTAATGCATAAATATTGTTATTAAAATATGCTATATCATAACATATGTTGTATTTATAAAAGAAAAATATTTTATTTATAAATTTGAAAATAAATCCATCTGAATATAGTAAAGAAATAGAAATTTTGTTCTTGGTAATAGTTGGTACATAATAAAAATCTTTTGAAACCAATATCATTCCAATTAGAAACAAAAAGTGATAGTCTCCAATGGGTAGATCATCCAGCCTCACACCATTTTCATTCCAAAATCAACCTCTACTTTTGTAATATTTTGAAATATACTTGTTTAAAAAATTTGGATACTGGTATGAGAACCAAAATATACATCTAATACTCAATATGTAGATATTTAAATATTTTCCTCAACAGTGAATGAAACTTTAGTTTCCCCTTGAATATCGGTGAAACTCCTCCTCTAGTGGCCTTTCTTTCCACATGAAAAACATATTTCTTCCTTTTCATTTATCTACCTTAGGATCTTCCTCTTATTTAAAGGATGGTTCTGGGGATCTTTAGACTTATTATGAGTCTTAGGCCCCTTCTCATCATTCTTCCTTTTCTTATTAAACATAAGGAATGCAGGTTTATCACAACTCATGTCCTTGTAAACTTAGATAATCAAAGTAAGAAGTTTTTAAATACTATTCTCATTATTTCTCATGTTATAACTAACAATAAAACTGGATAAGGTTTTGGGAAGTGAGGAAAGTATGAGGTATATGAGTGACTTATCTTGGAATTTAATACCTAAGATGTATAAGAATTCAATGTAGCCAATAATCTTGACTACATGAGGCCCATATGGTGCCAAATATCCAATATTGGTTATAAAAAAGTCATTGGAGATATCATATCTCTCTCTTCCCTTATTCTCTTGATAGAGACCCTGAAGGTGAAACATCATATTATACGGATATATGAACTCATTTTTCTCGAGAATCTCATTGGTAATGAATGATAGCATGAAAAAATGAACATATATGGCATCGTTCAGATTTTTCTCATAGAGATACAACTCTTCCTCAATATCCTTTTTACTAGACTCTTTAGTAATAGGTTTTTCCAGAATATACAATTTCCATTCATGAAATAGGTTAATGCGTAAGAGCCTTTTCAATTATTGGAAATTTTTTCTTATGAGAAGGTTATCCTTCTTATATATAGACCACAATGATATGTTTGAATTCATGTTTATTATCATTTCTATAAATAATAAAAATAGAATTTTAATACTTTATTTAATAAAAGTAGATAAATAAATATTATATTATATTTATTAATCCCCCACTCTTTTATTAAAACCCAATAGCCTTCACCGTTTGATTCATAATATCATGTTGCATGGAAATTATAGTATAAAATATCCATGCTTCCCTTATTATCACCCTGAATTTGGCTGGTCAAGAAATTTGAAGGGTTTTAGGTAGGGATTCCAAATACCAACTGCATTAACTCACAATTACTTGATCTATTGAGTGGACCCCTTAATCCTAACATGCTTAAATTGGATTTAATTTACCATTTTCTCTTAGTTACACCATGTACTAGTTTTTCAATCAACCCTTGATGAAAAATAAGTTAAGTCAAACCAAAACTTCAAGTTAGAATTCTATGATAATTCAAAGCACCCAAACTTTGGCCAATAAAGAAATTTAAAATATGGTTCAATTTTAACTTAACTAGTGAGAGAATATACCAACTTAATGTATATATATAATTAATGGATTTTATATTTATGCATAAGTTTCCCATTTTATCTTTATTTAATTATTATTAATATTAAGTGGATTTACTGAAGTGATTAACCATGTGTTAGATAAAGTTTATGAAAAATTAAATTTATTTTAGTTCTATCTTGCATGATTGTTAATTTATTAATTCATGTGATCACAACATAACATCCACAATGAAATAACTTCACAACTTGATAGAAATAAAATAATAAATTAGTATGACCATGCACTCTTACTATTTCTTAGTTTATTTAGCAGGTGATAAACTAATCCTCGAGCTAGGGGAAAAACACTTTGAACCATGAAATGGTTCATGTTGTAGATTTCCACCTTTCCACCTATGTATCTATCTTGGATTGGTTTCTTCTCGATTCCAAACTTAAACCACCTCCATTAGCTTGAGATATACATCCATTACATATGCTTTTACTCATACACATGTGAGGGGAATTATAAGATTGGTTAATGGGTTTACATAAAAAAACCATGGGCTCACAGACCCTTGCATAATGAGAGGAGGGATGACGTGTAGGCCATCAATTTAATTTAATAATAAATTAAAATGAAACCAATCACATAAAAAAGTATGGTGTATTCTCATTATCATCTAAATACATGCAATGCATTATGAATTTAATAAAAATAACATTCAATTCTAATCATTCTTAATTTAAAAAAATCATGCTATAATTAATTAATTATCTTCTTTAACTAATCAATTATTTTTATCGTAATTCTCATCTGAATTTTTCTTGAGATTCTCATTCAGCACAATTTTTAAATAAATTAAATAATTTTATTTAAAACCAACTATGTACAAAAATATACCTTGGAGGTAACATGGTGAGTACTCATCTGAACTACCCAATCTATATTATATTCATATATTATTTACACATGAAACATGTGGCATACATGTATTAACATGTAATTTCATGGAATAACATATAAATGTAATGAACACACAAAACACATGGTATTTACATAGCATGTTATGTTTCAATGCACATAGAGTAGTGATTGTATTACAACTTATACACATTATGCAGTTTTGAACATTAATAGAAATTTATTAGACATTTAATATATATATATATATATATAACATGTTACATAGAATTTAATATCAACTTATTGAACACATAGAACACATGTTAATAAGGTTTAAGTAGTATAATAAATTAATTTTTAATTATGTATAATTTGGTAATTTACACAGTGTGTAATTTTTCTCATTGTCTGTATGGAACACATGGCTAGGGAGTCGACATGTAATTGTGCCATGGAAAATAATGGATTAAATGAAATGTACATGGATTACACAATATGTGGTCTCTAAGTTACATGGTCACCAGTCACATAGGATGCGTATCGATATATATGACCCGTCTTTGACTAAATAACTACACATCGTGTATGGAAGTTATATGGTGTGTAGTCTGGATGAACGTGTGCCAGGATGGCCCAGTCAACCCAGAGTGTATTAAATACAAACTGCATGTTATAAATTCACATGGATAGAATTAACTCCAAATTAATTCTTAGTGAATTGAACACAATTACACGACGTGTACCAATAGGCTACATGGCATGTACTCTTATTCTAACCATCAAGAATACTCAACACCTATTAATGAGTTCTTCAAATGTATTTGGATAATAAAATTATTTGATTTGATTATATTTGTGATATAGAATAGGAATAAGATAATATCTCTTGATTTGGATTAAAGAACAATTAAACCGGATTTGAAAACTAATGATAAATATGTAAACCAATTAATGATCTTTAAATAATTATAAATAATTATGAAACATGGATTTGATACAAATTGATGGTTTTGGGCACATTAAAGTGCTAGATGGGGTATTCCCAACTCATGTTTTTTTATAACTAATGATTAATCTAAGATTTACATGATGATAAAAACCATGATCAGTGGAAATGAATCAATAAATAATTGAAGAATCAATGCTAGAACCGCGCTGCAAGATCATCACATATTATTTATAATTAATTTAAACAATTAAAGAATTAATTTATGATTAATTCATTATTAATTGATGGATCTGAAAACATCTCTATGTTGTACTATCATTGCGTTTTAGGAATCAAGAGTAGGTTCTTTCCTGTGGTGATCCACACATGTTTCCTGAACCTATGAACATTGCTGTAGGAATATCCGAGTGCTTATGTGGTAGATCCCAATGCTTGTATCATTTTACTTTGATCACCCTAAGAATATCTTCAAATAAGGGTTCTCTTCGATCTCTCTAAGTTTGAGAGTGGCGGTGGAGGGGGATCACACTCCGTTCTTGAGATAATTCTTAGAGAGGGAGCTCTCTTGGGCTTCAATATGATTATCTCTGGATGTCATTATGTATATAAAATGAAATGGAAACTACAAGAAAATAATATAATTGAATTTATATACCACTGGGGTTAGAAAATAATAATTTCACATGCACCCTTATTATTTTTATTAATCCATGTGAAACCCCAAGTTTATAGTAGTAGTAATAATAATAATAATAATAATAATATTATTATTATTATTAATAATAATATTTCTTAAAATTCAAAAAGACAAATAATTAAATTAAATATTATTTATTCAAATAATATTTAATATACATTATTTCTCATCGGGCCATTAAACTTTTTCCCCAATTCCTCCATAATATTTAAAGGAACCTGAATAATGACTATTTATTTAATAAATAAATATTACAGTATTATTCTATAATAAATAAATAAAAATTATATTAACTAAATAGAAAATATATATTTATTAAATACTCTGCTCACAAAATACTCTATCAAATAACTGGTGATAGAATATATGCGATTAAGAAGATATGAATAATTATTAAACCATGTTCAGGAATAATATTCATTCAAATTTTAAAAAAATAAATAATAATATTATTTAACTAAGGTTCTGGATACACTTAGTGTGTGATCCTCTAGGACTCTTTCTCAGTGACATTAGGTGAAGTAACCCAAAGTTCAAAGTTATCATCTAGAAACATACCAAGACACTGTTGGAACCACTTTGTGTATAGGTTTGTATTTGTTGTCAATAGTTGTCAATGGAATATCAAAGTGAAAGAGATCAAGAAGTACTCCAATAAAATGGAGGAATGGAAGATCACAATGAAGGAGATCATGAAGTACTCTGATGAAGTAGAGGAGTAGTGATTCAGACGATTGTTGTACTGATCGGAAGTTCAAAGAACATGTGTCAAAGGTGATACATTGTTTACAACAATGCAGAATGTGAGGTATAATCCATCCAAGGATGATTAAAGAAGAATGAGGTTTTTGGATGAAGTCCATGCAATTACTCATGATTGCATGAGAACCATGCAAGAGACTTCCTGACGAATTGAATCGGTTTGCATGAAGTACATCATGACGGTTGATGAAGAAGACAATGTGCAATGATTGGAATTCCGGTTGATGAAGAAGACAATGTGCAATGATTGGACTTCTGAGATAGTCATGAACATCACATTTTCATAGAAGATGATGATGCTAATGCTATGCCTTCAAAGAATACATATCATAATAGAGGAGTTTGTGATACAAGCAAAACAGTTGCCAAAGGATACAGGTCACCAAGAAGAAGTGTTGCTGAGGTGATTGTGCTTGTTGACAAAGCAAACAGACGACATTCCAATTTCTTGACAAAGGAGATTCCATGGCGGCACGTCGAGTTCGAGGACTGTGGATATTGATCCATGTTTCATTTCTGGAACATCAGAAATGATGATCTGGAGGCAGACTAAAAGAGCAGATACAATGTGGCGCCGTTTCCCAGTGTTTGCCAAATTTTGGGGGTCCAAAATCTGGATGTTGCTGAGCATCGCGAAAAGTGGATTTCCAGGAAGATCATAATTTAATATGGCAAGGGCATCAGTTTTGTGAAGACGGGATGCATGGACTGGATTTTGCGAAGACCAGAAGAATAGTTTCTGAGCATCGCGAAGAGTGGATTTCCAGGAAGATCATATTCTTATATGGAAAAGGCATGAGTTTCACGAAGACGGGATGCATGGATTGGATTTCGCGAAGAACAGAAGAATAGAGGCAGTGACTCTTCGCGATTACGTCAAGATTCGTGAACGGCAGAGGCTGGAGGGCTTCGCGGCGATGAAGGGATTTGCGAGGGAGCTTCGCGGCGCGTCGCGAAGGTAAGTTGACGGTGATTCTTCGCGACTACGTCAAGCTCCGCGAATGGAAAATTTCCGTGGTGTTTCGTGATTTGGACAGAATTCTGGTGGAAACTTTGGAGCTTCGCGATTTGAGCTGACGTGGCGCTGACTTCACGTGGAAGGGTCGAGGGTCGGTGGAATTGCCTATAAATAGAGGCCGACCCCTTCGAGAGAAGCAGAGAGAGCTCTGAACGAAAAACCATTGCTCTCGGTTCGCAAGGGTCACTCGCGAAGGTAGTTTTGCTTCGCGAAAGTTGATCTTCGCGGCGGCTATCCTAGCTCCGCGAAAAGGTTGCGCCCCACGTTGGCTCATTGAGCTTCGCGAAGAGGCAGGAGCTTCGCGGCGACTTTCCCAGCTCCGCGAAAAGAGTTCGCCCCGCGTTGGCTCAGTGAGCTTCGCGAAGTGGCAGGAGCTTCGTGATAGCCAAGCATTGCGAAGGCTTGAGCATCGCGAGAGTGCTTCGCGATTGAGCTTCGCGAAAAGGCAGGGGCTCTGCTCAAAATTGCTTGAGCTTTCCAAAATTGGGAGCCGTGCGAAGTAGGGTTCTTTGGGAAGACCCTTTCCTAAGGTTGTTCGCCCAATGGACAGGGGCAAGAGGAGTATTCATCAGTGGATGAAATCTGGAATTTGACAGAGCATCAATTATTGAGCAATCACACAAGTGATTGTGATTCAGGCAAACAAGAACAGGGGATCTAGTGCATTAAGTCATTGCACTAAAGGAGGATTGAACAGAAAAGTGCATCAACTCTAAACTCTGATGCAAGAAAAGTATCATGCTGAACAGGAGACACAAAACTTCATGTCTATACATTGAAGAGAACTTCACGTCTATAAACTGAGTGAGACTTCACCCAACGGCAGTGAGCCAGGGGGAGTCAACGGGAGTGACCCGAGGGAAGCAGTGAGCTATCCCTGAACCTTTGTAAAGGCAGTGAGCCTGGGCCAGAGTGACTGTGCCCGAACAGTTGTATCCGCAGCTAGTGAAGCATAGTGGATTTAGGTACGACCGGAAACCTGTCAGCGTATGCTCCTTGGACGTATCCCTTAGTGGTGAAACAAGTAAAAATAGCTGTGTCATCTGTCTCTGCATGTGAATGTTTAATTGCTGATCATATCCATCATACAGGTTTAAGTGGTTCCTACCAACGTGGGAACAAGATCCACATCTTAAAGAAGAAAAAGTTGCCACCCTGATTCACCCCTCCCCTCTCAGGGTGTCCCGGGGTCGTACAAGTGGTATCAGAGGGAAAGGTTAACGTATGTTGGATATTCTATAGTAATTCTATTGAGAAGAGGATTTGAGTTTCTTTCCTAAAGTCAACAATGAAGAGAAGTCTTGATGAAGTTTCTGAGTAGACGTCTACATCTAGCAAGACCATGACAAACAGGAAAAAGAAAGAGAAAAAGTAGCTAAAGAAGTCCCTCATATCCAAATAAGATGTAATGTCTTGTTCTCCATGCCATTCCAAAAATGAAGAAACATCAGGCATGGAAAGTATCGAGCAGGTGACTCAGAATTCTTCCAGAGGAATGGATGACACCCCCAATTCATGCTTTCAAGAAAAACTCAAAACATATCTGCATGATATTCCAGAAGAAAGGGATGTTATTATCTGTAGCCTATTTCAATCTATGCAGGTTGAGATCACTAGACTTGAAAGGGAAGCAGAAAATATGGAAAAGGGGCTGGAAGGAAAAATTATGGAAAGTATGAAGCTCACCAAACGGGTGAAAGCCTTTGAAGAAAAAGGTGAAGTTAGCAATACTCTAGAAGAACAGATCCATGCACTTGAAGCTGAGCTGAAGAAGAACAATGAAGTCAAGAATTTTTGTCTGGAAGAAACGTCCATTAAATTCAGGGAACTTGAATCTTTGTTACAAAACAAAGTTAAGATGCATGAAGATGAGGTTGAAAGGTTGAAGAAGAATTGTGAAGAGAATATGATCACGATTGAAGATCAGAAGATCATCCTCAATATTGTGGGTCAAAAATTGGAAGCTCAATTGACAAATATTGAGAACAAACATATTGAGACTTCACAAAAGAATGAAATGAGTGATGCTTGCACTCAATGTTCTTTGGAGGAGTCTAAAGCTGAAATGCCTCCAACATGTGACAAGAAGATTATGACAACTCTTGATTATCCACATCAAGAATCAGTTGCTGCCGGTACTCAATGCTCAATGGAGGATTCTATTGTCAAAAGACCTCCAACATTTGATAAGAAGATCATGACTTCGCTCATTGATCTATCACAGGAAACTGAGAAAGTGAAGGTACCATCCAGACCATCTTGCACTCATGTTTCTAAATACACTCCGACAATCAGTGCAGGTGGGAAGAAAAGCTCTAAACAAGTATGGATGAGGATAGATAAGAAGAAGAAACTTACCACCATGACTAGGGTGGATAGGAAGAAAAAGGAGGAAGCTTCTTCCTCAAATAGAGCACAAACGATTAAGCAGATGACCCAACAACTTAATACTGAAGAAACAAAGAAGAAAATATTTGTGGCCCAATGTTGGTGCTGCAATAGATTTGGGCACTGTGCACTGGATTGTTTTTATAATCCCTTTCATGGAAAAGCACAGGGAAAGCCTATATCAAAGGGGAGGAAGCCAGAGAAGAAGAAGCAACATCCACAGGTCCAGAAGCATCTATTTACTGCAAACATATTTGGAATGCTTGATAACATCTGTGATGTATGCAACGGCAGTGGTCATAAGAATGGTGCATGCCTAGGTCAACAGATATCCAGAGCTGATAAGAACAGAATTCCACACAATCCATCTAAGTATGAAGAAAGTACCTTGGGAATAAATCAGAAGAATATGGCGAACACACCTCTCCCCAAGAAGATATCAAGTAGGCAAGTTGAGAAGACCCAGGATTTTAGATCCATGAAATTGAAGGGTCATTCATCCAAAAGAAACACTAAGTGGGATGAATCTCGGATGAACCCATGTGGAAGACCTAAACCAGCTCCAAAAGTTCCACATGACATATTGGTTATCTGGCCAGAAGATTTGAAAAGAATAAGTAAATTTGAAGATGAGAAGGCCAAGGCTGGTGACAAAGGAAAAGGAAAACTTTCACATGATGAAGACACAGTGCAGGAGAGATTGCAAACAAATAGAAACACACGTGTCAAAGAATTTCTGTGTGAGAGATGCAAGAAATCTTGTCACATTGCAAAAGGTTGCCTAACCTTAATACCAGATCAAGAAGTAGTCCTTAATAGGAGTAAGAATGTATCATTCATGATGGTTGCTAAGCAAAACAATTCTCCACACAAAGCAGAAGAGAATGTGAACAGAGCCATGCCACACCGACAGATGTCAGAACACATGTTCAAATGTGCAGGCATGAAGACTGGATTGAACAGAGGAACTTGGTTGAGAAAAGAACCTCAAACAAGCAAGTCTTCTTGATGAAGCAAGAAGGAACCACCTTATTCCCGTAATCATTTTTGTATTGTATTTGAGCTAATAATGCAGGGAATTGAAGGTGAAGCATGCTCTCAGGGGGAGAACCTGAGAAGTAGTGAATGCTATCAACTCTTGATAGCCAAGCTGAAGAAGTTTCCATCCTTAGTAGATTCTTCAATTGATATTCAAATATTATGATGATGAAGGATCACTCTTGATGAAGATGATGAGTAGTGTTTCCCTTGAGGGGGAGAAAAATGAAAAAGCTTCCATAATCACTGTTTCGATCAATATCAACTCCAGCTGGACTCAAAAGCAGTTACTCTATGAATTTCACGCCAATGGAGAAGGTATGCCATTTCTTAATCTCTATCCCTTGGTTACTCAAATCAAAGATCATTCTATAAAGGGGGAGTAACTGAATTGATCAGTGACATAACAAAAAATTGGAAGTGCCCCAAGGTCATTTTTCCTACCGATTGCACATGAATATTTTTGATCCACATGCTGTTGTGAGTGCAGGAGTTTCAGGTTAGTTTTTCTCTATCATAGTGATTTTTCTTAAGCCTGAAATAAAAGTGGTAAACCCTTGAAGACAAGATACATGAGTTCTCATCTCATGTTGGTATCATGATCTGTAAATAATGGACAACATTGTTGACTTAATCAAATCCTCTTGTTTTCTACATTGAGCACTGCTCAAGTAGACTTAGAGTGAAATGATTAATGAAACTTTTCTTAAGTGAGGATTGATACCCTCCCTACCATGCGCTTTGTATTTCTTGTCAATAAGGGGGAGAGAAAGTGAAATGAAGAAGATTCTCATTTTGACATTGAAAAATTCATTTCAGAAGATGTATAAGGTATTGACAACAAAATACAAAGGGGGAGATTGTTGGAACCACTTTGTGTATAGGTTTGTATTTGTTGTCAATAGTTGTCAATGGAATATCAAAATGAAAGAGATCAAGAAGTACTCCAATAAAATGGATGAATGGAAGATCACAATGAAGGAGATCATGAAGTACTCTGATGAAGTAGAGGAGTAGTGATTCAGACGATTATTGTACCGATCAGAAGTTCAAAGAACATGTGTCAAAGGTGATACATTGTTTACAACAATGCAGAATGTGAGGTATAATCCATCCAAGGATGATTATAGAAGAATGAGGTTTTTGGATGAAGTCCATGCAATTACTCATGATTGCATGAGAACCATTCAAGAGACTTCCTGACGAATTGAATCGGTTTGCATGAAGTACATCATGACGGTTGATGAAGAAGACAATGTGCAATGATTGGAATTCCGGTTGATGAAGAAGACAATGTGCAATGATTGAAATTCTGAGATAGTCATGAAAATCACATTGTCATATAAGATGATGATGCTAATGCTATGCCTTCAAAGAATACATATCATAATAGAGGAGTTTGTGATACAAGTAGAAGAGTTGCCGAAGGATACAGGTCACCAAGAAGAAGTGTTTCTGAGGTGATCGTGCTTGTTGACAAAGCAAACAGACGACATTCCAATTTGTTGACAAAGGAGATTCCATGGCAGCACGTCGAGTTCGAGGACTGTGGATATTGATCCATGTTTTATTCCTGGAACATCAGAATAGATGATCTGGAGGCAGACTAAAAGAGCAGATACAAGGTCGCGTCGTTTCCCAGTGTTTGCCAAATTTTGGGGGTCCAAAATCTAGATGTTGCTGAGCATCGTGAAAAGTGGATTTCCAGGAAGATCATAATTTAATATGGCAAGGGAATCAGTTTTGCGAAGATGGGATGCATGGAATGGATTTCACGAAGACCAGAAGAATAGTTGCTGAGCATCGCGAAGATTGGATTTCCAGGAAGATCATATTCTTATATGGAAAAGGCATGAGTTTCGCGAAGACGAGATGCATGGATTGGATTTCGCAAAGACCAGAAGAATAGAGGCGGTGACTCTTCGCGATTACGTCAAGATTCGTGAACGGCAGAGGCTGGAGGGCTTCGCGGTGATGAAGGGATTTGCGAGGGAGCTTCGCGGTGCGTCGCGAAGGTAAGTTGACGGTGATTCTTTGCGACTACGTCAAGCTCCGCGAATGGAAAATTTCCGTGGTGCTTCGCGATTTGGACAGAATTCTGGCGGAAACTTTGGAGCTTCGCGATTTGAGCTAACGTGGCGCTGACTTCGCGTGGAAGGGTCGAGGGTCGGTGGAATTGCCTATAAATAGAGGCCGACCCCTTCAAGAGAAGCAGAGAGAGCTCTCAACGAAAAACCATTGCTCTCGGTTCACAAAGGTTACTCGCGAAGGTAGTTTTGCTTCACGAAAGTTGAGCTTCGCGGCGACTATCCTAGCTCCGCGAAAAGGTTGCGCCCCACGTTGGCTCATTGAGCTTCGCGAAGAGGTAGGAGCTTCGCGGCGACTTTCCCAGCTCCGCGAAAAGAGTTCGCCCCGTGTTGGCTCAGTGAGCTTTGCGAAGTGGCAGGAGCTTCGTGATAGCCAAGCATTGCGAAGGCTTGAGCATCGCGAGAGTGCTTCGCGATTGAGCTTCGTGAAAAGGTAGGGGCTCTGCTCAGAATTACTTGAGCTTTCCAAAATTGGGAGCCGTGCGAAGTAGGGTTCTTTGGGAAGACCCTTTCCTAAGGTTGTTCGCCCAATGGACAGGGGTAAGGGGAGTATTCATCAGTGGATGAAATCTGGACTTTGACAGAGCATCAATTATTGAGCAATCACACAAGTGATTGTGATTCAGGCAAACAAGAACATGGGATCTAGTGCATTCAGTCATTGCACTAAATGAGTATTGAACATAAAAGTGCATCAACTCTGAAATCTGATGCAAGAAAAGTCTCATGCTGAATAGGAGACACAAAACTTCATGTCTATCCATTGAAGAGACCTTCACGTCTATAAACTGAGTGAGACTTCACCCAACGACAGTGAGCCAGGGGGAGTCAATGGGAGTGACCCGAGGGAAGCAGTGAGCTATCCCTGAACCTTTGTAAAGGCAGTGAGCCTGGGCCAGAGTGACTGTGCCCGAACAGTTGTATCCGCAGGTAGTGAAGCATAGTGGATTTAGGTACGACCGGCAACCTGTCGGCGTATGCTCCTTTGACGTAGCCCTTAGTGGTGAACCAAGTAAAAATAGCTGTGTCATCTGTCTCTGCATGTGAATGTTTAATTGCTGATCATATCCATCATACAGGTTTAAGTGGTTCCTACCAACGTGGGAACAAGATCCACATCTTAAAGAAGAAAAAGTTGCCACCCTGATTCACCCCTCCCCTCTCAGGGTGTCCCGAGGTCGTACAGACACTCATAAGGAAATAAGTTAATGTCATAATGATATAAAACCACATAAGAATGCTTACTCTATAATATAATCACTTTATCTTGATATCTCTAATCAAGCGGGTTTCATGATGGTGCCACCAACCTATGTGTTCAACATATCTTTATTTGACTTTCCAAAATTGAACTTATTAATAGAATGTTATGGACATTAATTTATTTAGGTTGTATAGTTTCCATCAAAGGGCTTGAGATATCAACTTATGTTAAGGAAGGAAAAATCATTTCTCACATTATTCATTAATGAAATATTACTCATGACGCACCCAACATATCCTACTTCACTACAAACATATACCATTATGGTTTTTGTAAATACATAAAAGTACACAAATCATGATATCCATTAAAAATAATATTAAAGTCTAAGGACCAATACAAAAAATCCTTAGATAGAAACATCCAATGACACATATAAATGTGTATTTCCTACAGGAATGTATTTTTATCATAATCTTATACACTAGAAATTACCAAGGGAGTACACAATTAGAAAGTACCTCAGAGTCCTATGAGTCTCCACTCTTGATATCCTATATCATTTGTGTCCCTCAAATGATATCATTCAGTTATAGAACATATATTTAAGAATACTATTGTGGCACTTCTAGGTTCTCATCATAATAGGGAACTAGTTCGACCTTTCAGTGCAACAACTACTCTTATGACATTATCACATTATATATCAAGTACAAGAACATTCATGGTGTGATAAGTATTTTTTTAATATTCAAAACAATTATTGAAGGTTATCATAAAGTACACAAAATTTGGTTATAGAGCACTAACTCTAACATTCAATATTAGGTGTACGCCACATATTTTTGATAACAAACGTAGAATTAGAGATATGTAGGAATTGAAAATGGGTGAAGTGGATCTTAATTTCAACAATAGAGAAAGAATTTATACATTAGAAGTCAACACATATAATTTAACTTTAGTAAGTAGGTTGATCTTTAAAGGGAGAACTGTTACTTTTTTCCTTCCATAAACATAAATTTTATTTTTGTATCTTGCTTGGAAAAGAAGGAATTATCATTACCAATTAAGAACAATATTTTTTCTATATATATGAATGAGATGTTTTATGGAATCAGAAATATGGTAAATGGTGTTTACATTCTATATATGGATAATACAACTTTTATATTCAGGATAATAAGGTTAGTGTTGATATGGATTATTGGAACCATTTGATTATGAATAATTCGAAAATTTTGAATCTTGTTTATTAATAAAAATGACCAAAGAACCATTTCATAGAAATGGTGAAAGGGATAGTGGATTATTGGATATAATATATAGTGATGTATGTGGACTGATTATTACTCAATAAAATGGTGGTTTTAGATACTTTGTTAGATTTATTAATTACTTTTTTCACTATGGATATGTGTTTTTGATGAGACACAAGTATGAAACTTTTGAAATGTATGATTATTTTTAAAATAAATTATATAATTAATTAGGAAAAAGTTTTAAGACCCTCTAATTGGGTCGGGGTGGTGAATACTTGAACCAGTAATTCATTGATTATCTAAGGGATTTTGTAAATGTTTCAAAATTAACTCCTCTTGGAACAAAACAACGAAATAGTGTGTATGAAAGGAGGAATCATACCTTGTTAGACATGGTTCAATTGATGATGATTTAGCGTCACCTTCTTATTATATTTTGGGGTTATGCACTAGAGGTTTCTTCATTTATACTAAATCTTATTCCTTTTAAATTATTAATATTGACACTATATGTGATATGAACTGAGAAACATATCATTTTATATTTTATAAATATTTTGGGATGTGAATCATTTATATGACGTTTGGATTACGATAAGATTGCCTCCAAATATAATAAGTTATTATTTTTTGTTTATCCTAAGAAAAATATGAGATATTATTTCTATAATCCTAATGAACACAAAGTGTTTGTGGTCTGACATTGTGTTTTTCTTAAGTAACACATAAGATGAGCAGTTAATGGGAGTAAAGTTGAAATTGGTGAAGCTAAAGAGCAACAAACATGAAGTATTACTGATGTGAAGGTTGACCAGGATCTATGAAGAGTTATAGAAGAAGAAGTAACTCAAGTTACACAAGAACCTTGAAGGTATGACATGATTCATAAAGATATTATGAGATATAGATTTCTCATAGATAATGATGATGAGGTGATATTCATAGGTGATTAACCTACCACTTATTAGGATTCCATTGAGAGTTATGATTTAGAGAAGTGGTTAAAATACATAGAATCTGAAATAAAGTCCATATACACTAACCAAGTTTGGAACCTGATTGATGAACCTCAAGGGGTTAGACCCATATGGTGAAAGTGGATTTTCTATAATAAAACCAACATGGATGGTAGAGTTTCAACCTATAAAGCATGAATGGTTTCAAAAATATTATAAAAAAATTCAACATATTGATTATGAAGAAACCTTTTTACCTATAATAATGATAACGTATATTTGGATTTTTCTTTCCTTAACAACTTATTTTCATTATGAGATATATCAAATGGGTATCAAGACTATTTTTCTCAATGGGAATTTATTATAGGATGTGCATATGATAGAACTTTAAGGTTTTTTAGTTCCAAATGATATTATTAAGGTATTAAAGCTACAATAGTATATTTATGGATTGAAGTGGGCTTCTTGAAGTTGAAATATCTGATTTGATGATAATATCAAATAGTTTGGTTTCATGAGAAATAAAGATTATTTTTGTGTATAAAAGTGGATTAGTGGGAGTATAATAGTGTTTCTGATATTGTATGTGGATTTCATACTACTTATCGAAAATAATATCTTAAAACTTTTCTCTATGAAGGTGTGGCTGAGTAAATGCTTCTCGATGAAAGACATGGGTGATGTAACCTGTATACTAGGTATGAAGATCTATAATGATATATCTAATAGGTTTCTTGGACTCATAAAATACACTTACAATGGTAAATTTCTTAAGAGTGATATAATGGAGAACTTCAAAAAGGTGTCTTTACCAGGGTTACATAACACACATCTTAGGAAGATTTTGGATCCTTATAAGAAGTTAGCATGGACGGATTGCATTCCCCATGTATCCACAATAGTTTCTATCATGTGTGCCATATTTTAAACTCAATCTGATGTCACTTATGGTCTTATCATTACAAGTAGATACTAATTATATCTTGGTGAGAGTCATTGAATTGCTTGGAAGAACATACTTAAGTACTTGAGAAGGACTAAGACTATGTTCTCGATCGTTGAATGAGAGGATGAGATCTTTGTAAAGGGTTACACCAATGAAAGTTTCCAATATTAAAGAGATGATATGAAATATCAATCTAGTTTCATATTTTGATAGAATGGTGAAACTATCAGTTGGAAGAGTTTTAAATAAGTCACTCGATGCACATGGATTTCACTAACATTTTTATAATTTTTAACTTAGTTTAAATTAATTAGTTTAACCTTTTTTTAGTGTTTTAGATTAATTTTGTAGTCTTGTAGTATTTTTTTTTATTTTTTTTAAATTATATATTAACATAAGTTATTAATATTACTTTTATGTAATAATATCGTATATTATTTAATATTATATACTATTAATTTTAGTATTATAAATATTAGTAGTATTAATATTATTATTATCATTAAATTATATTAAAATTTATAGTACTATGTTATTATCACATGTATAATTATAATTATAAATATAATTATATTTTATATATTATTATTAGTATATCTAATTATTTGTTCATATATATATATATACAATTATTTATAATATTCCATTATCATTATTATTATCTAATCCTTAGTAGTTTTATTATTATGCTACTACAAAAATTAATTTTAACAGCACTAGAAAAAGAAATCAACAACGCTAAAAAATGTTGTTGATCTAAGCACTGTTATAATGGGTCCCTCTTATCAGTGCTAACAAAAGAACTGATAAATGCACACTTCATCAGCATTAAAATTAAAGTGATGATAAAGTCAAAAGAATATTTTTTTTTAAAAAAAATATACAAATTAAAAAAAATCTGAGGTAGAGACCACCCCCTTTAACAGCGCTAGGCACCCCCACCCGTGCTAGTTGCACCCGCCTTTAATAGTGCTAGGCACCCTCTTCACCCACCTGCATGCCCCTACCTCCCCTTAGATTCAAATTTGATACCCATCCATTGCGTGTATGGACCCTTACCATTCCTCTATGTTTCTTTGTTCTCCATTTTATGATATATCTATTTACTTATATATATATAGTTATATTTTTTTATCCATATATCTATTAATATAATAATATATATTTATATTATTATTTTTAATACATTTGTAAAATATGTTTTGTTTGTGTGTTTATAAATAAATAAATATATACATACATATATACAACACACACACACATATTATATATATATATGTGTGTGTGTGTGTGTGTGTGTCTATAAATATAATTATATATATTTTTATTTATTTACATATATTATATATTGATATGTATATACATATATTAAAATATATAGATAATATATATCGGTTTGTTAATATAGACACACACACACATTATATAGGTATATAAATATTCATATATAATTATTTTAAATGAAATGGATATTATTTTTTATTTAGATATGTTTTATATATTTATTAGGATATTTTATTTGTAAATATTTTTATATATTTATTTATAAAATTAAATTTTTATGTGAAAATATATACAAATATGTATATATGTGTATATACTTAATTATAAATAATAGTACATTATGAAAAATGACAAAATTTGAATGTCATTATATCATTATGAGTGTAATACTTGAAAAACAATTAAGTATTTAAAAGTAAAAAGATAAGAAGAACCCCCCTTAAATGATGATGAAGTTCTATTGAATGTTAAAAAATCGGGATACCCCGACTAAAACTCAACTTTAGAGGACTTTTGGGCATTATTTGAGCTTGATAAATGTGACTGAGGATTCTCCTGATCACCTCGATGTAGAGTTCGTTGCATGATTCAATTTGATATGCAGTAGAGCCCAAACGAACATCCAAATCAAAAGTAATAGCTGTTTGAAGTTCGAGTTACATTTTCAACTTATTTTTGATATTTTATTAATTTTTTGATTTTTTTTCTTCAAATTTTTATTAAATGAATATCACTTGATAATAATTAGCAAGTTATTAATAAATATTATTTTTTAAATTATATTATAATCCATGTTTCACTAAATATCTTATATATTTTGTGTAAATGCCTATTAACCCTTATATAAATCATATTTAATAATATATATATATATATATCAATATAAATATAGTTTTATGTTAATATATTATTTTTAATGATTTATATTTTTTTATAAAATTTACCATTTTTCAGTGCAAGTAAAAAAGTGATAATAAATACCCCGCATTTATCAACGCTAGTAAAAAAGTGCTGATAGAATGGGTAGTTTTAACAGTGGTAAACAAAAGTGCTGATAAGGGGGTGCCTTTATTAGCATTTTTTTAGCACTGATAAAAGTACATCTTTATGAGTGTTTTTTAGCACTATTAAAAAGTGACACTGCATAAATAAAAATATGTGGTAATTAGTATATAATTATTTTTAATCAATCATTTATTATTATTATATTTTTTTGACATTCATTTTTAGATTTCCTTTTTTGCTTTCTAAATTTTACAATCATGTTTTATATGGAAATCCATATCCCGATTTGGGGGATTCCCTTCTCCACCCATAGCTGAAAACCCTAGCAGGACGAGAACCTATTTCCCTTCAACACACCATGTCCTGCTCCCCATTCCTCCTTCATGTGCTAAATCTCAGCCGAACACACATGAAGGAGCCGTATCATCTCCGCCCACATCACACTACAACATGATGTTCACATCATACCAATGTGCCTGATGGTTTTCTTTGACATTTCATTGATCAGATGGGTGATTGTTCTTATTCAGTGATATTGTTGTGTCTGTACTATGGGTGGCTGAATTCAGGAGTTTTTTTTAAATACGGGTTTTATAAAAGATATTTTTTTAAAAACTCCTAGGTTAATTTTTTTTAAAATACACTCTAAAGGCCGCATCATAGCTGCCACCTTTCGGGTTAAGTCAAAAGGCAACAAATCCATTGCCACCTTTCTTCTAAAAAAATATTATTTTTTATATTTTATTATTTTTTGTATTTTTTTGTATTTTTGTTTATATGTATATATAAATAAAAAAACAAAAATTTTAATCATAATTTATTTTCTATTTAAAATCCAGCTGTACTGCCATTATAACAGTCTAGATTCTAAAAAAAGCTATCACCTAGGGCTCCCTTTTATAAGAGGTCTTACTTAGAAATCATTCTGTATTTCCGATGTGGGATTCTGGTTCTCCCTTTCCTATGCAGAACATTCTACATTTTCGATGTGGGGTTTTGTTTCCAGTACGTGACTTTGAAAGACTATAAAATATAAACTATAAGACCAATATAAATGAAACTTAAAATATGAATTAAACATATAAAAAATAGTTGAAAAAAATAATTTCATAAAAAATGATGATAAAAAATAATTTATAAGCTTTCAAAACCACCTACTTAAAACTTAAAAATGTTTCAAGTACGTGAATTTGAAATCCTATAAAATATAAACTACAAGAACAACATAAATGAAACTTAATACATGGATTAAACATATAATAAATAGTTAAAAATAAAAATAATTTCGTAAATTTTTTTGATGTAAAATAATTTATAAGTTTTCAAAGACACCTACCTAAAATTGAAAAATGTTTCAAGCACGTGACTTTGAAAGCCTGTAAAATATAAACTATCATACTGATATAAATGAAACTTAAAACATGGATTAAACATATAAAAAATATGTTAATTATAATAATTAACTAATTAATTAATTATTATTATAATTAGTAATATAATTAAAACATGAATTAATTATATAATAATTAACTAATTAATTAGTAATATAATTAAGACACAAGTAGGTGTCTTAGTGTACTCCAAAAGATATCAAGATACTTGGAATGGTCACTATGAGTGTGAGAATACACCAATATGTTATTAAATATGCTTTTCATGGTCACAATGAGCATGAGAATACATAAATATTTATTTTTATTTTCATGATGTTTATCATATTTATAATATTCTGTATTCATTATATTGTTATCATTGGTGGTGTGATCTTTATGGAAGATCATGATAATGATATTTTAAACCTTGTAGTATTTTTTTTAAATTATGTTTCTTTCCTTTAAAATTTTTGCTGATTATTTTTCATTTATTTACCTCATAATATATGTCATTTAATATTATAACATTATAATATAATTAAATAATTTTTTCTCTTCTTGGTTCAGTGTTCCATGTATCAAATGCAATCAAACATAAGTAATTTATTTAAATAGAAATACATACTAAAACCATGGGGTTTTACATTATACCTCCTTGATATAATTTCCCCCAAGAAATTTTATTTCATTGAAGAAATAAAATAAAGGTTTTTTTTCCTTGTTAAATAATCAGGTTCCTATGTCACTTCTTCAACCTTATGATATTTTCTAAGAAATTTTACTACTACACATATGACCTTTTACAACGTGAAAACTGGCCTTTAACAACGCCAAAAAATAATTGTTAATCACAATGATAATAAAGGGGGGGGGGGTCTCTTTTATCAATGCTAAAAAGTGATGATAAAGGATCCCCTTTAAATAGCATACCAGAAGCAAACCTACCATATAAATTTAATTTACATCATGAATAAAAAACTATCAACCCATGGTATATAAAAAAATAAGCATTATTATTCACATTTCAAACAAAATGTTTTATATAATTATATTACCAATTGTACAACAAGCATTCTAAAACATTAATATTTCATCTTTTGATGCCTGTGATCCCATCTCAAAAATCTCCACCCATGGTATCAGTTGTCAAAAAAATCATGTCCACCAAAACATAATATTACACCTATATAAGAAAAAAACTATTATGTTAGTAATACTATAAATAATTAAATAAAACATTAATATGAAAGAACACATCAATGAAATGTCAATATTTAATAAAAATGATGCATTCAGAGCTATACCGATCACACTGTGTGCCCTATTGAGGTGGGATTGATTCCTACACATTACAAATGAGTTATGAATAATTTTCCTAAAATATCAAAATAATCTGAATATGTTTGCTCAGTTTTGAGTATGTCACTTGTTCTTTTACTAAAATTAATGAAAATTTTAAATAATGACACATTTGGAGTTATATTGCCTACACCGTGCATCATATTAAGGTTATTATTATTCCTACTTATCACAAATTTCTGATTATCATTTTCCTAAAGTATCAAGAAAATCCAAATATGTTTTCTTAATTTTCAGTATGTCAGTTGTATTTTTTTACTAAAATGTTATTTCAAACTAAAAACACACATTTTGAGTCATACCAGTCACATCATGCCTTGGTATGATGTGATACTACTTCATACATGTCAAAAATGACTTATGAATCGTTGTCCTAAATTATCAACACAATCGATGTGTCTTTTCTTGGTTTTTAATGAGTGACAAGTTTTGAACTAAAATATCAATTTTAAACTATTAATAGACACTTTTAGTCATGTCAATAAAACTGTGCATCAGATTGAGGTTTTGATGACTCTTAAGCATCACAAATAAGTCATGGATTGTTTTCCTAAAACATCAAAACAATCTAAATGTGTTTTATTGGTTTTCAATATGTCACTTGTTGGTTTTACTTAAATTAATGTCAATTTTAAATGAAAAGTGACACTTTGAGTTATACTAGACAAACTGTGCATCATATTGAGGTAAAACTAATCCCTACACATTAAAAATGTCTAATAGATCATTTTCATAAAATATAAAAACAATCCAAATGTGTTTTCCCAAATTTTAGTATGTCACTTGTTGTTTTTACTTAAATTAATATCAATTTTAAATAAAAAGAAACACTTTGAGTTATACCAGACACACTATGCATCATATTGAGGTGAGACTAATACCTAAATTTCAAAAATAACTAATAGATCATTTTCCTAAAATATCAAATCAATATGAAGGTGTTTTCTCGGGTTTTAGTATGTCGCTTATTGTTTTTACTTAAATTAATGTTAGTTTTAAATAAAAAGAGACACTTTGAGTTGTACCAGATATAAAATGCATTATATTAAGGTGAGGTTGAATCATACACATAAAAAATGACTCATTAATCATTTTCCTAAATTATGAAAACAATCTGAATATGTTTTATCAGTTTTCAATATGTCACTTTTTGTTTTTACTTAAATTAATGTCAATTTTAAATAAAAATAGAGAGTTTGAGCTATACCGTCTACACCATGTGTTTTATTAAGGTGAGTATGATCCCTAAAAATCAAAAATCACTAATAGATCATTTTCCTAAAATATCAAAACAATTGAAATGCATTTTCTTGGTTTTCAGTATGTCACTTGTTGTTTTTACTTAAATTAATGTCAATTTTAAATAAAAAGAGACACTTTGAGTTGTAATGGCCGCACCATGCATCATATTGTGGTTTGGTTTATCCTTAAACATCAAAAAATGACTAATTGATAATTTTCCTAAAATATCAAAACAATCCGAATGGGTTTTCTCAGTTTTCAGTACGCCACTTGTTGTTTTTACTTAAATTAATGTCAATTTTAAATAAAAAGAGACACTTTGAGTGATACCGAACACACTGTGTGTCACATAAAGGTCTGTCTGATTCCTCTATGTCAAAAATGACTAATAGATCATTTTCCTAAAATATCAAAATGATACAAATTCATTTTCTTGGTTTTCAGCATGTTACTTATTGTTTTAACTTGAATTAATGCCAATTTTAAATAAAAAGAGACACTTTGAGTTATAACAGTCATACCATGCATCGTATTGAGGTTTGAATGATTCTTACACATCCAAAATGAATCATGGATTGTTCTCATAAAGTATCAAAATAATATGAATGCGTTTTCTTGGTTTTCAATATGTCACTTTTTCTTTTTACATAAATTAATGTCAATTTTAAATAAAAAGACACACTTGGAGTCATACCGACCACACCATGTGTCCTATTGAGGTGACATTGATTCCTACACATCAAAAATAAATTATCTATCATTTTCCTAGATTATCAAAATAATCCAAATGTGTTTTCTCAGTTCTTAGTATGTCACTTGTTGTTTTTACTTAAATTGATGTCAATTTTAAATAAAAAGAGACACTTTGAGTTATACCGGTCTCAAAGTGTGTTGTATTGAGGTGAAAATTATTCCTACACATAAAAAATGATATATTGATCATTTTACTAGAGTATAAAAACAATCAGAATATGTTTTCTCAATTTTTAGTATGTCAGTTCTATTTTTTTTTACTAAAATGTCATTTCAATATGGAAACACTCATTTTGAGTCATATCGGTCGCATCATGCATCATTTTGACATGAGACTACTTCATACATGTCATAAATGATTTATGAATCACTGTCCAAAATTATCCAGACAATTATAGCAATTTTTCTTTATTTTTAGTGAGTGACACATTTTGAACTAAAATATCAATTTTAGATTGATAACATGCACTTTTAGTCATACCGTCTGCATCATGCATACAATTGAGTTGTGGTTGATTCTTATATGTCAAAAATGACTCATGGATTGTTGTAATAAATTATCAAAACAATATGAATGTGTTTCCTCTATTTTCAATACGTCACATGTTCTTTTTTCTCAATTTAATTTCGATTTAATATAAAGATACACACTTAAAGTCATACCGACCACATCGTGTATCATATTGAAGTGTGGTTGATTCATACAAATCTAAAATTAATCATCGATCATTTTACTAAAATATCAAAACAATTTTTACGTGTTTGCTCAATTTTTAGTCTGTCACTTTTTCTTTTTACTAAAAGTAATGTCAATTTTAAATAAAAAGACACACTTTGAGTGATACCAGTCACTTGTTATTTCTGATCAATTTTGAGTAGTTCAATTTCTATGATACCAAATATATTGACCTAGACATTTCATAAATATATATCACATCTTAGTAGATTAATATTCCTTACATAACATAATGATCTATACCAGAATATTTTAGGTCTAGTGCTTTTGGAAACATGAAAACATAATGACCTAGTTCATAAGAGTCTGTCATTAAGTTATTATTTACTAGAAACCTTCTTAGACATCATTTATAAAACCATTATTAATAACCTAGGGATATTGAACATAAGAAAGTGTGATCATAGATGTTCAGTAAGTGTAAAAAAGGGAGATATCAATGATCATTTAAGGATAACATGAGAATAAAGATGTTATAAGATGATATTAACATTAGAAATTCATGTCCTATATATAGAAGTCACATCTTCATACTATTTGTGTACATTCTTCCATCAGGTATGTTGCCCCTTCATTTCTGAGCACATATATATAATCTTTTTAATATGAGTTTTTTAGATAATCATATTAGTACTGGAAAAATATAAATACACAAAGGATTAGTAAAAATTTTAAATGAAAAATTAATTATCTTCGAAAATACCTCTTTAAGGATGCTAGTTTGTTCATTGAATATGATCTCTATCATAAATTTACAAACATAATAACTGAAATATTTTCCATTGGTTTGTTTAAAAAATAGCAGAAACATTGAGTAGAATAAGTAATTTATTTTGATATCTATTTGGATAGTGAAATCTTATTATATATACCCTGATACTTATCCAATAGTAGTACTTTTCTTCTTACTTGTCCTTAGCCCCTGACAACATTCTTTTTCTTCATGATATTGATACACTGCCCTATCATAATAGAATCCTCATTAAAAGATAATATAAATTATATAATTTTTTTGTTTAGTTATAAAATGTTGAATGTAGTGTATTACAAATTTACAAACTCCATCATGTGTGGATGGTTTGTTGGATATCCTTGCATTGAATCCAGAAAATAAATATTTGGAGTATCCAAATTTACTACTTTGAGCATCCAATGATTCATTAAAATATAAAAAGGAATAATTAATGAAAGAAAATAAAATAAATTTGATATGATTAAATTGTAGAGCCTTACCCCTACATCGTTGGTATTAAATAGAGTTTGTCATCCAAAATTTTGATTTCAAAGGATTTGAGCAGACCTGCCACTATTTCATCATTTTTTGTTCAATTTTATCTTGTTCTATTGAGGTGATGTGGTGACTAATGAGTCCAAACGTTTTCTCATGGTAAAATACCGTCAATTTTTTTTCATATATACGCCTACCAAAAATATGAAATTTATTTTGTCATAATTAACACCATAGATCATCTTTTGGAAAATGAAATCATGAGAACATACCTCATGTAAAAATTTACAATTGAGCCACCTAACTAGTGATATTCAAGGATTTCAGTTGCACTCTCAATATAAATGAAGTAATTATCTTTCTCTCCGTACATATTTTCTTAAAAATCAACTATTTAATTGCAATAATATTTTAACTTTGTATCTACATGAGCCTTGAATGATAGTAAATGTGGATATAGAATGGGTGGGGTAATTATTCTTTCAGTAGATATTTTTGTTCGGTTGGTTGATCCTTTAGATGGTTTTGAGACAGTCTTTTGTTTCATCCTCTTATTTTTTTTATGTAATAACATTCATAGGTTCAGACCATTTTCATTAATTGTTAAAGGTTTATCTTGAAAAGTAACTTGGAAATGAATACCTATTTGTCGACATGTTTTTTACAAGATTTGAAGGCCATAAGATGAATATTCCAACAATGTTTTCAACTATATTAATACCATCCTCATGAATTTCAATAGGTAGCTTAGTGCTCGGCTCATGGGTTATGCTGATCGACACTCTCACATGAACTGTTGGGAGTGGTTGGGTGTGTATCATGTCGTTTTGAATATTGAACACTATATCCCTCACCACAAGGTGACGAGTGGGTGTTTCTAGATATAAATAATAGTCATTATAACCCTATAGAATATTAGTACATGAAATGTATCAATGTCTATATGATTTATATTTCACAGAAACATTTACCAGAACACTGATTACCTTTCTAAGACATCTCTTAGAGGGTAATAGATATCCTCAGAGTTAGTGAGGGGTGGGGTGGGATATTTATACGGTTGTTGTTCTTGATTTTCTTCTTCTCTTTTCCTATCTCTCATTAAAGTTTTCATCATCTCTGTTTTCCATTGGAATTTTCCATTATGGGTATATATTCAATCTATCATCTATTTTATTAATTCACTTTGATCATCCTCTTATTTTTTTCTAAAAATATGTTCGGGGTGTCACCCCAAACCTTTCACCTCTGATGCAGCCACACTGTTCTGGTCACTTCAAGGCTACTGCTAGTATGTACTCATCTGGTATAAGCATTACTAATTCCTGTTACTATGTAAGATATAAAATATAATAAAATAAGTTATCATTGTTAAGTAATAATTATTTAAAGAAAAACAAATTTTTATTATGTAATACTTACACATGTTTCCCACACTTTTTGTGTGTTCTCATATATTTGTATCCCATGTTTATTTACATGTGTCTCCTTCCATAGCACATGGCATGGGATAGAAGTGGATTTGGATTTAGAGTCATCAATATGCATATAAATAGAGGAACATAATTATGGTTTTGTTTCATTTTATATAAAATTATTAGAGTAGATTTAAAAATATGTACCAATTTTTTGTTCTAACTGAAGTGTACCCCATTTTTTCCTTACGGTAGGGGTATGATGGTTTTTCTACTAGTTCCTCATTTTCATCACTCAATTACTATTTCATAATTAAAAAAATTATCAATCAAAGTGATGAATACACATTTCAGAAAAAAAAATATTACTGACCACAATGTACCTGAAAAGAAACATCCGCACGATGGACAGTAAATGCATCCCACGCTTCTTGGGTTATTAGGTGTGCATAGATAAGTGGTGGGTGTGGGTTTATTTCCCTTCATCATTTTTAAGATGATGTCTTGTTAGGATTGTTTTAAATACTCTGTGAATACTTACTGCAAGAATCAATACATACTTCTTGTGGGATTAATCGACTATAAATGCACTCTTCAATGGTTGATGGAGATTAATTAAATATTTCATTATTTTATTTTTTAGTAAAATAAATAAATGATTTCATAATGTTACCATAATATCTTCCCACATCAACATCTTAAGCCCAGTCACAACATGGTTCCATGAATCTATGTTAATCGACACACATTTACAAGTGAAGATTCCAATATAACTACTGAACATGGCCTTGTTTGGGTTAACATGCTGACCCCACACATTTCATAAGATCTCATATTTGATGCCTTTGACTTTATCTTTAATTATTTTTTCTAACACCTTCAAACTACGATGCTCCTGTTTTTTTTGCGACACTAGTCCTTAATCCCCTACCATTTCCCCAAAATCAACATCGTCAATATGCTCCTCTAGAGTGGTGGCATTGACATGTGCATATGGTTGTTGTACCTCTGCAATGGGAATATAATAAAGTTGAGAAACATGTTTCCCCTCAGGAATGGGAGCACTAGAACGTGCAGAAGGTTGCTTCTCTACACTGCGAGATGCAACAGGTTGAGAGACCTATTGTTCCTCTTGATTGGGAGAAACAGTATGTATGGAAGTAATTATCTATAGAAGTGGTTTTATATTTTATTTAGAGTACATAAATGTAGTAGTAAACAAATAATAACATGAGGTAACATGATGTATATTACAAAAAAATTTAACATGATTATTGAAATATCTTTTTCTTTTTTAAAGGCTAAATGGATTTTAACCCTCTATTTATGGTCAAAATCCATTCATTATTGTCTCCTATGACATAAAAAATGCCGTATACATTGGGACCACTGAGAAATGATTGCGATGTCCCAATGAAAGGGTCATCCTCAGTTGAATTTTCATCTGACCCTTTGGTGGTTTTGGTCGATAACAGAAAAATTGACCACTTTAGGTTTGTGGGATCTATAACATAAAAAACTTGTACAACCTATGATTCCATTATAAATGGTTCGTCTTTTTACCATTCCTTACTGAAATAAATTTTCACATATCTCAATTCATGTATTTTAATGGAATCCCAATTATCAACCCAATTACATTGAAAAATCATTACTTGGAATGTTGTATAATCCAACTCCTATATTTGTTTGATGATATAAAAGTATGAAATATTCACATAAATTGTATTTTTGTCCTTAGTACTAGAATCATGCATCGCTTCATCCATGAGTGTAACTCCACAATTTTTCATGGTACTGTCTTCATCATGCTCATTTTTATAGAATCTATAACCATTGTAAGATAATACATACACACTTGGTCCTCAGCCTATCGATTAAAGTTGTTCTGAAATTGAATCCAGATTTTCATATGACTCCTTTAAAATATGGTCCAGAAAACATCTTATAAACTGTTGATTTTATGTATTTGATATCCAAATTTTATCCCTTGATAGATTCAAATTCCTAATAATTTCTTTGTAGGCTTTGACATATGGGGAAACCTCCAAACTATTATGTAAAACATGAAGGTGGGCCTACTCCCTATCTGTAATATTGATTTTGAAAACATATCTTTTAGAAATTAATTTACCCGCAAGATGCCTAATGTGATGAGATTTTTAACGACTAATACTTTCCACACCAGACATGTATTCTGTACAGAATTCAACTTCTTCCTCGAAAATATATCGCTCTACAATACAACCATCTGGACGACTTCGATTTTTGACACACCCTTTAAAAATATTCTTATACTGTTCAATAGGGTACATCCATCTATAGTGTATAAGACCACATAGTTGAATCTCTCTCTCCAATTGAACCATCAAATGAACCATTATATAAAAGAATGTTGGTGGAAAGAACATTTCTAATTCACATAATATGACAACAATTTCTCTTTCTATTTTCATTAATTTTTCTGTATCTATAACATTTCTTCATATAGATTTGAAGAAGAAAGAGAGTTTGGTTAATGTATGACATACATTCTTGGGAAAAAATCAATATAAAGCAATAGACATTAGATCTTGTGTCAAAACATGACAGTCATGTTATTTCAAAAAGTTTATCATTAAATCGATAATTGACATGATGTTCTTGATATTTGATGAATACCCCTATGAAACCTCTATGTCATTCAAGAATTTAAAAAACTGATATCTCTCCTACTTGGAAAGAGTGTAAGCAGTTGGAGGAAGAAAAGTTTGTTTTTTACCATTCACTAGCGCCAGCTCTTCTCGTATTCCCATGTCAACTATGTCCAAACTAGCCTTAATTCTATCCTTTTTTTTCTGGGTTCATTTAACAGAGTGATGATGACACTGTGACATATTTTTTTTTTAAAATTCATAACATTCATCGAAAATAAATGGGTTCAAATTCACCCATGAGTGCTGATTTGAAAATAAAAAGGATTCAATCCATCTATAGATAATGAAATACGAAGGTTGCTTAGCTTATTTCCAAAGGCAAGATACTCATGATCAATTATATTCCACTGAGGATAGTCCAATGAGTGATGAATTTTACCATATTTATTTCTTATTTCTGTGTTCCATTTCAATTTCTCTGTAGTATCCTTACTTCCATATTGGTGCCTAAACCTTGGAATGATTGGAATGTACCATACAACTTTCATAGGATCGGATTCATCTTTCTTGTATTAAGATGCACCACACTTTGGGAATTCTCTAAGTGATTTTTGGTCATAGAGAGACAGTATACAGTCATTCATACATGCATTTAATCTTTCATAGATCATAGCCATTGAGCATAACATTTTTTTGGCATCGTATGTTAGGCTCCAGATCTCATTATCTTCTGGGAGAATTTCATTCAAGAGATAAAGTAATTCCATAAAACTAACACCACTCCATTCATTGCATGATTTCAAATTATACACCTTCAATATAGATGAAAATGCTGTATATTTAGTGCAACCACTATACAATGGCTTCTTTTAACAACTCTATAACTGCTCAAACAATTTTTTTCAATCACAAAGTTCATCTTTAACTATCATTATCATTTACTCAATACGATATTCATCATCATTCACATCTATAATCATGTCCTCTATACAGTATTATTCATTGTACACACTAGTAATCATATCATATGACCCATAAAACATAGTGTTATCCCACCCACTAGCTATATTATTTTTTCCATGTGTTTATTCCAACATTTATAACTTCGATCTATTCCGTGATAGATCAAGTGTTATTCCAACTCCTCTGGACTAAATTGTCTTGAATAACAACAGTGTAAACACAGAAAAAGGATTTAAGAAGTTTCATATGAATGATCTTTTGCAAACTTAATTAACTCTTTAACATATCTTTATACCTTTTTTGTTAAATGATTGGCATTCATACATTATTTATTCATATCCATCCTATTTGATTCAGTGATAATAATATTTAACAAAATAAATACAGAAAATTTTGATCTAAAAATTAACCAAGTCTAAAAAAATTTATATACTTTAAGTCTCCTTCTGAAACTATTTATCAAAACACAATTTAAATCCCATTAAAAATCCAAACATTTACACAAATTCCTCTTTAAAATAACATGCCCATTTTAAAATTAGCCAATAAGTTTCAAACACTCTTTCTCAACACCCCAATTCCTTTTTAAAGAATTAAAGGAAACTTCATTACCCAACAATATTAATCATTTAAAATGAACAATGAACCTATATATTTTACAAATATTTATTTCAAAATTCACACACCCCTGGTAAAATGAAACTAGCATTACATATGCTTTCAAAACATTCACACCCCTTTCTAAAATCCAACGAGGTGAGTTGAAAAACACTTGGCATGAAACCTAAGTTCTTGAAAAGTGTTTAAATCATTTTAATTCTATTTAAAACAAAAAAAAGTTATGTTGAAAACATATAATTTTTTAAGAAACATTTAAAAACACTTGAATCATTTTAAAAGAGCCGCTTAGGAATTTTCACAAATACATAAATCCCAAGAGAGGCACTTTACAAAGGATACATGAATAAAAAATAACCAACATTTTATAAAATATAAAGCTATAAAAAGTTTATCATATATCTCATGAATAAACATTATGAATCCTATAGTTTACTCTCGTAATACTATTGAGGAGTGAATAAGTGGTAGATAAAGACATAAGTGTCACTTTGCAATGATACTTTTGAACATAAAGTCGTATCTCTTCAAAGTGGGAAACCATCTTCCACTTGATGCTTGAATCATGTACTACCTAAGCATGATCCTTCAAATCTGGTATATTAGTAAAATTTTTCCCCTTATTGAGGGTATACATTAAGTAAAAGTTAAAGGACTATAGGTACTCATGAATTCTCCACTGTTAATGGTTCATTTCACTTTGTGATTAGATATATTTAAAACAATTTTTTAGTGTATTCTAATAAAACCTAATGGAAAAAACCACAATTTCCAAATCTAGGAAAGGATTTGGGAAGTTTCCCTTATGTGTTATTAACTGTATGGACTTATAAGTAACCACATGACCATCATGGACTAGAATTGTTCAAATCATGACTCTTGATACATGAAAATATAATCCATACTAACTACCCAACTCATTTATAGTTAAGACTGGTGTTTTCATCAATCTCCCATTAAGATCTTAGAAGGATATCTCATGAACATCTAAGCAAAGAAACCATACCATATTATTGGTTAAGTCCTTCTTAGCACTTCAAATCAGGAAGAATCTCAGTTAACTCTCTCATAATAAAAGTGAACCCCTAACAAAATCACCATAATAAAATTCTCATTTAATAGTCTAAATATTCTTGTGAAATTATTTTTATTCTCTACGAGTATTCCAAAAACACCCATATCACATGTTTCTTGTGCATGTTGTCCCACTTTCCTATAGTAAGTATCAACAGATCATCCATTTTCAATGACTTCCAAAATTTCATGGAAGTCTCCTCATTGAATATCTAGAATTTATAACTCCTCTATCATGTCCAGCTAAAACCTTTCACTTTTAATGAATAGTTAATGTCACTCTTACTTTTAAATTAATAAATCTTACTTTGCAAAAACATTTTCTCAATACAATGAGGATAAGAACTTAACATATCACCATTAGGCAACCATATTTAAAGAACTACAACTTCTAGTCATAACTTATGGACTACTTAATATTACCCCATCCACTTATGAAAATCATATCTTTCAAAATTACCACATCTATAGGATATTTCAGTAACTACTTCATATAGAAAAAATTGAGGCTATGTTTTGAAGCCTCTCCTTTGGGTTGAATTAATCAAAAAATGTGTAAGGATTCACATTACAAATATTTTTCATGCTTCAATACTACTTCGTAGAGACTATAGTATCATATAAATCTTCAACAAAAGCTAAAAATCCAATCCATACAATGCATGGTGTTTTCAATATATCTTTTAGAACTCATGTACTCAATCCTAAAACAATTTCTGGATGATATTGTATTATAGGATAATATTCTTCATCCATGGGTGAATCATAATTTTCTAATGGAAAGGGATTTCATTATAATTGTTAGAAAACATTACTCCTCCCCATTGAATCAATTTAATATCTTTAAAACAAGGCATCATCCAATCGATTATTTTCTAACATGAATTGTAGCCGTGTACTCATTATTCGTGGAAAATATTATAACTACAAGTTAGAAACATAATATATATTTTACTATTATTACCCTATAGGTGAAGAAAAAACCTATGGTACTCTTTGGGGTATCCAAGTCTCCATAAAATTCATTATCAATATTATATTTCACAAAATTTTGAATCATAAAGTAAAGATTAATATCTTTAAAACTATTATGATACTAAATAAAACACATCATTCCTTTCTAGTGTTCTTTCACTAGACAATTCATGCTTAAATTCCCAAATCGTCCTAATTTCTAAACCAAACTACAATATCTCATCTACCCACAAGAGAATGGGGATGAATCCCCAATAAAATCACAATCACAATAAAAGTTTTTAAGAAAAAATTTAATAAATCCCATCCAAATATTTTAGTAGTAGATAGACCCACCATGCAGAACAAATGGATCACAACTGAAATTTCCAGCATTCCAGAACCAAGCCATACAACTCTGCCACCTAGAGACCAAAAAAGATGTACATAGGGAGATTTAAAAAAGTGCCCAAGCTACACGTGGGGGAAGAGGAGAGCTTCATAGAGGCAGGGTGGAGGAGGGATCATTCAGCGACAGAGAGGAGGAGGGCTCACGCAGCGGTGGTAGACGATGGTTTCGTGGTGGTAGAGTAGGAGGAGTAGTCGATGGTAGTGGAGGAGGATTCACAACGACAATGGTGATGGTGGAGGAGGAGGATGATGATGAGTTGGTAGGGTAAGGCTTACAAGAGAGCTTGAGGCGTGCAAAGAAAGGAGGAGACTGTTAGGGTTTATTTATAAAACCGGGGAAGCATTTATCAACGCTAGCTAAAAAGCGCTGATAAAGGTATGTTTTATCATTGCTAAATTAGAAAGTGCAGATAAAACTAAAATGATAATAAATTGTTTATATTTTTATATATATTTATAAAATTATATTTATAATAAATAAATAAATATATTTCTTTATAATTATAGATTTATTTATAATTATAAATTTATAATAAATATTTTTATTATTTTTATAATTACATATGATTAAAATCTTTATTATGATTTTATAATTATTAAAATATATCTATATTTATTTAGAATTATAATTGTAAATATTTTTATATATTTATTATATTTTTATAATTATTTAAATATATATATAAATTTATTTATATTTATGATTATAATTAAAAAATATATATAATAAATATATATTTATAATAAATATATATTTATAATAAATATATATTTATTCTAGAAGCATTTCATAATTATTTTAATAAATATATATTTATATTTAAATAATTATAAAATTATAATAAATATATTTATTAAATAAATATATTTGTTAAATAAAAATATGTAATTAAATAAATATATTTATAAATATATACAAATATTTATAAATAAATATATTAATTATATATAGTCATAAATAAAAAAAAAATAATAAAAAAAATATAATTATGAAATAAAAATAAATACATTAAATATATATATTTTTTATGATTTCATAACTATTTAAATAAATATATATTTATATTTAAATAATTATAAAATAATAATAATAATAATTATAAATAAATATTTATTTTTTTATAGTCATAAATATAAATATATATATTTAAATAATAATGTAACTAAAATAAATATATTAATTATAATTTTATAATTATTTAAATATGAATGTACATTTATTTAAACAATTATGAAATTATAAAAAATATATATAATTAATATATTCATTTTTATTTCATAAGTATTTAAATATATATATATATATTTATATTTATGACTATAAATAAATAAATATTTATTTATAATTATACTTATAAATATAATAAATATATTTATTTTAATTTTATAATTATTTACGCATATATATTATTTACACTTATAAATATAAAAATTTGTATATATGTATATATATACATATATATATATATATATATTCATTAAATATATGTATTTATTTAAATATATATATATATTATTATAATTATAAATAAATATATTTAAAATAAATTCTTATATAACTATAAATATAATAAATATATTTATCATTTAAAAAAATTATCGTAATTTTATAATCATTTAAATATATATATATATATTTGGTTATACCGTAAACAGTAGACCATGGAAGAGTTCCATGGCCTCCAAAAACTATTATATATTTGGTTATATATAATTATGATTAAAAATATTTTTTAAAAAGTATTTATATATAACTAGATATTTATAATTATAAATAAAATATATTTATTTATTTTTAAATATATTTATCTTTATTTTAAGTATTTATGAGAGCATAATAGCTTCATGGGAACATGAATGAATCGTATACACCTAGTAAAATATAGATCATAAAAAAACAGGTCTTCATATATATGGACAACATGAATAGTAATGAAGTTGTAATGTATAAATGAAAATTCATGATGAATACATAACATATATATGAACATTAATTATATTGAGGCATCAATTGACTAAATTCATTGGAAACTTATATTTATTTATATATATATATATATATATATTTTATAATTATAAATATAAATAAACATATTTAATATAATTACAAATACACATATTTAAAAAGTATTTATATATATATTTTAAAATTATTTATGTATAATTATAAATATATAACTATATAAATATAATAAATATAATAAATATAATAAATATATTTATTATTTAATGAAATTTATTATATATATATTTGAATTATTATAAAAAATATATTAATTATAAACATTCATTTTTTATTTAATGTATACAAATAAACATTATTTTTGAATATAAATATAATAATTTTATATAAATTAATAATATTTTTTATTAAAAACTTTTATTAGCACTAAACATAGTGATGATAAATATACACTTTATCAGCGCTAAAAAAGAGCTGATAAATGGAAGCTTTATCAGTGCTTTTCTCTAGCACTGATAAAAACGCACCTTTTGTCAGTGCTTTCTGTTTAGCACTGATAAAACCCGACGCATCCCCTGCCCAGATCTATGGTAGTGTTTAACCTGGTGACAAGTGTTGTTTGTTAGTACATTATTTTTAAGATGAAATTTCTATGGATTTTTTCTCATAAGAGAGATTATGTTCTAGTGGTAATACCTCTATGTTCAGAAAATATGATGGATTTGGTATTTAATTCCTCAAAAGAGATACCTGAAACACATCAGGAACTTGAGAGATGTTTTTTGAAAGTACAAGAGGATAATCCACCATCCCCACAGAATCAAGGATTTCTAAGGGGCCAATGTATCTAGGACTCAACATTCCCTTTTACTCAAATCACATATCCTTCTTCCATTAAGATATTCATTGCAATGCCACATATCTAAATTTAAACTCAAAATCTCAATGATGATTATCATCAAATCTCTTCTATTACCTTTGTATAGTTTTAATGTTTCATTGAAATGATTGAATTTTCTCTAACATATCTTAAGAATAATCTAGTCCTAGCATCTTACTATCTCTAAATTCATTTTACCATGTTTCAATTTTGTACCACATCCCACATAAAGCATCATATGGTTATATTTAAAATCTAGTTTAGAAATTATTGTTATATGAATACTTTACTAAGAGAAGGTTTTTAACCCAAAATCATTTAGTTTTTTTTGAATATGTCTCATCATGTCTTCCAAAGATTGAATAGTCCTTTGATATTGAACATTAGTTACCACAACAACAACATGGGAATTTTATTCATGATAGTTATGAAGGAGACTAGTAGAACACAACATGAAGTGAACCATTAGTTTGTGGATGATAATAAATGCATAATATCAACTATATATCTAATTATTCCAAGATGAATCTTTGGAAAATTGAGTTAACCCCTGGACCTCAATAAGATATAGCTTTTATTGGTACTCTATAAGTCCTTACAACATCCTTTTTGTGTCGATGACATAGGGAAATAAACTATTACCCAAATGAAATTGTGGTATTTATAAGTTCTATGGAGTCGTATGATAAAATCCATGGTGATGATATGCTATTTATATATAGGTATAATTAGTGGTTACATCACACCTATATACTTATATCATTATTACTTAACTTGATAGCATAAAAAGCACCAAGAAATTTACTTTCTAACCCCCTATTTATGTTGGGCCATTGGAAATTCCATTTGAGATCTTTATACATTTGTATACATCTAGGATGGATAGAGAATGATGTGTTGTGCGCATCATCTAATAAATCCCTTTTCAATTATGATATTAAATGGGTATATATTTATTTCTAAAATATTTTACTCTATAAAATTTTGAGGTTAAACTCTTAAACATTTCATACCTTCTTTGGTAGATCTATATCCTCCTTCCATACCTATTTCTTCATCACATAGATATATGGTTGAGCTATAATTTGGCAAATATAGGATTTCACCCCTTAAAATATGATTCAAAATTTAATCCATTTAAAATCCATGAGTATTGAACATATTTCAATCCTCATCATGGATATGGTAGTATGATCCTTCTTGTCCATAACATTAGCCACCTTGTTTGACTTATCATTTAGGTAATGTATTGACAATTCATATTCCATGATCAACACCAACCATCTCCTTTGGGACATATATAAATTTATACTTTAAGATAAAAATATGAGTATCAAATTCAACCCCCATGAAATAGATATCAGAGAATATCCTAAAGTAAAGTATACAAGAATCCCATACTCTATAGAATCTCAGTGAAAGTGGGTCATATAAAATCACTCAAGATCCTAGAGTAATGTATTATCACTTTTATAAGTGTACCAAAAATTTAAGGGTTTCCATGTAATAACCAAAAATGTACTCATTATAAAAACAAAAAAGAATCAATATTATCATATCAAAATATAAGCAATGAATGGAGTTATTTTTAAATAGAACACATATAGCATAATTAGATAATTTCTATCCATGTGTATCCAATGAATTATTATCCCTCAAATAACAATCTCTATGAATAACTCACCCCTCACACTTAGATTAAAAATCATCATGAAAATATTCAATATATGGGTTGGGAGGGGTATCGACTATGGGATAAACTCCAAAAGGATTATTTAGGTATTATAACTGATACACAATGGATAAAATTAAAGAGTGTCTCAGTGGGTCAAGGGGGATAAATAAATTAAAAAAACATCTCATTCATTTTAGTGAAAATTTCAAAATTCCTATCACTTTGATAAAAAAACTACAAATTTATAGAATACATAATATGGTCGAGATTACCTAAATAAAAGAGAAATGTGAATATATGTGAAAAGGTTATAGATTCCACATGGGTATAGAAATATAATATTAGACAACACAGATGATCATGAGTAAATATAAGTGTAAAAAATAGACAAGTTTCTCAAATACATTTTCAAATAATGGAATAATATCACCAATCATCTAAAACATGGAATCAAAAATTAAATCATTTCAACCAGGAATCATATGATTATACTATCCAAGAACACAAGTGGTATATACCTGAAAATATTTCTATATAAATAAATTATCTTTTATTTGGGTTCAATAATGAGAGGGATATTAGTTTTTTTCATTTTTTAATTTTTTTAACCAATTTTCTTAGTTAGTTATTTTAGATGATGTTTTCGGATGTGTAAATAAAATATAATAGAAAATGTAACACTTCCTTGAGTAAATAAATATATACGTAGAGAGGCTTCCTATATCTAATGAAATTTTAGAAATTATATAACTATAAATATCTAATAGAGAAAACATATAATTGTGTTATATTAAAAATACAACACCAAAATCAAATAAACATGTTCATGATAAAAACATGTATAATGAATTAATCTCCACAATAGTGTTAGGAGAAAAAAAATCACAAGTAAATACATACCATTTTATTATCTAAAAACTTAAATGTAGTGAAATAAAAACTAAATAATTATGGGTTTCCACCCATTGAGTGTTGAGTTTACTTCATCATTAACTATATTTTGATGACACTCCACCAAGATTGGATAAAAATTTCTACCATGCCTATGCTTCATCATTCGTATAAGTGTGAAATTTATTCTTTGATAAGGAATTTTTACAAAAATCCACACAATATCTCGATGGAAAAATATTAAAAAATGGACGGGTGGAATGCAGTAAGAATAACTTATCTCAAAGGGGATTAATATAACTCACATGAATAAAAACTCACTGAATAATTGGCTTTTTTTCAAATGTATTCAATAGGAAGATCAAGAAAATTTCCAATTTGAATGTGCATAAGAGAAGAAATTCCATTATCAGACTATTTTAGCGATTGGATTAAATACATGTCATCCTTGAATGTAGTTTTGGCTGATGATGTATCACAATTATTTTCCCTCAATCACCACTAAAATAGGGAAGTTAATGAGTTTCAAACTCAATTCATGCACCATGGTTTCATTGATTTCCCCTAGTCCATGACTATTTCTCATATATATGGTCATTTCAAGTGAAGTGGAATTGACCTCAATGCATGAAGATGTCGGGACAACCTCAAGTGGAGTAGGTGACTCTATGATGTAAGAAATTATATATTCTTCCAAAGTTTCTTCTAAATTTCCTTTATCTTGTTTCCTCATATGTACTTGTGAGATCACTATATTGGGATCCTCTATGTAATCCCATTCTTCTACTCTTTCATGAAAGTTGAGTGTGTCCTCCACCACCATCACTAACTAATTTTTTGAATTTTTAATTATTTCAGATAATTCCATTTTGGAAAATGTGTCTAACTTGCAATGGTTCTCAAAAAGTGGTGATTCAATGTTAAATGAAGTGACTTCCTCTAGTTTGAGTAAATCCATCATATTTTTTGTCAATTATAACTCAATGTAATTAAATAAGGTACAAATTTAATTCCCCCTTCATTATAAAATTAATTTTCATTCTCAAAAGGTGGAATTTGACAAGCATTAAAGGTATCCTTTTCACTTTAGGGTTGATGTTTTGTGAACATATAGAATAAGGACATGAAATCAAATTGGTTGATGGACCATTAAATTTAACTAAGTGTAATATTAGACTCTCCTATCCTTGAAATTTGAATGGATTTTAAGAATCAAGTTGCAATGGACAAGATTCATCAATAGTATGACCAGACGAATGATCAATAAAAGTAGTCTCATCATTAAAATTAGGAAATGTATATTATTCATATGGAACATTTACACTTTCCTAAAAATAATTACTTTAAATTGGAGAATCAAGTGGAAAGGAGGAAACTAATTTGTCATGTTGACTCAATTTATTTTCAAGATTTTTTTATTGTGAAAACCAAGTTTTTATTTTTTTCAAAATATTTCATTATAGAAACCAAATATGAATTACGTTATTTTTGATGTTTTAACCTTTTATTTACCTCATTATTAATTGTAGAAAATATTTTGTGCTCTAATGTTTAATTGTCTGGATTATACATTGATTGGTCAAACTAATTTTTTTCCTCTAGTGGTCAATTTGGTTCATGTTCTATATGGTGTTGAGATTATAAGTGTGTGTGTGTGTGGGGGGGGGGGGGTTCAAAGTTTTCTAAAATGTATTGCAACCTGGTTAGAGAGCATGATTTAATAGGTTCTACAATTTTAGTAAAATCTTAACCTTGAGGATAATCAAAATATGGGTATGAATTTAAATAGTTTTGATATTGAACAATTATGTTTTGAAAATTTTATAAAATTTATTGCAACCAAGATTGAATACATGAAATACTTGGTTCAAAATTTCTTGAAATTTGATGAATATAAAAGTGATCATGTTCATAGTATGGAGTAATATCACAATATTTAGACTTGTTTTCACATGGAGCACACATGAGTGGTGAAAGTTATAATCCATACCATATGTTGTGGGTGAGTAGGGTGTGTATTAGTTGTAGCTAGGTGGTACTAACCATGATATTCTGAACTCATGGGTATCTCAAAGTTCCTTCATTGAAAAATTACCTGAAGTAGTAATTTTATTTTATTCTATTTTATTATTTTTTTTAAAAATTGAACCTAAATCACTTTATTGAAGGACTTCATAATACTTTCATTCTCTCTGAAAATGGTGACATAAATTTTGTACGTTCTATCATAACACATCCAATTTAAAAATTTATAAACTTACTAACTACTATAGAAGTATAGAGAAGGGTTGAACCATAGAGAGAATGTGTGTAGACACCAGTAATGTTGTCTTTAAAGAATGTTCAAGCAAATGGGTTTTTAATGAAATTAAATGATAAAAATAAAAAAAACTAAACAATTATCTAAATTAACTACTAAAACTAGAAAAGCCGACTAAAACCAATCTAATGTTGGCAGAGATAAAGCAAGTGGATATGGAAGTGTTAGAGTTAAGATTTCTGATTAGGTACCTGAAATGTCAATCATTCAATTTCCCTATCCAATTGATCATTCATCTAATTATCACCGGTTCCAATTTTAATCAGAATACTATATATCAAGTTTTATTTTCTAATATTTTATAGTAATCTATTTCTTTACACAAATCATCCATCATTTCATTCTCTGATTTAACAAATGATTTGTGTGATATTGTAGCACTGCCATAGATCGATACTTATTCAGCACCGGTTTTTATCAATGCTAAATAGAAAGCACTGATAAAAGGGTTACCTTTATCAGTACTAACTAAAAGCACTAATAATGGTATTTTTATTGGCACTGATAAATGTATTTTTGTCAGCACTGATAAAAGTGTACCCTTTATCAGCGCTTTTTTTAGTGTTGATAAAGAAAATTTTTATCCACGATATTCTTAGCATTAATAAAAACTTTTAATATAAAAATATTATTAATATATATAAAATTATCATATTTATATTCAAAAAATAATGATTATTTATATGCCTTAAGTAAATAAATTCATGTTTTTAATTAATATAAATATGATATATTAATATATATATTTTTTAATAATTAAAATATATATATAATGTTTTAAAAAAAGTATTTCTAAAATTATATATATATATAGATATATTTAAATAATTATACAATTATAATAAATATATTTAAATAAATATATATATATATAATAATTATAAAATTGTAAAAAATATATTTGAAAAAAGAATATCCTTATTATATTTATAATTATATATATTTATATATTAATAAAAATACATATAATTATATACATATATATAATTATATAAATATATATAATTATATAAATATATTTATTTATAATTAGAATTATTAATATAAATATATATATTTAAATAATAATTAAATTATAATAAATATATTTAAATATTATATATTTATTTTATTTATAATTATATATACTTATATATTAATAAATATATATAATTATACCAAAATGATTCACTCATGAGTTTGGGAGCCAAACCCTTAACACAAAATTCATTATTAAAATAATCAATACAACGAAGAAAATGGTCCATACAAGGAATAAAAGCTCACACAACACAAAATAAACTCTTGTGAGTCCCTCTAGATCTCATATTACTATGGTACCTGCCTCTGCCTTTTTGGTTTCGACCTCTTTGCCACGTTGTGACTTGCAAGACCTCATCTTCCTTGTCCGAAGATGATTCATATGAGTCCCCAGGAACTGAACAGACACTAAAATTCCAAGATAAATATCTAAAGTCCATTTTTTCTTCAGATCGTAATCCATCATCAAAGTTGACCAATAAAAACTTTTAGAATTTTATATAATCATTAAATCCAAACACACTAGGCTCCATTAGAGAGTACATAAATTCAGTCTATGGAAAATACTACTTATCCACTTCCTTACTAAGACCTTTAGAAGGTCTTTCACCTTTCTGATCCAATAGAGAAATAATTATCAAATTTTCTCTCATGAAATATCACTTTCTTGATATGTTTCTTTACCAAAAGAGACATATCCCCCTTTTCATCATGTCTTTAAATTGTGGTGGGTAAGACCATGCCACTTTTCCCTCCACACAAGGGTGTAAAATCTACAGTGTTGTGACCTACTGAGAATTGAAACTTGAGGGTCCAAGTAGTTTGGATTTCCAAGGGGTTACTAACTCGAATACCTCTTTATCCATGAAGGTTTTCTTACCTTTATAAGTCCTTCATGAAATCATACTTTCTTGTATTAAATGTTGATCAACCAATTCATGTTCGGAATCCACATTAATGGATTGAGCATCCATCCATTCCTCATCATAATTTCCCTCCACAACTTGATCATAACTCGAGATACTTCATTACATTACCTTCATATTTTTTGTAAACACCCCTATTGGTGCAATTATAGCAACAAAATTGACAATTTACAATGATATAGAAGCCACATCAGTAGTAGGTACACACTGCGTTATGAGGCCATAAAAAAATCACAATCTTGTAACCAGACTGGAGAGTAGAAAAACTAGAACTGGGCATGCCATTACCCTTAATGGGTTCAAGATGGTCCACAGAAGGTGTGGCAATGTCTCTATAAGAAGGAGTATCCTTATTAATCTGATATGGTTCCAAGTGATAAGACTCTGAATCATTTTCCTCATCATTTGAATAGGAAAAAACTTCTTCAACAATATCCTCCCATGTCCTTACCTTATGTGTAACCTCATCATATTTACCAGTATCAGTAAAGAGCACTCATTTACCCTTATTTATTGAAACATCAATATTACCATCCAAAGTCACCTTTTTGGCTGCATCATCACCAATATAAGGAGAAGAGGGGACTTATTCACCTGTAACATTGCTAGACCATGGATTTTTCTGCCTACTACTATCTAGATTATGACCTCTCTGATTACAGACAACACAAATGGATCCTTTATATAATTTACATTTACCATTTCCAATATACTTTAAATCAGTATAGAACATGGGAAATCTTCCATACCTTATAGTTAGATCAAAGTTGAAGTCCACACTAGATAGAGTAACAAAATCAATGGACATCAAACAGAGATCCACTTAAACCAAAAATAAATTGATTTCTAATCCAGGACTAGGCAATGTGCGGTCACCTTATGATGTTGAGAAAGGTACAAAAATATCTAAACCATTATCTCTCCTTGAAAATCGAAGGCTGGATAAAGATTCGAAGCACACTCAAGCCCTGCAGCTGAAAGAAAATGATAGATTCTTCTTTGGTCCTCTCAACAAGTTGATGCCTTCATATAATCGTATTTCGAGGAATGGTGCCCTTGCCATTTTTAAAGAAAACCCAAATTTGTTTGAATATCAAATGGAGGATTGTAAAAACTCCATCATTTCTCGGATCATGCCTTTTGTGTGAGACAAATCCTTGAATATTAAAGATCTATGGAAGTATCTCTCTTAAGTGTGGGGTTTTAATGGTTGGAAAATTATATCCATTGGTTTAAGTTTTTCTAATTCTATTTCCCTTTACAAGAACTAAAGCTAAATGATTAGTGCTACAGTTTTGTAAAACTCAAACCAAGGGTCCATATATTTCAAGTTTGGGACCCTTGGTTTGATCCATATCAAGAAAGGAACACGATTATTCATTTATAGGTTTTAATTATATGATTAAAATATTTTTTATGGCATACATATATCCTTTGGGATATCACCTCTGCTATTGGAACCCCCATTAAGTAGGATAAAGGAACCCACCTAGAAAAATATGGCCATTATTCACATGTTCTGTTTGAATTTGATCTCAGTTAAACTTTGGTTGAAATTTTTTATCTGGTTGGTGGAGAATAGAAGTTTGTTTTGGGCATTGAGTATGAATATGTTCCAGACTTTCGCTTCAATTGCATGTAAATTGGGCATATCATAGGGAACATCCAAAGGGGAATGAGGTTCTCCAGATATAGAAAATATGAACATAAGGAAGATGATTGTAAACTCAAGATGGTTTTCTCTGATGGAAACTTTGTTATGGTGAATGGACCAGTTGGGTAGAAGGATTGGACTAGGTGTAATGGTGCACCCCCTTCTTTTGCGGATTTAGTTTTTATCCCTCTTAATTACTATTTCATGGATCATGGCCTTCATCTTTCCAAGAAAATTTGTCCTTAGACACATGATTAAATAAAGATATTTTCAAGGACATCAAACAAATCAGTAATTGGGTCAGTCATGTATTCCATTCTATGTACTTGGTTGGATGTCACCTACACATTGGGTGTTGTAGGAAAATATCAATCTGACCTAAGTGACCGCCATTGGATGGTAGTCAAGACTATACTAAAGTATGTGAGGTGTACTAAGGACATGTTCCTAGTTTATGGAGAATATGAGTAACTAGTCATTAGAGGATATACAGATTAAAGTTTCTAGACTGATAAAGATGACATAAAGTCACAAACGGGATACATGTTCACTTTGAATGGAGGTGTAGTGATCTTGAAGATCTCAAAGAATAGTGTGGTCACATATTCTATAGTAGAGTCTGAGTATATCATAGATTATGAGGTAGATAAAGAAGTATTTTGGATGCGAAGATTCATCCAGGAGTTGGACGTGATATATAAAAGTAACGATCTCATCACACTGTACTGTGATAATACTACAACGGTGGCTCTCGTAAAAGAGACAAGGTCACATCAACAGACAAAGCACATAATTTGGATGTATCATATCTTGAGGGATTTTTCTCAAAGAGGTGAAGTTGTAGTGATAAGTATTTCTATGGAAGGAAACATGGAAGATCCCTTGACTAAATCCTTGAATCAGTAGAAACATGATCATCATGTGAGGTCTAGCAGACTAAAATTTATAGGCAGTTGGATCTAGTCCAAGTGGTATTTTGTAAGAGTTGGTGTCCTAGAAACAAATGTTTGTACTTTGATTACATGAATATTTAATATATTTAAATATTAGACATCTTATTACATATTTTTCATTGTTCTTCATGACTATAGAATAACAACGTCCTCGAGTATTTTTCCCATTGACAAGGTTATAACAGTTCCCCTCTATGATGAGAACCTTGAAGTGCTATGAAAATATTCTTAAATACCATTCTATGGTTGGATGACATACTATAATGGGACACATAGTATACATACCGTCAAGTGTGAGTACTCATAAGAAGATGAGACTTCTTCACATGAAGTTCACACTTGGTAATCTCCAAGATAGAAGATTATGAGAACCGACCCACCAATAGAAATTCTGCATGTTTTTGTGTCATCAGATATTCTTATTTGTGAGCATGTGTAATGATCCTTAGACTTTAAGATTATCAATAATACATGTCATGACTTGCGCAATTTTATTTTCTGACGAAAACCGTCACGCCATATGTTGGCGGTAAGTAGGGTACATTGGGTGCCTCACAAGTGACATATTATTAATGGAGAAGTTGAGGAATGATTTTTCCCTTCTATTTAAAGAAGTTGATATCTTGGACCTTCAATTAAAATAGAAACATCACATGAAATTCTATGTCCATTGTGTAAATATGAGTTTATTTTAGGTAGTCAAATAATGATGTATCAAGCCTAAAGGTTGATGGAACTATCATGAAACCTGATTGATGAGATATTGAGACAAAGGTACTATATTACATAGTGAGCATTCATATGTGGATTTAATTTTTGTGACTTAATTTTTTTTTATCTTGTGTTCCTTGACCTGTTTCTAGACAATACTCTTGGACTTTATTCAAGCCCACCTAATGCCAATGATAAAGAATCCTATAGGTTCACACACTGTGAGTTTCTAGTGGTCTTGGTTAAATTCGATTTGAATTTAATTAATAGAATAAATATTATTCTCAAGATAGTGAAATAATTTTATTCAAGTAAAAATGATTTCATAAATTAAATAAATATTTATTCAAAAAATTGTGGGTAAAATATATTTATTTATTTTATTGAATATTTTGTAAATATTTATTTACTAGTTTGTAAATAAAATATTTATTTAAAAGAATAATTTTTTTATTTATTTTTTTAGGTGTTCAATAAATGGAAGTAGAGTTCGAGCAGACCAAGTATGATTCTGTAGTAAAATAATTATTTGCAAGATGATAAATAATTATTTAACTAGCCAGCAAAAGCTAAAATAATAACAACGTTGCTATTATTTTGTGACGTGGAATTTTATTTATAATTTTTTTGTACAAGTTGGAGAACTATAAATAATGATGTGGTATTATTATTAGAATAATGGGTTTTCTCTAAGGTTATAAATTTTTTTAATTTCTGTTACTCAATTAAATATTGTAACCGAAGACCCATGTTGACAAATAGACACGTACATCTGTTGTTCCATGTACCGAACTGCATGCCTGATGAATTGAGAATTGTTGAGCTAAAAAATATCTCTCTCAAATCCTCTTCCCATCCATCTTAAGAATGAGATACGTTCTTCAATACCTAATAACAAGTGATCAAGAGCGATTGACACAAGACACTCACTTCTCCATGCTAGCACCCGAAGAATGAGTGGTGTCAATCAGAGGCCATTGGAGCATGTGTGGATTACTACTAGAGGGATTCTAGTTTGGATCCTTTCAAGCACAATGAGACAATTTGTAATGGTCATTATGGACGATCAAAATCATCAATGAAGAAAGTACCAAAGATCCAGGTATTATTTTTTTTATGAAATTAATTAAATTAATTATACACATGATGTGCAAGATCCTCCCTAAAGGTTTTGAGCCTCTTCCTTATTTATCTAAATATTTGATTCTTTTCTATGGAGACTAGTGTTAATTATCATATTGATCCCTAAATAATCATTGATCATGGTAAAAATTAAAGATGGGCTCTGAACCAACCATGCTTACACTACACCCGGAACTTACAAGTGGTATCCGAGTGGTTACATCATAGTTTATAATTATTTAAATAATTTTTTAATGATTTACAGTTTAATAATTTAGTTTTTAAATTCAAGGTTAATCATTCTTATAATTTGATTTCAATATATGTTCTCCCTCTTTTCGTTTCTCACATATTTATCAAAAAAAATGTTTTTTTAATTAAAATTAAAATAGATAACTCATCAAGTGGAACCGAAGATTCAGCCTATGTGACATGAAATTACACACCGTGTGTTCAAAATTATATGTTTTGTTCTCTACCATACACACTGTGTAATCCGGACCACACGTCGGGTAGTCGTGTTCAATGCATTGGGAGTAATTCGGCAATTAATCAAGTTGTGTTCATTTACTACATGTAGTGTAGTTAATTCTACACCGCATGTTGACATAGACATATAGACACTCACTTATCGGATTACAAGCCATGTGGCCCACTGCACACGACGTGTAGTCCCTTCAGGTCACGGGTCCAAACTGTGTATCCTATACATGGCTAAGATGGCTTATAAACGTGTAACGTAGAGACAACACGATGTGTAGCCCATTGTACATGATGTGTACTATGGAATTTATGAAGTACACTTCACACACTGAGTCCATAGACGTGTACATAGGGACATACGGTGAAGGTTGTACACACTGTGTTGTCGGAACTACACATTGTGTACTTTACCAGATTACACAAAGTTAAAACTTTAATGCTTTTGTAATGTTCAGAACTACACATCATGTATAATTGTACTATAGGTTGTTACTCTATGAATTAAAACATATTGTATTCCATATGTCATAAGATTAAGACAGTATGATAATATAATACATGTTGGGTAGATTCAAGCGGGTATTCACCAGGATACATCCAAGGTGCATTTATGTACAATGATAATAATCTCAAGGAAATTCAGAAAAGGATTAAGATAAAATGATTGATTAATTAAATATAATAATTAATCAATTTAAGTGCAATTTATCTTAATAATAACAATTAAATAATTGAATACTAGTTTTATTAAATTCATTACTCGTTTCATGTATGTGGGTGATCAAGAGATAGACCAAGACCTTTGTATGTTATTGGTTTCCTTTTAATTAATTTATTAAATTAATTTTTGTCCTGCATGCCATCTCTCCTCATTAATATGTAGGTTCTGCGTTCCCATGGTTTCTTTTATGCAAACCCCCCTTTTACCCCTCACCTTTATGTGACTTAAAAAATCATACCTAATGGATGAAACTCCCAAGCTTGTGGAGGTGTTTCATGCTGGAGCCGAGATGAAACCAATCCCGGGAGATACAAAGGTGGAATGGTGGGAATTTATAAACATGAACCCAAAAGGTTCAAGGTGTTTCTCTCCTAGGCCAGGGTTAGTTTATCAACCGCTAGATAAAATAACCATTATAAAAGCTCATTTTTACTCCCTTTACTTTATTTTATTTCTGTTAGTTTCATGGTTTATCATTTTGGATGTGTTATCGCAATCACATAATTAATGAACTAACAAGCATGCAAGTTGGAATTAATATAAACCAGGATTATGTGTAAATATTATCAAGAATTGGTTAACCACTTAAGTAATTTCCAATTAATGTTTAAAATCATGTGATAATGATAATAAGTAATTCACGCATAAGAGATAAAATCCCTCAAATAAAATATTAAGTCAGATCGAGCCTTCTGTTACTTGATTAATGGAAAAACTCAATAAAACTATGTGTTTGACCTACCCTTGTTAAGATGCTTACTTTTATACAATAATCCCTTATGAAATATTTCTAGATGACTTAACCATATTACATCAATAGTATTATCCCTTTCTAGACTTAGTGTAATATTGGAGGCAAGAGTTGAGGAAATCCAAAGTCCGGATTTCAGGATTGGGGAGTCCACTCAACAGATCAAGGAGCTGCACGCCCACACTTGGAAAAGACCTGCCTATCTAAATACCTTCAAATAGCTTGACCAACCCTTTTTGGGGTTATTCAAAGGATAATGTGGATCCTTTCCACTAGAATGTCATGGCAACTAGACATTGTGAGTTCAATGATGGGGGAAATTTGGACTTGATAAAATAATGGGAGACTTAATAAAATTAATTTATTATTTCTCATAAAATGTAATCAAGAAAGTAATAATGATCTTCTCTTTTATTTTAGAATAAAAATGAAAAGCTCATCAACCACACTATCCCTATGACCAATTATTGATAAATATAACATCTTCATTGGGAGTAACTTATAAGAATGGTTTAGATGCCTTTAGGTTATCCAACACCATGAACGAAAGTCTTACGTGTTGGAGTCAGCATTACCTAATCTAACTGCCAAATAGGTGAGTGATAAGGATTTTCTAGTCTATGAGAAACATATGAACGATGTGGTAGATGTTCAATGTTTAATGCTATCATCAATGTCTATTGAGATCATGAATTATCACAAAAACATGGATTCTTACAGCATACTCGAGCACCTCCATGGTCTTTAGCATGAGAGAGAAAGATAGGAAAGGTTTGAGATCTCCAAGGAACTCTTTTAGAGTAATCTTGGAGAGGTTTCCCCTTCTGGGACTCATGCAGTCAAGATCATTGGTGAAATTGAGTTGTTGGAGGTTCTAGGGTTTAAAATCCTTGAAGAACTGGGCACTAATCTCATTCTCGCATAACTCCCTCAAAGAATCTCCAACTTTGTTGTCAATTTCAATATGAACACTATTGAGAAGTATCTATTTGATCTTATTATCCTCATTCACAAAGTGAACAAAGATATGAAGAATGAAAAGCCTTCTGTCCTTATGGTGAATAGGAGGAAAGGAAATGTGAATATATTTAAGCCTAAATATTCTTCACGGACTTCCAATAAAAGAAAGATCAAAGGGGAGGAAATAGAACAGGAGGCTATTTGTTTTTAATGTGGTAAGAAGGGCCACTAGAAGAAGAACTGCACCAAACATAAGAAGCAAGGGGAATATTTAGGTGAATTTGTTATCAAATGAAACCTATCTATTTCTACAAATTGGGTATTAGACACAGCTTGTGGTTCTCGCATATGTATCCAAACATTGGAAACAAGTAGATTTAGGATGATTAATTGAGGGGAGGTAGATATATGACTATCCAACGATCTAGACTTGCTGTTTTAGCTATCAGGGACTACCACCTCAAATTTCCCACTGTGATGATCTTAGTGTTAAAGGGTTGTTATTATGTGTCTTTTGTTACTAAAAAATATATTTTTGTATCCAGATTAGATAAAGATATATTTTTTTCAATTTTGGAAATGAATGTTTCTTCTTTTACAAAGATAGCATTTGTTTTGGTAGGTCACATTTATACAACAGTATTTACATGTTGGATTACACAAACTAAGTAATAGAAATCAATAACAAAGATACTTCACTTGACTCATACCACACCCAACTTTGGCATCACCGGCTAGGTCATGTAGATGAGAAACGCTTGACAAAGTTACATCAAGATGGATATTTATATTCTTTTGAACTAAAACCACTTGGCATATGTCATGCATGTTTACAAGGCAAAATGACCAAAACCCCATTTACTAAGAAAGGTGAAAGGGATAAATAGATTCTTGAATTGGTTCGTACCGTTGTGTGTGGACCATTTATAGTTGAAGCAAGGGGAGGGTACTCATACTTAATAACTTTTACTAATGATTTTAGTATATATGGATATATCTAATTAATGAGGTGTAATTCAGATTCTTTTGATAAGTTCAAATAATACAAGAATGAAGTTGAGAACCATCTTGGTAAGAATATTAAGAAACTCCTCTCAGAATGAGGTAGAGAATATCTTAATCAAGAATTCATTGATTACTTACAAGAGTTTTGGATCCTATCCCAACTCACTCTTCCTTACATGCCCCACTGGAATGGTGTGAGTGAAAGGAGGAACCGTACGTTGTTGGACATGGTGAGATCAATGATGAGTCATGCGTGTCTTCCATTATCCTTTTGGGGATATGCATTACAAACAGTGATGAAAATACTAAACCAAGTACCAAATAAATCGATAAATGGTATTCCATATGAGTTATAGAGTGGAAATAAAGTCATTTTATTGAATTTACATATGTGGGGAAGTGATGGGTTTATTAAGGGATCTTCAAGTAACAAACTTTCACCCCAAGGAACAAAGTGTACCTTTATAGGATACCCCTAGGAAACAAGGGGATATTACCTATAAAACCCCTCAGAAAAAATGTTATAGTGGAAAAACACTCCATATTCCTTGAGAGGGAGCACATCTCAAAACGAAATAGTGGGAGTGAGATAGAATTTGATGAAGTCAAGGCTTAAGGTACACAAGATTTGGTATATGAAGAGATTCCACAAAGCCCTATGGAAGAAAGAAATATTCTAGAGACACAATAATTGAGTAGCAGTACAAGAGAGGTTAGAGAATCAAAATGGTATAGTTTTCTAGTTAATGAGCATGATGAATCATTTTTAGTTGATAATAATGATCATCTAACCTACAAGGAAGTAGTAAGTGGCACAGACATTTCCAAGTGGAAAGAATCCATGAATTCTGAAATGTATTCCATGTACCAAAACCAAATCTATATTTTGGTAGATCATCCCATTAATATAAAGCCTATTGGTTGCAAATGGGTATTCAATAAGAAATTGGACATGGAAGGACAAGTTAGTACCTATAAGGCACAAATGGTTGCAAAAGGGTTCAAGCAGCGTCAAGGAATTGACTAAGAAAAAACCTTTCGACCAATTGAAATGATTAAATCCATCAAAATTCTATTGGCCATTGATGCTTACCATGATTATGAGATTTAGAAAATGGATGTCAAAACAACCTTCCTTAACATTAACCTTCAGGAAGATGTCTACGTGACTCAACCTGAAGGGTTTATGACTCCAACGGATGCCAATAAGGTATGCAAGTGGTAGAAATACATTTATGGATTAAATAAAGAATCCAAGTCATAGAAAATTTATTTTGGTGAAGCCATAAAAGAATTTTGTTTTATTAATAATGAATGTGAGCCTTGTGTCTACAAATAGTTTAGTGGGAGTGAAATCATTTTCCTAATAGTATATATTGATGACATATTACTTATTGGAAATGAGATACCAGTATTACAATATTTTAAGGCATGGTTGAATCAATGATTCTCCATAAAGGACTTGAGTGAGGTATCATATATTCATGGGATCAAGATCTGTCATGAGAGATCTAAGAGATTTTGGGGTGTAAGTCAAATTACTTACATTGATAAGATACTGAAGATATTCAGTAAGTAACAATACAAGAGGGGATTGTTTCCAGCGTCACATGAAATTCATCTTTCCAAGAAAAGGTTTCCTCAGACACATGAGGAAAGAAATATAATGTCAAGGACTATATAAATATCACTGATTGGGTCAGTCATGTATTCCATATACTAGGATAAATTTCACCTACGCATTGAGTGTGATATGCATATATCAAGCTGACCCAAGTGACCGCCATTAGATGGAAGTAAAGACTATCCTAAATTATATGAGGAATACTAAGGATATGTTCCTAGTTTATGGAGGATATGTGGAACTATTCATATAAGGATATGAAAATTCTTTTTTCCAGACTAATCAAGATGACATGAAGTCACAAATGGGATACATCTTCACATTGAATGGTGGTGCAGTGAGTTGGAAGAGATCAAAGCAGAGTGTGGTCATAGATTCTATAATGGAGTCTAAGTATATCACAACTTTTGAGGGAGATAAATATGTAGTTTGTATGTGAAGCTTAGTCTAGGACCAGGATGTGGTACCTAGAAGTAAAGATCCCATCACACTCTATTATGATAATATTGCAGATGTGGCTCTTGAAAAAGAGACAAGGTCGCATCAGCGGACAAATAACATACTTCATAAGTATCATCTCTTGAGGGATTTTTCTTAGAGAGGTTAATTTTCAGTGAGAAGTATTTCCACAAAAGACAATGTGGAGGACCTCTTGACTAAAGCCTTGTCTCAGTAGAAACATGATCATCATGCGAGGTCGAGCAGACTAAAAGTCCTTGGCAGTTATCTCTAGTCCAAGTGGGAGTTTATAAGATTTGGTGTCCTAGAACCAACTGTTTTTACTTTTATTACATGAATATTTAATATATTTAAATATTAAATATCTCATTACATAATGTTCATTTTTATTCATGACTATAGTATAATAATGTCCTGGAGTATTTGTCGCATTAACAAGGTCATAACAGTTCCCCACTATGATGAGAACCTTGAATTGATATGAAAATATTCTTAAATATAGTTCTGTGGTTAGATGACATACTATAATGAGACACATAGTATGCAGACTGTCAAGTGCAAGTACTCATAAGCAGATGAGACTTCTTCTCATTAAGTTCACACTTGGTAATCTCCAAGACGAGAGATTATAAGAACAGAACCACTAGTGGGAATTCCGAATATTTTGGTGTCATCAGATATTCCTATCTACGAGAATGTGTAATGATCCTTAGAATTTAATATTATCATTAATATGTTTCATGACTCACACACTTTGATTTACTGAAGAAAAATGTTACGCCATATGTTGTATTGAAGTAGGGTATGTTGGGTGCGTCATGAGTGGCATGTTATTAATTGATAAGTTGAGGAAGGATTTTCCCTTTCCATTTATGGAAGTTGATATCTCATCCATTGGATTGAAATAGAACCATTGTGTGAAATTCCATGGAAATGGTGTAACAACAAGTTTATTTGGGGTAGTCAAAGAACAATGTATCAAGCATAAATGTTGATGACACTATCATGAAACCTACTTGATGAGATATTGAGACAAAGGGATTATATTACACAGTGAGAGTTCGTATATATATTTCATTTTTTCAACTTTAACTTCTTTCTATTGGGTGCCTTGACCCATTTTTAGATAGTACTCTAGGACTTTAGGTAAGACCACCTGATTCCAATAAGAAAGAATCCTAGAGGGTCACACACTAAGTGTTTCTGGTGGTCTCATTTAAATTCTGTTTTAATTTAATCAATGGAATAAATATTATTCTCAAGACAATGGAATAATTTTTTTCAAGTTAAGATGATTGCATAAATTAAATAAATACTTATTCAACGAATTGTGTGTAAAATATATTTATTTATTTTATTGAACATTTAATAAATATTTATTTACAAGTTTGTAAATAAAATATTTATTTAAAATATTTATTTATTTATTTATTTATTTGGGTGTTCAATAAATGGAAGTGGAGTATGAGTGGAACAAGGCTGGTCTGGTAGTAAAAAAATTATTTTCAAGATAAAAAAAATTATTTAACTAGTTGGAACATGTTAAAATAATAATAACACTTCTATTATTTTGTGACATGGAAATTTATTTATAATTCTATTTTTTTCAAGATGTAACACTATAAATAATGATGTAGTATTATTATTAAAATCACGAGTTTTTTCAAATGTTATGAATGCATTTAATTTATGTTACACAATTAAATATTTTAACCAAATCCCCATGTTAATAAATAGACACCTACGTCTATTGTGCCTTGTACCGAGATGCACGCCTAATGAATTGAGAATTTTTGAGCTAAAATATATCTATCTCGAATCTGCTTCCCACCTCTCTTAATAACAAGAGACATTCTTCAAGACTGAAGAAAAAGTGATCAAGAACGACTGACACAAGACACTCGCTTCGCCGTGGTAACACCTGAAGAATGAGTGGTGTCGATCAGAGGCCATCGGAGAATATGTGGATCAACACTAGAGGGATTATGGTTTGAATCCTCACAAGTGTAATGAGACAATCCTGAAGGGTTATTCTGGATGATTAAAATCATCAACGAAGAAAGTACTAAAGATCTAGGTATTCTTTTCTTAATGAAATTAATTAAATTAATTATAAACATGATGTGCAAGATCCTCTCTAAAGGTTTCGAGCCTATTATTTCTTTATATAAATCTTTGATTCTATTCCATGGGGAATGAAATTCATCGTTGTATTGATCCTGAAATAATCATTGATCTTGGTAAAAATTAAAGTTGGGTGCCAACCCAACTACACTTTCACTGCACTCGGAACCAATAGTTATCCCTACTAATTCTTGGTACATGGATCATGAAAATAAGAGTGTTATTGTAAGTGATGTGCTATCCATGGTTGAAAAATGTGGGGTTGATGTGGGATTAATTACATGTAGTAGGGGCATCTCGACTGAAGAAAAATGGGGCAGGGCCCTCAGGACGTGGTATATCAACATCTACGGAATAGATACTTCCATCTTGTGTGCTGGACCAATTGCTGGATTTGTCTTTTCCCATATAACATCCTCATATAAGGGACCTCTATCCTTGGAAATGGATCATTCATTGATTATAGGTAAAAAAAAATTTGTTTCTAATAAGTGATTACAGTTGGTTGCCCCAAAAAAAATCCAAACTAGCTATGCATGTTCCAGATGCATCTTCTTTGAGTCATAAGACTACCACATGTGGGCATGATAAGGTTACGTTTCCCATTAATCATAATAATATTTTTAAGGATGGGTTGAATGTGATAAATTATCTTGGTGATAAATCTCTATAAGATCCTCCACTTCAAGATGCTTTTGGTGATGCTTCAGGTGATTTTGTCACTTATGGTATTTTGGGAGAAAAAGTTGCATCTGAGGAAGGTGATTCTTCCCTATGAGATCCTGACATCGAAAAATTTACTCTTATTGATATTTTAAACAAATATTTTAGAAAGGAATAATTTTGTGAGGAATTTGGTAACCAGTGTGATGAATCTTAAGATGCAGTTGGAAATGATCGGGTAGAGAATGCAGTAGAGAAGAATGATGTTGCCTTGGAAAATGATGATATTTAAGAAACTGAACCTCATGGTGAGGAGGATGAGGCATCGGGTATGGATGATCAGGATGTCTGTTGGCATCCTCCTAAATAATGATAGAGAGGCAGGCACCTAATAGGTTGGGGTGGTTCCTATTCAAGTGGAAGCAGACATAATAGGTAGTTGTCTGATGTTCTTTAGTGGTGGATCTGGAGCCACATTATATCATTATACCCCCTCAACATTTTTTTTGTAATTTAACTTTTTAATAAAAAATTTAGTACCATGGATGTTAATCCATGGTTCGCATTGTTTGGGTATGAATATTTATTAAATATATTTATTTATAATTATAATTATAAATAAATACATTCATTTTTAAATAATCATAAAATTATAATAAATATATTCAAATTATGAATCTGGTGATCGCAGTAGGTATTTTCTTCTAGTCATGGGTATTGGAGTTCCAGGATGTTTGTGATGGTGAATAGAAATCTCCATGAGTAGCAGATGGGCTATGCAAGCCTAAGTGGAGATAAATATGTGGTGGGTCTCAACAAAAAACTCTAACGGATGTGCATGCGTCATCATAGACAGATACGGTAGGTCCTGATAGAGACTGTGATAGAAGTTCCGACCACATTAGAGATAGATGCAGTGGGGGTCAGGAGGCGATGATGATGGATTTATGTGTTTGGATCAGACCAAATCGGTCATACAAGTCTTCAGGGTCTTCATTATAGCAAAGGAGATGGCGTTGATATAAGGACTCAGCCTTAAACATTTCATAAAATAGTAAATTAAAATAGAATTCACATTCATGCATTCAAAAATATCTTTTAGGTTTAGAGTTTAAGAGAATTATGTTATAATTCATACATGACAACCCAAAAGCATGAAAAGTGGATACTACTAAAACAATATCCATTTCTTCCATATTACAAAAGTTTTTAATAAAACTTTAATTATTTTCATGAAAACTCTTCTCAACATTCAACTTGGATTCTTATTTTCTCTTACCCATCCTTAAACCCTGTTAAAAAAATTTAAAAACTTAGGATGAACATTAAAATCTAAGTAAGGTACATAAAAAGGGAAAGGAACCATTAGTCCTTGAATACTTATAAACATATGGATTAATTTTTACAAAGACACATTTCTCACCCATAAAGTATCATATAGTTACTTTGTGAAATTAAGAGACTTCCATAAAAAATAAAAAACATAAATAAAATATTTAGGTAACTTGTAGAATTACTTAATATTATAACCCTCACTGCTACCATATTATTTGTAGCCCTCATTTCCACCTTATAATGTTACCCCCATGACTACCTTATGATGTAACCCTCACAACTACCTTATGCTGTAACCATCACAGTTATACTTGGAATAAATATTATGTTAAAATTACAACATAAGAATAACCAATGCATCATAGGGAGATATAGGCCCCACTCTTCATCATAAACAAATCTCAGGAACCAAAACATGATAAAAAAACATTAACACTTGCATCATAAAAACATTTCTTCAAGAAAACCACTTATTTTAAAAGAATACTGTGCAAAAAAAGGAAATACTTTTCTTTTAAAATAAACATGTAATATTATAAATAAAACATAAAAACATTAAGGAATCATGAAAGAGGGAAAATATTCTCATTCCTTATAAAAACATTCTTTTTTAATTTCCTAAAAAAATATTAAAGAGGATTTTAAAAGAAAAATCCCTTACCTCGGGTTTTCCTTACATAAAACATGTTCAAACCTACTATATAATGGTTTAAGAATTGTTATTATTATATTAAAGAACTATATTCATATCTATAATACCATATATGTTCTTTTTAGAACAAATTTCCACCCATTTATTAATAATATTTTTTTATTTCCATTTTTGGGTGCGTTCTTTTCATGGTTTCCATAGTCAGTTTATTATGTATTTTATTTTAAAATTAAAATAATACTCCATAATTGAGAATATATATATTTATTAAGGTAATTTTATATAATTATAATTATAATTTAAACTTTCCATGAATGCGGTATTGTGAAACGAAAATTCATCATCCACAAAGGCGGTGAATTGACACACCATGGATGGTGATTTAATTTTTAAGAATAAAAGAAGAAAATAAGAGATTTGATGTTGAACATTCCATTAAAATAATAAAATTAAGGTATATATATATATTATTATATAGTTATCATAAAACATTTCATAGGGGGTGAGGATAATGCATAAGTGATAAAGAATTTAAAAGAGAAAAAGAAGGAATTTACCTGTTGAATCTTTTCTCCTTGAGAGCCTCCTCAAGGCTCTTGGAATTGGTCTTTATATGAGACCAAAAACACTAGAATATTGTTGGGGATGAAGAGAATGGAATTTTTTATTTTATAGTTGAGAAAGAAGGCTGAATGTGATGAAATTAAGTGAAGGAATGAGTTTTTTTATAATTGAGGTGAGGGGCAATTTAGGAATTACTTAAAATATTAAAATATAATAAGTCTAATATCAGGTTTAAGATTTTAAAAAGACCTAAAAATCATATTAGATAACAGTTTATACATAATATTATCATTATTTTTCCTTTTTATTGATTTATTTTGTTTTTTAAATAATTTAATAAAATATTTTATTGTTGAAAAATAATTTTTGTCAAATTAAAAACTATTCATAACTATGAATTTAAAACATCAATAAAAAGTTTCAAATTCGAAAATAATATTTTTATAATATCATATATACAATAAAATTCATCTATATAATTCGTGTATTACCTTCAAAATCCCCAATTATATTTATTTTAATATTTTTATTATCTTTTATTTAAAATTTTCTATTAAATTAATAATTACTGCATCATCATTTCACAATACTTTAAGGTAATGTCTATTTCCTAAAAATTAAAAATAAATTTCCATGAATAATATAAATTTATTTGATTTAAAATGAATATTTATGGCCGAATATATCTTTCTGGAAAACCATATATTAAAATATTAAACTAATCAAAAACTATAGTGTGAATAAATTGACTTAATTTTAAATAAAATATTATAAAGTGATTAATGTGATTAAATTGGTTCCATAATGTCCCAAATTAAAATAAAAATAAGATATTTTTTCAAAACTTACACATCAAAATATATTTATTCAGATTTTTGGGTCAATTTAGGGTTCTTATAATTTTAATTAAAATTGTTTTATTGATTTTTCTTCTGATTACACAATCACTACATCAGAATTCCACAATAATTAAAGTTAATTATTTCATATATAAAAATTAAAAATAAATCAATTTCATAAATATAAGTTAATTATGATCAAAATAATTATTTATATTTTTTAATTATCTATATTTACTCATATCCATGTCAAGACAACTTGTTTAATTTTTTAATTTGTATTTTCTTTCTCTGTTCAAGCATTGCACATGAATTTGGATAATACTCAAGTTATATAACTCTAAAATTATAAAATATCATCCAAAAACATCAATTATAAAAAATAATTCATAAATAAATCATGAAAATAATTTTTATCACTCAATTATTATCTATAAAGAACCAAAAAATGACTTTTTCAATGCTGCGCTGGCACAATGTTGGCAATGACAATGATTTTTATACTTATAATGAAATAAAGTAAAAAATTACATTTTTCAAATTATTTTTGAAAAATATTTATATTATAATTTCATAATATATTCATTCCAAATGTTGAAAATTTTTACATGATAATTAAGTCTGGATGACGACACAAAGACATTGTATTTTTTAAAAAATAATGTTCTTTTTTATTATTCAACAAAAAATTATAATTTTCTGAAAATTATCATTTTTTGAAAATCATCAAAAATACATACTAAGATAATTTTTAAATGATGAATTAAAAAATTAAATGAGTTTTTTAAAATTAAAATTATATTATTTTAAAATTAATAGTTTAAAAATAACTATATAAGAATTTGGTTAAATAAAATTATTTATTTTAAGAATTACTTAACCTAATGAATTTAACTATTTAATTTAAGAATACTAATAAATATAAAAAAAGATTATTCTATCATTACCTTGGTTTTTACATTCTTCCCCTTTGAAATTTATTCCTCATAATTTAGTTCCCTTATTAAACAAAGGGGGATACGTTTCCTTCATAGCATTTTTAGATTCTCATGTTGCTTCATCAAGCATGTGGTTTCTCCATAAAATCTTAACCTAGTGAATTACCTTGTTCCACAATACTTTCTATCTATGAACAATAATATAAATAGTATTTTCCTCATTTGAATGATTATATTCTAGATGAACTACTTCTAGGCTCAAAACATGAGATGAATCTGGATCATACTTTCTTAACATCGAAATATGATAAATATGGTGTACGTGAGATAAACTTAGAAGAAAATATAGTTGGTAAGAAACTGGACCAACTTTCTCTAGGATTTCATAAGGTCCAGTGAGCCTTGAACATAGATTTAATTTCTTAATGAAACTCATAACACTTTTCCATGGGTATATTTTAATAAAAACATGATCACCTACCTTGAAAGAAAGGTGTTTCCTCCTTTTATTTGTATAACTTTTCTGCTAGCTTTGAGCTATCCTCATGTGTTACTGTATCATCTTCACTTTCTCAGCCGCCTCTTCTACCAATTCTGGTCCCATTAACTTCTTTTCTCTATCATCATACCAAAATGATGTATTTCGACATTGCTTTCCATATAATGCCTCAAAAGATACTATCTGTACACTAGAATGAAGGTTTTTATTATAAAAAAACTCAACTGAAAAAATATGTTGATCCTAAATTCCATATTAATCCATTGAACAAGCACATAAAATGTCTTATAAGGTCTAAATTTCTCACTCAGTCTATCCATCAGATTGAGGATGAAAAGTAGTGATGAAATTTAATTCAATTAACAATAACTTTTGATGGCCTTTCCAAATGTTAGAAGTGAACCTGGGATCATGATTGAATATAATAGAGAGAGTAACTCCATGTAACATAAAAATATATTTGAGTTATAGTCAAGAAATCCGATCTAGAGAAATAGTGTCTCTAATAGGAAGGAAATATACAGATTTAGTCAATCAATCAACAATAACCTAAATCACATTATTACCTCAAGAAGTCTTTGGTATTACCACTATGAAATCCATGTATATATTTTCTCATTTACACTCTATCATGTTAAAAGGATGAAGTATCCACTTTGGTATTTGTCACTCTACTTTAACCTATTCAAAATTCAAACATTTCATGGTAAAATTAGAAATATCTATTTTCATTCCATCCCACCAGTAATACTCTCGAAAGTCTCTGTACATCTTAGTGCTGCCAGGATGAACTAAAAATGAATAACTATGAGCTTCACTTAACAATAGTTTCTTAACATGGGAATAAAAATCCACACATAATATCCTTCATAATCTAAAGAAACAATATTTATTAATATTAAATTTAGGAAACTTAACTTTCTTAACCAATTATACCTTTTTTTGTAACTCACATTCTTTCTTCTGAGCACGCTTAATTCTGTACGACAGAGATGACTGAACTGAAACCTAAAAAAATAGAGGAATTTCATGCACCAATAACTTCCAGACAAAAATTCATCAAATCATTAACCAAGGTGTCATGTTATAAACATAACATGGTTTCTGCAGCCTGATGTTTTTTACTCAAGGCATCCGTAACTTTTTTTTTATTTTCTGGGATGGTAATTGATCTTGAAATTACAATCCTTTATCAGTTATAGCCATCTTATATGCCTCATGTTCAATTCCTTCCCAGTAAATATATACTTAAAAACTTTTATAGTTAATTTATATTTCACATATGGATCCATATAAATGATGCCTCCAAATTTTGAAATAAAAAACAACAACAGCTAATTCTAAATCATGGGTAGGATAATTTAACTCACGATGTTTTACTTGTCTCGAAGCATAAGTAATTACCTGATCATTTTGTATTTTAACACAACCAGGTCCATTCAAAGAAGCATAACTATAGATGAAAAAATCACCATTCCTAGAGGGCAATGACAAAACAGGTGCATTCACCAATCATCTTTTTAATTACAAAAAAAATCATCACAATATATTATTCAGATAAATTTAACTCCTTTTCAAGTTAACTTAGTTTGAGGTCTATATAACCATGAAAAGTTTTTAACAAACCATCAATAATATCATACTAATCCAAATCAACAACTTTTGTTTTGGTGGGATCAACTGCTATGCAATATTTATTGACAATGTGCCCATGGAAATAAATATTTTGTAACCATATATCACATTTGCTAAATTTTTCATATAACTTATTATCTTTGAGACTTTATAGTATAATCCTTAAATGTTTTTCACGATCTTCATAATTTTTTGAAAAAACAAAAATATCATCAATAAAAATAACAAAAAAATTATCCAAATGTTGATATATGATTGTATTCATAAGATCCATAAATAGAGTAAGGTAATTTGTGAAACTAAAGGGAATAACAAAAAACTCATAATTATCATATCTATAATGAAAATATATTTTTGAAATTTCATCCTCCTTTACCTTCAGTTGATGGTACCTGGGTCTCAATTTAATCTTGGGAAAATACTGAGCTCCCTAGTGTTGATCAAACAAGTCATCGATATGAAGAAATGGATACTTATTCTTAATATTAATGTTATTCAAAGCTCTATAATAAAGGAAAATACTCCTGGAACCATCTTTCCTTTTAGAAAAAAAAGAACACCCTATGGTGAAGTGCTATGATGAACGAAACCTTTTTCTAGCTACTCTTGCAATAGATTTTTCAATTCTAAAAGTTTCACTTCAGCCATACAAAAAGGGGGGTTTGAAATTAGATTAGTAACATGAAATAAGTTAATATTATATTCAACTTTTTTATTAGGTATACCATTGGGAAACTCATCAGGAAAATCATTCAGGTATTCATTTTCCACTAGAACATCTTTAATATGAAAAGTTCCCTTGTTTTCAACAATATGTTCAAGATAACTTTCATTTACATATTTTAAAAGTTTCCCATCTTCTTAATATGTAATAAATGGTATGGGTTCATTCTTGTATAAAAAGTTAAAATCTTTATGAAAAACAACTTCTTTAGCTCTATAACAAATCTTTTCATTTTAAACAGAAAGTCAATCCATACCCAGAATAACTTCAAACTCTACCAGGAAAAAACAACAAGTTTTTTAGGTAATTTATTTCCACAGACAACAACAAGAAGATTCTTTTAAATCACTTTTTCTTTAATATTTACCAATATTATTTTTACCGTAAGTTCTGGTTTCATTTATGGAGGTGAAATTTTCAATTTACAAGAAAAATATTCAGAAATAAAGGAATATGTAAACCCCGTATCAAACAAAACATTAGCAAAAACTGAGTAAATAAACAAAGTACCTAATACCACATCATTGGATGACCCAAAATCTTCTGAAGTAGTACCAAAGGATTTATCTACACCTTTATTCTCATAGTCGGGCTTCTTCCCATCATTCAGATATTTCTTTGGGTAGGTGTTTTCATAATGCCCCATCTCCCCACATTTGAAGCACTTTACTGTTTTCTTATCAGAATTTAACTTAATATAATTTTAATTACGATATTAGGAAAAGTGTCCTAACTTAACACATTAAAAAAACTTCCCATATTTGTTAAGTCATTCCCTAGGTTTCTTTTTACCACACTTCCCAAAAACTAAAAATTGAATTTTCTTACCTTCAGATTTATTTGATTGAATCTTGATCACTACTTTCCATATGGACCTATTCTTGTTGTTGTTTTCAAGGTACATGTAATCATCAAGAAACTAAATTTCTACCCTCTCATCATATCTAATAAGTTTTTCATAACTTTTTAATTTATGGGATGCCAATTCCCTTTGATATCTTGGCTTCAATCCTAAGTAAAAATGATCGATTTTACTATCAAGATCCTGAATAAGATTTGGAGCATACCTTGCCAATCGAGTGAAGTTTTCTTTATAAAAGGATAATTAATATTTCTCATTTTGTATAAATTGAATGATTTTATTTTCCATTCTAAGTCGAACCATCTAAGGGAAATATTTTTCAAGGAAAAAATTCTTAAATTAATCCCATTACAGGGCATCAATCCCCTCACTATCCATAATATTATTTACCATTGACTACTACTGGTTAACTTAACCTTCAAAACAATAAATAGAAATTATAAACTTGTTATTATATAAACACCCATGACATTGAATATATATTTTCAAGGGCTTTAATTCACCCTTAATCCACCACTAGGATAGAAGATCTACTAAAAGTAGGAGGGTGTTTCCTCATAAAATGTTCCACTATTTTCATGTTCCTTTATGGTAGCTCTGGTTGTACTCTTGAATGGATGAAACCTCCATTTATAGCATGTTTCAACTGATACATTATAGTCACAAACTAATCAGTTCCAATTCCCACCATTCTAGGCTGCAGATTTGTAAGGATATCATTCTTTCGATGCCTTCCTACTTCAACTTCCCTATTTCGTCTGCCATAAACCATTCTGAATAGACATATCTTAGATGATGCAACATGATAATCTTTAAATTATATATAATTTAAACTTAAAAATATGGTAAAAATAATTTATGGGTAGTCTGTTAACATCATCCTATCTCCTAAATCTATTTAAATCATGCTATAATACAAACTATAAGGATCAGGCCTTAAACGTTTCATAAAATAGTACATTCAAATAGAATTCACATTTGTACATTTCTAAATATTTTTTCTTTTTATATTTTTAGAGAATTATTTTATAATTTATACATGAAAAACCACAAGCTTGTAAAGTAGATTCTACTAAAATAGTATCCATTTCTTATGTAATACAAATGTTTCTAATAAAACATGAATTCTTTTCATGCAAAATCTTCACAACATTCAGCTTGGATTCTTATTTTATCTTACCCACCCTTAAAACCTGTGAAAAAAATTTAAAAACATGGGATGAGAACAAAAATCTCAATATTGAACATAAAAAAGGAAAGGAACCATTAGTCCATATATACTTATACAAAAAAATTCTTTTTAATTTTCATAAAAAACATTAAAGATCATTTTGAAAGAAAAATACCTTACTTAGGGTTTGTATTACTTCAAATGTGTACAAAACTCATGTATAATGATTTAAAGAGTATTGTTAAAATATTATATAATTATATTCATATCTATAATACCTTATATGATCTTTTTATAACAACATTTCACCCATTTATTAATAATATTTTATTATTTCCATTGTTTCAGATGCGTTCTTTTCATGGTTTCCATTGTTTGTTCGTTATGGATTTTCTTTTCAAATAGAAATAATACTCCATAAGTGATAAAATATATATATTAAGGTAATTTTATACAATTATAAGTGATTTTAAACTTTTCATGAATGAAGTATTGGGAAATTAAAACTCATCATTCATGAAGGCGATGAATTGACACACCATAGACAATGATTTCATTTTTAAGAATAAAATAAGAATATAAGAGATTTGATGCTAAATATACCCTTAAAATAATAAAATTCCAGTACATATATGATTCTGGAGTTATCATGAAACATTTTATAGGGGGTGAGGATAAGGTAGAAATGAGAAGGAATTTAAGAGAAAAATAAAGAATTTACCTCTTGAATCTTTTCTCCTTGAGAACCTCCTCAAGGCTCTTGGAAATGGTATTTTTGTGAGACATAGAAACTAGAATTTAGAAAGGGATTAGGATAAAAGAATTTGGTATAGGATAGTCAGGTAATAAGGCTTAATGTGATGAAACTAAGTGAAGGAATGAGTCTCTTTTTATAATTAAGTTGAGGGGAAATTTAGGAATTACATATAATATAAAAATATTAGAAGTCTAATATAGGGTTTAAGACTTCCAAAAGGAATAAAAATCATATAAGATCACATTTAAGAAATAATAGTATTATTTTTTTACTTGTTAAATATATTTTTTTATTTTTAAATAATTTAATAAAATATTTTATTCCTGAAAAATAATTTTTTTCAAATTAAACACTATTCATAACTATGACTTTAAAACATAAATACAAATTTTCAAAATCGAAACCAATTTTTTAATTATATCCTAGAAAATTTACATTCATCTATAGAATTCATTTATTAACTTACAATTCTCAAATTATATTTATTTTAATATCTTTAATATTATTTATTTTATTTTTTCATTAAATTAATAATTGCTGCCTCATTGTTATGAAAGCCTTTAAGATAATTATTTATTCCCTAAAAATTTAAAAATGTACTTGAAGAGGATAAATTTATTATATTTCAAATGAATATTTATGTATGAATATCTATCCTGTAAAATCGTATATTAAAATATTATACTAATTAAAAACTATAGTGTGAACAACTTGAGTTAATTTTAAATAAAATTCTATAAAAAGCTTAAAGTTATTAAAGTGGGTCAAAAAATTCTGAAATTAGAATAAAAATAACATAGTTTCTGAAACTTACACATACAAATATATTTATTCAGATTTTTGAGTCATTTTAGGGTTCTTATAATTTTAATTAAATTCATTTTATTTATTTTTCTTCTTCTTGAACAAGCATTGCATCAACATTTCAAAAGAATTAAAGTTAATTATTTCATATATAAAAATGAAAAATAAGATAATATCATAAATATAACTTAATAAGGTTAAAAATAATCATTTATATTGATCAATTATTTATATTTACTCATATCCATGTCACAAAAACTTATTTAATTTGTTAATATGTATTTTCTTTCCATGCGCAAGCATTTCACATGAATTTGGAAAAGAATCTTGTAATATAACTAAAAAAATTGTAAAATATCATTAAAAACATAAATTAAACATAATAATTAATAAATAAGTCATGAAAATAATTTTTATCACTCAATTAATATTTTTAAGGCACCAAAAATGACCTTTTCAATGCTGCTCTAGCACTATGTCAGCACTGACAATGATTTTGATACTTATCATGGAATAAATTATAACTTACATGTTATGAATTATTTTTGTACAATATTTATATTATAATTTTATAATTTATTCATTCCATATGTTTAATAACTTTTACATCATAGTTAACTCTTTAGGATTTCACAAAAACACTATATTTTTTTTAAAAAATACTATATTTTTTACTATTCACTAAAAAAATTTCATTTTCAGAAAATTCTAAAAAACTCATAATAAGATAATTTTGGAATACTGAATTAAAAAATGAAATTAGTTTTTTCAAATTAGAATTATTTAATTTTAAAATTAATATTTTAAATGTAACCATTTAAGAAACTGATTTAATAAAATTATTTATTTGAAAAATTACTTAACATAATTAATTTGACTTTTTAATATAGGTATACTAATAAATATTAAAAAAAATTATTCTATCATTACCTAGGTTGTTACATACCCCCTTTTGAAATTATATCCTCTCGATTTTATTCATTTATTAAAAAAATGGTGATACCTTTCCCTCATAGAATTTTCAAATTCCCATGTTTCTTCTTCAACCATGTGGTTTCTCCAAAAAACTTTAACCTGGTGAATTACCTTATTCTGCAATACTTTATTTCTATGATCAATAAGCTAAACAATATTTTCCTCATGTGAAAGGTTCTCTTCAATATTAACTACTTGTGGGTTAGAAACATGAGATGGATCTAGCACATATATTCTTAACATCAAAACATGAAAAACATTATTTACCTAAGATAAAATTGGAGGTAAAGATACTTATTAAAAAATTGGTAAAACTTTCTCCAGGATTTCATATGGTCCACTGAACCTTGGACTTAGGTTTCATCTCTTACCAAAATTCTAGACACTTTTCTATGGAGATATTTTAAGGAAAACATGACCATGTACCTTGAAAGAAAGGTCTTTACTCCTGTTATATGTATAAATTTTATGCCTAATCTAAGATTTCCTCATGTGTTATTGGATCATATTTACTTTCTTATCCACCTAAAATACTCATTATGGTCAAATAAACTTATTTCTCCTAACTTCACCCCAAAATGTTGGAGTTTGAAACCGCTTTCCATATAATGCCTCAAAAGGTGACATCTGTATACTAGAATGAAAATTGTTATTATAAGTAAACTCAGATAAAGAAAGATATTGATCCCAACTTCCCTGGTAATCCATTGAACAAACATGTAACATATCTCCCAAGATTTTAATTTTCCCCCCAGTCCTTCCATCATACTAAGGATAAAAAGTAGTGTGGAAATTTAATTCAGTTACTAATGACTTTAAAGGTCTTTCTAAATGATAAAAGTGAACATGAGATCATGGTTAGATACAATGGAGAGAAGAAATCCTTGATAATTGAAAATATATTTGATTTATAGTCAAGATAGAGTGTCTCGAATAGGAAGGAAAAGTGTATATTTAGTTAGTTGATCAATAATAACCCAAATAAAATTTCTACCTTAAGAAGTATTTGGTAGTCCCACCATGAAATCCATGGATATATTTTCCCATTTCCACTCTGGAAATGGCATCCCCTTTGGTAGTTTTTTATATTCTTTAACATATTTCAATTTAAACATTTCATGGTAAAATCATCAATATTTATTTTCATTCTACCCCACCAGTAATAATCCTGAAGGTCTTTTTACATCTTAGTGCTACTAGGATGAACTTGAAATGGAGAACTACGAGCTTTACTTAATAATTATTTCTTCAGCTGGAAATAACAAGGCACACATAATCTCTTTAAAAATATCAAGAAATAATACTTATCAACATGAAATTCAGGAAAATTACCTTTATTAACCATTTATACCTTTTTCTATAACTCATAGTATTCCATTTGAGCATGCTTATTTCTATCTAACAGAGATGACTGGACTTAAACCTGAAAGAAAATAGAGGAATTTCCTGCACCAACAACTTCTAGAACAAAATTAATCAAATCATTAACCACGGGGTCATATTCTAAATATAACATGGTTAATGTAGCATGATGTTTTCGACTCAAGGAATCAGCCAATTTGTTTGCATTTATAGGATGGTAATTGATCATGAAATCATAATCCTTTATTGATTCCAACTATCTTCTCTGCCTCATGTTCAATTCCTTCTAAGTAAATATATACATCAAATTTTTTTGGTCAGTATATATTTCTCATTTAAATCCATATAAATGATGCCTCCAAATTTTTAAATCAAAGAAAAACAATAGCTAATTACAAATCATGGGTAGGTTAATTTAACTCATGATGTATTAGTTATCTTAAATCCTAAGAAATTATCAGATAATTCTTCATCAGAACACAACCAAGTTCCTTAAAAAAGCATCACTATAGATGTTAAAATCACCATTTCTTGATGGAAAATCCAAAACTAGAGCATTCATAAATATTATTTTCAATTCTTTAACACAATAATTACAATATTTTTTCTCGATAAATCTAACTTTTTTTTGAGTTAACTTAGTTAGCGGGCTAGATATCCATGCAAGGTTTTTAAAAAACTGTCGGTAACAGCCTGCTAATCCAAGAAAACTATGAATCTCAGTAACATTTTTGTGTCTTTTCCATTCATTAACTACTTTTTTTTGTCAAGATAAACAACTATGCCATATTTATTGATAATGTGGCTAAGAAAATAAATCACTCACAACTAAAAATCACATTTTATAAATTTTCCATATAAATTATTTTCTTTGATAGTTTTGAGGAAAATCCTTAAAGGTTTTCCAAGATATTCATAAATTTTTGAAAAAATTAAAATATCATCAATAAAAAAAAAAAACATATCCAAATATTCACAGAATAGTATATTCATAAGATCCATAAATACAGTAGGGTAATTTTTCAAAACAAAGGGCATAAAAAAAAACTCATAATGCCTATATCTATTATGAAAAGCTATTTTTAGAATCACATCCTCCTTCACCTTTAACTGATGGTACCTAGATCTCAAGTTAATCTTGAAAAAATACTAAGCTCCTCGGAGACGTCCAAACAAGTCATCGATATGAGGAGATAGATACTTATTATTAACAATAATGTTATTCAAAGCTCAATAATCAATGAAAAGACTCATGGAAACATCTTTATTTTTAACAAATAAAATAGGATCACCCCATGGTGAAGTGATGTGATGAATGAAACCTCTATCAAGAAACTCCTGCAAATGATTTTTAATTTTAGAAGTTCCACTTTAGCCATAAGATAAGGGGTTTATGAAATTGGATTAGAATTAAGAACTAAGTCAATTTTAAATTCATCTTCTTGATCAGGTATAACACTATGAAACTCATCATAACAACAACCAGGTATTTATTTACCACCAACACATCATTAATATGAATAGTTCCCTTTAAAAAATATCTAAATGATAAATTTCATTTCTATATTTTCTAAGTTTCTCAGCTTCCTGATATGTTATCAATGGTAATGGTTCATTATTTTATATAAATTAAAACTATTTCTAAAGAACAAATTATTTAGCTGTAAAATCAATCTTATCATGGTAAGTAGAAATTAAATACATACCCATAATAATATAAAACTCTAATAGGGGAAAACAATAAGGTTTTTAAGTAATTTTTTTCCACATACAACATCAAGAATATTCTAATAATTCCTTTTTTCTTTAATATTTCCCCTCGTGTTTTAACAGTAAGTTCTAGTTTCATATCTAGAGGTGAAATTTCCAATTTACCAAAAAATTATTCATAAACAAAGGAATGAGTAGACCCCATATAAAAAAAAAACATTAACAAAATATGAGTAAACAAATAATTTACCTGATACCACTTCATTGGATATCCCAACATCAGCTAAAGTAGTCAAAAATTATTTCACTACACCTTTCTGATTATAGTTTGGCTATTTCCCATAATTCATATCTCTCTTTGGGAATGTATTTTCATAATTACCCATCTCACCACAATTGAAACACATTTCACTTTCCTTATCTGAATTAAAATTAAGATAATTTTCATTGCAATCTTAGGCCATATGTCCAAACTAACCACATAGAAAACACTTCTCGAATTTGTTAAGGAATTACCCAGGGTGCTTTTTAGCACAATTCCAACAAACTAGAAATTGTATTTTCTTACCTTAAAATATCTTTGATTGAATCTTACTAATTATTTTCCATCTAGACCTCTTCTTATCATTGTTGTCAAAGTACATGTGATAAACATCGAACTCCATTTCTACCCTCTCAGTACATCGAACAAGTTTCTCAGAAATTTTTAATTCATGGGAGGCCAATTCCCTTGATATATTGACTTCAAACCTGACTAAAAAATATTGATTTTACTATCAAGATACTGAATAATATTTGGAGTTAAATTTACAATCGAGTGAAGTTTTCTTTGTACACAACAACTAAATCTTCCTCCATTTCTTTCAACTCAAGGAATTTATTTTCCATCATAAGTCGAATGACCTTATGAAAATATTTTTCAAGGAAAAGATTCTTAAATTCATCTCATTCCAAGGCATCAATATCCTCGCTATCTATGATATTCTTGACTATTGACCACCACTGGTCAGAGTCACCTTTAAAATGATAAATATCAAGAGTAACCATTTGATTATATGAACACCCCATGACATCAAATATCTTTTCAAGGGATTTAAAATATAATAAGTATAATGAAGAGTTTAAGACTTAGAAAAGGCCTAAACATCACAGGAGATCACATTTTCGACATTATATTATCATTTTTGGCCTTGTTAAAGATTTTTTTATTTTAAATAATTTAATAAAATATTATATTTATGAAAAATATTTTTTGTCAAATTAAACACTATTCATACATATAACTTTAAAAAATCAATAAAAAGTTTCAAATTGAAAAACATTTTTTTATTATATCTTATACACATAATATTAATCTATATAATTTATGTATTACATTAAAAATATCTAATTATATTTACTTTAATATTTTTAATATCATTTATTTTATTTTTCCATTAAATTAATTATTACTCCATCATCATTGTTCAATAATTTAATGTAATTATTTATTCTATAAAAATTAAAATATGTTTACATAAATAAGATAAATTTCTTAGATTTAAAATGAATATTTAAGTTCAAATATATCTCCAGGAAAACCATATATTAAAATATTATACTAATTAAAAACTAGAGCATGAACAAATTGACTTACTTTTAAATAAAATATTATAAAGGGATTAAAGTGATTCAAGTGGGTTCAAAAAGTCTTAAATTAGAATCAAAATAAGATATTTTCTTTACACATAAAAACATATTTATTTATATTTTTAGGTCATTTTATTTTTCTTATAATTTTAATTAAAATCAATTTGTTTATTTTTCTTCTCTTTGCACAAGAATTAAATCAGCATTGCACAATACTTAAAGTAAATTATTTCATATATAAAAATTAAAAATAAATTAATATCATAAAAATAACTTAATTAGGTTCAATTTAATCAATTATATATTTTAATTATGTATATTTACTCATATCCATGTAAAGAAAATTTCTTTAATTTGTTAATTTGTTTTTTCTTGCCTTTTGCAATCATTGCACATGCATTTGGATAAGACTCAAGTTATGTTACTATAAAATTAAAAACTATAAAAAAAACATCAATTATACAAAATTATTATAAATAAGTCATGAAAAATATTTATAGCACTCAATTATTATCTATAAGGCACCAAAAATGACTTTGTCAACACTGTGCAAGCTCTGCGTCGGTACTGACATTGATTTTTATACTTATCATGAAATAAATTATAACTTAATTGTTTTTAATTATTTTTTTATAATATTTATATAATAATTTCATAATTTAGTTATTCTGTAAGTTTAATAAATTTTACATCATAATTAATTCATAACTATGTCACAAAAATAATATATTTAAAAAAAATTATATATTTTTTACTATTCACTAGAAATTTATCATTTTCAGAAAATTCTCAAAAATTAATACTATATTATTTTTTACATTTTGAATTAAAAAATGAAATTATTTTTTTTTCAAATTAAAATTCTATAATTTAAAATTCATCTTTTAAATATAACCATATAAGAAATTAGTTTAATAAAATTATTCATTTAAATAATTACTTAACACAATGAATTTAAATATTTAATTCAAGAATACTAATAATTATAAAAACAAATTATTCTATAAGTATATAGTTTGTTATAACTGATGGCATATGGCGGCGAGTTGGCGACGTGTGGTGCATATGTGCATTAGCAGTGGTGACGCACAAGCATTATATGGAGCTGTCAATATTGGGAATTTGGGCCATGTATTGTGTTTCCTGTACATTGGGGCTTCGAGCCATGAATATTAAAAATAAATAAGGCTTGATAGGTTGACTATCCCCTGGGGGGGCTATGGCCTACCATTCTAGCCTGTGTGTGAGGTTTGTGTGTTTTTATATAATTGTACCACCAAGCACATAATATATATTTAAATACTTTTTAAATGTTTTTATTTATAATTATAATTATATATATATTTAAATAATTATAAAATTATAATAATTATATATTTAAATAATTATAAAATTATAATAAATTTATTTAAATAAAAAAATATTTATTATAATTATAATTATATATTTTTATAAATTGATATAAAAATATATATAATTATATAAATATATCAATTGAGTGGGGTTGTGGCATTTTCATCCCTTTGTGGGATTGGCATCATTACATGACACAAGCATGAGGGCATGAGGGCGGTGGCGTCCGACCATGGAACATGGCGAACTAACCAACAACAAAGCTGTTAAATAGAGGTGGTGTTGTCTGGCCACGAGAGCAGCAATTGACAGGTGATGGCATTCTTGCGACATACGATTGAGGCTAACTGGTGTTGAATGGTGGTGGTATTGGAATAGGTAAGGTTGTCTGGTGTTGTTGCAGGTAGTTCCACCTCCGACGGACGGTGAGGCAATGAGAGAATTTGGGCACTATTGGTGGGCAAGAGCTAGGCTTTGGGCTAGTTCTTGTTGGGTCTACAAGCCTTTTGGATCTATGTTTCTAGGACCTACATAGGTCTAAGCCTACAAAGGATTTTAAATGGGATTCCTCTACCTAGAATAACATGAGGCCTTTGTTTGAATATAAAAGGAGGGACTTCCCTCCCACCTTTATTAAAAATAAATAGATATTTAAATAATTATAAAATTATAACAAATATATTTAAATAATAAATATGTTTATTATAATTTTGTAAATATATATTTATATATTAACACAGACATATATATATATATATTAGGTGTTTATGGGTACAATTACATTATACACACACACACACCACAAATGCCCACTAATTGGCCCAAAGGGAATGAAGCCCATTACATGGTTCAAATTCCCACTAATTGGCCCAAAGGCCTAATTCAACATCATGCCTACATCATATTATCTACGTCATTAGGTTTGCATCATGCCTGTGTCACTGCCTACCTGCGTCATTGTCTACGAATATACCAAAGTGTTATAGACCATGAGGTATAATTATATAAATATATTTATAAGAATTTTGAATAATTTAAAGAAAGTATGTTTAGGATCATGAGCCTCTCTCTCTTCGTCAGTGGAGATTAGTTTTATTTTTCTTGAAGATGTTTATTTCAGATGATTTATTTAATCCAGCAGATGTTTTTATTATTCCCCTAAAAAAGAATAATGTCACTTCTATTTTAGACCACATGAATCTGGTTTCATCAGAAGTTGTTTAGGATCCGGTGAGGGTTCTTTCTTTCTCTTAAAGTCTTGTTGATTTGGAAAAGGGTGATTCTCTGAAGGCTATGACTGTGTTGTGAGTAGGTGTTTTTGTTGGTGATAGATTTTTCCTAGTTTTTTGAGTGGATCACTCGTTACGAAAAATCAAATCTCAAATAATGGTTCCCTTCCATTTTTTGAGAAAAACTCTATGTTTTTTGAATAATGAATTGATGTTTGTAAGCATTAAATCATCATGAGGCTTACCTCCCAACCAAATAATGATGGTTGGAAGCTCTAAGACTTGGGGAATCAGCCGATCCAAGTATGTGGTTTTGAAAATCGTCATATGGTGTCAATTGGTCTGGGACTTTCCATATAAAATTTTATTTCTCATGAGCTAAAATTTAATGCGTGGAGTAGTAGCTTTGTCAATTTGAGGCCAAGGGTCATCATATTTTAGGATTGGTATCCTTGGTTTGATAATTTTTAAGCCAATAAAACCATTTCATGGTCTTGTATCTGAGTTAAAGGTTTGAATTAGTTTTTTTAGAATCCTAAAATCCTCTGGGATGTTGCATTGGATATTAGAAATCCAATCAAGTTTGATAAGAATACTGAAATGGACAAGTATGGACATTATACCCAAATCTTGGTTGAGTTTGATCTTAGTTTAACTGTAGTTGAAACAATATATGTGGTAGCTGGTGATTTTAAATTTTAGATTTCAATTGAATTTGATCATGTGCCTAACATTTTATCTAATTTATTTTTCATTAGTCATACAAGAGACATCGTTCATAGGGGTTTGAGATGATTGAATTATAAGAAATGTGCGCATCACATTGATACTTGTAAGCTCAAGTTTCCTATTTCTAATGGGAAAAAGTATATAACTGACATACATGAAACACCTATAGAGGGTATAGATAATGTTAATGATTATGTAGAGGGAGTTGACATTTATACTGTTGTATTGCATAATACAGGGAATTCCATGGTCACCTACTACAGGCCGGTCTGTAGAGATCCATAGGTCCAAGCTATTGTTTCATTTAACCATGTAGTTTATAGAAATAATCCTAATTCATGTGCTGATTTATTTTCTGCACCATCTGATGGTAATAATGTGTCTGTTGATATGGAGGCTCATACGATGGGATCTCAGTTTGGTGAGAGGGGTTCTGCTTTTTTGTTGGATGAAAATGTTGGAACCTAACAATTGGGAAGGACTTAGATGGATCTATTTTCTGAAGGAAAGGTCCCCAATGAACCTCATCAGGAGGGTTATTTTTCATCTGATTCTAAGGATGATATTTATTTGGACGATAAGATTGGGGATGAATATTTGAATATTGGTTACAATAAGGGGAAATCCTTTCTTTACTTTAAAATTAAGTAGATCCAGAAAGCATCTTGTGGCTCCCCCTCCATTAATATGGTTAACTCTTATGCTGGAATAGTAAAGGGAAGTCTACAACCCCTTATTCTATTTCTAATAGTCATCTATTTTTGCCTTTGATTGATCATCATGTCCTTCCAATAAGTAGTACCTTGAGGCCGGACAAAGGTGACTCCTTAAAAGGGAAGTGTAATTTCTACTCTATGCTTGAATCGATTAATAAATTAGAGTTTGATCATCTTTATCTGAAAGGTTTGGAGAAATTTGGTGTTGGAAATTGAACCTATTACTCAATGGTTAGAGGTTTTGTGGGTCTGAATGAAGTTTTTGTGCACCCTAAGTAGGGGGATGATGGTGGTGAGAACCTTTTTCCTAAGGATTGGGATGATGGAAGGGAGGGTATGGCCACTAATGTATTGGAGGTTTCTGGATTGGTTAATGATACTAAGAGATGTAATGATGAATCTGGATAGGGTCTTATATAGGTGCATGTAGAGGGGGTTGGGCATTTTTCTCTTCAAGAGGGGGGAGGTGATAATGTGGAAGTGGAGACTAAACTAATTTCTAAACCTGGATTGGTGGGGAAACATGGGAATCAACAGGTAAATGAGGCTGATAATCAGACTACTAGTTTCCTAGAAGATCAAAGTGGTACTTGGGTTACTCTTAAATAAAGGAGGGGGACCATTATCAGGGTTGCAGTAGGCGTTGAAGAATTCCTTCTTGGAATACTTTATATGTGCTTGTAGTGGAATGGATGTTGGGCATGGTGCATGAAGGGATATTCATTGGCACCTATTCTTGTAGCATGGTGTCCAGGTTTCATTTCTATGTAGGACTTCTGTATTTCATGGGAGTGGATGGCCCCCTTTCAGGTTGAAGATGCAACACAATATTTTTTTTCCAAAATGGGATATGTTTTTCAAACCCTCTTGACATGATGATGTTGGGGTTTAGTTTCTGGATTTATTTTTCTTTCTTTGGGCTTTGGCCATGTAATCCTTCTCTTTGTACTTGTTTAATTTTAATAAAACTTTCTTGGGATCATAGATTTGGTCATTCCAAATCCATGGTTTGCATCTTATGGGTAAATATAATTATAATTATATAGAAATATTTTCAGAAATATTTTTTTTATAATTATAATAGAAATAAATAAATATATATTTGAATAATTAAAAAATTATAATAAATATGTTTAAATAATAAATATTTTAATTTTAATTTTATAAATATATATTTATATATTAATAAATATATATAAATATAAATATATAAATATATATAATTATATAAAAATATTTATAAAAATAATTATTTATAATTATAATTATAAATAAATATATATATATTTAAATAATTAAAAAATTGTAATAAATATATGTATATAAATAAATATATTATTAAGATGAGATATTTATCATCACTTTTTTTAGTGCTGATAATGACCGATCTTTATCAGTGCTGATAAAAGTCCTCTTTATCATCACCGGAATTTTAGCACTAATAAAGTGTAGTTTTATCATCACTTTTTTAGCACTGATAAAGGGTGGTTTTATCAGCACTTTATTCTTTAGTGTTGATAAAACCATTGATTTATAAATTCTTTTTAAAACTCTCTTTTAAAACCCATACTGATTCCTATAAAAAGAACCTTAGCTAAGTCTTCTCCTCTTGCACCTTCAAGCTCTCGCAGAACCCTACTGTTGCCGCCACTGCTGTAGTCATTGAATCTTGTCACTATCACCACTATTGATGAAGAAATCCTATCCAAATCTATGGTATATGTGACGATTTATTTTATGTTTAACTAGATATGTAGTATTGTTGTGATTTTTGCCTCTGTTGTTCGATTTTCACCCTTTCTGATGGTTCGACCTCGGCGTGATGTCTGGAAGGTCCTGGGGTTCGACCACAGTATGTGCAACATCTGGTGGGTTTTCTACAGAAACACGGTGTCTGGTGGGTCTAGTGGTTCGACAGTTCGACCTCGATACGAAATTTGGTGATTCCAAGAGTTCTTCCTCAGCAAGCGTCCCCAGTCCGCCACCCTCTCCCTCCCTCCCTTATCGTCATCCACCAACCCATCCCTCCCTTGTTGTCACCTGGAACCCCTCCCATTGTCATCGTCTGCCACTTGTTGGCCCTCCTATTGAGACACCCTCCATTGCCATTCTCCACCACCCACCCCCTCTTTTGTCGTTGTCCATCACCTTCCACCCATCCCTTACCGTCGGTTTCCACCCAGATTGTATCTTGGGTCTGTTTTTTTTATAATCAATCTTTTAACATTTTTTTATTTTTATTAATTGTTTTCTTTAATTTTGAAAGATTATCTCAATTTTCAATTCATCATTGTTTTTACCCTTCAATAGAAATTTGAGATTTGTCCATGAAATTTTAGATTTTTGTCTATGGGTAATTGCAATTTGATAATTGAAATTTGATAATTTTTTATTTATCAATAATTCAAATATACATATAATGTTTTTAAAAAAGTATTTATATAATTATAAATAAATATATATTTATTTAAATTCTAATAAGATTTTAATAAATACATTTATTATATTTATAAATATTTATATTTATATGTTAATAAATATATATTTAATTATATAAATATATATAATTATATGAATATATTTATAATTATATACAAATATTGATAAATATATTTATTTATAATTAGAATTATATATATAAATATACACATAATTATAAAATTACAATAAATATATTTATTATATTTATAATAAAATATACTCATATATTAATAAATATATAGAATTATATATAAATATATATTTAAATAATTATAAAATTAGAATAAATATATTTAAATAATAAATAAATAAATATTATTATTATTAAAAAACTAATATATTAATAAATATTTAGAATTATATATAAATATATATTTAAATAATTATAAAATTATAATAAATATATTTAAAAAATAAATATATGTATTATATTTATTAATTAAGTCATAATTAATTAGTAAATATGGACAATAATTTTTAACCACCTCTTAATTATTATTAGTAATTTAATAATTATTATGGATTAATTAATATTTAATATTAGTTAGTAGTTGATAATTAAAAGTTTCTATTAATGGTTGTTAATTATTTACTAAATATTCAATAAATATTGCTAATAATTTTTAATTAATTAATACATAGTCTTAATTAGTATTTTAAAAATTATTATGGATTAATTAATATTGAATATCACTTAGTATAATTATTACTATTTAGTTTCAATCTTTATTAATTAATTACTATTTAATTAATTGACATGAATAATATTTTTTAATTAATAAAAATTATTACTTATTTACAAACAATAATCAATATTTATTATTATCTAATTTATTAAAATATAAATAATTACTAATTATTAATAATTTTTTATTCAAAAATATTATTTACTAATAATTAATAATAATTAGTAATCATTGATCACAATTAATTATTATTAATAGAATTAAAATTTATTAAAATTATTTTAATTAAGAATAATTAGGCTTCGTTAGCGATTTTTTCTATTTTTAAATTCATTAATAATTAATATCAGATTTTTTAACAATTATTATAACATATTAGTAATTTCTTATTACTTTTTTTTAAATAACAACAAATTTATTCAGTGCTAAATAATTTTTTACAGGTCTTTGATGAACCTTATGGGTTAGAAATCAACAAAAACATTATTGATTTGAATTATGAAATGTTAGACAACATTGATATTGTTAACACTAATGATAAGATAATATATCAATGATAAATACTTATCACTGAAAATGATGACCATGTTTTTACAAGGAAATAAATTTATAGTGGAAAAGATACACCAATGATAATTTTACCGATATTAGAAATACCAAATAACATTGTTTATTACACACTCATATATCAAGTTGTCTATTCCATAATTGTATTCCTACATTAAGATGTAATTTGAATGACTTTCTTATATCACCCACTAGAATTAGATTTTCACTGTAGTCACATAAATTCTGTCTTGAGACCAAAAGACTTTTCCTTTTCAAATTATGGGTTCCCCTTATTTGAAGGACCCATTTTTGTGCATTTATTTATTTTGTCAAATATTAATATTACCGAATCAAATAGAATGGATATGAATCGAAAATGGATGGATGTTAACCGTATGACAAAAGAGTATGAATATAGGGAGAAAGTGTTCATCAAATTTGTAAAAGATCATGTATATGACCCTTGTCAAATCCTTTGTTCATTTTTATGCTATTGTTATTCAAGACTAATTATTCCAAAGGAGTTGGAATACTACTTGATCTATCATGAAATGGATTGAAGTTATAAATGTTGTACTAAACAGTGGGAAAAAGTGAATGTAACTAGTGACTTAGATAAAACTAGTGTGTTTTATAGATCATCTAAAATGATTACAAGTGTGGACAGAAAACAAGACTATATCAAGGACATGATTACAGGTGAGAATGACGATGAAGATCATATAGAGTAAATTATAGTGATAGTTGAAGATGAACTTAGTGATTGTCTAAAATTGTTTTATAAGTTTAATAGTTGTGAAAAGATGTCATTATATGATGGTTGTACTAAATATATAAAATTATCTTCCGTAATGAAGTTGTATAATTTAAAAGATGGCAACAGATGAAGTGACACCATTTTTACTGAACCACTTTCTCTTTTGAATGATATGATCCCAAAAGATAACGAGTTTCCTAGCAGAACATATGATGCCAAATGAATACTACATTCAATTGGTATGAGGATAGTCTATGAACATAAGGAGCCCATTGACTTTTAAAAGTGGATAATTTTTAGGGTATATATAATAAGATATCACTATAAAAATTTAACACCCCAATACTTTACAATATTTTCCTTTCAGAATAAATTTAATTTTTGTTTCTTGCTTGCTTTATACACAACACTAAGTTGGCATGTGTTACACACAATACTGAGTTCCTTTGATAGAGTATAAGATATGAAAGACCAAGAATAAAAGTATATATAACATTTGAAGACTTTATGATATATTTATTTTTATATTATATATTCAATAAGTTTTTTAACTTTCATCTAATATATTTGATAAATATATTATATGAACAAATCTAGTTTTATGCATAAAAAGTGGCATTATTATAAATGCAATTTTTCCCCATTTTAATGGTGCACCTATTTTAAATTTGAATTTTGAGACTTTTATAAATTCTATATAACAAAATAAACTTTATTTTTGAAAGTAGAACATATAAATAAGCTTTGGCTGATTTTTTTGGTATTTTTCTAAGAAGTTTTAGTTTTTTATGAATAGTAAAAAATACTATATTTTAGTTGAAAACTGATTTTTTATGTATTTATTAATGTTAAATTATATTTTAAATTGATTTTAAAGTCACAATATACCAATTATATATCTATTTATCTAGTTTAGTTCATTAGAATCATTTTTATATTGAATTTAGATTTGAAAAATTAATGAACTTTTGGACATTTTAACTTTAAAAACCAGCATTCTTTCCATGTCTATGAGATTAGAGATAAACTTAAATTTTCCACTTCTATGAATTGAATTTTTAATATTTATAGTATAATAAGATAAACTTATTTTGTAATTAAAAATATTAGTGAAATTAATTAAAATTAATTACAACGATCAAAGTAAAAATTAGTTTACATTGTGGTTAAACTCTAATCTTAAGGGGAAAAATGACCTAGACACTTGTTAAAAATACATTGGCTACCCACATTTTGATTATATCCCTTATTGGTTATAATTTTAAGAGTTAGTGGGATACTATTTGTTAGCCCAACTAGGTTAAATACCCAGAGAGTGGGGGTGAATCAGGGTATAATAGATTAAATCAACTTTCCATTCAGATCTTATTTCATCGTTAAACAAAACACTCTTTACTCCCTTTCTCTTAGAAATGTATGAACATAAATGACAGCATGCATGAGACACAAAAATTTTACATGGTTCACCCTCACTAGGCTACGTCCAAGGAGTATACAGTGGAAATGTGCCGATGTACCAAATCCATTAAGCCTCACTGCCAAAATACAGTGCTTGGACTAGATCCCTTCAATACCTAGGCTCACTGCCATTACAATGTTTATATTGGACTCATTTTCCCTCCTGGTTTACAAAAAATCACAATTTGGAATGTCACTACTCTCCTAACTAAAGTGTGCTCACTTTTCCTCCAGAAGAATCTCCTATTGTTCTGAATCACCTTAGAATTGTTTCACACATATATGAGTGTGGCATGATGTTCTGTTTTCACATGGTAGATGAAACCCAATATTTATTTTACTATTATCTTGAGAAAATTGCTTTTGTGAATTGTTTTTTTCAATTCATGAACTTCATTATTACTTTAATAAATTGTCTTACATCCTCCATGAGTTGACTTTAATCCTTCATGAACAACATTTCACCACATGGAGCGAGTGCTTCAAGATCGCCTTTTTCTTCACAAGCTATATAGCCACACAAAACCCCTTTCACGAACTATCCCTACAAACTATCCCCATGAACTATCATTGAAAACTATCCTCAAAAACTGTCATCATGAACTATTTCCTTAACAAAATTGATCCCCACAAACCACTTCCATCTTCATAGAATCCTTCCTCATAAACTACTTCATACTTACCTAAATTCTTTTAATGATGACCTTTTTAATGGAATCCTCTCTCTATAATGATGTGATTAGGGTCCTTTATATAGTCAAATAAATCCCACAAAAACTGCTAATCAAAAATACCCAAAACTCTAATTTGGTAATTCCCTCACTGTAAACTGCTATGTGGTCTATATAGTAACTTAGTCCTTTGTAGTGTTCGATGTCATCCGTAAAAAAAACCCATTGATGCACCTTAAATCACTACCTCAATTCCACAAATGATGAACCTCCCATGACCATGCTTCACGGTCTGCGAACTATGGTCAGTGAAATCCATGCTTCATGGTCCATGAACTATGTTTTGTGAACTCCATGTATCATGGTCTGTGAACTGCTGTCTACCAACACCATGCTTTATGGTCTACAAACTCTATGATTCATGGTCTCTGAACTGTACTTCGTAGTCTGAAAACGACATTCCACGAACTCCATGATTCATAGTGTATGAAATGTGGTCCACGAACTCCATGCTTCGTGGTCCATAAACTATGATTCATGGTCCACGAACTAAATTCCAAGAACTTATTTATGAAAAAACATTCATTTTTCATAAAAAAAACTTTAGATTCTAAGGCCCAACAAATTAACAAACACTGGGAAATTTTTCCACCTTAAACACATCTACCTTGACAAGACCAGTCATACTGATTCAAGGTCATCTAGATTTTTCAACAAACACAATCACCCAAAAAACACCAAGACAGTTCCTTGAGGGATTTTTTACCAACAATCCACCCCTATGGGTTTGGTGACAACTCTTAACATTTTGATACCATATTATATCTTCTTCCATCTTCTACCAAAACTCTCTTCTTGTAATTACGGTAGGGATAAATGATTTACTCAATATACACTCTAAGCCCACATGATCCATGATCAGTGAGAGAAACAAGATTATAAGGAAAAGTTCACCATTTAATCACTTCATTAGACACCATATAACTACTTTCATCATGAACCCCATCCATCATGATATGTAACCATTGATCGATAACCTTTAACATCATCAGATTTAAACCCCCCTACTTTGTTTCTCCACCGATCTTGATTAAGACATTTTCTCCCCTTTTATTCCCACAATTTATCCCCCTTTTTCAATAGACCCAAAGGTAACTTAGTTGTGTTCTTCAATAGGGTAAAGAACATATATCACAATATTAGGGAAAACACTGTATGCCTTAAGGATAAGAGTTCCCACATCCACACTTTTTCAAGTATTGGGGTCTGACTGAACTCCAAGAGTCATTTGATTCCTCTCAAACGCCACTTTGGGAAAGGCCTTCAACAAAATTTTCACAACCTATAGTTATGTAGGCACATACTCTAACTTCACAAACCCTTGTTCCACATTCTCCTTGATAAAATGATATTTTATTTCAATTTTCTTCATCCACGAGTGATGGACTGAATTTTTGATAAGATTTATAGAACTTGAATTATCGCAATGGATTTCAATCGGAGACTCCCCTAGAACTCCCATATCATCAATACACTACTTAATCTGCAATAAATGTGTGGAAGATCGATTAGTCATAATATATTCATCTTATTTGGTGCTTAATGAAATGAAATCTTGTTTCTTTCCTTGCTAAGAAATGCATAGTACTCTAAGATAGAATTCAACACCTCACATTGATTTTCTATCATATATTTATCCTTCCCGATGTGCATTTGTATATCCTAATAACTATTGCTATTATTTTTAATTGTATAGAAAAAAAATCCATTGTTCCTTGATATACTGAAGTATTATTTTCACTATAACCAAGTGGATTTACATGGGATTACATTGATACCATGCTGCTTAGAATGTTTCAAAAACAAAATTAGGTCATTTCGGTGTCAAGTACAATAGATTTCCAATGATTTACCTATATTCTGTGACATTAACTGCATTTCCTTCATCATCTTATGATTGTTTCAACTGGGTAGCCACCAGAGTCATCATCTCATTGGAAATTCCATTCAAAAACTTCTCAAAAAATAATTGGAATCTTTATATTGAGAAATTAATGTGTAATTCTTTCCATGTGTCACCTGTAAGCCAAGGAAAAAAATCCATTTCACCAATCATTGACATTTCAAATTCACTTTTCATGAATTCTATGAACTATCAATACTATGCTTCATCTGATCCACCAAATATTATACTATCAACATATACCAACAACATCATCCTTTGATTACTGTCATTTTTGACATAGATATTGTAATCAACTCTACCATGATGAAAATGGAGCTTCTTAAAAAACTGATTAAGTCTTGAATACCATGCTCGCAGTTCTTGTTTCAGCCCATATAGTGCCTTCCTCATCGAAAAAAAAATCAATTCTCATCTTTGTGAATGAGAAAAACATATGGCTTTTCAAAATAAACTTCTTCTTATAGAACCCCATTCATAAATTCCGACTTGACATACATTTTAAAAACTTTGAAAATTATTTACACAATTGTGTTCAAGAATAATCTGATCGTATCTAGCCTAGCAGCAAGTGAAAATATTTCATCAACATCAATATCCTCTATCTGGGAGTACCCTTTTCACACTGATCGTTCTTTGTTTCGAATCACTATGGTATCTTTATTCATCTTATTATGAAAGACTCATTTGGTACCAATGAAATTATTATTTTTTGGTCTCGAAACAATCTCTCATGTATGATTATTTTCCATCAATTTATCTTGGTGAGATAGGTCCACATACATCTCCATGAACCAATTAAAGTACTCTAGTCACCTTTTTCTCTTTCTCCTTGTATATATTTCTAATGATTTTTTCTATTTGGAAAGCATCATGCATATGGGTATGATCACTTGATATCTAGGGAGATCTTGAGTTTCATCACATTTTACCAAGTCTTATAGGGATGGTTGGATTAGATATCCAATAGGTTTATGCCATGACCTATTTTCTTCCTCTCTAGATAAAAAATGCATATCTTCTTTTCCACTTGTAAGTTAGAGATTCCCCTTCATTCTTTTTCCCCATAGAACAACTACACTATTTCTTACTTTTACGATACACATCTTCTTAGTAAATTATCTAGAATTCCCAAATTCACATAGTTGACTGACACTAAGAAAGTTGTAACTAAGACCTTCAACAACTAATACATCAAAATGTCTCATTTCTTTGCCCCTAGATTTGTTTTTTCTCGAGCTAGTAATCTTCAGGACTTCATCATTTAAAAATTTGAAAACACCTTCCTTGTTATATTTTATGCCTGTAAAAAGATACTTATTACCTTTCTTTTGGGATGTGCATCCACTATCAAGGATCCATACGTCATAAAGATCTGATGCTTTAAGGGAAATCTCTGCAACCACTACCTGCTTAGTTATTTTCTTTTTGATCCATGTTTTTGACTTCATACCTGAAATGGATTGATAATTGTGATCTTCCTCAGAGTATGTTGGAAAAGATTCATCTTTAAAAGATGAAAATTAATTTTTCATTTTCATCTCATTTTATGGAACATTGATCTACTGCTTGTGACCATATTCAGTTTCCTTCGACACATTTTTCTGTATCATTATTGAGAAATATCTTTTCATGTGGTTGAATCCTCCACACCTAGAACAGTGACATAAAATATTGACCTGGAATGTTGAGCTATGTATGGATACCTCTGTTGATCTTGTTTCTTTATGTACCTCTTGAATATAGAATTTTTTTTGAGTGTCCCATTTTTTTTCAAAATAATAACATCTAATGTTGGGTGAATTCATGTGTTTCACAACTGCACTACTAGTTCTCCGTTGGGTTCTCTGAATCTCCTGGTCTTAATTCATACCAAAATAAACCTTTAATCTCAGATAAGGTGTTTATGGTCCGACTTCAACCATTTCTATTTTCTATTTTTGATCTAGCCCCACACCAGACTTAGCATTTAAATTTGATTATTTCTTATGTTCTACTGAACCTCTATGATCCACTTTTATCTTTTCTATTTTCAAATGATATTATTTTTTGATTTCGTAAAGAGGGTCAAGAGTTATTTCTGATCCTTAACACTTCATTTAGGGCTGATGACTTCCACTTTAAGTTCATTGATACATTTGATTTGATCTTTTTCAGTTCTAGTAAAAATATCTATTTCTCTTATCTATTATTCAACTTTGAGCATGTACTCAACTGACTTTTTTGAGCTCTCTAGAATTGAAGAATTAAATTTTTTAATTTCTTCATTCAAATCAGAATTCTCTTCTTACTGCTGGTACATATAAATTTCAGAATCATGAACAACTTTGTTGGATTTCTTTATTTTGGATCTCCAAATATTTATCTCCTCAAGAGTTGCTTCTAATTTAGCTTATAAATCAACTATTCCTTCAACTTATTCTTTAACATTTTCATTTTCTTACCTTTTTTGGGAACTACTAAAAACTACCACCATTGAATTTTCTCCATGATCTTTTCAGTTCTCCATATCCTCAAACTTATATTCTCTTGAACTTTCATTTTTTATGAAAAAAGATTCTTCTTTTAGAATAAATTTCTCTTGAACTTTTTCTTACCTTTAATATAGCCTAAATACTTCTTCATGAGAATTTAAAATTCATCTTCATCATATTATTAAAACTTCTTGGAGAACCTTTCAACCATATTTTCAACCTTTACACATCAAAATTATGTAAGTGGGAGTTTCCATTTGAACATTCATTTTCATATTTATAGATTTGAGTAAAGGAATGACATCACATCATCTATATATGCTTCTTCTTTTCCATCTTCAATGGTGACCTTCTTCATGGCCTTGAATTCTACAATCTTTAGACTTCTCTTTTTCCACAGAATCATTATCATAATTTCACTTCTTGTATGAAACTGGATTAATGTGTAAGATATCCAACATTAGCTCCTTTGGATATTTATCTTCTAATAAAGAAACTTTTAGATTGAACCAAGGTGGAAGTATTCTCAAGATGCGGTTAACAATATTTACATCTTCAATAATTTCTCTAAGACCATGCTTGTATTCCATAGTAATATTCACCTGATCAAATAATGAATCTATAGACTCATTAGGGTGAATTATCACATCCTCATACTTATTATATAGAACCTTAATCTTTTTCTTTTCTCTGACTTTTGAGTTTCCCTAATTAATATTTAGAAAATTTTCCCACATAGCATGTAATGTTTTACATGAAATCACTTTTGTATATATTTTATTAGATAGGGATCCCCCTAAAGCATTGATTCATTTTGCGTCAACATCCAATTCCCTTTGTTTATCTTCTGATAAAGCACCATTGTCAATACTGGATGAAATTCCATGCATTACTTTTATAAAGACATTCATTCCTAAATAATGTAATTAGTGCTAAATCTGATTCTTCCATAATTGAAAATTATTTCCACCAAATATTGGAATCCCTTTATGACTGAAAACCTCCATTGAAACCCTTGAGATAGAAATACTAACATTAACCTTTCACTATGATACCAATTGTTATCTCAACTAAGTTAAATACCCTGAGAGGGGGGTGAATCCGGGTGTGAAAGAATAAAACAATTTCCCCTACAGTTATTGTTTCGTTGTTAAACAAAAAACCCTTCTCTCCCTTTCTCATTGTAATTTATGGACATAAATTAAATCATGCACGAGACACAAAAATTTTACTTGGTTCACAATTAGTGGAATACGTCCAAGGAGAATACAACAACAATATGTTGATGTATCAAATCCACCATGACTCAATTCCAAAATACAAATTTTGGCTATATCACTTCTATGCCTAGGATCATTTCCTTTACAATGTTAAGATAAGACTCATTGTCCATCCTAGTTTACAATCGATCAAAATTTGAAATATCACTTCTCTCTCAACTGAAGTGTTCTCACTACTTATATAGAAGAATCTATTATTTTTTTAAATCACCTTTGAATTGTTTAGCACATATATGAGTGTCCCATGAAGTCCTATTTTGACCTGGTAGATGAAACCCATTAATCTACGTATTTTTATCTTGTAAAAATTACTTTTTATAGTCCCTTTACAAACTTTCTTTATCCCTCCGTGAACTATCTTTCATCCTATGTGAACTACCTTTAATCCTTTGTGAACTATATTGCACCACATGGAATGAGTGCTTCACATTCTCCTTTTTATTCATGAGCTACCAAGCCTCATAAACCCCCTTTTACGAATAGACCCTACGAACTATCCCTGTGAACTATCCTCGTGAACTGTCCCCGCGAACTACCGCCACAAAATGACTCATTCACAAAATTGATCCCCATGAACTACTTCATTCTTCACATAATCCTCCCTCATGAACTACTTCAGACTTCCCCAAAGTCTTCCAGTGATGATATTTTCTAAAGAAATTATCTCTCTATATTGATGTGATTAGGGTACTTTATATAGGAAAATAAATCCATCAAAAGCCGCTAATCAGAAATACCCAAAACTCGGATGTGGTACAACCTTCACCGTTAACTGCTATGTGGTCTGTATAACACCATAGTCCATTTCTGTGAGCGATGTCATCCACAAAAAAAAACCGATTTCATATCCTTAAATAACCACTTAAATTCAAAAAACAATGAGCCTCCCATGACCATGATTCATGGTCTGTGAAATATGATCAGAAAACTCCATGCTTTTCTATCCATGAACTGCAGTCTGTGAACTCCATGTTTTGTGGTCCACAAACTCCATGCTTTGCGGTCCACAACCTCCATGCTTTGCGGTCCATGAACTCCATGCTTCATAGTCCAAAATTTTGATTCACGGTCCATAAAATGCATTCCAGAAACTTCATTGTGAATAAACCTTCCATTTCCATAAAACAAACTCTAGATTTCTAGGCATAAAAATTTATCAAACACTGGGAAACTACGCCACCTTAAATGCATCTTCTTCAGCAATACCAGTCTTACTAATTCAGGACCATCTACCATTTTCTAGTAACACAATCACCCCATAAAACCCAAGATGTAATCTTGAGGGATTGTTTCCCAACACCATTCCATGAAAGTGACCTATATAATAAGTTATGTAAGGATAAAGACAAAAGAAAAAACTTTAATTACCTTTAAAATTTATAAAGCCTTGAGATATGGAAAAAATGACATATTCTCATTTATACATATCATTTTTAAATATAAATGAGTTATTTTTATCATAATAATTTATAATTAATTTTTGAGATGTAATAGTTACTTAAAATGCTTAAGAAACACCAACACAATGATTATTTAGTTAACAATAAAATAAAAATAAATGATAGTAAAAATATTAAAAGTGAAGAAAATTGAATGAATTATTGAGTTCCCTTATTTTTTTAGATAAATTGGTCATGTTAAATAGTTGTGAACTTAATATATTTTAATTAAATTATTTTATTCTTATTTTAAAATTTAAATTAAGTAAATAATATCAAATCTGATATTAATGTTATTTTATAATAAATGATATTTTATTAAAAGAATTAAAATTACTAAAAAACTTATCTGCTTCCATTTATTTTTAAATTTATATAAATATAAAATATTATCTATTTTTGGACCAATTTATATTTTTTAATGAACATATTTACCATAAATAGTAAAAACATTGTTAGCAAAGTTAAGGTTAAAGTAGTGTTTTTGCGTGTTACAAGCGCTTGTTTTAAAATTAATTTCCAACACACGTGGGATTTTTATTTTGTAAAATAGATTTCATATTTATAATTATTTGAGTATATATTTTATAATAAATCTCACTTTAATTTATTTTTAATGGTTAAATTACTTATTTAAGAAAACTAGTTTCCTTAGGAAAAACTAAAATGGTAAATGTGGGGAAACATAGAATTTGAATAAAAAAATTATAAAAATGAACTTATTTTAGTGCAGTGGAGGTTTTTATCAACCATAATTTAAATTTAATCTATTATGTTTCAGTTTTTGTGGCATATGATATAAGGGGTACCTCCCAATAGTGTTTAACTTTTTATATTTATAATACTTTCACACCCCCTCCACTATAAAAAGGCATTCACTCCCCCCACTTCATATCACCACACAAGACATTTAGACCATAAAAAATCTTCCCAAATAATATCTCAAAATCCCTCATTTAATTATATAATCCTTAATTTGGGAGGAAATCAATTCAAGTAAGTCCTTTTGTGAAAACCAAAAGGAGTTACCCTAGGTAACATGCTTTAATGATCACTCCTGATTTACTTCTTTCTAAAACCATTCAATACATCTTATTACATGATTATGTAATAATATAATTATTCTAAATACACTGATATGTTTTTATCTTAAGGGTTATACCAACACCTATACACACTTTCATCAAATGGGTAATAAAATTACCATTCCTGTGTACGGTGGACTACCGCCTCATGAAACAATGTCGTTCGTTTTTCATTTACCACCTCTCATAGTTGGGAATTATGATGGAAACACCATTTTTACATGATATATATGATATTTATGTTGTATTAATATTTTTTTAACTATTATATAACACATACCTTCCTGATTTCTATTTTGTGGAAATATGATAACATTATTTATAGACATGTGGACTATCACATCCACAAAGCGATGTGATACGTTCACGCATTACATGGAATGTATTAAGGTTGGTTTTAATTAAAAATATGTGGTATAAAAAAATTTATATGATATTAATTACATAATTAACTTTATGTAAATGTAATATATCATTTTATTTATTACCCTTTTCACACACTAAAAAAGTGATAACGTCGTTCGTGGACGTGTGGATTACCGCCTCCTCCACAAGATGTGACTCCTTTTACATTACAAGAATTATATATATATATATATATATATATATAAGTATATATGATTAAATAAAATGGTATTTATGATATAATTATCATTATAAAAATATATAATTTTACTTACCTTCTTTCCATAACGATCATTGAAAAATTGGAATGTAACTCATGTGTACGTAGAACCTACCATATCCATGAATGTATTGTTGGTTCATTTTTCATAACCATCATTCTAGATTGGTTTTAAAATTTTAATTTATATATAAATATGATAATTATTTCATTATTATTATTATTGAGGTGTTTATATAATCACACATTTGACCATAGTCAACCTACCAAATTCATTTCTGGCACTTGAACTGAATTTGGTCAAAAACAACCAATGTAAACTTAATTGTTTAAGTGGTTGTGTATAGAATTGTAATAAGTGAAATAAAATTAATAATAAAGATAAAAAAGGTTCTCAAACAAGTAAATAATTAACATAAGTTATTATTTATGAATATATATGCACACATGATAAGTCGAACTCAATGTAATGTATTTTCATCTCACTTTATACATCTGTGAGATAAATGTCATATTCACCACTTACTTATTTTTTGTGGTGCATATAAATAGAATTTTTATATATTTCATCATTAATAATTTTATATTCATTTTATTTATGGTTTTACTTTGAATAATCTCATCCAAGTGGTTTTTATTTCAAAATTAGTAACTGGTAAAAGTTATCTTACAATCTCACTTTCTTTTGTGATTGTTAACTTTCTATTAAAACAATTAATTTACCGTAATAATTTTTCATTGAATATTATATTTAATTGTGATATAAGTATTCTTTTATGATGAATTTTATTATTGCATAAATAGTTTAACATATTTACATATGGTTCTTACTTTGAAATATATTGGATTTAATGGGGGAAATATTGATAAATCTATATCCTTTACTCAATATGGATATTTTCTAAGGAACTTTATTTAAGAATTTAAATAGACTATTCGATATATGAGAAATGATTTGGATATGAAATACATGGGTTGGGGACCAGTTAATGAAATAACCTTGATGCATCATTAGTCTCATAATACAAATTTAGTTGGACAAACCCTTTGCATTTTAACTAGTATGTTTTAAATTGTATCGTGAAAGTTCTCAACAATATAGTTAAGTTTGTACAAACCAAATTGGTTTATAACTATTATGTTTTAAGCCATCTAGTGAAATGTATTAATGGTAATGGTTTCGTGACCATAGAAAACATGGACTCCAATAATTAAGCATTCCCTTCATTTTAATTATTATTATCTAGAGGATTTTCACTATGAAAAAATATATAGATGTAATTCATTCTCACTTTATTGATTTAATGGATCACATTTTTATTTATTTACCTTGAAATATTTTTCAGTCACTTTCTTCTCAGTTATTGATTACATGGAATGTGTTCTCAGCTACTTTACTTTCAATATTGATTATTCTCATCAATTCATTATTACTTCTGATGTATTTTACACTTACTAAGAATTTGAGATCACCCTTATTTTTGTATCCTTTCCCTAAGGTATAAAAATAAATTATTGGAATTAGTTTAAAGGATAGAGAGAATTTTATTTCTTTTATTTATTATGTTTTTTATTCCCAATGTAAAATGGGTTCCATGCATGTATCTTGTTTTCCAAAATTTCTATACATTTCTGTCCTTTAGTATTGGATTACTTATAATCATGCCAATGTGATAATGTAAAGCACCGACTCCTAGCTTCTGGGGTTGGGTCGATACAGTTGGTATCAAATGAAGTTTAGCACAAACCATGAAAAATATATTTATAAAAACCTATATTAGAGAACATAACCCTCAGGAGACTTTGAAGATAATCATAAAAGAATGTCCCAAAGAAAACCATGTTTATGATTGCGATATTTTCTATACATAAATTTTCTAATTTATGATTAAGTATTCCAATAGTTTTGGGATTATAAATTATGCTTCATAATGATATGATTTAATCTAGTGTATTCCATCATTTAAAAATATAACCCATTATAAGTAATGTGATCCTCACCAATGCACGTGATCTAATGAGTAAGAACATTCATTTATTTTATGATCTTAAGATAATATTTTTAAGGAAATATCCTCCCAAGATATCTAATCATTTTAGGTCATAATATAATGTGATAATGATACTGATAAATAATTATCAAAGAATTATAGGTTCGTAGGGAAGAACGAAAACAAGAGGACATTTGGGAAAAAGGTAGAAAAGGGAAAGAAGAGGGTGAAGAATTTTCCTGCATGTCATAATTTTGGAAAGAAACACCCATATGCTTTCTTGAAAGGACTGGAGTTTGTTATAAGTGTCAAGACAAGGGTCTCCTAGAAAAATATTGTGATGGTAGGAATAAAAAGGCTATTATTCAGTGTTATAACTGTAAAAAGATATGGCACTACACAAATAAATCACCCAAGCATCAAGGAAATATACCTCAGAAGAATCTAATGTATCATGGTCAAGATTATTTTATTTGTACATGTGAAGAGGAGTGATTAATGTGATTATGTTTGTATTCAAGAACTATGTCATTTTAGTATTTTACTAATAATGTAATGGTTATAATAATTGTGAAATATATAAGGATTGTACTATGGTACTATTTTATTGAGGATTTGAAATCATATATTAAATGGTACCAAGAAAATTGATTTAGTAACTAGTTAAATTTTTTATAAAACACATGGTTGAGGTAAATATATCCCTTAATATGTTGTTTCTGTTGAGGAAATAATGCTTGGATAAAGTGATGATTGATATGAATAAAGTGATGATTGATATGGATAAAGTAAATTGGATACTACTAAATGCCTTGGAACTAATTCTAAGGTTTTAGATTATAATACGTGGAAGGGTCATAAGTTTAACCATTTATAAAATGGTTTATGTTTTACATTGTAAAAGGTTTTATAGATTTATTTATTACTTCACCAAATTATGAAACATGTTCTACGAAATGAAGTAGAAATAGTTCAAGTCATACCTAAATGATCATATTGTGTTTATAAAATAGAAACATATATTTATTTATATTCTTAGAGAGTGAAATAATTCTTAAAATCTTGGGAAAAAGGTCTTGAAATTAAAATGTTGTCCTATTATCATCATTTTTATGATATCAATGAACTTTTTTATAAATTTGGTTTAAGGACTTGCAGTCATCAACTTTCAGTCAACTAGGTTCTCTATCACTATCCATCAGAAATTGATAGTTATATTTCTCTTCCATGTTCAAGTTTTCACTAATGTACTCTTATTTTAAATCCTATTTTTTGTGACCTTTTCATTTTTCTTTACCTCTTATTAAGAATATGTTTAACTAACCCTATTTACAATGTTGGTTTTTCAATATCAATACCTCAATTAGTGAGAACAAGTTTGAATTGTGAGAATGAAATTTATTTAAGGTGGGGAGAATGTAACACCCCAATACTTTAAAATATTTTCCTTTTAGAATAAATTTAATTTTTTTTCTAGCTTTCTTTATACGCAACACTAAGTTGGCTTATGTTACAGACAATACTAAGTTCCATTGATATCATATAAGTCAAAAAAACAAAGATTAGAAGTATATATAACATCCTGAGACTTTATGATGTATTTATTTTTATATTACATACTAAATAAAATGTTTCAACATTCATCCATTAGATTTTACAGACATATTATAAGAATAAATCCAGTTTTACACAAAGAAACTGCATTTTTCTAAAGATAATTTTGTATCCTTTTAATGGTGCACCTGTTTTAAAACTGAATTTTGATACTTTTATAAATTATAAATGAAAAAATAATCTTTTTTTGATATTTTAATTTCAAAATTATCTTAGGATTATTTTTTAATATTTTTCTGAGAAGTTTTATTTTATGATTATTAGTGAAAAATACTGCATTTTAGTTGAAAAATGCCGTTTTGTTTATATAATTATTAATGTTAAATTATATTTTAAAATTTTTTTAAAGTCAAAATATATCAATTATACATCTATTAATCCAATTTAGGTCATTGGAATCATTTTTATATTGAATATATATTTGAAAAATTAATGAACTTTTGAACATTTTCAGTTTAAAAACCTTTATTCTCGCCACGTCCATGAGATTAACTTTAAATTTAATTTTTTCACTTCTATGAATTTAATTTGTAAAAATAATTATAAATAGTTGGAATTAGTATAATATTTATAGTATAATAAGATCAACATAGTTTTCGTTGAAAAATATCAGTGAATGTAATTAAAATTAGTTACAGTGATTAAGGTAAAAATTAGTTTATATAGTGGTTAAACATTAATCTTAAGGAGAAAATGACTTAGAAACTTGTCCAAAATCCACTATCTGCCAATATTTTTACAATATACTCTATTAGTTATAATTTTATGAGTTATTTGGATACTATTCCATGAAATCGACCTATATAATAAGTTAAGGAGAAAGACAAAAAAGAACATTTATTACCTTTAACATTTATAAAGCCCTAAGATATGAAAAAAAATCATATTTTTAGTTATACATATACTTTTAAAAGATAAATGAGTTTATTTATAATAATAATTTATCAATAATTTTAGAGACTAATTAGTTACTTAAAATTATTAATAAATTCTAATACAATGATTATTTAGTTAATAATAAAATAAAATAAATGATACTAAAATATTAAAAGTAAAGAAAATTGGATGAATTATTATGTTACCTTATTTTTTGTAAATGAATAGGTCATGTTACATAGTTTTGAACTTAATATATTTTAATTCCATAATTTTCTTTATATTTTAAAATTTAAATTAAGTAAATAATGTCAAAATTGACATTAATATTATTTTATGATAAATGATATTTTATTAAAAGAATTGAAATTAATAAAGTTACTATATTATGTAAATTGATTTTCAAATGTTAATAAATATAAAATATGGTCTGTTAATGGACCAATATATCTTTTATAAAGAACATATTTTCCCCTAAATGGTAGTTCAGGTTAAAGTAGTGTTTTTTGCGCGTTATGTGCACTTGTTTTAAAATTAATTTCCAACACATATGAGAGTTTTATTTCATAAATTATATATAATATTTATAATTAAGTAGATATATATCATCTAATAAATCTCACTTTAATTAATTCTTAATGGTTAAATTACTAAGGATCGAAAACTAGTTACCTTAATAAAAACCAAAATGGTAAATGTGGGGAAACCTAGAAGTTAATGAAAATAATTATAAAAATGAACTAATTTTTGTGTAGTGGAGGTTTTCATCTAACATAAGTTTAATTTAATACATTAAATGTCAATTTTTTTAGAACATTATCTAAGAGAGACCTCCCAATAGCGTTGACCTTTATATATTTACAAGAATGTAAGTCCCCATACACTATAAAAAGAATTCACTCCCCCCACTTAATCACAACACACAAGTAATTTGTATCCTCAAAAATTTGAACAAATAAGCTCCCAAAATAGCTCCCCTAAACCTATAAGACTCACTTTTTTCTTAAAGAAATCCAAGGGTTTCATTTGGTAAAAACCAAAAGTAGTTACCCAAAAAAGAGATAACATTCTTCAACAATGACTTTTGATATATTTATTTCTAAAACCATTAAATTATTATAATTACATGATTATTTAATAACATAAGAATACTAAATATACTGATATGTTTTTATGTTAAGGTTTATACCTACACCAACACACGCTTCCATCAAACGGGTAACGAAATTACCGTTAGTGTGTACGGTGGCCTACCGCCTCATGAACTGATGTCATTTGGTTTTCCTTTACCTCCAATCATGGTTGGGAATTATTGTGTAAAAAATATTTTTATATTATATATATTATATTTATGCTGTATTAATATTTTTGGAATTGTTATATAACACATTCCTTCATGCTTTCCATTTTTTGGAAGTACGATAACATAATTTGTGGATGTGTGTACTATCGCCTCCTCAAAGAAAAGTGGTACATTCACACATTACATGGAATATATTAAGGATGGGTTTAATTAATAATATGTGAAATACACGGAAAATATATGATATTCATGAAATAATCACTTTTATAGAAATATAATATATCATTTTCTTTATTACCCTTTTCACACACTGAAAAAGTGATAACCTCGTTCGTGGACATATAGACTACCACCTCCTCAACATGATGTCATTACTTTTAAAGTGCAAGAATTATATATATATAAGTATATATTATTAAATAAAATGGTATTTATGATATAATTATCATTCTGGAAATATAAAATTTTACTCTCCTTCTTTCTATAAGGATCATTGAAAAATTGGAATGTTACTCATTCATACGTACGACCTACCATCTCAATGATAGTAACATTGGTTCATTTTCATAACCATAATTATTTATTGGTTTTAAAAGTATAATTTATGTATAAATATAATAATTATTTCATGTTTATTATTCTGTATATGTTTATATAATTACCCCTTTGACCATAGTTGACCTACCAAAGTTGTTTTTGACACTTGAACTGGATTTGGTCAAAACACCGGACATAAAATTAATTGTTTAAGTGGATGCATAAAACATTGTAATAAGTGAAGAAAAATAATAATAAATATAAAATAGATTCTAAAAAAATTAAGTAATTATTATAAGTTCATTATTCATGAAGATAGAGACACACGTGACAAGTTAGACTCAAGGTTAGGGATTTTCATCTCACTTTTTATATCTATGAGATAAATGTCATATTCCCCACTTAATTATTTTGTGTGGTATGTATACAAAAAATTTCATATATTTTATCATGAATCATTTCATATTCATGTTATTTATGGTTTTACTTTGAATAATCTCATCCAAGGGGTTTTAACTTGAAAATTACCAAATAGAAAAGTTATCTTGCAATCTCACTTTCTTTTTTAATTGTTAACATTATCTTAAAACAATCACTTTATCATAATAAATTTTCATTGAAAATTATATTTATTTATGGTATCCATTTTATTTTATGATGGATATTATTATTTACTAAAATATATAAAATATTTACATATCGTTCTTACTTTGAAATTTATATGATTTAATGGTGAAATATTGATAAACCTATATCCTTTAATCAATATGGATATTTGATTAGGCACTTTGTTTATGAATTTAAATTGACTATTAGATATATGAGTAATTCTTTAGACAAAAAAGACACGGGTTTGGGACTAGTTAATGCATTCCCCTTGATGCATCAGTAGTCACGTGGCGTGAATTTTTTTGAAAAAACTCTTCACGTTTGCAACTAGTGTGTTTTAAAAATTCTTTTAAAAGGTATTAAAAATAGATTTAAGGTTGGAAAAAACAAATTAGTTTTAACCAGTATGTTTTAAAAAATATTGTTAAAGGTCTTGATGGTAATGGTTCTGTGAACCTGGGAAACATGGCATCCAATAATTATGCACTACCTTCATTTCATTTATTATTATCGAGAGGATTTTCACAATGAAAAAATATATAGATGCACTTAATTCTTAGTTAATTAATTAAATAACATTTGTTTTTAGTTATTTACCTTTCTATATTGTTCACTCAATTCCTTATCAGTTATTGATTACATGGAATGTGTTCTTAGTTATTTAAATTTCCATATTGATTATTCTCATTGATTCATTATTGCATCCACTCTATTTTACCCTTATTAATAATTTGAGATCACTATTATTTTTTTCTTTCTCTAGGGTATAAAGATAAATTCTTAGAATAAGTTTCTAGGATACAAAGCATTTTATTTTGTTATGTATTATGTTTTTTTATTCCCAATGTAAAAGGGGTTCCATGTATATTTTTAGTTTTTCAAAACTGATAAACTTTTCAGTCCTTCGGGATTTGATTCCTTGTAATCATGTCAATGTAATAAAGTAAGACACTAGCTCCAGACATCTAGGGTTAGGTCACTACACAAAACAAATATAAAAAAATTACAATTTTTTCTAAATGTTTTTGCAGTTTCTAAAATAATCATATAGAAAATTTTATGGTTATTATATTTATAAATTCATGAGAGATATCATAAAACATAAAAAAAATAGAATCCACAAAGATTTATTTTTAAAGATAATTACTATTTCATTTAAAATATTTATTAATCCTTTGTGTATTTATGTTTTTCCATTACTACTATGACTATAAAAAATCCTCATATTAATAATATGAAATAGATTTTTTTAAAAACTAATGGGAAACATTAATGATGTCAAAATGTACACATATATCATGATGATGTAACTTACTACATCTTATTTAGTTTATTTTCTCATCATTTTATCATCTATTTTAAGTTAATTTCCTTAATATTTCTAGTTGATACTTATTTTGTTAATTTTCATAGAGATCTTACAGAAATGACATCATCAATAAGGATGATTCACTCCTATACTATGATTATGCACTCAATTAGATACATGGTGTACACAGTATGACTCAAATTGTATGGTGTTAGATTAAAATTGAAATTTTATTAATGTATTGTTTCATATTTATGTATAATTTATTTATTTATAATCTTACTAAAATAATAAGTTTTTTCTCATACAGGTGGGGTATTTTTATAGGGTTGGGGTGGTTAATTCAAAGTTCCTCATGCTTGTACGAGATTAAAACATGAAACTACAATTGAGATAATGAAAACAAGGAAATGGGTAATGAATGTATACAACCATCCTGAAAAGGTAAATTCCTAATTATTTAATTATTTTTTTCATCACTTTATCTACTATTTTTATGTTAATTTCCACATAATTTTTATCTAATACTTATTTTATTTTTTCACAAATATTTTAGGAAGCCATATTTTTCTTTCAACTATATAAAACAAGCCAAAAAAGATAGAACATTTTCCTTTTTAATGGAAGAGAAAACCCTATGCTTTCAGGTAGCATGGGGTTTACTCTTCCATCATAAAGGAAAATATTCTCTCTTTTTTTTGGATTTTTTCAAATAATTGAATGGAAAAAATATATCACATACTTAATCATCCATACTTGAATATGATACACAGTGTGCTCAATATGACTAAGAATATATGTTTTTCATTTATAATTTACATTTTAGTTCAAAAAACACATGACATAGTCAAAAATGATAAAATACATTAATATTGTTCTGATACTTTTTGACATCGATCCATAAGTCTTTTGTGATGTGTAGGAATCATCCCTACCTTAATATAAGGTATGGTGTGGCCGGTATGACTCCAATTGTGTCTTTTAATATAAAATTGACATTATTTTTTTTGTAAAAAGAACATGTGACATAATCAAAACCAAGAAAATGCATTCAGATTGTTTCGATAATTTAGGGAAACAATCCATATGTCATTTTTGATATGTTGGAATTATCCACACATTAACTTTATTCATGGTGTGACCAATATGACTCCAAGTGTGTCTTTTTATTTAAAATTGCCATTAATTTTAGAAAAAAGAACAAGTGACATACTTAAAACAAATAAAACACACCATATTTGTTTTGAAACTTTAGGAAAATGATCTATAAGTCATTTGTGATATATAGGAATCAACTGCAACTCAATCTGATACACGGTGTGGCCAGTATGTCTCTAAATTTGTATTTTAATTTAAAATTGACATTAATTTTAGTAAAAAGAACAAGTGACATACTCAAAACACATAAAAAAATTCATTTTATTTTGATACTTTAGGAAAATGATTCATAACTCATTTTTGATATGTAGGAATCAAGAACCCCTTAATCCGATGCACGGTGTGACCGATATCACTTCAAGTGTGTCTTTTTTTTTGAAAATTGACTTTAATTTTAGTAAAAAAAAAATGACATAATGAAAACTGAGAAAACACATTCAGATTGTTTTGATACTTTATAAAAATGATCCATAATTAATTTTTGACATATAGAAAAGAACTTTACCTCAATCCGACACACAATGTGAACAGTATGAATCTAAGTGGTCCTTTTTATTTAAAATTGATATTAATTTTAGTAAAAAGAATAAGTGACATACTATAAACTGAGAAAATGCATTCGAATTATTTTGATACTTTAGGAAAATGATCTATAATCCATTTTTTACATGTAGGAATCAACCGCACCTCAATCCGAAATACGATATGACCGTTATGATTCCAAATGTGTGTTTTTAGTTAAAATTGACATTAATTTTAGTGAAAATAACAAGTGACATAATGAAAACCAAAAAAAAAACACATTTGGATTGTTATGATGCTTTAGGAAAACAATCTATAAGTCATTTTTTATGTGTAAGAATTAATTTCACCTTAATATGATGTACAGTGTGATCAGTATTACTCAAACTATCTGTTATCAAGTTAAAATTTATATTTTAGTTAAAAATATGTGTTACTCACTAAAAACCAAGAAAACATGCTCTAATTGTCTTGACAATTTAGAAAAATTATTCATAAGTCATTTTAGATGTGTAGGAAGTAGTCTCAAATCAAACTGACACACGATGTGACTAGTATGAATCAAAGTATGTGTTTCCAGTTTGAAATGATATTTTAGTAAAAAAATGACATTATCCAAAATTAGAAAACACATTCATATTATTTTGATACTTTGGGAAAATGATCCATAATTCATTTTTGACATGTAATAATCATTAAAACCTCAATATGATTCATGGTGTGACCTATTTGACTCAAAGTGTGTCTTTAAATTTACAATTGACATTAATTTTAGTAAAAAGAGAAAGTGACATAATAAAAACTGATAAAATACATTGAGATTGTTTTAATACTTTAATAAAACTATTCATGAATCATTTTTTACATGTAGGAATCAACCTAATATTAATCTGATGCATAGTGTGGCCAATATGACTCAAAGTGTTTCTTTTTATTTAAAATTGAAATTAATTTTATTAAAAAGAACAATTGACATAATGAAAACTGATAAAATGTATTCAAATTGTTTTGATACTTTGGGAGAATTATCTATAATTAATTTTTAACGTGTAAAAATAAAAAAAAACCTCAATATGGTACATTGTATGACTGATATGACTCCATGTGTGTCTTTTTTATTTAAAATTGAAATTAAATTCTATAAAAAGAAAAAGTGGCATACTAAAAACTAAGTAAACACATTAGAATTGTTTTAATACTTTTGGAAAATGATTCATAAGTCATTTGTGACGTGTAGGAATTAACTGCACTTCAATCTGACACATGGTGTGACTGGTATGACTCAAATTGTCTGATATTAGTTTAAAATTAACATTTCTGTTGAAAATGATTTTCACCCATTGAAAACAAGAAGAAAACACTTTTATTGTCTTGATAATTTAGTGTAATGATTCATAAGTCATTTGTGATGTGTAAGAAGCGGTTTCACATCAAATAAACGCACGATGTGACCGGTATGACTCAAAATACATGTTTCCAATTTAAAATGACATTTTAGTAAAAACACAAGTGACATACTCAAAACTGAGAAAACTTATTCAAATTGTTTTGATACTTTAGGACAATGATATATACATAATTTTTGATGTGTAAGAATTAGTTTAACCTCAATCCAACATAGGGTGTGACCGGTATAACTCCATGTTTGTATTTTTTATTTAAAATTGATATTAATGTTAGTAAAAAGAACAAGTGACATACCTAAAACTGAGAAAACAATTTCTGATTGTTTTGATACTTTAGAACAATGACCCATAAGTCATTTGTAACATATAGGAACCAACTGCACCTCAATATGATGCACAATGGGACCGGTATAACTCCAAGTGTGTCTCTTTTTTTAAAATTGGCATGTTATTAATGTATTCTTTCTTATTTATGTTTAATTTATTTCTTTATAGTATTACTAACATAAGATTTTTTTTTCTTATATAGATGGATTATTTTTCTAGGGTTGGGGTGATTTTTTCGACAACTCATACCATGACAGGGCTTTTTTGAGAGGGGATTGTGGGTGCCAAATACGATGAAACATTAATTTTTTAAATGTTTTTGGACAATAATTTTAAATTTAATTATAAAAATATTTTTTGAAATGTATATAATAGTGTTTTTTTATTTGTGATTTAATTTTTATATCAAATTAAATTATATATTTTAATTCATGTGTATTTTCATATAGGTTACAAGTGTATTTGGTGTAGTGTGCTGTTATTAAAATAGCACACTGTAGCAGGTTGTGTCTTTATTAGTGCTAATAGAGGGGAATCCCCAACGACATTGAGGACAAAAATTCTTTTTTAGCGGTGTTAAAGATATTTTTGTGCATTGTTAAAGGACCGGTCTGGTGTAACACCGAATCACTTGATGAAATATAATGACTAATTTATCATAAAGTTGAAGTATATATCTGTGTCAGGTTCACTCATTCAGGATTCCTTATTAGGTATCACATATGGATGTTTGAAGTGTAATCACAAAAAATATCAATTTCATAAATTGATTTAATTATTTATTCTACATTTTCTCACATGTGACTTATGATTGTCTCGTGCTTGTGGTTAAATATTGAAAAAATAAATTCTTTGATGTTTATCTCACTCTTGATTACTTATTAGGTATCCTAATAATGATAATCAAATCACATGAAAAAATATCAAATGAAAATTGTTCACACATATAATTTAATCAAATAACAATAAAATTAAATAAATTCAATCGTCAATCAAACGTGAAAAATAAATAAATTGGCCTGTGAAAAACTTTGAATTATCAAAACCCTCACATTGAATTCAGAGATTTTTTTAATAAGTTTTTAATTTTTTTTAAAACCTACTAGGTTAAAAATATTTCTAAAAATACAATTTTTTTATTTTTTTATTTTTGTTTTGTTTTGTTTATATATATATATATAAACAAAACAAAAAAAAATAAAAATAAAAATAAACATTTTAGCAGAATTTATCTGCTATTGAAAATCTAACAGTACTACCATTATAAGAGTATGAATTCTGATAGAATCTCCCACCCAGAGCACCCTTCTATAAGAGGGTTTACCCTTGAAATCATTCTACATTTCCGATGTGGGATTCTGGTTCTCCCTTTCCTCTCCAGAATATTCTGAATTTTCGATGTGAGATTCTATTTCATGTACGTAGCTTTGAAATACTATAAAATATAAACTATAAGACTAATATAAATGAAATTTAAAACATGGATTAAAACTATAATAAATAGTTGAAAAAAAAATTTTCCAGAAAAATGTTGATTGAAAATAATTTATAAGGTTTCAAAGACACCTACTTGAAACTTAAAAATATTTCAAGTATGTGACTTTGAAAGCCTATAAAATATAAACTATAATACCAACATAAATAAAACTTAAAACATGGATTAAACATATAAAAATAGTTTCAATAAAAACAATTTCTTAAAAAATCTTGATGGAAAATAATTTATAAGTTTTCAAAGACACCTACTTGAAACTTAAAAATGTTTCAAGTACATGACTTTGAAATTCTATAAAATATAAACTATAACACCAACATAAATGAAACTTAAAACATGGATTAAACATATAAGAAATATTTGAAAAAACGAATTTCGTAAGAAATTTTGATGAAAAATAATTTATAAGCTTTCAAAGGCACCTACATGAAACATAAAAATATTTCAAGTATGTGACTTTGAAAACCTATAAAATATAAACTAGAATACCAACATAAATGAAACATAAAACATTTATAAAACAAATATTAAATAAATTAATATTATTAAAAACTAATTATATAATAATTAATTAGTTAATTATTAATTATTAATAATCAATTATATAATAATTAACTAACTAATTATTATATAACGATTTTTAATAATTACAATTTAATAATTATAATGAAAATTTATAATTTATAATTATATTACTAATTAACAAATTAACTATTATATAATTAATACTTATATTACTAATTAACTAATTTATTATTATATAATACTTTTTAATAAATACTAATTAAAAATTATAATGAATAATTATAATTTATAATTATATTAATAATTAACTAATTAAAAAAAGGGCCTCATCTCTATCTTTCTCAAAAAATTAAATAATTAACTATTATATAATTAATAATTATTTCACCAATTAAGTAATTAATTATTATATAATTAATGATTAATAATTACTAATTAACTAATAACTAGTTAACTAATTAATAATTATATTACTGATTAACTAATTAATTATTATATAATTAAAAATTATATTACTAAGTAAATAATTAATTATTAAATAATTAATAATTATATTACTAATTAACTAATTATATTACTAATTAGCTAATTAATTATTACATAATTAATTATTTGTAATTACTAATTAATTAACTAATTATTATAAAACTAATAGTTATATAAAGAATAATTATATTCATAAGTAACTAATTAATAATTAATAATTAATAATTTATAATTAATAATTAGTAATTATAATGAATAATTATAAAGAATAATTATAAAGAATAATTATATTACTAATTGACTTATTAAATATTATATAACAATTTTTAATAATTACTAATTAATAATTATAATTAATAATTATATTACTAGTTAACTATTATATAATTAATAATTATATTATGAATTAACGAATTAATTATTATATAATAATTTTTAATAAATACTAATTAAAAATTATAATGAATAATTATAATTTATAAATATATTACTAATTAACTAATTATAAAAGGGCCTCGACTATATCTTTCTCAAAAAATTGACTATTTAACTATTATATAATTTATAATTATATTACTAATTAACTAATTAATTATTATATAATTAATGATTAATAATTAATAATTAACTAATTACTAATTATATAATTAATAATTATATTACTAATTAACTAATTAATTATTATATAATTAATGATTAATAATTACTAATTAACTAATTACTAATTATATAATTAATAATTATATTACTAATTAACTATTTAATCATTATATAATTAATAATTATATTGCTTTGGTAAGAATGTCAATGCTACTGCCTCCTTTTGTGATATCCTTGTAGCAGGAATCCAAGATACTGTTGCAGATCAATGTGATGAATCTGACTTAGAACATGATGCACAAATGAAAGACAACTCTCAGTTTTGGGAGGAGCAACAATCTTCGAAAAACATAAAAGGGAAGCAGGTTAACTCTGATCTTCAGGTGAACAAGGCTGGAGTTGCAATTGTGGCTGAAACAACAACTCCATTGGTGACTTATCATGCAGCACCTCTTGAAGGTCAAGGTGTGATTAGTCCCAGTGGCATGCCTGAGTCTGGTAAAAATGGTCTTAGCCTGCTTGATATTCTTCATAAATCCAGCAGCAAAGAGGTCTTTAGTGATGAACTTGGGAGCACTCATGCCTCTGAAATGATTATTGCTGAGATACTTGCTGAGCTGAGCTCTGATCTGGTTAGAGAGTTAAATCCTCCTATTAAGGGATCCTTACCACCTGAGGGCAACACTGAGTCCCCGGTGGATGATGTGGCTTGGCAGCAACCTAAGCAATGGAGGAGTGGCTGACATCCGCGAGGAAGGGGTGGTGGTCGGCACCCCCAATGATGACCCTCTCCTTTTTTCTAATTGTTTTTTATTGTTGTAGCAATGTTCGCTCACTGACCTTTTTTCACTGTCTCCATCTTGTATGCTATCTTTTATTTTCTTTAATAAATTTTGGGATCATGGGTTCACCCATAATGTACCTTTCTCATATAATTAATGATTAATAATTACTAATTAACTAATTACAAATTATATAATTAATAATTATATTAATAATTAACTAATTAATTATTAACTAATTAATAATTATATTACTAAGTAACTAATTAATTATTAAATAATTAATAATTATATTACTAATTATCTAATTATATTACTTATTAACTAAGTAGTTATTATATAATGAATTATTAAGAATTACTAATTAACTAACTAATTATTATACAATTAATAGTTATATAATTAATAATTATATTACTAATTAAATAATTAATAATTAATAATTAATAGTTAATAATTAATAATTACTAATTATAATGAATAATTAAAATTTAATAATTATAATGAAAAATTATAATTTATAATTATATTACTAATTAACTAATTAACTATTATATAATTAATAATTATATTACCAATTAAATAATTAATTATTATATAATAATTTCTAAAAATTACTAACTATTAATTATAAAGAATATATATAATTTATAATTATATTATTAATTACTTAATTAACTATTATATACTTAATAATTAAATTACTAATTAATTAGTTAATTATTATATAATTAATTATTAATAATTACTAATTACTTAGTTAATTATTATATAATTAATTATTAATAATATTAATTACTTAATTAAATAATTTATTATATGTTTAATCGATGTTTTAACTTTAAATTATATTGGTCTTATATTTTATATTTTAGTCTTTCAAAGCCACATACTTAAATCATTTTTAAGTTTCAAGTATGTGGTTTTGAAAGCTTATAAATTAATTTTCATAAACATTTTTTACGAAATTATTTTTATTTTTAACTATTTTTTATATGTTTAATCCATGTTTTAAGTTTCATTTATATCGGTATAATAGTTTATATTTTATAGGCATTTAAAGTCACATGCTTGAAACATTTTTAAGTTTCATGTTGGTGTCTTTGAAAACTTATAAATTATTTTCCATCAACATTTTTTATGATTTTTTTATTTTCAACTATTTGTTATATTTTTAATCCATGTATTAAGTTTCATTTATGTTGGTCTTGTAGTTTATATTTTATAGGATTTCAAAGTCACGGGCTTGAAACATTTTTAAGTTTCAAGTATGTGGTTTTCAAAGCTTATAAATTATTTTTTATCATCATTTTTTATGAAATTATTTTTTTTAACTATTTATTATATGTTTAATCCATGTTTTACGTTTCATTTATATTGGTCTTATAGTTTATATTTTATAGTCTTTTAAAGTCACGTACTTGAAACAGAATCCCAAATCATAAATGAAAAATGTTCTGCACAAGAAAGGGAGAACCATAATCTCACATTGAAAATGCAGAATGATTTCCAGGGTAAGCCTTCTTATAAAAGGGAGCCCTGGGTGAGAGCTTCTATCAGAATCCAGACTATTGTAATGACAGTACTACTGGATTTTAAATAGTAGATAAATTATGCTTAAAAATTTTGTTTATTTATTTATATATATAAATAAGCAAAAAGAAACAAAATAAAAATAAAAAATTTTAAAATATAAAAAACAATTTTTTTTATGTTTTAGAAGAAAGAAGGAAAAGGGGTTAGCGCCTTTCACCCAAATCCTAAAGGAGGCAGTTGTGCTGCCGCCTTTAGAGTGTATTTTTAATTTTTTTAACCTAGGTGTTTTTTAAAAAATGATTTTTTTTATAAAAAATGTATTTAAAAAAACTTTTCAATCCACCACATAACCCATCTTGCAAAAGAAAGTATCACTAATGCATAACCCATCATGTGAAAGGATGGAATAACACACACTATCATGCAAAGATCTTCTCGTGTATAAAATTTGTTAGGCAAACATTAAAGTGAGAACATATCACCATCCTACCTCTGCCTAGAAGAAGAAAAAATTACGGTATACCCAATTACGTGAAGAATTGTGGAAAATTACTAATAATCTTGATATGATCAAGTACTAAAGAATTTATTTGATGTGTCATGAAAGCCGAACATGAATAAAATCCAAGAATTATGGACAACAACATTTATGTGACAACTTGCAACAATAGTCGTGCACACTTTTTCATATAAACTTGACATTCAAACACACTTGGTTATGCTATGGAATCATACAACCATGAATATGCGACATATTAAAGGTGAGCAAAGAAACTGTCATTGAAAATGTCTACACACCGTTGAGAGATCCATTAATTAACATGAGGTGCATCAAAGTCAAGTAGAGAAACAATCCCAAACAATGTTTGCATACCGTTGTGAGATCCAACACTGATCATGTGACGCGCAACTGGAATACAGGACAACTGACAAAAACAAGGTGAGAATGCCATCGCAATATCCCTTATTGATCATGTGGTGCACTCATGAACACTCAATTGGTGAAGGCCACAAAACTCCTTGGAAAGTAAGAGAAAATTTTAACAAAGATGATATCCTCTCACAATCGTAAAGATCATGTGACACATCACCAATTGGAAAGATGATTGTCCTTGAAAACATCTAAGAAAACTCACGATACCCCCAAGCCTTTGTAGAATAAAAACAAAGGAAATAAATGGGAGGAGACAGGATCCTCTCATGGTTGTTGAATGTCATGCGACCTTTCCCTAGAGACACACAAGACACCACAAAACCCTAACGACATGCCCACCTCATCTTGCAAAAGACCTTTAATTTTTCAGCCTTGTCACGTGAAAGGCCTTGGGTATGTCCAGGAAACCATGTGCTCCATATTTAGCTATCTAAGGGTGAATAGATGGGTTTGTCCATGAAATTCTCACATATCTCCGTAGGAGAGTTTTTTTAAAATAATTGTTTTTAAAAAATATTTTATAAAAACAGACTAGGTTAAATTTTTTTAAAAAAATATGCCACAAAGGCGGCATCCGTGATGCCACCTTTGGGTCTTGGGTGAAAGGCGGCATCACTGATGCCACCTTTCCCCTAGAACAAAAAAAATATTTTTTTTAAAAAATATTTTTAGTTTTTGTTTTGTTTTGTTTACATATATAAACAAAACAAAATAAAAAATAAAAATAAAATTTTCAGCAAAATTCATCTGCTATTTAAATTCCAGCAGTACTGCCTTTACAGCAGTCAGTATTATGAGAGAAGCTCTCACCGAGGGCTCCCTTTTATAAGATAGCTTACCCTGGAAATCATTCTGCATTTCTGATGAGGGATTCTGGTTCTCCCTTTCCTGCGCAGAACATTCTGCATTTCCGATGTGCGATTCTGTTTCATGTACGTGACTTTGAAAGATTATAAAATATAAACTATAAAATCAATATAAATGAAACTTAAAACATGCATTAAGCATATAAAAAATAGTTGAAAACAAAAAGAATTTCGTAAAAAAATGATGATAAAAAATTATTTATAAGCTTTCAATACCACCTACTTGAAATTTAAAAATGTTTCAAGTACGTGACTTTGAAAGCCTATAAAATATAAAATACAAGACCAATATAAATGAAACTTAATACATGGATTAAAAATATAACAAATAGTTGAAAATAAATATAATTTCATAAAAAATGTTGATGGAAAATAATTTATAAGTTTTCAAAGACACCAACATCAAACTTAAAAATGTTTCAAGCACGTGACATTGAAAGCCTATAAAATATAAACTATTAGACTAATATAAATGAAACTTAAAACATGGATTGCACATATAACAAATAGTTGAAAATAAAAATAATTTCATAAAAAATGTTCAGGAAAGATAATTTATAGGCTTTCAAAACCACCTACTTGAAACATAAAAATGTTTCAAGTATGTGCCTTTGAAAGCCTATAAAATACAAACTATAAGTCCAATATAATTTAAAGTTAAAACATAAATTAAACATATAATAAATTATTTATTTATTAAATTAATATTATTAATAATTAATAATATAATAATTAATTAGTTAATTAGAAATTATTAATAATTAATTATATAATAATTAACCAATTAATTAGTAATATAATTATTCAGTATATAATAGTTTATTAGTAAATTTGTAATATAATTAAAAATTATATTTATTCATTATAATTAATAATTAGTAATTATTGAAAATTATTATAAAATAATTAATTATTTAATTGGTAATATAATTATTAATTATATAATAGTTAATTAGTTAATTAGTAATATAATTATAAATTATAATTATTCATTATAATTATTCATTATAATTAGTAATTAAAATTATTCATTAAAATTACTAATTATAATTATTAATTATTAATTATTAATTATTAATTATTAATTAATAATATAATTATTAATTATATAAATATTAATTGTATAATAATTAGTTAGTTAATTAATAATTATTAATAATTAATTATATAATAATTAATTAGTTAAATAGTAATATAATTATTAATTATTTAATAATTAATTAGTTACTTAGTAATATAATTATTAATTATATAATAATTAATTAGTTAATTAGTAATATAATTATTAATTATATAATTTATAATTAGTTAATTAGTAATTATTAATCATTAATTATATAGTAACTAATTTGTTAATTAGTAATATAATTATTAATTATATAATAGTTAATTAGTCAATTTTTTGAGAAGATATAGCCAATTCCCTTTTTATAATTAGCTAATTAGTAATAAAATTATAAATTATAATTATTCATTATAATTATTAATACGTATTTATTAAAAATTATTATATAATAATTAATTAGTTAATTGGTAATTTAATTATTAATTATATAATAGTTAATTAGTTAATTAGTAATATAATTATTCATTATAATTATTAATTAGAAATTATTAAAAATTATCATATAATAATTAATTAGTTAATTAGTATTATCATTATTCTTTATAATTATTTATTATAATTATTCATTATAATTATTCATTATAATTATTCATTATAATTATCAATTATTAATTATTAATTACTAATATAATTATTAATTATATAAACATTAATTGTATAATAATTAGTTAGTTAATTAGTAATTATTAATGATTAATTATATAATAATTAATTAGTTAATTAGTAATATAATTAGTTAATTAATAATATAATTAGTTAATTAGTAATATAATTATTAATTATTTTATAATTAATTAGTTAATCAATAATATAATTGTTAATTATATAATAATGAATTAGTTAATTAGTAATATAATTATTAATTATATAATTTTTAATTAGTTAATTATTAATTATTAATCATTAATTATATAATAACTAATTAGTTAATTAGTAATATAATTATTAAATATATAATAGTTAATTAGTTAATTTTTTGAGAAAGATAGAGCTGATGCCCTTTTTATAATTAGTTAATTAGTAATATAATTATAAATTATAATTATTCATTATAATTATTAATTAGTAATTATAAAAAATTATTATATAATTATTAATTAGTTAATTAGCAATACAATTATTCATTTTGATTATTCATTATAATTATTCATTATAATTATTCATTATTAGTATTCATTATAAGTATTCATTATAACTATTAATTATTAATTATTCATTATATTTATTAATTATAAATGAGTAATTTATAATTATTAATTTAATAAGTAAATAATTTATTATATTTTTAATCCATGTTTTAACTTTAAATTATATCGGTCTAATAGTTTGTATTTTATAGGCTTTCAAAGGCACATACTTGAAACATTTTTATGTTTCAAGTACATGGTTTTGAAAGCGTATAAATTATTTTTCATGAACATTTTTTACGAAATTCTTTTTATTTTCAACTATTTGTTATATTTTTAATCCATGTTTTAAGTTTCATTTATATCGGTCTAATAGTTTATATTTTATTGTATTTCAAAGTCACGTGTTTGAAACATTTTTAATTTTGATGTAGGTGTCTTTGAAAACTTATAAATTATTTTTGGTCAACATTTTTTACGAAATTATTTTTATTTTAAACTATTTTTTATATGTTTAATCCATGTATTAAGTTTCATTTATATTTGTCTTGTAGTTTATATTTTATAGGCTTTCAAATTCACGTACTTGAAACATTTTTAAGTTTCAAGTAGGTGGTTTTGGAAGCTTATAAATCATTTTTTATCATCATTTTTATGAAATTAGTTTTGTTTTCAATTATTTTTTTACATGTTTAATCCACGTTTTAAGTTTTATTTATATTGGTCTTATAGTTTATATTTTATAGACATTCAAAGTCACGTACTTGAAACAGAATCCCACATCGGAAATGCAGAATGTTCTACACAGGAAAGGGATAACCAGAATCCTACATCGAAAATGTAAAATGATTTCCAGGGTAAGCTCTCTTATAAAAGGGAGCCCTGGGTGAGAGCTTCTTTCAGAATCCTGACTACTGTAATGTGAGTACTGCTGGATTTTAAATAGAGGATGAATTCTGCTAAAATTTTTATTTTTTATTTTTTGTTTATATATATATATAAACAAAACAAAAAATAAAAATAAAAATAAAAATAATTTTTTTTATTTTTTTTGTTTGAGGTTAAAGGCGGCATCGGCGATGCCGCCTTTCACCTAGATCCAAGGGAGACATTGCATATGTTTCCTTTGTGACATATTTTTTAAAAAAAATTTAACCCAAAATGTTTTTAAAAAATATTTTTTAAAAAAACTTATAAAAAAATCCTTTATTGGTCATGCGATGAATCTTTAAGAGGCAGAGTAATATTCTTTGACATTACTCCTGTAATCTTGCATGGCCCTTAACCTTTGTAAAATAAAACAAAGTAAATAGAAAAGGGAGGAGGCAGAAGCCTATCGCTGTCGTAAAATGCTTGTGATGCACTAAGTAAGTCTGCAACATGGTCTCGTGAGACACCTTGACAAGTCAGCATGATCCAATGAAGCCCCCTTGATAAACCGTCCTTGTCTCACGGAAAGTTCCAGACAAGTCACCCGAGATCATGCGAATGCCTTCTATAGGTGCCCTAATTTCATGAAGGCCTTTGGATATGTCCAAATGAAAATATCTAAGTCCTTCGGCATACCTGCATGATTAAAAAAGTCTCCATTAATTGGCAATAATACAATATAAGAAACATTGGCAGGAGGGACTCATGGTCGCTACAAATATGGAAACATCCTTAGAGTGATCCACAATAGAGACTCATGAATATTCATGGCACTAGTGACCTTCACCGAACCTAAACTGGATCCGCATGAAATATGCTATGAAAAGAAGGGAAAACCCGGGGTGGTGAGGCCTATAAGTCCCCCACCCCAGCATAATAAAAGAGACCTTTTCCTCTAAGAAAACATATGAACTTTTGGAACCTTGCACCGGTGCTAGAGTGGATTTCACAAAGTACCTGATATCTTTATCGACAAGTTTTACGTTAGGAAATTTCCCATTGAATAGCTGGAGAGATCATGTTCCTTGTATAAATCACTTGTCATGATCACTCATAGGTCACGTGAAGGACTTCTGATTAGACACACAAGGTACATCCCACACATATGCTATATCATGAGAGAGTTAACACAAGATAACACAAAACTAATCTAAGGCATTCATGATATAAAAGATGGAACTAAGACTATTAAATGAGTGAATTAAGAGAAAGAAACATGAATTGATACTCATGCACTTCGCATGAACCATCTAGGTCATGTGACAACACCCTCACTTGTCTCCCATATCACGTGACACTCCTTGGGTGTACTATTTAGATCACATGAATCTCTCTAGACTTATCAAAGAAATTCATATGAAACCCCTCAAGCATGTAACCCTAGTCCTGTGAATCCCTCCATGATTTCCATACAAGCCTGATGATGTCCTTCATACATGTCTTCGAACTCACACAAAAGAACTAGTTCATGTCAGCTAGGTCTTGTAGTGGCACCTGAGCATGTAAACCAGCTCTCATGACATCCTTCGAGCATGCCAGCCGGGCCTCATGATGTCCTCCAGACATGTAATAAAACTCTCATGATTACACCTGGGTATGCCATCCAGATTATGCACCATCCTCTATACATGCCATCCAGGGTAATGCAAAGGCTTCTAGAGAAAACCACCCAGGCCTTGTGATGACCTTTGGACAAGTCAGCCAAGGTCATGCAATAATCCTTATACATTCCATACAATATATGTGAATTCATGTGGGAAAGCCAGTTGGATAATGATATTGTCCTTGGATATGTCAGGCAAACATTCTCCTACATGTCAAGAAGGAAATCGAGACACGTCGAGTGGACAATCAATGCATATCAGGCAGGCAAGCAGGCCAGGTCACTAAGGGTATCCTGTGACTTGATAAATTTTGTAACAACCCGAGATTTTATAAGATACATTATTTTTAATTTCATTCATATCTTCTATTGTACGACACACCAAGATTATCTTGCGCTATACGCAACACTGTATTAGCCTCCAGTATACGCAACACTTTTCTTGGCTCTTGTTACACATAATTTCAAGTTCGTTTGATAGAAGTTATTCTACGCAACATTGAGTGTATATATATATATATTCAATGTATAAATAAAATATGGTTGGATTCTATTATACGCAACAAAAAAGGAGTTGTGCACTACACGCAACCCTGACTTGGCTTGCATTACACGCAATCGCGACCTTCCTCGATAGCGTGTGTTGTACGCAATACCGGGTTTTACTAAACAACGATATATTATATTATGAACTAGCCTTTATGAATAGTTTTAACTAAATTTTGAATTTTATAACATTATTATTCATCTTACACATTTCTAGAACATGTTATAATAACAAAATAAATTTTTCAGGTAAAATAAGTATTTTTCAAAAAATACAGTTTTGCCACATTTTGATGGCGCACCCACTTTAAATCTAGTTTTTGAAATGTTTATAGGTTCAATTTAAAAAAATAAAATTCTTCTTTTGAATCAGGATATAAAAATTTACATTAGATAAAGTTTTGATATTTTTCCAATAACTTTCATATTTTAATGAATAGTAAAAACACACTATATTTTAATTAAAAACAACTTTTTTCATCGTAATATATTATGTGGTTAAATTATAATATTGAATGGTTTTAAAGTATAAATAGAATATATTTTTACCATTTAATATAATGTATGTCATTATCATTGATTTTACCTTGAATTCGTAGGTTAAATCAATTCAATCTTTTGCAATGTTTTAAAGAAAACCCGTTTTCTTTCGACAACGAGATTAATTCTAATTTAATTTCTGAATCTTTTGTGTATTGAATTTGGAAAAATGGATTCCATATTTGGAATCAGTGGGTCCAAATTATGTTAAGAAGCTACTTTTTATTTTTGGGCATTGTGAATAGTAACTACGGTAAATTTTATTTACTATAGTTAAAGGTAAATCGGGTAATTAAGGGTAAATATAAGACTATAAAATTACCCTAACACTTGGAAAAATCCTATTATATGGCTAAAAGTAGACCCATATAACCTAAGGGTCATATTAGATTCATTTTATGGACTTTTTTCCATGAAAATAATTTAATTATTATTAAAACCAAAGAATGTGACAACATGTCACTTTCTTAAATATTATAAGTATAATAATTTTAATTTAGTGATAAACTTCATGAAACTTCAAACATGAATAGTCTACAGAAATATAATACATTTATCTACATCATAGGAATTTATTTAAAATTTTTAGGGATTAAATAATTATCATTTATTATGACACAAAGATGATGCAGTAATTGTATTATTAATGAAATATTGACATAATTGATGTTATAAGTTCCCAAATAAATTAATTTGAGACTTTTTATGACTTAAATTAATTTTATAGGTTAATATGACATGTTATTTGTGATATAAGTAACTTGGTTTGAACTTATAATTCTTTTATAAATTTCATAAAAATCATGTACCAAATAGTGTCAAAATTGACATAAATAATTTTTAAAACAAATATTAAATTATTAATTGTTATTTAATTACTAAAAATATAAGGTTAGGCCAAATGACTTAGATAAGGATTGATATATTAATAATAAACAACTTGGGGTTCTTTTGGCTTGTTATGGTAAGTTTATTAACCATATAGTGTAAGAAAACAAAAAGACACGGTAAAAGTTAAATTATTTAACTTAGAGTTAAATCTAATTGATAAGGTTAAAATAATAACCTAAACTTGTCTAAATCCTATTGTATGAGAGTATATCGACCCATCCCCACTTTATCTTCGAAATAAGACCCTTTGGAACCATTATAAACCGAATTTGACCTTAATATAAAATAATATTTTGAGATTTTCTTAAGGTGCCCCTCTCCTCCCTTATAAAAGGGCACCTCCACCCTCTCCTCCTCACACCAATTTGAGCATTCAAGCTCGGACAACCCCTGAAAAAATCTCTTCTCCACTTTCCTAGTATCATCCTAGAGGTCCTGGTCTTCTTCAAAGACCATCCTTAGTTCTTTAAGTGGAGGTTAAGTGAAGGTGCGTCAAAAAGAGGTAATATCCATTACCGATCTTTTTCAATTTCTTTCTTCTTCAACTTCTTCTTATTTAGTTGTTTCATGATAAAGTAATAACATCAGTATTTATTATATACTGATATATTATTATAAATATGAAACAACTCTAATTAACCTTCTATCCATCCTACGGAAAAAGGAAATCACCGCGCGTGCATACGTACAGAATACCGTCTCCACGCCGTGGTGTAATCTATTTTCCACCACCACCTTAATTGGATGGGTATAATGGTGTAATGAGTAACTATATATGATTATTATAAAGTGATATTGATACAGAAATAGTATACATACACTTCAACACAATTCTAGGACCATGGGAACGATATCATCGCTCGTGCGTACGTACGGACTACCGTCTCCACGACGCAATGAAATTCATTATCCATGTTAACCATTTAAGAATGATTATGAAGTTTATATAAGCAATAATAATGAAATATATGAAATTATAAAGCTACTGGATTTATGTATATATATATATGTATGTCATCTACTTAATTCCATTCAACTAAATAAGGAAACAAAAATAGCGTTCATGCGTACGTACGACCTACCGTCTCCATGAACAGTGTATTTTCTTTCCATTTATCAATCTATTATATATATGTATATTCTGAATATATATATTATATATAAATAATTTTTTATATTCTGGAATTAAGTAATCATGATCTAAGTAATCATATGAATAATTACAAGTTAAAACACGAACAAGAAATGAGACAATTTTACCCAAAACACTACTTTAACATGAATTTACAAAAGAACGGGTAATATAAAGTCATAAGTGAACCATATATGATATAATAACAATGAATATGATTCTTTAAAAAGTCAATAACATTATTTAAATCATTATACAGGGGGTTCGGATACGTACGAAGCATATCGGACCTAAGGTAAGGGAAAATCTCGCGATCTCAATTTTTATCCGAGATTGTTTATACTTCAGAATTTACTGGGGTGTATTTTATCATCCATATCCATGTTTCCTAAAAATTTAATATTATTTCCATAAAATTACAATTGTTTAAATCGAATTTTACCCTTCGATGAGTTTTTAGTAAAGGATATGAAAGGAATCTTTTCTCATTTTTCGTACGAGGTACTTTTTGACTTTTCCGACAAAAGTACGAAGAATGTTTTTTTAACTTATACGACATGAATGGATTTTTAAAAAATTATTTCCAAGAAGATTCCTTTACAAGTTTTCAAGTTTATTTTTAATCAACTTCTTTTAGTTTAGAATTGTATGACATGTTAATAAAGGAAAAGTATTTTTGAAGTAGAAAGGATATTTTCCTCAAGAATGAAGTTCAAGTGTTTTATCAAAATTATTTTCCATCTAAGATAATAAAAGGGTTCTGTTTTTATCTCTATTATTACATTGATTTGATTATGTTGTTATTGGATTATTTTTATGAATTCCTTTATCATATATGAATTGTTTTATGATGTCACGATGTTTAAGATTCCCATTTTTATTACATGGGTTATGAAATGATGTATGATTTATGATTTCGTGGAACACATAAGAAGGGTATCATTATGAGATGGGTGGGACCTATATCTCCCTCCAATGCATTGGGTAAAGATTTTATATCTCATGAGATAGACATGGATGGAATGGTAGGTTATACCGGTTCAGTGAAACAGGACTGAAACGAGGGTGAATCGATTCAGAAATGGACTTTGTCCACTAAGATAGTCTTGGCAATGAGTCTTGACTAATAAGAAATGATTCTCTATGATTATGTGTGTATGCCACAAAGTTTCATGTTTTAAGTTATTATTATTGGGATTACATTTCACTACTATGATTTATCCCATGTTATGAAATTATGATCTCTTTTTTCAGGTTAAGATTTCCAAAAGATATGTTCTTATGAATATGATGTGATTGATATTTCTTTTGTTTAACCTTAATGAGAATTTGAGCTCACCCTTTTATGTTTTCTTTTCCCGAGGATATAAAGAAAGGTTTTAGGTAAAAAAAGAAGATCTTTATGGGAGATGTTGAAGATCTTTCACCACGATTAGAAGATTATATTCCGAGTTTCCAAAGACACTAAACTATTACGGTCCTTGTGTGTGTGTTTTTGTTATGTACTAAGTATTCCGCAAAAGTAATGTAATGTCCATGTACGTCAAGCTTCGGGTATCTACAATTGGTATCAGAGGAAAGGTTTAGTCAACCTTTGGAAACTAGGATGCGAAAACGTTAGTGAGATCCCTAGAGATATTTCTAAGGTATGTCTAGGGATGTCTCTAAGGTTAAGTATATGTATAGGTTATAGTCCTAGAATTGCGCTAACGATCTTATAATTTAACCTAAGATGTTATATATTGAGGGTACTCCCCCTTTACTATGTTGTTTTCTCTAGCATGATTTTTTCCTCTCACAGATTTTTTTTTAGTAAATGGAGGGAACCAGAAGGAATTCGGTTAACATTGAATACATTGAAGAAATTGGTGACTATGAGCAACAAAATTGTGTAATTCCTAGAGAGAAAGATATTGTGATTATGCCGAATCAGTCATCACGATATATGATTAACAAGGTGAAATTTAGTGGTATTCCTAATTCATCGAAGAAGAGGAAGATAAACTATTATACATCTTCGCATGTTGAGGAGCATAAAGAAAGGAAGATTGAGATTTCTAAAGAAGGGAAGAAGAACCTTGAGGAATACCTCAAATGGAGGGACCGATGTTATCTGTGTGGAGAAAAGGGTCATAGAGTGACAGACTGTTATGGAGTTCAATGTCTTATTTGTGGAGAACATGGGCATTACCCAACTCAATGCCCTGGCCTAAAAAGTTACTTCTAAATCTAGAAAGGACTTATTCCAAGACAATCATTTAAGTGGATGGACTGAAGTGTTTATGTATTGGTATTCAAGAATAATGTTGTTGAGGTACTTTTATGGTGTATTTATGTATTGTTATATTGTGGTTTTCAATAATTTTATGGTACCGGTAACCATGAAAAGTGATTCAAATATTTTGGAAAGTAGATGATATGCGCATAATGAAGGGATAAGGAGAAAATGAAATGTTTGACAGTATTCATGAGCTCATGATTGATATAAGGACTAAGTGATATCATGGTTTGAGTATATAGTATTTTGAGGATTTTGGTATATGGAAAGTGTTAACTTTTAACTGCATTAATGTCTTCACTAAGGTTCAATGGGTATTCATTTTTCAAGAGAATACATGATTAAGGCCTTCAAATGTTTGGAATGTGACCAACAAGACATATCTTATGATATATGTGGATCAACAATGGTATTAAATCTCTGGTAATCGTTTTCACTATATTATGAGAGTGGACTAAAGTATTATGGATAAGCCTAAATATTGGAATGGATTATGTTGGACATAAGTTATTATTGTTTAAGGATAGCAGTTTTTTTTCGATATTATTGATGGGATGTTATAGTAATATAGTTTTAGAAAAAGGACAACCTGCAGGACGGGTGACAGCCCATCGCTTCAGACAAGGCTGTGGGAATCGAACCCACAACCCAAGTGCGACTGGCCTTTATCGCCTACCAATGGCCTACAGGAAGTCCCTGTTTAGTAGAAACTAGTTTTATTATATTAAGCAGTATGATATATGAAGTATAAGTCCATTTTAGGAACCATATATGATTAATCTCACTATAGATCGACTTATGTATATTTAATAACTTTTTCTAACCTTTTGTTTGAGACAGATGGAATGACCCGTCATTCTATCACATGATCTGATAACACATCACGAATGACAAATTCAACTTCATTTATTTAAGAGATGAAGTGTAAATTGTCCAAAGAACGACCAACAGTGAGACTATACCGAAATCACAAAAGTATTTCTTCTAATTCCAATTTCATCAAATTTAGGGAAACGATCTTGAAAACCAAAAATGTTGTCCTAGTGCCCTTATATCCGATGAATCAGATGGTACCCTAGATCGTCACAAATTTATGGCTTTGTGATTGCTGGCTTTTCCATAGCCATGTTCTCTACCACTCTCCATCAGAACATGATGATTAGATTTATCTTCCATGTCCATATTTTCTCCTATATGGAAACCCAGTGATGAGTTCATTTGGGTAACCATTATATTTTATACTTTAGTTTTTAAAGTTCAGTTTTGGTATTTCTTTTTACGATGTGGGTTTATATGAATAGTAAACGATTTATAACCCTGACGAATTTCGAGGGCGAAATTCATTTTAAGGGGGGGTAGAATGTAACAACCCGAGATTTTATAAGATACATTCTTTTTAATTTCATTCATATCTTCTATTGTACGACATACCAAGATTATCTTACACTATACACAACACTGTATTAGCCTGCAGTATACGCAACACTTTTCTTGGCTCTTGTTACACACAATTTCAAGTTCGTTTGATAGAAGTTATTCTACAAAACATTGAGTGTGTATATATATATATATTCAATGTATAAATAAAATATGGTTGTATTCTGTTATACGAAACAAAAAAGGAGTTGTGCACTACACGCAACCCTGACTTGGCTTGCATTACACGCAATCGTGACCTTCCTCGATAGCGTGTGTTGTACGCAATACCGGGTTTTACTAAACAACGATATATTATATTATGAACTAGCCGTTATTAATAGTGTTAACTAAAATTTTAATTTTATAACATTATTATTCATCTTACACATTTCTAGAACATGGTATAAGAACAAAATAATTGTTTTGGGTAAAATAAGTATTTTTCAAAAAATGCAGTTTTGCCGCCTTTTGATGTCGCACCCACTTTAAATCTAGTTTTTGAGATTTTTATAAGTTAAATTTGACAAAATAAAATTCTTATTTTGAATCATGATATAAAAATTTACATTAGATAAAGTATTGATATTTTTCCGATAACTTTCATATTTTAATGAATAGTAAAAACACGCTATATTTTAATTAAAAACAACTTTTTTCATCGTAATATCTTATGTTGTTAAATTATAATATTGAATTGTTTTAAAGTATAAATAGAATATATTTTTACCATTTAATATAATGTATGTCATTAGCATTGATTTTACCTTGAATTCGTAGGTTAAATCAATTCAATCTTTTGCAATGTTTTAAAGAAAACCCCGTTTTCTTTCGACAACAGGATAAATTCTAATTTAATTTCTGCATCTTTTGTGTATTGAATTTGGAAAAATGGATTCCATATTTGGAATCAGTGGGTCCAAATTATGTTAATAAGCTACTTTTTATTTTTGGGCATTGTGAATAGTAACTACGGTAAATTTTATTTACTATAGTTAAAGGTAAATCGGGTAATTAAGGGTAAATATAAGATTATAAAATTACCCTAACACTTAGAAAAATCCTATTGGATGGCTAAAAGTAGAACCATATAACCTAAGGGTCGGATTAGATTCATTTTATGGACTTTTATCCATGAAAATAATTTAATTATTATTAAAACCAAAGAATGTTACAACATGTCACTTTCTTAAATATTATAAGTATAATAATTTTACTTTAGTGATAAAATGCATGAAACTTCAAAATTTAATAGTCTCCAGAAATATAATACAATTATCTATATCATATGAAATTATTTAGAATTTTTTGGGATTAAATAATTATCATTTATTATGACACAAAGATGATGCAGTAATTGTCTTATTAACGAAATATTGACATAATTGATGTTATAAGTGCCCAAATAAATGTAATTTGAGACTTTTTATGACTTAAATTAATTTTATAGGTTAATATGACATGTTATTGTTGATATAAGTAACTTTGTTTGAACTTATCATTCTGTTAAAAATTTCATAAAAATCATGTACCAAATAGTGTCAAAATTGACATAAATTAGTTTTTTAAAAAATATATTATATTATTAATTGTTATTTAATTCCTAAAAATCTAAGGTTCGGCCAAATGACTTAGATAAGGATAGATATATTAATTATAAACAACTTGGGGTTCGTTTTACTTGTTATGGTAAGTTTATTAACCATATAGTGTAAGAAAACAAAAAGACACGGTAAAAGTTAAATTATTTAACTTAGAGTTAAATCTAATTGATAAGGTTAAAATAATGACCTAAACTTGTCTAAATCCTATTGGATGAGAGTGTTTCGACCCATCCCCACTTTAGCTTCGAAATAATACCCTTTTGAACCATTATAAACCGAATTTGACCTTAATATAAAATAATATTTTGAGATTTTCTTAAGGTGCCCCTCTCCTCCCTTATAAAAGGGCACCTCCTCCCTCTCCTTCTCACACCAATTTGAGCATTAAATCTTGGACAAACCATGCCAAAATCTCTTCTCCACTTCCCTAGTATCATCCTAGAGGTCCTGGTCTTTTTCAAAGACCATCCTTAGTTCTTTAAGTGGAGGTTAAGTGAAGGCGCGTCAAAAAGAGGTAATATCCATTACCGATCTTTTTCAATTTCTTTCTTCTTCAACTTCTTCTTATTTAGTTGTTTCATGATAAAGTAATAACATAAGTATTTATTATATACTTATATGTTATTATAAATATGAAACAACTCTAATTAACCTTCTATCCATCCTACGGAAAAAGGAAATCACCGCGCGTGCGTACGTACGGAATACCGTCTCCACGCCGTGGTGTAATCTATTTTCCGCCACCACCTTAATTGGATGGGTATAACGGTGTAATGAGTAAATATATATGATTATTATAAAGTGATATTGATACTGAAATAGTATACATACACTTCAACACAATTCTATGACCATGGGAACGATATCATCGCTCGTGCGTACGTATGGACTACCGTCTCCACAACGCGATGAAATTCATTATCCATGTTAACCATTTAAGAATGATTATAAAGTATATATAAGAAATAATAATGAAATATATGAAATTATAAAGCTACTGGATTTATGTATATATATATATATGTATGTCATCTACTTAATTCCATTCAACTAAATAAGGAAACGAAAACAGCGTTCATGCGTACGTACGACCTACCGTCTCCATGAACAGTGTATTTCTTTCCATTTATCGTTCTATTATATATATGTATATTCTGAATATATATTATATATAAATCATGTTTTATATTCTGTAATTAAGTAATCATGATCTAAGTAATCATATGAATAATTACAAGTTAAAACACGAACAAGAAATGGGACAATTTTACCCAAAACACTACTTTAACATGAATTTACAAAAGAACGGGTAATATAAAGTCATAAGTGAATAATATATGATATAATAACAGTGAATATGATTCTTTAAAAAGTCAATAACATTATTTAAATCATTATACAGGGGGTTCGGATACGTACGAAGCATATCGGACCTAAGGTAACCGAAAATCTCGCGATCTCAATTTTTATCCGAGATTGTTTATACTTCAGAATTTACTGGGGTGTATTTTATCATCCATATCCATGTTTCCTCAAAATTTAATATTATTTCCATCCACCTAAAATTGTTTAAATCCAATTTTACCCTTTGGTGAGTTTTTAGTAAAGGATATGAAAGTAATCTTTTGTCGTTTTTCGTATGAGGTACTTTTTGACTTTTCCAACAAAAGTACGAAGAATGTTTTTTTAACTTATACGGCATGAATGGATTTTTAAAACATTATTTCCAAGAAGCTTCCTTTACAAGTTTTCAAGTTTATTTTTAATCAACTTCTTTTAGTTTAGAATTGTATGACATGTTAAGAAAGGAAAAGTATTTTTGAAGTAGAAAGGATATTTTCCTCAAGAATGAAGTTCAAGTGTTTTATCAAAATTATTTTCCATCTAAGATAATAAAAGGGTTCTGTTTTTATCCATATTATTACATTGATTTGATTATGTTGTGATGGAATTATTTTTATGAATTCCTTTATCATATATGAATTTTTTTATGATGTCACGATGTTTAAGATTCCCATTTTTATTACATGGGTTATGAAATGATGTATGATTTATGATTTTGTGGCACACATAAGAAGGGTATCATTATGAGATGGGTGGGACCTATATCTCCCTCAAATTCATTGGGTAAAGATTTTATATCTCATGAGATAGACATGGATGGAATGGTAGGTTATACCGGTTCAGTGAAACAGGACTGAAACGAGGGTGACTCGGTTTAGAAATGGACTTTGTCCACTAAGATAGTCTTGGCAATGAGTCTTGACTAATAAGAAATGATTCTCTATGATTATGTGTGTATGCCACAAAGTTTCATGTTTTAAGTTATGATTATTGGGATTACATTTCACTACTATGATTTATCCCATGTTATGAAATTATGATCTCTTTTTGCAGGTTAAGATTTCCAAAAGATATGTTCTTATGAATATGATGTGATTGATATTTCTTTTGTTTACCCTTACTGAGCATTTGAGCTCACCCTTTTATGTTTTCTTTTCCCCAGGATATAAAGAAAGGTTTTAGTTAAAAAAAAGAAGATCTTTATGGGAGATGTTGAAGATCTTTCACCACGATTAGAAGATTATATTCCGAGTTTCCAAAGACACTAAACTATTACGGTCCTTGTGTGTGTGTTTTTGTTATGTACTAAGTATTCAGCAAAAGTAATGTAATGTCCATGTACGTCAAGCTTCGGGTCTCTACAATTTTGTTCATCCTTAGTTTGTAAGCCCCAATCATAAGGGAAACCTCAACATGTAATCTCCAACCAGGTGAACTATGAGAACTCTGATTACTTCCATTTCAAGGATAAAGGTTCCGGGCGCAGCGGAAGCACGTGGGTGGATGTGACCACTTGGATTTTTTTTCATTAACAATGATCAATCCGGGATCAATACGACAATAAACGCCAGTATCCACGGATCGAATCACAGAAACGGACAAAGAAAAGGAAAGTCCCAGAACCACAATGTAGGATCGTTACTAGTTGATTATAATTAATTTAATAAATTTAAAAGAAATACCTTCTGGGTGTTCTTTCTTCATTGATGTTCTTGATCACGTTTCGGTGTGATTCGTTTTTGCATCGTAGAAGCCAAGTGTAGAATTCTTTTAGAGGTGATCCACACGTGTACCTCGTATCTTGGGACGTCGCCAAAGGAGTCTCCATGTGCTAGCGTGGAGAAACCTTTGCTTGCGTTGTTCGCCTTAGATCGTCTTGATCCGATGGAAGAGGATCTCTCTCGGTCTTGAGAGCGTTCTTGGAGGAAGAAGTTATTTCGGGCTTGAAAGAATTCTCCAGAGGTGTTTTCAGTAAAAGAGTTGGGGTTGTGAGGATATTTATAATTGAGTTTGAGGTTGTAGAGTTATGACAATAAATAAACGTGTTAGGAATTTCATTTATTTCATTAACTCTTATTGAAAACCCCCATGTCGAATAATTAATTCCTTGACATGCGGTCATGCTGATTATAATAAATATCATTTAATAAAAAAATATTATATCCTCAAAATCCCGACTGGAAAAACTACATGGTGTGTAATAATAAATACACGACATGTACTTGTTTTTCATTCAAAACTACACGGAGTGTATATTAAATGTACACAACGTGTATTTTTTTCAAAATAAAAACTACACAGCGTGTAATAATTAATACATGACATGTACTTGTTTTCATTTTATTCTTCCTACAATCTTTTAAATGATCTAGGATTCCTTGAATAATTATTAAACCATGTACGAGAATAATCTTTATTCTACTTGAGATACTTGAATACACTTAGTGTGTGACCATCTAGGCCTCTTTCTCATTGGCATTAAGCAGGCTTGCCTAAAGTCCAATATTACTGTCTAGCAACAGGTCAAGGCACCCAAGAGAAAGAAGTTGACACCGCATTGACGTATCACCACATACAAATGCTTACTGTGTAATTTAATCCCTTTGTCTCGATATCTCATCAAGAAGGTTTCATGGAAGTGTCATAAACCTATATAATTGATCCGTCATTCTTTGACTTCCTGAAATAAACTCGTCATTTACACCATGGCCATGGAATTTAATGTGACTGTTCTATTTTAATCAAAGGGCTGAGATATCAACTTCCATAAATGGAAGGGAAAAATCCTTCCTCGATTTATCCATTAACAACATGTCACTCGTGACGCACCCAATGTACCCTACTTCCCGCCAACTGTCTGGTGACAGTTTTCGTCAGTAAATCTAAGTGCGCGAGTCATGACATGAGTTAGTGATAATCTTCCAGTCTAAGGACCATTACACACGCTAGCAGATAGTAATGTCCGATGACACCAAGACATACAGAATTACTACTAGCGAGTCTGTTCTCATAATCTCCCATCTTGGAGATTACCAAGTGCGAACTCCATGAGAGAGAGTCTCGTCTTCTTAAGAGTACTCACACATGACGGTCTGTATACTATGTGTCCTATCATAGTATGTCATCCAAACACAGAACTTTATTTAAGAATATTGTTATAGCATTTCAAGGTTCTCATCATAGTAGGGATCTGCCATGACCTTATCAATGCAACAAATATTCTAGGACATTTATTATATCATAGTATTGAAGAATAATGAACAATATATAATAAGTGAATATTTACGTAATCAATGTACAAAACAGTTGGTTCTCAGGACACCAACCCTTACAAACTCTCACTTGGACTAGAGCCAACTGCCTACGACTTTTAGTCTGCTAGACCTCACATAATGATCATGTTTCTCCTAAGTCAAGGTTTTAGTCAAGGGGTCCACCACGTTGTCTTCCGTGGAAATAATTCTCATTGCAACTTCACCTCTCTGAGAAAAATCCCTCAAGAGATGATACTTCCGAAGTATGTGTTTTGTCCACTGATGTGACCTTCGCTCTTTTGCAAGTGCCACCACTACAGTATTATCACAATAGAGTGTGATACAATCTTTAATGCTCGGTACTACATCTAGCTCTTGGACGAAGCTTTGAATCCATACTTCTTCTTTAGATGCCTCAGAAGCTGCGATATACTCAGACTCCGCTGTAGAATCTGCCACCACACTTTTCTTTGAGCTCTTCTAGCTCACTACACCTACATTCAAATTGAATATGTATCTAGTCTTCGAATTCATGTCATCTTGATCAGTCTAGAAACTAGAATCTACATTTCCTCTGATGACTAGTTCCTCATCAACTCCATAAACCAGGAACATATCCTTAGTACGCCTTAGATACTTAAGGATCGTCTTGACTACCATCCAATGGCGGTCTCCTGGATCATCTTGATATCTTCCTACCACACTTAATGCGTAAGTAACATCTAGCCTCGTACATAGAATAGAATACATGACTGACCCAATCGTGGATGTGTAAGGGATCCTTTCCATTCTCTTTCTTTCCTCATGTGTCTGAGGACACATTTTCTTGGAAAGATGAATTCCATGTGACACTGGTAACAATCCCTTCTTGGACTGTTCCATACCGAATCTCTTCAGTATCTTGTCAATGTATGTACTTTGACTCAGGCCCAGAATTCTCTTGGATATATCATGATGGATCTTGATCCCAAGAATATATGATGCCTCGCCCAAGTCTTTCATGGAGAAGCATTTATGAAACCATGCCTTAACTGACTGTAAGACATGTACTTCATTTCCAATTAGTAATATGTCATCAACATATACTATTAGGAAAACGACTGCACTTCCACTAAACCGCTTGTAGACACAAGGCTCACATTCATTCTTAACAAAGCCAAATTCTGTTATAGCTTCATCAAAACGAATGTTCCATGACCTTGATACTTGCTTTAATCCATAAATGGATTTCTGCAACTTTCATACCTTGTTGGCATCCTTTGGAGTCACAAACCCTTCAGGTTGTGTCATGTAGACATCTTCCTGGAGGTTCCCGTTAAGGAATGCTGTTTTGACATCCATTTTCTAAATTTCAAAGTCATGTTAAGAGGCAATGGACAATAGGATTCTGATGGATTTCAACATCGCAACTGGTGAAAAAGTTTCATCATAGTCAATTACTTGACGCTGTCTAAAACCTTTTGCAACCATTCGTGCCTTGTAGGTGCTGACTTGCCCCTCCATGTCCAGTTTCTTCTTGAATACCCATTTATTACCAATAGGCTTTACATCAACTAGAGGATTTACCAAAATCCAGACTTGGTTTTGGTACATGGAATCCATTTCAGAATTCATGGCTTCTTGCCACTTGGTAACGTCTGTGCCTTCAACTGCTTCCTTGTAGGTAAGAGGATCATCATTGTCAACCAATAATGAGTCACCATCCTCGGTGACAAGAAAACCATATCATTCTGGTTCTCTCACCTCTCTCATGATCCTATGCAGTTCTTGCGTCTCTGGAACAGATTGTTCTTCCACGGGGCTTTGTGGAATCTGTTCTTTTACCAACTCCTGTGTATCTTGAGTCTCAACTTCATCGAAGTCTATCTCGCTCCCACTATCTCTTTTGGAGATGTTATCCCTCTCAAGGAATATGGAATGTCTTGCCACTGTGACCTTTTTGTCTGAGGGGTTGTATAGGTAATATCCCCTTGTTTCCTTGGGATATCCTATAAGGATACACTTTGTGCCTTGGGGGTGAAAGTTTGTTACCTGAAGAGGACTTAACAAATTCTTCGCTACCCCACACTTGTAAATTCTATAACATGGATTTGCATCCACTCCATAACTCGTATGGAATACCATTTATCGATTTAGTTGGTACTTGGTTTAGTATGCGTGCTGCTATTTGTAATGCATATCCCCAAAAGGAAAATGGAAGACTCACATGACTCATCATTGATCTCACCATGTCCAACAGGATGTGGTTCCTGCTTTCACTTACACCATTCCAATGAGGTGTGTAAGGAGGAGTGAGTTGATATAGAATCCCAAACTCCCATAAGAAATCAATGAAGTCCTGATTAATATATTCTCCTCCTCTGTCTGAGCGGAGTTTCTTAATCTTATTACTAAGCTGGCTCTCAACTTCATTCTTGTATTCTTTGAACCGATCAGAAGAATCTGACTTATAACTCATTAAGTAGATATATCCATATCTACTAAAATCATCATTAAAAGTTATGAAGTACAAGAACCCACCCATTGCTTCAACTGTAAATGGTCCACACACATCTGTGTGAACTAATTCTAGAATCTCTTTAGCTCTTTCACCTTTCCCACTAAATGGGGCTTTGGTCATTTTGCCTTGTAGACACGCATGGCATACACCAAGTGGTTTTAGTTCGAAGGAATCTAAATACCCATCAAGATGTAATTTTGTAAAATGTTTCTCATTGACATGACCAAGCCGGTGATTCCAAAGTTGGGTGTGGTATGATTCATGTGAATTTACTTTGTCATCAATTTCCATTACTTGGTTTGTGTAGTCTAACACATAAATGCCGTTATATAAATGTGCCCTACCAAAAAAAATGCTATCTTTATAAAAGTAGCAACATTCATTTCCAAACTTGAATATGAATCCATTAGTATCTAATCTGGATACTGAAACAATGTTTTTAGTAATAGAAGGCACATAATAACAACCCTTTAACACCAAGATCATTCCAGTTAGCAATGTGAGGTGGTAGTCTCCTACAACTACAACAACAAGTCTAGCTCCGTTTGCTACCCGTAGATCTATTTCCCCTCGATTAATCTTCCTGAATCTACTTGGTTTTTGTATTTGGATACATATGTGAGAACCAAAAGCAGTATCTAATACCCAATTAGTAGAAACAGATAGATTTCATTCGATAACAAATGCACCTGAAGCTTCCCCTTGCTTCCTCGGCTAGGTGCAATTTTTATTCCAGTGGCCCTTATTTCCACATGCGAAACAAACAACATCCTGTTCCCTTGCCTCCCCTTTGATCTTCCTTTTCTTGGAAGGCCTTGAAGAAGATTTGGGCTTAAATCTCTTCTCCTTCCCTTTCATTTTATTCACTATGAGGAAAGAAGGATTTTCACGCTTCATGTCATTGTCCACTTGGAAAATAAGGATAAGAAGATTAGATAGAGACTTCTCAATGTTGTTCATGTTGAATTTCATAACAAATTTTGAGAAGCTCTGGGGGAGTAACGCAAGAATGAGATCAGTACCCAGTTATTCGGGGAGTTTAAACCCTAGAACCTCTAAGAGCTCAATGTAGCCAATGATCTTGACTACATGAGTCCCAACTGGGGCACCCTCTCCAAGCTTGCTCTGGAATAGAGCCTTGGAGATCTCAAACCTTTCCTATCTTGATCTCTCCTGGTATAGACCACGGAGATGCTCGAGCATGCTATAGGCATCCATGTCTTCATGAGACTTCATGAGCTCACTAGACATTGATGATAGCATCAAAAATTGAACATCGAGTGCATCGTTCAAGTGTTGCTCATAGACTAGGAAATCTTCATCACTCACCCTTGGGGTAGGGGAATCAGGAAGTAAGGACTCCAGCACGTAAAACTTTCATTCATGGCGTAGGATAACCCGAAGGCTCCTAAACCATTCCTGAAATTTACTACCGGTGAGGATGATGTCTTTATCCAAAATTGATCACAGAGAAAATGTGTTTGATGAGTTTGTCATTTTGATTCTATAAATTAAAAGAGAATATTTATCAGTACTTGATAACATTTTATGAGAAATAATAAATTTTTATTAAGTCTCCCACTATTTTATCAAGTCCCAATAGCCCTCACCATTGAAATCAGAATGTCTAGTTTCTTTGACATTCTAGTGGCAAGGATCCATATTCCCCTTCTCATAACCCCAACAAGGGTTGGTCAAGCTATTTGAAGGTATTTAAGTTGGTAGTTCTTTTCCAACTGTGAGCTTACAGTTCCTTGATCTGTTGAGTGGACTCCCAAATCTTGAAATCCTGACTTGGATTTACTCAACTCTTGCCTCCAATATTACATCAAGTCTAGCAAGGACTACTCCTCTTGATGTAATATGTTTAAGTCAACCCAAAACCTTTCATAAGGGTTTACTTTATAAAAATAAGTGTCCCAATAAGGGTTGGTCAAAAACATAGTTTTATTGAGTCTTTCCCTTAATCAAGTAACGGAAGGCTTGGTCTGACTTAATATGGTATTTGAGGGATTTTATTATTTATGCGTAGTTTTGCATTATCACATGCTTGTTAATATTAAGTGATGCTTTCTTAAGTGATTAACCATCTTCTGATAATGGTTACGCATAGTCTGGTTTTTATTTTATTCCATATTTTCATGCTTGTTTATTTCATTAATTATGTGATCACGACAACACATACATAATAAATAAACCATGCAATCAGACAGAAATAAAATAAGATGGAATGATCATGAGCTTCTATTGGTTAGCTTATCTAGCGGTTTGATAAGCTAACCCTGACCTAGAGAAAACACCTTGAACCTGATGGCTCATGTTTTGCAGCTCCCACCTGTCCACCTTTTTATCGTCTTGGGTTGGTTTTACCTCAGCTTCAGATTTGAAACTGTCTCCTCTGGCTTGGGAGATCCTCCATTTACATGGGTTTACATTAAAGAAACCATGGGCACGCAGGACCTACATTTTATTGGAAGAAGGATCACATGCCAAAAAATATAAATTAAATAAATTTAAATGAAACCATACACACATAAAAAGGGTATTTGGTCAAGATCATGATCATCCATAGCATGCAACGACATTTACGCATATTTAGAATTAAAATTATTTTAATCGTTCTATTATTTAAGATAAGTCGCGCTTGAATTCAATTAATTATGATCTTATAATTAATAAATTCTTTATCTTAAATTCCTTTCTGAATTTCCTTGATATTCTTCTCATCCATATTCCTTGTACAGGTCTTTGTACTTTTGGAGGAAACTTGGTGAAATTTATGAAAGTACACGGTGTGTAGTTTATATTTACATGGCATGTATTTATTTTCACCTTTTATCCAAAGTACATGTCAGACCTTTGGTGTGTTTTCTGTACTTTGGAAATTTTGGAGTACACGACGTGTAGATAAATCATACACGGTGTGTACTTCCTTGTTATGCGGTAAATGGCCTGGCGATCCTGTGTACGCAGTACGTGGCTTATCCTTGTACACGGTTTCACCTGGGCCGGAAAGGACTACACATCATGTTGCTCCAACATACACGCCGTGTATTCCGGTTCCACATGCCATTCAATTCTGGTCAACACAACATGATTAATACTTAGTAATGTTCAATTCACACGACATGGTTTGGCGGACCAGTGCCGGTTCCTTGAACCTAAGTACACAACGTGTAGTTTTAATTACACACTATGTAATCCCGTGTTGTACAAACAAAAAGAGAGGCTCCTCCGGATGAGTTCCCCATTTTTATTTTAACCAAAAATTAAAATTAAAAGGTCATTTCTGTGATATGAATCGAGAAACGAAGGAGGAAGAATAGATCTTGTTTATTCAAATTAATAAAACGATATATTTTGAACTGAATCAAATATAAATGCATAAATTATCAACGAAAATTAAATAACTATAATCAACATTGTAACCTCGCTCTGATACCATTTGAAGGTTCTCAGCGCAGGGGAAGCACGTGGGTGGATGTGCCCAATTGGATTTTTGTCATTAAAAATGATCAATCCGGGATCAATATGATGATAAACGCCAGTCTCCACGGATCGAATCATAGAAATGGACAAAGAAAAAGAAAGTCCCAAAACCACAAAGTAGGATAGTTACAGGTTTATTATAATTAATTTAATAAATTTAAAAGAAATATCTTTTGGGTGTTGTTTCTTCATTGATGTTCTTGATCACGTTCCGATGTGATTTGTCATTGCATCGTAGAATCCAAGTGTAGGCTTCCTCTAGCGGTGATCCACACGTGTACCTCGTATCTTGGGACGTCGCCAAAGAAGTCTCCGAGTGTTAGCGTGGAGGAACCTTTGCTTGCGTTGTCCGCCTTAGATCATCTTGATCTGATGGAAGAGGATCTCTCTCAGTCTTGAGAGCGTTCTTGGAGGAAGAGGTTCTTTCGGACTTGAAATAATTCTCCAGAGGTGTTGTTAGTAAAAGAGTTGGGGTTTTGAAGATATTTATAATCGAGTTTGAGGTTGTAGAGTTATGACAATAAATAAACGCGTTACACATTTCATTTATTACATTAAATCTTATTGAAAACCCCCATGTCAAATAATTAATTCCTTGACATGCGCTCACGCTGATTATAATAAATATCATTTAATAAAACAATATTATATCCTCAAAATCCCGACTGGAAATACTACACGGTGTGTAATAATAAATACACGGTGTGTACTTGTTTTTCAATGAAAACTACACGGCGTGTACCTATTTTCATTTTATTCTTCCTGCAATCATTTAAACGATCTAGGATTCTTGGAATAATTATTAAACCACATACGGGAATAATCTTTATTCTACTTGAGATACTTGAATACACATAGTGTGTGACCCTCTAGGCCTCTTTCTCATTGGCATTAGGTGAGCTTGCCTAAAGTCCAAGATTACTGTCTAGCAACGGGTCAAGGCACCCAATAGAAATAAGTTGACGCCGCATTGATGTATCACCACATACGAACACTTACTGTGTAATTTAATCCCTTTGTCTCGATATATCATCAAGAAGGTTTCATGGAAGTGTCATAAACCTATATGCTTGATCGGCCATTCTTTGACTTCCGGAAATAAACTCGTCATTTACACCATGGCCATGGAATTTAATGAGACAGTTTTATTTCAATCAAAGGGCCGAGATATCAACTTCCATAAATGGAAGGAAAAAAATACTTCCTCCATTTATCCATTAACAACATGTCACTCGAGAAGCACCCAACGTACCCTACTTCCCGTCAACTGTCTACGTGATAGTTTTCGTCAGTAAATCTAAGTGTGCGAGTCATGACATGAGTTAATGATAATCTTCTAGTCTAAAGACAATTACACACACTCACAGATAGTAATTGCCAATGACACCAAGACATGAGGAATTACTACTGGTGGGTCTGTTCTCATAATTTCCCATCTTGGAGACTACCAAGTGCGAACGCCATGAGAGAGAGTCTTGTCTTCTTACGAGTAATCACACATGATGGTCTGTATACTATGCGTCCTATCGTAGTATGTCATCCAATCGTAGAACTTTATTTAAGAATATTTTTATATCATTTCAAGGTTTTCATCATAGCGGGGATGTAACACCCCAAACTTATATGGTACTATTCTCTTTGAATAATGCAATAGTGCATGTTGTACGCAACATCGAGTTCTAACACACCACAACCGATCAAACTAGCCGTTATGAATAGTAATACCTACTTTTTAAAATTTTAAAAATTTTATCTCTCAAAACGGACTTCATTTTTGGATTTGGAGTATTTAATTTATCCTAAGGTGAAATTTTGGTACTTTTCGGATAACATTTATATTTTGATGAATAGTGAAAATTACTAAATTTTAATTAAAAACAAGTTTTTTAATCGAAATAATTTACATTGATAAATTATGAATTTGAGTTGTTTTAAAGTATATTTAGAATATATTTTTACCATTTAATACAATTTTTGTCATTGTACATAATTTTACAATTAAACCAGACATAAACAAGTGTCAATCTTTTGATAGTTATTATCTCTTAAAAACACGTTTTTTGTTTTAACAACGGGAATTAATTTTAAATTAATTTTTACACTTATGTGTTTTGAATTTGGAAAAATGGATTCCATATTTGTTATTAGGATGTTCAAATTGTGTAAATAGGTAAATTTTATTTTTAGACATTTTGAATAATTACTTTGGTAAATATTTTATTTACCATGGTTAAAGGGTAAATCCGGTAAATAAGGGTTAAAGAATAATATTATAATAATAAAAAATTACCCTAAAACGTGCCCTAACCTTATTTTTTGATACAGGTCCGACCACGAACATCTTGGGGTCTATTTTCGGACCCCATGGAGCCACTTGTAGGTGATAGGGACACTTTATTTTAATTAAGTTAAAATAAATACAAAAATGACATAAGCATTTATCTTTTCGAAAAGTAATTTTTACATAGGGTTATATATGTTGTATTTTCGATTATAAATATTCATTAAAAATATAAAATGATTCCCTACATAACGATATTTTATTTATAATTTTTAGACAATAAATAATTTAATTTAGGTATGACACAATGATGATGCAGTAATTACCATAATAGTGAAAAATTAAACTAATTGATATTATAAATACCCAAATAAATAAAATTTGAGACATTTTATGAATTACAGTAATTTTCTAGGTTAATATGACATGTTAGTAATGATTTAATTAACTTTTTTCGAAGTAATCATTCTGTTATGAGTTTCAAAAAAATCAATTTTCCAAATAGTGTCAAAATTGACATAAAAGAGTTTTTAAATAAAATATTATATTATTAATTGATATTCAATTCCTAAAAATATAAGGTTCGGTAAAGAGACATATATCATGATAGGTGTATCATTAATGGACTACTTGGGGGTCTCTTGGATGTATATAGTAAGTTTATTAACCATATAATATAAAAATACAAAGAGACATTGTAAAAGTGAAACTAATTAACTAAGAGTTAATACTTAAAGATAAGGTAAATATATTAACCCAAACCTGCATAAATACTATTGGTTGAGTGGTTTTCGACCCATCCCAACATTAAACTTTAAATAATCCATTTTGGAGCCATTAGAAACCGAATATGAATTTATTATAAAATAATATTTCTAGCTTTTCCAAAGGTTCCCCTCACCCCTCTTATAAAAGGGAACTCCCCCTTATCATTAATTCACACCTTCAAAGCCTTTTGGTTCGGCCAAAATATGCCCAAATACTCTCTCAACTTCCCTCACTACAACCTAGAGGCCTTGGTTTGATCAAAAATACAACCTAAGGAGCCCTTTTGATCAAATAAAAAGGAAGAACCCGAAGAAGAGGTAATGATTTCACCACCCTTTTTCAAGTTCCTTTCTTCTTCCACTTATTCTTTCTTTGTTATTACCGTTCTAAAATAATAACTCTAGTATCTTATATATACTATGATGTTATTATAAATATGGTAAAACCATTTTCAGTATTCTATCCATCCTTTGAATAACATGTCACCATACGTGCGTATGTACGGCTTACCGTCTCCACGTCGTGGTGTAATTGTTATTCAATAAATTATTATTTGGATGGGTATAATAATGATGTGTAATTCATGTAAATAATAAATATAACATGATAATTATTCTTTATATATGATATAACATCCAATTAAATATTATTTTAACATAAAAAGAATGATATTGTTTCTCGTGCGTACGTACGGACTACCGTCTCCACAAACGCGATGAGATTCATTCTCCATCGTATCCATTCAAGTATAATTCTCATTTGATGATTAATAATAGTATCTAAGGACTTGATATAATTCTGTATATGAATAATATACAACCTATCCATGACAAACACGGCTTACATAACAAAACATATAAAAGAAAATGAGCAAGTTAACACCCGAAAGAACGATAATTCTAAGATATTATTAACAAATCAATGTTAAAAGATCATATATGATATCATATTAATGTATATGATTATTTTATAATTTAATAACAATTATTTCACCATTATACAGGATTTTAACCTACCATCAACCAAGGAAAAGTACAAGTTAAGGGTTTATTTTGCAATCTCTTCATTATCTAAGGTTGTTTATACGTAATAATCTACTGTGACTTCTTTATCATCCACATCCATGTTTCTTAAAAATGTATTTCAAAACATTTTTACTATTTACTAGAATATGGTTTAAATTAATTTATACCCTTGTTGACTTTTATAAGTGGTTTATAAAATAATCTTTCCATCGTTTTCCAAACAAGGTTCTTTTTAACCTTTTCGACAGAATTAAGGTAAGAATGTTTTTTTAACTTATACGGCGGGTGCGGCAATTTTCCGCTGTTATAAAATCTTCGAAGCTTAACTTGAAAGATTATATGAAAATTTTCAAATTAAATGTTTTATTTTATAATTATGTGACTTCTAAATGATTTCAAAAAAAGGGATATCTCTCTCAAATAGTTTTGATTTCATCTATGTCAACATCCTTTGATGGATTTTAAGCTTATTTAAAGTTTATTTATTATGATACAAAACTTCCATATTGTATTGAAGGTTTTGTGATTTGTTTGACTGTGGATGTGTTATTTTTATACCATTCATGGTTTATGGAGAAAGTATTGACATTTCGTATGCTAGTTTTAATACGAATGTTTATGTTATGTTTAAACCTGTTCATATGAGGAATGAATTAAACTTAATATATGACAGGTGGAGCCCGCTATAACTCCTCGATGCATCGGTAGGTCTCATGAGACAAACTAGTGTCTTAGCACAAGGCCTTGACAAAATCTTATTTGCAGTCTTGGCACGAGGCCTTGGCTATATGGTTATGATAGTCTGGCATTATGCATTCCATCATTATGAAAGTGGTTATTGATATTGCATGTGATTATTCGATTAGTTGAATATCCATGTGAATAAGTGAATGGCATTATTTCATTTTATTTTTTCCATAATATGTTGAAGTTCAAGTTTAAAAGGCTTTTGTTTTAGTTATACATTTCCTTAAATGTTTATTCTTATTTATGAAAGTTTTCGCTATATTGTTATCCTTAGTGAGAATTTGAGCTCACCCATTTTCTATGTTTTATTTTTCCCAGGATGTGAAGAAGTAAATTATGAATGATTTGCAGGGATAGTATGAGTGGATAAGAGTGTGGAATATGAAGACTATGTTGTTGTAGTTTTCATTTTTATGATGTAATGTGAAACTTTATGAATATATATAGTGTTTCCAAGGCTACTAAACTAATCAGTCTTTCAAGATTCGATCTTTCTTGTGATCATGCCAATGTTATGTAATAATGCACTGAATCTGGGTAACTAGGGTCGAAGCGTTATAGTGGGTATCAGAGGAAGTTTAGTAAAAACCTTGAAATCTAGATTTAGATAAACTCTGATTAGAGAACATAGATTTAAGATGGACTTTGAGGATTAATATAGAAGAACTTCCTAGAATTTTGGTATTGTAGAGATTTTGTGAGTTTTCCGAGAAATACATCCCTGTCTGGATACGAGCAGGTAGAGGCGGCTTTGACACAGATGTACCTAGGGGTAAAACCTGAAAACACCGCTTTGAGCTGGACTCGAACGAGAACTGGTGCATGAAAACGGGCCTTGCTGCACTCTTGGTTACGAAAATCCCGGGGGACATTATTAGGATAACTCTCATTTTCTTTACAAATCATTATGATGGATTTATGAGTATATACTTCCTCAAAGAAATTTTTTTATGATTATGGATTATATCCATAAATAGTTTAATTTATATTAAGTGTTTTATAAGTATGAAATTCTGTATTTTGATTCATAAGCTGATCTAGTTTATGCCATTGTTTAGAAATGGAACCTAGTAGAGGAAATGGAAACCGTATCAATGCACGCACTCCATATAGGGATTTCCCTCCTGCTTAAGATAATTATAGTGGAGCTGGTGATGCAACTGGTGCCGATCAGCTAACCACCATACTGGGACAACTCACTCAGGTTATGAATAATAACCTTACCCGTATGGATCACCCTAATCCGCAGTGTGGAGGATCAATGTTAGATTTCTTCATGAGGCAACAACCACCAACGTTAAATGGGAGTACAAATCCATTGGTAGCTGAGCAATGGATAAGTTCCCTAGAGAAAATATTTCAGGATTTGGGGATTAGTGAAAGGGAAAAAGTTATAATGGCAGTTTACCGCCTCACTGGAGATGCTGATCAATGGTGGTCATTGATTCAAAACACGAAGGAAGATGGTGAAGTATAAAATATGGAATGGAGGGAGTTCAAAGATCTATTTTTAGAAAAATACTTTCCTCGTGACCATTGAGAAGATATGGAAAGACAATTTCTGAGTTTGAGACAAAAGGAGGATGAGAATATCACAAAGTATGAGGCTAACTTTACAAGGTTAGCAAGGTATGCTGGAGATTATATACGTAACCCAAGAAGTAAGATTGATCATTTATTTTATGGGTTAAAACCATTTCTCCATCGAGCATTAGTCTCACAATTCTTCTTGTTGTACGAAGACATTGTTTCATGTGCTATCAAGACATAGAAAGAATTCTCTAAGTCATATGACTTTAAAGCAAAGAAAGAGAAGAAGAGATCTGGTGATCAATCTAGGAATGGAAATAAAGGGAAGAAGGGAAAAGTTGAATATCCATCCTGCAATAAATGTGGTAAGAAACACCCCGATACTTTCTTAAAAGGAATGAGAGTCTGTTACAAGTGTGGTGAAAAAGGCCACCAAGCTCGTGATTGAAAGGGGAAGAAGGAAGCTACCGATGTCTAATGCTACAATTGCAGGGAGATGAGAAATTATGCAAATGAATGTCCTAAGAGTCAGGGGAACTTACCTCAGAAAAGGGAAAGGGATCAAGGCCAAGCTTATGCTATCACTACTGCTGAGGTAGAAGCTCTGAAAAACATAGTGGCAAGTAATTTAATGGTTTCCTCAAGTTTAGAAAATGCATTATTTGATTCTGGATCATCACATTGTTTCATATCTTCTCAATTTTCTAAGAAAATTAGATATTTCCAATTTGATTTAACATGGGAGTTTTTAGTTAAAACTCCTAAGGGATGTATCATTGCAACAAAGTTTTGTGAATCAGTCCCCATTAGAGCACATAAAAGTTCTTTATTCGCTGATCTCTTCGTCATACCTATGATTGAGTTTGATATAATCCTAGGTATGGATTGGATTTCGGACCATGATGCGAAGATTTATTTTAAGAAGAAAGAGGTTAAGATTCTTGATGATGATGATAAGGAACACCTTATCTTTAGAGCAGAATCATCACCACCTAATTCTTATATAGATCCACCCCCAATAGCTCAACTAAATTCAATTATTGGGGATGAAGAGAATGAAATGACTATAGGTGAGGAAAGGAATGTTCAAATAGAGATGTATCTATTGTGAAAGAATATGTAGATGTGTTTCTGGAAGATTTACCTGGACATCCTTCAGAATGAGAAGTTGAGTTTTCCATTGATTTAATTCCTGGATCAAGGCCTATATCGAAGACCCCTTATAGAATGGCCATTGTGGAATTAGTCTAACTAAAGAAAAAACTAGAGGAATTGAGTAATAAGGGATTTATTCGACCTAGTGTTTATCCATGGGGATCTCCTATTCTTTTTGTTAAAAAGAAAGATGGATCTATGAGGTTATGTATCGACTACAGGGAGATCAATGATATAACAATAAAGAACAAGTATCCCCTACCTTGCATTGTCGATTTATTTGACCAACTGCATGGAGCTCAATAATTTTGAAGATTGACCTTCGATCTGGATACCATCAGTTGTGTGTAAAGAAGGAAGACATTCGGAAGAGAACATTTCGGAAAAGGTACGGGCATTACGAGTTTATAGTATTGCCTTTTGGATTGACTAATAAACCCTCTGTTTTTATGGATCTAATCAACAGAGTTTTCAAGGAATATCTTGATGAATTTGTAGTGGTATTTATTGATGATATCTTGTTATACTCCAAAAGCTATGAAGATCATGAAAATCACTTGCACATTATCCTGATTACTCTGAGAAGACATGAATTATATGGGAAGTTTAGAAAGTGTGAATTCTGGCTTTAGGAGATTTCTTTTCTTGGCCATATTGTCTCTAAAGATGGAATCTCTGTTGATCCTTATAAGACCAAGGAAATCCAAGAATTCCCTGCACCGAAGAGTATAACTGAGGTATGTAGTTTTATTGGTTTAGCAGGTTATTATTGATGTTTCGTCCAGAATTTTTCCTGGTTGGCTAACCCATTAACAAAGCTCACACGTAAAGGAGTTAAATTTGTTTGGAAAAAAGAGTGTGAAGAATGTTTCGAATAACTGAAGAGAAGATTAGTCAATGCTCCTATATTGACTCTACCATCGGGGAATGATGGGTTCGTTATTTATAGTGATCCATCGAAGAAAGGACTTGGTTGTGTCCTTATGAAGAATGATAGGGTTATTGCCTATGCATCACGACAGTTGAAAATTCATGAAAAAAACTATCCTACTCATGATCTCGAGTTAACTGCTATGATCTTTTTTTTGAAGATATGGAGGCACAACCTCTATGGTAAAAAATGTGAGATTTATACTGATCAAAAGAGTTTAAAGTATATTTTCTCACAAAAAGAACTCAACATGAGACAAAGGAGATGGCTTGAATTACTCAAGGATTATGATTGTACGATACACTACCACCCGGGGAAAGCAAACAAGGTGGAAGATGCTTTGAGCAGAAAAGACCATGGAGTTTTGAACAATATAAGAATTGAAAGGGATCCAATTTTCATGGATCTAGTGAAGATAGACATGGGAATAACCAGGGAATGTGAAACATCAATTATTTTTCAAATGGTTGTCAAACCATCTTTACTAGAAATGACTAAGAGTTCTCAGACCGATGATGAAGAATTTCAAAAGATGATTAAAGCTGTGAATGATGGTAGATTGAGAGGATTTGTGTATGAAGAAGGAATTTTGAAATTCGGGAAGAGGATTTGTGTTCCTGATATACCTAATCAAAAAAAGGAATTGCTGGATGATGCTCATAGTTCCAATTATACACCCTGGGAGCACCAAAATGTATAGAGATTTGAAGGAACATTTTTTGTGGGACAACATGAAGAGGGAGATTTCCGATTTTGTGTTAAGATGTATGGTTTGTCAACAAGTGAAAGCTGGAAGGCAACAGCCTGGAGGAGTCATGAAACCTCTTCCCATACTTGAGTGGAAATGAGATAATATCACGATGGACTTTGTCATGGGGCTACCAAAGAATCCTAGAAAGAACGATGCAATATGGGTTATTGTTGATCGTCTTACCAATTCAACACATTTTCTTGCTATAAGAGAAGATCTACCATTGGAATGTCTAGCAAGACTATATATTGATGAAGTGGTGAGACTTCATGGAGTACCCCTATCGATTGTTTTGGATCGTGATCCCCATTTTACTTCAAGATTCTGGAAAAGTCTTCAGAAAGCCTTGGATACTGAACTTCATTTGAGCACTGCCTACCACCCTCAAACAGATGGACAATCAGAATGAACTATTCAAACCTTAGAAGACATGTTGAGATCCTGCTCACTTGACTTTCATGGTATGTGGGATCAATATTTACCTCTGGTAGAATTTTACTATAACAATAGCTTCCATCCGAGTATTCAGATGGCACCATATGAAGCGTTATACGGAAAGAGATGTCGCACACCAACCTGTTGGGATGACATTGGTGAAAGAAAACTTGTAGGCCCAGAACTGGTGGAGGAAAGGATGGAAAAGGTGAAGGTAATCCAAAACCACATCAAGGCAGCTCAAAGTAGTCAGAAGAGCTATGCCGATAATCGAAGGAAGGATATGGAATTTCAAGTCGGTGATCATGTTTTCCTGAAGGTATCTCCATGGAAGGGAGTCATATGTTTTGGTAAGAAAGGTAAATTGAGTCCCAGGTACATCGGACCTTTCGAAATTCTAGAACGAATTGGGGCTGTAGCTTACCGATTGGCAATGTCGCCACATCTCTCCAAAGTTCACGATGTGTTCCACGTATCTCTGTTGAGGAAATACATTCCTGACCCAACACATGTACTCACCTATGAGGAATTAGAACTCGAACCTTATTTTTCTTATTGCGAAGAGCCCGTCAGGATTCTTGATACGATAGAACAAGTACTGAGAAACCAGACGACGCATCTGGTAAAAGTTTTGTGGAGAAACCCTAAGATGGAAGAAGCAACGTGGGAACCCGAGGAACTTATGATAAAGAACCACCCGAGTCTTTTCATGCGGTAGTATTATAGAAATTTTGAGGATGAAATTATTTGAAGTAGGGGAGAATGTAACACCCCAAGCTTATACGGTACGCTTCTCTTTGAATAATGCAATTGCGTGTGTTTACACAACATCGAGTTCTAACACACCACAACCGATCAAACTGGTCGTTATAAATAGTAATACCTACTTTTTAAAATTTTAGAAATTTTATCTCTTAAAATGGACTTAATTTTTGGATTAGGAGTATCGGATTTAGCCTAAGGTGAAATTTTGGTACTTTTCAGATAACATTTATATTTTGATGAATAGTGAAAATTACTAAATTTTAATTAAAAACAACATTTTTAATCGAAATAATTTACATTGATAAATTATGAATTTGAGTGGTTTTAAAGTATATTTAGAAAATATTTTTACCATTTAATACAATTTTGGTCATTGTACATAATTTTACCATTAAACTGGACATAAACAAGTGTCAATCTTTTGATATTTATCATCTCTTAAAAACACGCTTTTTGTTTTAACAACGGGAATTAATTTTGAATTAACTTATGCCACTTAGGTGTTTTGAATTTGGAAAAATGGATTAAATATTTGGAATCAGGATGTTCAAATTTTGTAAACAGGTAACTTTTATTTTTAGACATTTTGAATAATTACTTCGGTAAATATTTTATTTACCATGGTTGAAGGGTAAATACGGTAAATAAGGGTTAAAAAATAATATTATAATAATAAATAATTACCCTAAAGCGTGCCCCAACCTTATTGGTTGATACATGTCCGACCATGGGCATATTTGGGTCGATTTTTGGACCCCATGGAGCCACTTGTAGGTGATAGGGACACTTTATTTTAATTAAGTTAAAATAAATACAAAAATGACATAAGCATATATCTTTTAGAAAAACATTTTTTACATAGGGTTATATATGTTGGATTTTTGATTATAAATATTAATTAGAAATATAAAAATATTTCCTACATAATTATATTTTATTTATAATTTTTAGACAATAAATAATTTAATTTATTTATGACACAATGATGATGCAGTAATTACCATAATAGTGAAAAATTAAAATAATTGATATTATAAATACCCAAATAAATATAATTTGAGACTTTTTATGAATTAAACTAATTTTTTAGGTTAATATGACATGTTTTAAATGATTTAATTAACTTTTTTGAAGTAATAATTCTGTTATGATTTTCACAAAAATCAATTTTCCAAATAGTGTCAAAATTGACATAAAAGAGTTTTTAAAACAAATATTATATTATTAATTGATATTCAATTCCTAAAAATCTATGGTTCGGACAAGATACTTATATCGTGATAGGTGTATCATTAATGGACCACTTGAGGGTTTCATGGATGTATATAGTAAGTTTATTAACCATATAATATAAAAATACAAAGAGACATTGTAAAAGTGAAACTAATTAACTAAGAATTAATACTTAAAGATAAGGTTAATATAGTAACCCAAACCAATATAAATACTATTGGTTGAATGGTTTTCGACCCATCCCCACCTTAACCATTAAATAATACACTTTTGATCCATTAGAAACTGAATATGAATTTATTATAAAATAATATTTCTAGCTTTTCCAAAGGTGCCCCTCAACCCTCTTATAAAAGGGCACTCCCCCTTCTCATTAATTCACACCATCAAAGCCTTTTTGTTCGGCCGAACTCTGCCCAAATACTCTCTCAACATCCCTCAGTACAACCTAGAGGACTTATTTTGATCAGATAGCCAACCTAAGGAGCCCTTTTGATCAAATCAAAAGGAAGAACCCGAAGAAGAGGTAATGATTTCGCCACCCTTTTTCAAGTTCCTTTCTTCTTCAACTTATTCTTTCTTTGTTATTACCATTATAAAATAATAACTCCAGCATCTTATATATACTATGATGTTATTATAAATTTGGTACAACCATATTCAGTATTCTATCCATTCTTTTAATAACATGTCACCATACGTGCGTACGTACGGCTTACCGTCTCCACGTCGTGGTGTAATTGTTATTCAATAAATTATTATTTGGATGGGTATAATAATGATGTTTAATTCATGTAAATAATATATATAACATTATAATTATTCTTTATATATGATATAACATACAATTAAATATTATTTTAACATCAAAAGAATGATATTGTTTCTTGTGCGTACGTACGGACTACCGTCTCCACAAACGCGATGAGATTCATTCTCCATCGTATCCATTCAAGTATAATTCTCATTTTATGATTAATAATAGTATCTAAGGACTTGATATAATTCTGGATATGAATAATATAAAACCTATCCATGACAAACATGACTTACTTAACAAAACATATAAAAGAAAATGAGCAAGTTAACACCTGAAACGACGATAATTCTAAGATATTATTAACAAATCAATGTTAAAAGATCTTATATGATATCATATTAATGTATATGATTATTTTATAATTTAATAACAATTATTTAACCATTATACAGGAGGTTAACCTACCCTCAACCAAGGAAAAGTACAAGGTAAGGGTTTATTTCGCAATCTCTTCATTATCTGAGGTTGTTTATACGTAATAATATACTGGGACTTCTTTATCATCCACATCCATTTTTATTAAAAATTTATTTCAAATCATTTTTACTATTTAATAGAATATGGGTTAAAGTCATTTATACCCTTGTTGACTTTTATAAGTGGTTTATAATGGAATATTTGCGTTGTTTTCCAAACAAGGTCCTTTTTAACCTTTTCAACAGAATTAAGGTAAGAATGTTTTTTTAACTTATACGGCGGGTGAAGCTATTTTACACCATTATAAAATCTTCAAATCTTCCATTGCAAGCTTATAAGAAAATTTTCAAAGTAATTTTTTGATTTTATAATTATGTGACTTTTAAATGATTTCAAAAAAAGGGATATCTCTCTCAAATAGTTTTGATTTCATCTATGTCAACATCCTTTGATGGATTTTAAGATTATTTGAAGTTGATTTATTATAATACAAAACTTACATGTTTTATTGAAGGTTTTGTGATTTGTTTGACTGTGGATGTGTTATTTTTATACCATTCGTGGTTTATGGAGAAAGTATTGACATTTCGTATGCTAGTTTTAATACGAATGTTTATGTTATGTTTAAACCTGTTTATATGAAGAATGCATTGGACTTAATATGTGATGGATGGAGCCTTCTATAGCTCCTCGATGCATCGGTAGGTCTCATGAGACAAACTAGTGTCTTGGAATAAGGCCTTGAAAAAATCGTATTTGTAGTCTTGGCATGAGGCCTTGGCTATGTGGTTATGATAGTCTGACATTATGCATTCCATCATTATGTAAGTGTTTATTAATGTTGCATGTGATTATTCGATTAGTAGAATATCCATGTGAATAAGTAAATGGAATTATTTCATTTTATTTTTTCCATACTATGTTGAATTTCAAGTTTAAAAGGCTTTTGTTTTAGTTATACATTACCTTAAATGTTTATTCTTATTTATGAAAGTTTTCTCTATATTGTTATCCTTACTGGGCATTTGAGCTCACCCCTTTTCTATGTTTTATTTTTCCCAGGATGTGAAGAAGTGAATTATGAATGACCTGCATGGATAGTATGATTGGATAAGAGTGTGGAATATGGAGACTATGTTGTTGTAGTTTTCATTTTTATGATGTAATGTAAAACTTTATGAATGTATCTAGTGTTTACAAGGCTACTAAACTAATTGGTCTTTCGAGATTTGATCTTTCTTATGATCATGCCAATGTTATGTAATAATGAACTGACTCTGGGTAACTGGGGTCGGGGAGTTACAGGGGATCTGCCATGACCTTATCAATGCAACAAATATTCGAGGACATTTATTATATTATAGTCATGCATAACAATGAACAATATATAATAAGTGAACATTTACATAATCAAAGTACAAAAAACTTGGTTATTAGGACACCAACCCTTACAAAGGATACATAGGATGCCTTCATAAGTCCTAAGCTTCATACCAAACCTCAAAAGGGTCATCCTAATATATAAGTCCCACATCAATAAGTAGTGAAATTGATCATTTTCCATCCCTTGTTTCCCATAGCCATCATAGATCACATGGGGTTAGTGAGTTTCAATGATCATATCATTTGCATCATAATATTTTACAAGGAAATGGGCTTCTTGGGACTTTATAATTTTGTTCATACTCAGTTTGTAATCCCCAATCATAAGGGAAACCTCGGCATGTAAGCCCCGACCAACTGAACTATGAGAAATATTATTCCTTCAATAACCAGGATACATAGGATGCCTTCCTAAGTCCCAAGATCAAATAAACATCCATTTTCATGTAATCCTCATGTCTACGACATTTCAACCATAAAGACCCAATCATTCCCATGGGAGGATCACTTTACCTCTTCCCTCAGAAGATTAAGAAAACAATAGAACTATAATGACTCTGATTCCTTCCATAAACAGGGTACATAGGATGGATTTATATGACCCGATCTTCAGATTAAAGTACCCTAAGGTCCGTCCCAATTCATAAGCCCCAAATCCATATGCAATGAGAAAAATTATTTTCCATCCCTTTTTTCTCACACCAATAATAGCTCATATGGCCTTAGGGACTCACAATAAATACCTAATTGGAACCATGAATCTTCACCAAATAGGGTAGTCTAAATATGTAATCCCTGATGAGTGGCATGATATAAACTTCCCCCATTTGAAGAATATACCTTGGGACTGGTCCCAAGGGTGTGATTGAACTATAATAACTTTGATTATTTCCATAACCAGGACATGTAGGATATATCCTTGAGACTCAATCTCAAATATTCGGCACCCAGATGTCCATACATATTTCTTCTTTTCATTATGTTAAACTATAGAGGTTTTAACAAACTATATGGGTTTTTATTCCTACAATAACTAGGATACATAGTACGCCTTATAATGGCTCAATCCCCTCTTTAGATTATTAACCACCTCTCTACATGGTAGAAAATTCCTAATTATTTGGTTATAAGAATTCATCATATAAAGTAGATATTCATTACCAGGAAATGGATGAAGAAACTTAGATATATAAATATGGATTCAATAAAAATATTCCCCCTTTATTTTGTGAAAAAAGGATATTTAACCTATAATTGTTTTATTAGGGTAACCGGTCCTATATCAGAATTAGGAAGATATTATCGAACATATCTTAATAAGAGAGTCCTAAAGTAGGAAATAATTATCCTAAAAAATGTGTGATGAGCCCAACCTCCCATACTCTTGACCAGTGTAAGTCCCTAAGCGTCATTGGGTCTGAAACCCCAATTGAGCACCTATCATTGGAAAGAAGGTCTGTAACTAGTTATGGATGAGGGAACCATTGAGATTTTATATCAAAAACAAAAATGGTAACACGATGTTAATGACTGTATAATAAATGAACCCCCCACAACCAACCATATGACCAAAAAAAATGCGTGATGCGGTCAACAATTCCTCATAAAAAAAGGTGAACCCAAAGTCAATCTATGTAATAACAAAATTATTAAGTTATAATCCATCAGACGATTTTTTCCACTATACACAAACAAAAATGGTGAACCCAACGTGAATCTCTCCAATAAAAAATGATCTATTAATCATACATCAGACCACTTTGTTTTTCACTCCTATACAAGAAAATTAGTAAGAAAAATATAATATTACAGTTAATATTCTATAACCAAGGTTCTCAAAAAATAATTCCATCCCCATGTTGATAAGTCCACAAGAGAAGAATGGTCAAATTGGGAATAACATGACAATTGTGTTAACCATGCATTTCTGATCGAGCACATCATGACTACGATATTACACTAATCAGTAAGCCTGTTCCATATTTTATGTGTGACTAAAAATACTATTCTCACTGACAAAATCCTGATCTAAGATAATTTCTTCTTCATCCAGTGATTGTTCCAATAAATCACCTATAGCTACAACCCCCATGGGTCACCAAACAATATCACCTACTCAACAACACCAATTGAGGGTGATGAACATGATGGTCCAGGAGTACCACCAACATGGTACATTCCTGATAAGTGGAAGATACCTACAAGGTTCTCCAAGAATTAAAACCATCAAGTTTTCATCACCTAAGGAAAGCTGTAGCTAAGACCGTATCCCTCATTCTCATGGACAACCACTTTGGGAGCTTATCCTTGGAGAAAAAAACATCCACATTTAATCTTTTATGAAGGTGTATGAGAGACAAAATATGACTCTATCCCAGTTTAGGTTCCACTAAGGAGGGAACCTATCAACCACCATTGCCAATGTTCTCCCACCGATACCCACTATTCACCTACTGAGGGTACCACCCAACACACTGCCGCCTCAGATGCCCATGAACATGAAACAAGGAAGGATCATTAGGTGAGTAGAGAGTTTGATATCTAGGGGTGGGATCATATGCCCACTTCCGCTGATGATGCCTGATGGTATATTCCGACAGTAGACAGTAAGCAGATGCATATCCTTTATCACTTGAAATAAGTTTGTAGGAATATTCTCATAGAAAGAATGGGTGAGGAAAATATCCCTACACCTATACATGAAGACCATTGGCATATTATGGTGGAACAAGGAAGAAAAAAGTGGGATCATATCCCTGCATCAATCAAAGATATATTTCAGTACATAATATAGATAGAAAATGTGCAGGATTATATCCTTTCACACAATTTTCTAAAATTACAATATATTTTAGCAACTAATAAATAACTCCATCTAAATATTTCGGCACTGTTGATGATAAAGGGACAAGCGCATATTCCTATCACTATAGCCATGACAACTCACCACTTTGATCATTGTGAACAAGTGTATGCATCAGAGAAAGCACACAATATTACTCCCTTTTTGGATGATTATCAGCATATTGAAATAAAGGATGAGGTAACTAACTGGGATCATATTCCAGTTCAAACTGAGGATCACCAAGTGAGTGTGGCACATGCCTCAAGATAGGATCATATTCATATCAAAGAATTCCGATGACATATTCCAAAGGCCCAAGATCAAGCTCATATCCCTTTTTTGGATGGTGATCACCAAGTGAGAGGGGAACATGCCTCGGGACAAGATCATATTACCTTCGAAGAAGTCCACAAACATACTCCAAAGACCTATGATCAAGAATATATCTTTTTTTGGATGGGGAAAACCAAGTGAGAATGGAACATGCCCTGGGATAGGATCATATTCCTTTCAGTGAATCTACCTAGCATATTCTAGTAGATCATAGAATCTAGGTGCATATTATTACTTCTTCTAATGAACAACTTCACTAGTATCATTCTAAGGAAGTATAAAAGAAGGATCATATCACATATACCATTCTATAGGTCCATAGACATATTATGGTGGGGAATGAATATTTGGTCAAGACTCATATTCATACTCCAATCTGGGTTCACCAAGTGAGAGCATCACATGCCTTGCGTAGGCTCATACTCCTACCAAGAAAGACCAATGACATACTTTGAAGGATCAAGATCATACTCATACTCCTGTCCTAATTGAGGCTCACCAAGTGAGAATGTCACAATCCTTGGGACATGATCCTACTTCTATAAATAATGAGATATCTTGTCAGCATATTCTAGAAGCTTATCCTCTATGGGACCATGTTATGGCAGCACTTGATGGTTATAAGAAAGTTCCAACAACTGTCATACAACATGCTCATATCCATGCACAATTCCAAAAGGTAGGTTGAAATATTTTGACTACGATGTAGGACATTACCCATATTCCTAATCTCATCAATACTAGTGTCCTTGAGGTTGTTTGATAAACATTATCAACACCACAAGGTTCCATCATCTCTTATATTGAAGTATAAGAAATTCATTATCTTAATATTCCTCCTTTTGGTAGTGTGGAGATAGATTTTATGGACTTTACTCCTAACATCCATTGTGGTCAACCTCACCGTGGTGATATTTCCCAAAGACAAGGAAATTCCCCCCTTGTCCAAGAACTTTCGTATAGTGAGGTTTTCAAAGCTTCGACGCCTTCATATAGAAAGGTGATCAAAATATCGAGGTCAACCACATAAAGTTCCTCATCAAATTCCAGCAACACTCTACTCTATTCAGTAGGTGACCCTCAGAATAATATTATATGGTATAATAGGATGGAGGCATGTAAGTCTGATGAATAGGAAACCAAAATTGACATATGGAGAGAGTTATCCAGAAACAACCTCCCCATAATGTTCTGGCCCCTTAATACATATAGCTATGAGATCTCAAATGAGATTGAAAAGGAGTTCATGCCTTATCTTTGCCAAAATATATGGGATACTCATTATTGGATGAAGGCTAGACACCTCCCTTATCCAGGATATAAGGGTCACCTTCAAACCATTAAATACTCTATTTTTATCAAGATATAGATGATACCTCTATGGACTAGGATGCAAATCAGAAAAGCATAGCATAAATATGCAACACACTTGATTCCATTGCATAAAAACCCTTTATAAGTAGATCACCATTGCCACGTCATCCTTCTGTATTCGAGTATGGGGAGAGTATATGGAATTAAACTTTTTCGAACCCCTATAACAATAGAAACCATCATATAGGGAATCCTATAATGTTATATCCTATTGAGAAATCAAGGGATTGGAAAAAACTCGGGCTAGTTCCTCACTAAAACGGAATCCCCCCCACTTCGATAGTTCCCAAAAATCACAAACAGATGAATAATATACCCAACATGACTTCAAATTTGTCCCCTAAAAGTAATTAGAATGAATTTCAGACACATAGATTAAATTTTTTATCACTGGTAAACTTCCTGTTGAAAATGATTATCATCATGTGCTTCCATCACTCCCAACTCCTACGTGAGCACAACTGCACCGCATCAAATTAGCTGCAGTAGCAACTACCATATCAACCATCAAAGAGAGGACCTAGATCACTAGGACAAGGTGATATCTACCACCTCTTTCACATCTTAGATCATCAAATATCTAAAGGATTCACGACACATCATAAGTAGCCGCAAAAAAACCCAACCCACTGGGCTAGGGGTATTTATATCTCAATAACCATCGCCGGGATCAACATCCCCTCAGAGGGTCCTGGGGACATCAACGTTGATTCTATATCAACCCCACCCACTAGTATGGGGGAATTTATATCTTCATGTCTACCCCAGGAGTCATCAAATATTTGACATGAATCATTGGACCCTTAGAAACAGGACCAATCAATCTCAATTGCAACCCAGATGACCCCCACCACATAGTGATGGGGGAATCTTAATCATCATTATCACCACAAAGAGAATCATTATTATCGAGGTTGAGAGGAAAAAATAAATGGCCAACATCTCACTTTTTACTCACATCATACGAAAAACCTCTGCTGGACGATGAATGTTTGACAACCATGATCGAAAAACCCCTCAAAGTCATTGTTCATAGAACAAGATGAGCAGAGCATACAAAAATTCCAGTTAGACCCTTCAAGGTTCGTAAGAAAAAATATCCCAATATGGAAAAAGGTTCGAATAATGACCATAATGAAAGCAGTGAAAAATCATCCTATTGCATTGAAAGTAATGGCACAACCACCATAACCTGATATGCCTATATGAATGCCATCACTATCAATATGATAAACATTGATCAAGATGAAAATGCATAGGGATGCAACATTGAAATTGTACATTGATATGAGGGTGATTTGGATGCACCAACTGATGCTACACATACCTAGAAACAGGGAAGGATCCAAAATATGGCACCTATGAATACTGAGTTTCCACCTCTCCAACAGAATAATGACAAAGAAAAAGGAAAAGGTGCAACTACATACCGATCACCATCTAGAAGAGTTAAGGTTCTTTCATAGAGTAACAAATTTTGAAATATTAGAGTGAAATAAAAACTCTCTGACAACTCAAAAAGGATATACTCAGAGGAAATATTCCCTTTGGGTATCATCTTCAGGTAGAGATGAATATCCTATGTCCTATAGCTGATCCTCTAGCAAGAGCGGTATCTGAGAATCAGAATGGCTCCGGAACTAGGCATCCAGTCTACATAAATGAGTAAGTGGGAAATTATCATGAATTTCCTCAATTTTGGAAATAATATCTATCATAAGGGTGATCATTCAGTCTTAGGATTAATAAAAAATCAACATAAGATAAAAGAGATGCCACCTCATTGACCCCCACTGACTCCTAGTAGATAGGAGGTGGCTTATACAATATTTCCTCTAGAGATTCTTAATGTCATCATGTCCCTGGACACTAAAATGGAAGCAATGTAAGGGAGACATGCACCTATACAACCAAGAAGGAAGCCATATCCTGAATGGGTGGATGGCACTTTTTCTCCACCCAATTTCGGTAATCCTACCTTCACCACTTTTGATGGTGCAAGTGACCTTGAACAGAATATCACACACTATGTATCCCAATTTGGGCCGATGATGGGTCCTCGAGATCAACATGAGTAAAAAAAGATAAGGTGTTTCATACAAACCTGGATAGGGCTCGCTTTTGTATGGTACAACAACCTACCAGCAGGATTCGTTATAGGATGGGAAGACCTTTATTGTCAGTTCCTTTATTAATTTATTTCCATTTTGGAAAAAATGATGATCATTGACCTAAAAAACATCAAACGACACATGAATTAGAGTTTTCCTCACTTCATATCTAGGTGGAAAGGTTTAACCTATTCAATCATCACCCATCTCTCGTAGAAGAAACTACTAGAACTCTGTGCTGAAAAACTCTGGGATGAGTTGAAACTGCCTCTGATCCTTAGAATGTATCTAGGTGGGTTATGTGAGTTTGCTGAAAATACAGAACATCTTGAGGTATCCATTTATTAAACCTAATCTAAAAATAAACACATGACTATATCATAGGGGAAGAGGATAAGAAAAAAATAAGCTACTGATCTCACTCTCAAGCCCGCAACAGCACTAGTCCAAGCATGCAGGCAGGTCCCGAACCACCCAACACCTTCTGTCGTGTGACAAAAACCATAGAATCATCCTTTTCCATACGAATAAAGAAATAAGGGTCACTTGGTATTTGAGGAACGAATGAACAAAGCATAATCCTTATGAAATGAACAAGTCCTTGGTTTTTTCTTGGCATCCATGGACAATAACCTGCTCACACTACAATAACCTAGAAAACCTGATGACGTCAACCACACTGAGCAGACCTATTACTGCCCTTTTTGTAGAAGTCTAGGTCATAATATCTAAGATTTCTTAGTCTTTAATGACAGCCTTCAGGGCATGATTAATTTTTTATAGGTAGTATTAGGTAAATCCTTTGAGCTAGTGACCTGCATAACTATTTCCTAGTCAGAAGAAGAAAGTGATTGGTAGAATGTTATTCCTAGGCATGAGTATATTTTCAACAATTGGATGAATCAAAAAAAATTTGACCGCGCTCATGACACCCTGAGAGAACAACTATATAGACCCAAAATAGCTCTACCACACTAAGAGGAAACATCAAATATTCCTCCCAAAGGTGGGCATGACCACTAAAAGTAGGAAGAAATAAAAGAATAAGAGTGATATTTTACTCTAATGAAATCCTTGAATCTTTAATATTTCTTCCCTATAATATCTACAACATGGAAACCACCCCTCCAAACAAAATCATTATTGGGAAAATAACCCATCTTTGCTTATTTCAATATGACACACTTGAAAAACCCCTTCTGTAATGATGAATATTCCCCCAAATATGAGTTTCCCACACATAATCAGGTAACGGGAGTCCACATGTGCTGGAACAAAGGATACAAGGGGAATCACAGACATGATCATGCCCAATATTCCATTCATCTCCTCATAGAGAATATATATGTAGTTGAGACCCATGTGAAAATGCTCCAACAGGTCTAAAAGAGGCAGGGAGGTACCCCAGATCCCTCCAATAGTCATCCAAACCGAGTTATCTTGCATGAAATCCTAGTGGAGTTTCAATTATCTAATCAACCTAGACAATGAAGAAGACCAGTGTGACCTGCGCCACTAGAAATAGACATTCCATCGACCTCTACACAAGTACCATGCATTTCCACATCAAATAACTCATCTCCTTAACTACATGCCTAGAATAAACCCCATATTAGGAAGTTCCAACCTTTGGCACAAAATAATGATGTTCTAAAGTTGCTGTCAATTGTCCCAGCCAAGATCTCAATCCAAAATACACTTTTTATTCCAAAATAACTTAGGGAGGAACTTTTTGAATCCCTCTAGATCCCACTGGAATTTGAGATAGAAGTTATTATAGTTAAGGTCTATCAAGTGGATTCTATGTCCTTAGAATTTCATGTTGCCATTTCATTCACTACCTAGGATCAAGAGGAGGTCCTCTAAGGGAACATTATCCCCCTATATGTTTTGGACAGACTTAATAATTTTGATGTCCAAATGGCCTTGATTGATAATGGATATGGGATCAACCTCATTCTAGATCAAACCCTCCAACATTTGGGATATAGTGAAAGGGAACTATCTACGATGAAACCGACCATTCAAGGGTATGATAATAATGAGAAATGACCTTTTGGGAAGATCACACTCAAGATTTAGTTTGGGGATGTCACATCTAACATAGAGATTATGGTTATCCAGCAAGACACCACATATAATGTCTTGGGTACTAAACCTTCCAATCCCTAGGGTATGCTCAATAATGACTATGTGTTCCCCCTATATCTAGTCAATGTGATAGACTTGATCCGAGAGGTTCATGTCCCTCCTCTCCCCAGTGATAGTGTAAAATATAATCCTCTTTGACATATCTCTGCAATGGCTCAGAAAATACGGGATGATAATGACTCTTCCCAGGGCCTCTCTCTCCCCAATAGTGACTAATAAGTCCCCAGGTTGCTGTCTTCATTTGAATATGTCTCCACAAATTCAAAATTGGGGGAAAATATAGATGCAATCAGGAATTAACTTCCTGTATTTGAGGAAAGTGACTCCACCCCCATCGATGAGCTCAGATAGATAAATTTGGGAGTAGTGGAAATCCTAAGACCTACATTTATTAGCTCCACCATTCCCCTAAAAGGGAATTAAATGTATATTTCATTTATAAAGAAGCATCGATATGTGTTTTACTGGAACTATACAAAAATTCCTAGACAGAATCTAGACGTGGCTATGCACTATTTCGGCTTACCAGATGAGCATCAAAGATTTAGGCAGACAGCCAAGAGGATGAACCCCTATCATTCCACCAATGTAGTAGAGAAAGTTAATAGGTTTATTAAAGAATTTTTTTCTAAGAAGTGCAATACCAAAGATGTATTTCCATCATTATCCCTGTTAAGAAAAATAATGGGAAGATTAGGGTCTTAATTTATTTTAGAGACCTCAATGGACACTTCCCGAAGGAAGATTTCCCATTGCCAATCATAGAACTCCTAATTTATGAAACTAATGGTCTCCATGAACTTTCCTTCATTAATGGGTACTCAGGGTACAATCAGATAAAGATGGTCCCTAAAGATGAAGAATCCACTTCCTTCAGAGTTCCTCAAGGGATCTTCTACTATTAGGTAATACCCTTTGGCTTGAAGAATACTGACTCTACATATCAATGAGCCATGAATCATATCTTTAAGCCATTTCTAGAAAATATAGAATAATATTATGTCGATGACCTTGTTGTAAAATCCCGATAGTGAAGTGATCACTTCATGGATCTCCAAACAGTCTTTGATAAGATGCAACAACACATTCTAAAGTTGAATTCACTAAAGTGTGCCTTTGATCCAACATTAGGGATGTTTCTTGGATTTGTGGTATAAAACCAAAACATCAAAGTTGACCTAGAGAAGACTAGTGTTATTTTTAACAATATTACCCCCATAAATCTCAAAGAAACAAGGGGGGTCCAAGGGAACCTTTCTTATATTTAGTGTTTCATTTCGAACCTGGATGGAAAACCTCTCCCCTTCATGAGGTTAATGAATAAGGGAATCCCCTATCAAGGGGATGATGATTTCCAAGAATACATTGAAAGTATCAAGTAGTATCTCCTACACCAACTAGTCTTGATTCCTCTGGTGGAAGGGAGGACACTCATCATATTTGTGTCCCATGGAATGCTCAATGGACTCCATCCTAACACAAAAAAAAATGATGTGGGGAGTGAGAATATTCCCTACTACCTCATCCATACTATGCTAGGTATCGAGACTTGATACTCTGATGTAGAGAAGAACTACCTTACACTCATGTTTTTAGTGAAAAAGTTGAGACATTGCTTGCTACACCATGAATTCCATTTGGTCTATTGTATTGATCTGCTCAGGTATGTCTTTGGCCACCCTATATTGATTGGGTGCTTGGCTCAATTGGCATTCATTCTGCAGAAATACAACATTCTGTTAGTATCACATAAGTCAGTGAAAGGGAAATCCCTCTATGATTTCATTACAGAAATTATTTCCCCCGAAAATACATGTGTGGATACCAAGATTCCAGATGAGGAGGTCTTTTATGACCATGACACTCCATGAACATTGGAGTGGTACTTCGATGGTGCCTCCTCGAGTCTTGTTAGAAAAAGTATGAGAAAACTGAGATTCAATCAAGCTATATTAGGGATTGTATCTATCTCTCCAGACAAAAAAGTTTTTACTTACTCTTTATCACTATATAAATAACACATAAATAAAAAGGCAGAATACCAAAACCTCATTGTTGGGTTGGAACTAGCCCTAAAACTATAAATATCCTACCAAAATATCAAAGGGGATTTAAAATTAGTGATAAAGAAGATCAATGGTAAATATTCCATCTAAAAGGAAGAACTAGAACCTATAAATGTCTATGTTAGGGGATTTATATAATAGTTCCCTTTTGATCCCACATTGCATCATGTTCCTCGATCATAGAATGGTTGTGCTGATGCATTAGATGATGCATCCATAGTCCTGGATAACCCTGATCAATAATAAGCAATCTTCTGGATCACACATTGAAGAATGGTCTTGTCGATCATCATATATGACATGGAAGAAATCAATTTGGGCAGAACTTCCCTAGAGCATGATGATCCAACATCCACCCCTATATATATGGATCCCATAATCGGTTATCTCCAAAACTAGACTCTTTCGACAGATAGAGTTGAAAGGGAACACATTCAGTGCAGTGCAATGAAACTTACCCTATATAGTGATCCAAATGAACATAAGGACCACTATAAGTGTGAATTCAATGTAATACTCCTTAGATGCATAGAAAAAGGATATATTATCACCATTATGAAATAAGTCCATGTAGGTTCCTACGACACCCTTCAATCTGGGACTATGATCTCCCACAAAATCAGGAGGTTAAGATATTATTGGTAGACCATGATACCATACTCTTTGGAATACAACAATAAATGTTATGCATGTCAGATCCATGAAAATTTCATCTATCAACCCCCAGAATTGCTACATACATCCAAATATTCTTGGTCATTCACTGTTTGGGGAATAGATGTTGTGGGGCTATATCCTCTAGCCACAACCAAGAAATTTAAGTACATGCTTACTTCTACCAAATTCATTTCTAAATGATCTGAGGCAATACAAATCAAGGAAATCAGGATGAATAACATCATCAAATTCTTAAATTCTCATATCATCTCTAGATTTTGTGTTCCTCACACAATATTGATGGACAATGACACTAAATTATATTCTACAGAGTTGAAGAAACTGTAATGGGATTGCAAAATCGATTCCAATCACTAATCTTGCTACAATTTTGCAAAAAATTGACAGATAGAGGCCTTCAATAAGAATCCATCAAATATACTACAAAATATAGTGAATAAGGATAAGAATTCATGGCCATAAAAACTCCTCCATTCTTTATGGGCCTACCATACAACAACAAGTACTACTATACATGAAATGCTATACTCATTGGTGTACAAGAATGAGGTAGTGTTACCTATAAAAGTCCTACTACCTTTGCTCTGAATAGCCATTTGTAGACAACTCTCAGATGATGAGCAATTTTATGAGCAACTAGATGAGTTGGAACAGATCAACGAGAATTGGTTATAGAAATTTCCCAACCATGAGGTCCATCAAAATCAGATTGTGCGGGCCTTCAATAAAAAGGTTCACCTCTATTAATTCATGAAATAAGAAATGGTATTGGTGCTCAGAACCCCAATGATACCAGGGAAGAATACTCTGAAGTTGGAACCTAAATGGGAAGGTCCTTACATCATATATAAGGTCTACCACAAAGGATCTTACTCATTGGACATAATGGATGGGGAGCGTGTTACACCCCCCACTAATGTGATATTTTTTAAGAAATAATTTTCATAGCTATCATCAAAAAGGGAATACATATCAGTATAAGACCTGTTGAATTGTACTAACCACATGAAATTAAACTATATGAAAACTTCCTAGTTACATGAAACTAAACTATACAACCATATCCTTACCGCAAGATGTTAATCTATATGGAATATGTCCTTTTAACATGACATTAAACTACATGTGTTTTCTAGAACTATGTGTGGATTGATTCCTACCATTACATGATATGTAGTGACACCCAAGCCTCTGTTCTTGGGTCCAACTACAACATCCATTCTATTTCATATTGATTCACCAATGTCCTTACCACAATACATTTAACTATATGATTTATGTTCTTTCCACATAATATTAAACTGCATGGATCCATAATGTTCATTTTCTTTTACACTGGGGGATCTATTTTCTTATCGCATGAAATTAAAATATATGATAGATTTCTTTTTCATATGAAATTAAACTAAATAGGTTTTCTAGAACTACGTATGGATTGATTCTCATTTTCAATGAGATACGTAGGGATGCCTCAATTCTATATCTTAGTCCAACCACTATATGAGAAAAAAATTCTTCATTCCGTTCTTTAGTTGCTTATGCATGTCAAGAGACACCCTATATGTTCCTTGTTTCTCACACTGAGCACATCTCACACGATCATAGTAATTTTGGTGAGGGATTTCCTATATAAATAAGGAATATCAGCTTATGATAGGACAATCATGGTCCTATATGGAATAACTTAAATTTCACACCATGAGTTCTGGCTATATGATGTTAAACTGCATAGTTAATGTACCTTGTAAGACATAAGACTGCACATTACCATGGACTTCGCATGAGGGGATCATTATTTGTGGTGTTGGTCTCCTACAAAAATTCCATTCAAGAAATACATGTGACTAAATTTTGGACACCAGAGGATACATAGTGAATCCCAGATCTTCAATCTTGGTTCAAGTAGAAAAAAATATAAAAAATAGCCCCTCTATGCGTATAGAAAAAACTTACACCTAAAGGCTCTCTCTCAAGGACTACATATGGCTTGCTTAATATTACCATATAGTACATAGTGATTCTAAGATTTCTATCTTTGGGTCCAGCCACCATACCCGTTTTCACATTGAGAATCCCACATCCTAACTACATGATATTAAACTACAAAATTCCTCAAGAACAAAGTTTATATTTATTCCTATCATAATAAGATACGTAGTGATGCCTGGATCATCAATCCTAGGCCTAGCTATAACAATAAATAGAAAAAATACATGCCTCTATGTATGGGTCAGAATTGCGTAGAGAGCTTCCCATGTAAGAACTACGTCTGACTTGATTACTACCCTTATAGAATACATACTGAATCCTGCATTTCCAACTCCATGTCCAATCATAATTAAAAAATATAAAAATTCACCCTCTCTATGTACAGTTCAGACCTACACATGGAAATTTCAAAATAACTATTTCTGGTTTGATTCCCATCACTATGAGATATGTAGAGACACCCAAAATTATATTCATGGGCCTAAACACAACATTACCATTTCACTTTAGGGAGCCCACATATTTACTATATGAAATTAAACTGCATAAAATCTTAATAACTACATATGAATTGATTCTAGCCATTTCAGGATATATAGTGATGTCCAAATCTCCAATCCTAGGCCTAACTACAACAAATAACAAAATAAATGCACCCCAACTGCATAACAATTGAATCATGAGATCTCACTTTTCCTATGTGGGAGTTAGATCCAAGTACGACCTAATTTTTCATGTATTATTCCTTAAACAAATTTTCACATCGGTTCCCACATCCTTACCGCATGACATTAAACTATACGACAGAAATACTTACTGCATGATGTTAAACTTCACAGAAGATGTCATTAACGCATGACATTAAACTAAATGGAACATGCCCTTACCATATGACATTAAACTTTATGGAACATTTCCTTACCCCACGAAAATAAACTCCATAGACTACGTCCTTACTACATGAAGTTAAACTAAATTGAGTCCAACGCCCATCATCATTACTTATCAAAGGACCACAAGTGGCTTACCCCAGTCAACTAGATTATGGGGTGCTTTATCCATATTTTAAGGCACCTCAATCCATTTATCATACTTCCTTACTTGAGATCCTCTAGTTTCCACAACCTTTTATATTCCCTGAAAAGAAAAAGTGATCTCTTAGTTCAACTATGATATTGAAACAGAAGGGATCAGACCCACCAAACCAAAAAATCTTTCCTCTATAAGTAGGGATTTTAAATTATTGTGATCTTGATGTCACCATGGAAGAACCCATCACCTTAGTCTATTTTGGGTCATTTCTAGTTTGATTGTCCCATATCATAACTCATGACTTGAGAACCTAGAGCTGTGATTTACAACATCTTCATCTCCTACTCATAAGGTTTTTGGAGTACTCTTGGCCCTGGGTATCCTAGTTGGGATATTTTGTAACATTCCCTATATTATTTTCAAAGCTTTATAACCTTAAACTCTTGATTATATTGGTCTAAATCACAAGACCTTAATCTGATGGAGAAAGAGAAACAAAAATTATAAGGTAAAGGAAATCCACAAAAGGAGGCCTAGGAAAAAGTCAAGTCTTCATTCACTAAACTCTTATTATATAGAGTTTAGGAAAAAATTAGGATGAAAATAAAAAAGAATAAAGCTCATATAGTCCACTTTATATCCCTAGTCAAAGCCAAACTATGTTCACTAGACCCCTTGGACCAGTAAAAAGTTAGAGTAATGGTTCTTCACATCACCTCGCCATGAGAATATGTTCGCTAGGAAGTGAAACAATTCTTAGTGTTCTAGAACCCTTCTTGGATATTTAATTTTCCATAAATCACACTTCATGATTTAAATTGTCGTGGGTCATCAAAAAACATTCATAGCCCTTGGAAAGGAAAAGAGGTATCTCTGGTTGGACATGCTATTAATGTAGAAGGACTTAGAGCCACCAACCAGAGACATCTTGGCCCTATAAGGAGGAATTTCTAATTCTTGTGAGCATGATGTAACCTTGGTAGAACCAATCATCACATTCTGTTTTGGGTGATCCCTGGTATGATTGTCCCATACAATTACTCTTTACACATACATTATAGATCATGATTTACAATCTCTGTACTAGACTTTTTAAGTGGATTCGACACTGAAAACGTTACGCCACTGTGTTTTGTACTCTTTCTCAATCCCATAATGTGAATCTATATTCCCAAATCTTTTATGGCCCACACCTTCTGATTCAAAACCATAGGGCATAGGGATTGAGATTTAATCAATATCTAAACTACCCCAGGGTGCTAGAACCCTTCCTAGATAGATCTACACCATACCCAACTTGATTATCTGAATGTTTGAGTCTTCAAGAATCTTTCAAGGCCCTTGAAAAAAAAAGATATCTCCCGGTTTGGCTATTGTACTGATGCAGAAGGGCTCAGACCGACCAACTAAAGATATCTTGGCCCTGTAAGGAGGGATTTCCAATCCTTGTGAGATCTGGAGACACCATGGTGGAACCCGACATCAAAAGGTTTCATGGGATATACCTGGTACGTCTAGCCTATACCATAATCACTGAATCAAGCTTTTGGTTTATGATTTACATCACCTATATTCCAACAATCTAGGTGGACCAAGAATCCTTATTATGTTTTACCTCAACCGATGTTAGCCCCATAAATCGTACATAGCCCTTGGAAATAAATATAGACAATCTTTGTTTGGAAATGCTATAGGCACATATAGGATTTTACCTACCAATTAAAAGGAATATTAACCATGCAATAAAGGAACTCCAATCCTCATGATCCTTGGAAACACCTTAGTGGAACTCAACACCCTAGAGTGTTTTAAGTCATCCCTATTCTGCCTACCCCATATTCTATGAACATCAAAGGTCCAAGATAGAAGACCATAAACTAAAATGCATCAAAGGTCCCAGAAATAGGTACATAAACTATAGAAGATCAAAGGTCCAAGCTGGAAGACCATAAACTACAACACATCAAAGGTCTTATAAAAAAGACCCAAAATTAAAAAAATATTAGGTTCTAGATAAAAACAATAAAATAAAGCAATATTAGGTCCAAGATAAAAGACTATAAACTAAAACAATATCAAGACCAAGATAATAGACTCTAAACTAAATTAATATCAGGTCTGATCTAAAAGACCCTCAACTAAAGCAATAGAAGGTTCGAGCAAAAGAACCCCAAACTAAAACAATAGAAGGCCCACGCTAAAATTCCCTAATCTAAAGAAATAAAATGTCTAAACTAAAATACCCTAAACTAAATCAAAGAAAGGTACAATCTAAAAGTCCTTAAAATTATAGCACATTAGCAATTTAGTAAGAAAAGAGATTTCAAGGACCATCACATGGCTTTGTAAAACAACAAGATGCTCTCTTTAAGCCTATAAAATTTAAAAAACCATACATAAATCTCCATAAAGGACATATATCATACCCAAGAAAACCTTTTTTAAATAATGTGATTCAGGATAGCTTAAACAAATACATCGGTAAATAATCTCGTGTTGATGGGAATTCATGAGCACTTCTCAAAAGTAATCTGTTATGATTTAAATATTCAGATCCAGACATTCGTTTGTACTTGATATTATGAAAATAATGGGTATAATTGAAGATTTACATAATATCAGAGAAAAAAAATTACATCCATATCATAGATGAAAAGAAAATGGATAACAATGTGGAAAGTTTAGATAATTTATTCATTTATAATGTGAAAAAGGGGCAGGCATCTCTAAATTTTGGAGTTTCTCCTAAGTCTCAACGAAAATGGAAAGCAATACCCGGTCTGAGCTAAAAGACCCCAAATTAAAGAAATGTAGGGTAAAAGAAAAAAAGACCCTAAACTAAAGAATTATCAGGTTCGAGATAAAAGACCCTAAACTAAAGCAATATCAGGTCCGAGTTAAAAGACCCTAAACTAAAGAAATATCAGGTCTGAGATAAAAGAACCTAAAATAAAGTAATAATAGGTTTGATATAAAAGACCCTACACTAAAGAAATATTAGGTCCAAGATAAAAGACCCTAAACTAAAGCAATATCAGGTCCGAGCTAAAAGGCCCTAAACTAAAGAAATATTAGGTTTGAGCTAAAAGACCCCAAGCTAAAGCAATATCAGGTTTGAGATAAAAGACCCTAAACTAAATAAATATGAGGTCTGAGCTAAAATAACGAAAACTAAAGTGATATAAGGTCTCAGATAAAATACCCAAAACTATAACACATTAACGATTTAACCTACAAGATTGAAAATCCTGTGAGGCCTACAATATGGCCTTATAAAAAATAAATCTTCGCTAACCAATTCCATTGACTTTGAAAAAAGATAGAGAACACTATCTTTGCATGGGACACCTTGGAAGAATTCATCATCATTCAGATATACATCAAAGTGTCATATATTTACCATAGAATCTAATTATTTTCATTCATAATGAATCTAATTCCAAGGGGTGGGATTTTTATGCTCATAATTGGGCATTAAAAATTTTTCCATGGAAGGAAACTTGAGGTTCATATCATGTGATATATAAGCTACATCACATGTCATATTCTTTAACCACATGGTATCAAAGATTTGTCTTGCCTCTTTCACCTGGAGTGGATACCACAAACTAGCTGGACCTCAAGCAGATGAACTTCCTCGAACCATATCCCATCCTACGGAGACAACTATATGATATGCTGTCATATGGAGACTATATGCATAATATGGTATCAAATGAATAGATGAATACGCTAAACTTGATCATGTGAAGAATAATGGGTCCATGCTCTCGTATCAGTGCATGAAATGGCCTACATCATGGGTCTCTAGTTCATGCTGAAAACAACCATTACTATACGAGATATCATGGGGAATGATGGAATCCTATGATGCAGTTCACATAAAAATTAGTATATGTGGATTGTGGGATCATGAAAAGACTCTATGTGGACCTGAAATGCTAAGAAGATGGTTTGCAGATGGGATCTGAGTGTGATGAATGTAGACAGTGGCCATTAGCTTGGATATCCCACCCATGTATGAGCCTGAATCATGTGAGGTAGAGGAGTGCCACACCCTCTTGACCTGGTGCACGAATGGCCTATTGTTTGTGAAGTAAGGGAGTTACATGCCTTCCTGACCTGGTGCATAGATAAACAGTGTGATAATATCTAGAAAATTAATAACCTATAGTTGGTAATAAAAATAAAGCATTTCACAATAATAAGGTCACCACTGATCATGGTAGAAAAATCCACTGTATAGATTGGTGAGTTTCAAGAATAGCCTATGCATGACAATTCTCTACAATGGATATATGGAACTCCTGAAGTGGGTTACGGGATGGTGTAAAGCTTCCATGAGCTAATGCAACCCTATAAATACAAGAACATGAAGGTGGGATTCCATGTATTTTTGAAATCAAATGAATATGGAAATCACGTGAATACCACTACATGGGAAGAAGGATAATACACGATTTTTGAAGGTCTCCATTCTTAGCTGATGAATATTTTGGAAATGCCAAGAGTTATGGTGTTTTGAATATTTATCTGGATGACACATATCTCTAGATAAAAGATTGAGTAAATCAGTGTGATAGATGGAAAAACATATTTATCAGACATGCCACCATTCTTGGATTCTTAAAGGCAGTGAAAGAGTTCATCTATAAATACTTAGGGGAGATCATGAGTTGGGGAGAGTTGCTTCCACTATAGAATAGGGAGCTCTCATTTTCCTTGGAAAAGAAGTCATCATAGACACTATAAGGGGTATGAAAAGCTGGTTATGAAAGACTCATTATTTCATTCACGTGAAGAGTTGAGCTACCATGTAACCCATCTTGCGAAATGCAGTAGTATTACATTACCCATCATGTGAAAGGAAGACACTGTATATGCTATCATACGAAGATCTTCCTGTGTATAAACTTATTCATGTGAACATATAATCATGAAAATATCAACATCCTACTTCTATCCACAATAATATTGAATTACCATATACGCTGTTATGTGAAGAATTTTGGACATTGACTCGACATTTGGCTATGATCATGTCCTAAAGAATTTAATTGATGTGCAATGAAATCCAAACATGAATAACATTAAGGAATTAATGCACCATGCCGATCTAGTGGAAGTCCATACCATACACATGAAATATATATGTGTGAATGAGAATACCCATTCCTCCCTTGATATCGTCATGTGAAGAGGATAAATATTCCATGTACATGTGTTTTGGGATTGGGTTATGCAGCATTTATGAAAAAAATTATAACACTAGGCGTTAATCCTTTTTCATATGACCTTGACATGAAAAAAACCTTGGTCATGTTATAGAATCATATAACCATGAAAACATGACATATTCAAGTTGATAAAAGTGAGTGTCCTTAGTAATGACTGCACGCTATCACATGACCCATCAATGAACATGCAGTGCATCAAATTCATGTAGAGATACTGCCCTTGACAACATCTTCATACCTTTGTGAGATCCAACACTGATCATGTGATGCACCATAAGAAAGTACGATGACTGATAAAAATAAAGCGAGCATGCCATCATGAGATCCCATATTGATTATGTGGTGATGTCACGACCCGTCCCTCGGGGCCAGTGTCATGACTACCCCAAGCCCGCCTTCCATAGGCTAGGGGCTGGCGACTAGCACCGAAGGCATATTCCCTAAAACTGGGATGACATTGACTTTAAAACCTGTAAACGAACACAACCAAGAACACAGTAAGATACGAACTCAATTAAACTGAATAGTAAACAGAGTGAGTACAGAAAGAAAAAGGGGACATAATACAAGCCCAACTGGAAAGTACAAGAAACTGAAAGTACAAAAAAACTAGAACAACTACTATTATCAACCACCAAGAATCCTAACTGAAGGGTAGGTATAGATATCAAATGGTCATCTCTGTGGTACGCCTCGTCTAAGGTCCACCTCTGAGCTACCTCCAGTCCTGGTACTCTTGTCCTTAGTCAGCGCTGTTTGTCGTCTCCACCAAACACAATGAGGTGCGGGCATAGCCCGTGCAGGGGTGAGTATAACATTACTCAGTCGGGACCCCGATACCCTCAAGGTCTCTCAAAATCCACCAAGGATAAACTGACAAGAATATAAACTAGTGAAAACCCTACTTAGGTATATTCCCATACATATACCTAAGTTATCAAGTATACACATCTCAATCATGAGGAAACACAAAGTCCATCTCAAAAGACCAAAGCTAAACTATTCCACAAAGGAAGGAACACCACAAAGGTAAGTACAAAATAGGTATGCCACACAGAAGAATACTACAAAGGTACTGACTCAGCTCACACCAGGTATAACTTAGGTACATAAGTACAAATGATTAGATGTAACTACTGAATCATCTTACTCTATTAAGAGGCTCTGCTGCTAACCCATATAGGATTTCTTGGTGCTGACCCACATAGGATCTCTAGATGCTGACTCACATAGGAACCCTAGGTGCTGACCCACACGAGATCGCTCGGTGTGGACCCACACAGGATCTCTCGGTGCTGACCCACAGAGGATTGCTCAGTGCTGACCCACATAAGATCGCTAGGTGATGACCTACAAAGGATCACTCGGTGTTGACCCACACATGATCGCTTGGTGCTGACCCACACATGATGGCTCGATGCTGACCCACATAGGATCGCTCGGTGCTGACCCAAACATGATCGCTATTTATTCTTCACGTCACACCAGCTACTAGGTTCCCGCACTAAGATTTCTTGTCTCCGGGAGGGTCCTCTCCTCAAGCCACTGGTCGATACTCCAACTACCACTAAGTCCCATGAATAAGTAACCTAAAGAACCACCACTTAATTGGGGTCTCAACGTAAAAGACAGTGTGTAAATTGGACGCCCGATCTGTATGTTATTATCCTTTTTAGTCCTGAGGGCCCGATTGGATTCGTGCTCTATCCAACCCGACCATACCCAAAATTTATTCAAAACTCAAATGGGGTATACCAAAGGTACCATCTCGCTCCAAGGTTTATAGCGCCACTGACGGTTCATCAAACGGATGCCTGGTGCCAAAGTTATGGCCAAAAGAGCGTATAAGGTCGAAGCTGGCCGGGGTCCGGTCCGACCCGACCCGACCTGGCCTGGGCCAACTTGACCAAGTTCAGGTCGACCTGGCCTAATGGGTCTGGTCCTGCCCGGGCAGGGCAGCCCGGCCTGTGCTGGGAGGTCCAGCCCTTGCTGGGCAGTTCGGCCCGTGCTGGGCAGCCTGGCCTGGGCGGCCGCGGTGCGTGGTAGAGGCCGTGGGGGCCACAAAGGCCACGTGAGCCACAGGGCGGTGGAGGTCGCGGGGCGAAGGAGGACATGGGGAGGTAGATGCCTGGGGCGGCATGGGGAGGTCGAGGCCACAGAGGCCGTGAGGGCTGCATGAGCTGCGAGGGGCTGCAGAGCGGCGGTGGCTGCCATGCGGTGGTCTGCCACGACTGGCCGGATTGCCAGTTGTCCTCTCCGCATGGTGAAGTCTTGCACCACACCTTCTCTAACAGTTGGTTCAGTCGGCCACTGTCCGTTCTCCACCGTGGCACAAATACTTCTTCTTCATTCATGAAGAACACACCAATAATGAAGAATGAAAGAGGGGTCAGACCATGTTTGTTTGGCCCACACCCTCCACGTTAGAGTAGTAGTGAGCGGCTCAATAAAAACCTTGAATGAAGAATGTCATACTCTACAAAGTGGCTAGCTACTCCATCGCCTCGCATAATAGCTATATACCAGACCTCCTGCTAAGTGAATATGCTACAACGTTCCCCTTCCTAGGAGTATAGAATATCTCGAAGTCATAGTCTTGGAGGAACTCAAGCCAACATCGCTGTCTCAGGTTCAGGTCCTTCTATGAGAAGATATACCTGAAACTCTTGTGATCAGAGTAAACTGTAAAATGCTCTCCCATCAATTGATGTCGCCACATCTTCAAGGGGAAGACTATTTCTACTAACTCCAAGTCATGAGTAGCTTAGTTTTTCTCATGATGTCTCAGCTGTCATAAATCATATGCGATCACCGTTCGCTCCTACATCAGGACACATCTGAGCCCAATCCCTGATGCATCGCAATAGACTACATACCCAACGCACTCCTCTGTAAGCATCAAGATGGGAACACTAGTCAGCCTCTTCCTCATCTCCTAAAAACTCCTTTTCCATCTCTCCGAACACATGAAGGGTTGCCCCTTCTTCATCAATGCTGATAGTGGTGATGCAACTCTGGTGACATCTGGCACAAATCTCTGGTAGTATCCAGCCAAACCCAGGAAACTCTGTACCTCCATAACACTCTTGGGTGCCTCCCAAGAAAGTACCGCCTCAATATTTGCTGAATCCACTACAACTCCATCCTCCGAGATGACATGCCCTAGAAAGTGAACCTCTTGGATATAGAACTGGAACTTTGAGATCTTACTATAAAGTTGGTGCTCTTGGAGTGTGTCCAGTACTACATGCAAATGATAGAAATGCTCCTCCTTAGAAGCCGAGTAGATCAGAATGTCGTCGACGAAGACTACTACAAAGCGATCAAGGTATGGATGAAATATCCTATTCATGAGTCCCAAGAACACTACTGGAGAGTTGGTTACACCAAATGGCATTACTAAGAACTCATAATGGCCATAACGACATCTAAAATCTGTCTTCTACACATCCTCATCTCATAATCTGAGCTGGTGATAGCCTGATCTGAGGTCTATCTTTGAGAACCACTGTGCTCCCTTCAGCTAATCAAAGAGGTCATGAATCCTCGAAAGTGGGTACTTGTTCTTCATAGTCACTTGGTTTAGGCACCGATAGACAAAAAAAATCCTAAATCTCCCATCCTCCTTCTTGGCGAACAAAATTGGGGCTGCCCAAGGTGAAACACTGGGATGGATGAATCCCTTCCCCTGTAAATCCTCTAGCTGTACCCGCAGCTCATGAAGCTCCATTGGAGACATCTGATATGCTGGTGTGGATATCAGTGCCATCCTAGGGTACAAGTCAATGTACAATTCCATGTCTCTGTGGGGAGGTAGACCCGAAACAAGACATCTGCATACTGGTCCACCACTATAGGATATCTCGGACTCTCCACATCAATTTCTCTGAGGGTAAGGCTAGCCAAATGATGAGTGATCAGCTGCACTCTCCTCCGGGTAAGTCCATCCTATGCTGCAAAGGCTCCCTTCTCACCGATGAAGGTAAACCTAGTCCCATCCATGCGGACACACCGCACTTTACGCCTAATATAGTCTATCTGAGCATGGACTGTAGATAACTAGTCCATACCCAATATGATGTTGTAAGGCCTCGACACTGCTACTAGGAGATCCCAGCCAAAGCTCTCACCTCCTAGAGTAATCTCACATTGCTGTAACCAGTGCATAATCGTCGAATCTTCTCTCATAGGAGTCTATAGATGTAAGGATTGAGCCAAAGACTCTGTCGGAATCTCCGAGATACGAATGAGGGCAGTGGAAAAAAAAAAGAATGACTGGAACCTGTGTCTATAAGTACTGCAGCTAAGGTGGAGTAGACACAGATCATACCTCGTATCATCACCGGAGTGCCATGGCCATAGGCCTCTGCTGCCTAGAGCTGAGCTCGCCCCTATCCACCTGCTCCCTATGGTCAGGGTGGACCTCCTGGTGGTGGTGGTGGTAACATCTTGAATCGTCGCCCACCGCCATCTGCAAGACCAGCTACTCTGCCACATCCTCCTGCTCCCTGCGGACCTCCTCAGGTGAACTTATGTCTCTGCCTGGGAGGTCCCTCGACCATCCGTTGATCATCCGTACGATGGTTCAGCCAATCACAAGCCATGTGACCCTGCCAGCCGCATGCGTAACACTGCCCACTCCTCGCATGATTGGATCTATCTCAGGTTCCCTGCACAACCGATCCTGAGTCATGCGGTCATCCACCTGTAGTTTTGGTACTCTTGGACCTCTGTGACATCTGTCTTCTACAAGCTGCAAAAGACTTTACTACGTGACATCCGGTGGTGGGTCTCACTGCCAGTGACTGCTCAGCAAGGAAACTCTCCACTAAGAGGGCTCACTCTAACACCCCCGCCTACGTCAGGATGCTAAGAGAAATCATCGAAGTCATGATCTCTCACCTGAGTCCCCGATCAAAGGTTCAGGCCCTGAAGAATGGGTCCCGCACCATATCAGTGGAGTAGTGTGAGAGGTCAGTGAACCTCATTGAGTACTGAGCCACATTCATGATGCCCTGGTGTAGATAAAGTTTCTCCTGTATATGCATTGCACGAAGAGTCTCTGGAACAAACTCTTCCCGAAATAGGCTCTCGAAGTCTGCCCAGAGAAGCGTCACCTCATTGTGAACATAGAGCATCAAGCTCCACCATATGCCTGCTACTATCTATAGTAGACTAGCGACAAGGATCACCATGAGATCAACTGGTGTCCCTACCACTCAGAAGACTCTCACCACAACCTCTAGAAAATCCTCAGCTGCCTGTGGGTCCGTCTCTACCCTGAACCTAGGTGGCCTATGGCACTAGAAATTGTGCATGTGCTCAAGCGGTGTGCACCCTCTGCTGCTGGGGATGGTGGTATCGGTGGACCAGCGGGTAATGTTACCACTGGTGCCTCCATTGGTGCCTCTACTAGAAGAGGTCCCTACACCGAGCCCTCGTCGCTCTGTAGGCTATCAGTGCGTACCATATCTGGAACCCTAGCTGGCTGTCTGCATGGAGGCATCCTAAAAATAAATAGGTGCTCCACAGTCAATAATTTATACCAGGTGAGCTGACTCAAAGATATCACAAAGAAAACTCTTCAAAACACACATGCAACTAGTGTTTTCGTACACTAAATCAGAAATCAGAAGTCAGGGTCCTGGTGTATGGATACATCGGCTGCCGCACTAACACTGGTTTCCCTAAACTGATAACCACACCCACTACAATTAACACTATTTCCATTAAAAAAATGATCAGATTCCTATGTTCTACGGTAGAACCGACTCCTATAATACCAATTTGTCACGACCTATCCCCCATGGCCCCTACCGTGACTACCCCAAGCCCGCCTTCCATAGGCTAGGGGCTGGCGACTAGCACCGAAGGCGTATTACCTAAAACTGGGAACGTATTTCCTTAATAACCTGTAAACACACACAGCCAAGCACACAACAAGATATGAACTCAAGTGAAATAAATAGTAAACAGAGTTAGTACAGAAAGTAAAAGGGGCCATAATACAAGCTTTTAGAGACCCAAAGCCTGACGTACATTGACATTACATTACTTTTGAGGAATACTTAGTACATAACAAAAACACACACACAAGGATTGTAATAGTTTAGTGTCTTTGGAAACTCGGAATAAAATCTTCTAATCGTGGTGAAAGATCTTCAACATCTCCCATAAAGATCTTCCTTTTTTTTACCTAAAACCTTTCTTTATATCCTGGAAAAAAAACATAAAAGGGTGAGCTCAAATGCTTAGTAAGGGTAAACAAAAGAAATATCAATCACATCGTATTCATAAGAACATAACATTTTGGAAATCATAACCTGCAAAAGAGAGTATAATATCTTAACATGGGATAAATCATTGTAGTGAAATGTAATCACAATAATCATAACTTAAAACATGAAACTTTGTGGCATTCACACATAATCATAGAGAATCATTTCTTGTTAGTCAAGACTCATTGCCAAGACTATCTTAGTGGACAAAGTCCCTTTCTGAATCGAGTAACCCTTGTTTCAGTCCTGTTTCACTGAACCGGTATAACCTACCATTCCAGCCATGTCTATCTCATGAGATATAAAATCTTTACCCAATGCATTGGAGGGAGATATAGGTCCCACCCATCTCATAATGATACCATTCTTATGTGTGCCACAAAATCATAAATCATACATCATTGCATAACCCATGTAATAAAATGGGATTCTTAAACATCATGCCATCATAATCCATAAACAATTGATATCATTTCATCATAAGAAAATTGAAACCATTTAAATCATAGAGACATTTTACTTGAAACATACATATCAAATAACGTCATCTTAGATGGAAAATAGTTTTGAAAAAACACTTGAAATGAATTCTTGAGGAAAATATCCTTTCTTCATTAAAAACATTTTTCCTTTCTTAAAATGTCATAAAATATAAAACTAAAAGATGTTGATTAAAAATAAACTTGAAAACTTGTAAAGGAAGCTTCTTGGAAATAATGTTTCAAAAATCCATTCATGTCGTATAAGTTAAAAAAAACATTCTTCTTGTATTTTTGTCGGAAATGTCAAAAACTACCTCGTACAAAAAATGACAAAAGATTCCTTTCATATCATTTACTAAAAACTCAGCGAAGGTTAAAATTGGATTTAAAAAATTGTAGGTGGATGGAAATAATATTACATATTGAGGAAACATGTATGTGGATGATAAAATACACCCCAGTAAATACCAAAGTATAAACAATCTCGGATAAAAATGAGATTGTGATATTTCCCTTACCTTAGGTCCGACTTGATTTGTAAGTGTCTGAACCTCCTGTTTAATGATTTAAATCATGTTATTGACTTATTAAAGAATCATATTCATTGTTATTATATCATATATGGTCCACTTATGACTTTATATTACCCATTCTTTTGTAAATTCATGTTAAAGTAGCGTTTTGGGTAAAATCGTCTCATTTGTCGTTCGTGTTTTTAACTTGTAATTATTCATATGATTACTTAGATCATGATTACTTAATTACAAAATATAAAACATGATTTATATATATATATATTCAGAATATACATATATAATAAATCAGTAAATGGAAAGAAATACACCGTTTATGGAGACGGTAGTCCGTACGTACGCATGAACGCTGTTTTCGTTTCCTTATTGAATTGAATGGAATTAAGTAGATGACATACATATAAATAATTCCAGTATCATTATAAGGTCATATATTTCATTAGTACTTATTATATATACTTTATAATCATTCATGAATGGTTAATCATTGAGAATGAATCTCATCGCGTCGTGGAGACGGTAGTCCGTACGTACGCACGAGCGATGATTTCGTTCTCATGGTCATGGAATTGTGTTGAAGTGCATACTATTTCAGTATCAATATCAATTTATAATAATCATATATAATTACTCATTACAACTTTATACTCATCCAATTAAGGTGGTGGCGGAAAATAGATTACACCACGGCGTGGAGACGGCATTCCGTACGTACGCACGCGCGGTGATTTCCTTTTTCCGTAGGATGGATAGAAGGTTAAATAGAGTTGTTTCATATTTATAATAACATATCAGTATGTAAGTAATACTGATGTTATTACTTTATCATTAAACAACTAAAGAAGAAGAAGTTGAAGAAGAAAAAATTGAAAAGATCGGTAATGGATATTTCCTCTTCTTTGAAACGCCTGTTTGAATCCTCCACTTAGGGAACTAAGATTGGTCTTTGAAGAAGACCAGGACCTCTAGGATTATTCTAGGGAAGTGGAGAAGGGATTTTGGTAGAGGTTGGCCGAGCTTGAGTGCTCAAATTGGTGTGAGGAGAAGGGGGAGGAGGTGCCCTTTTATAAGGGAGGAGAGGGGCACCTTAGGAATATCTCAAAATATTATTTTATATTAAAGTCAAAATCGGTTTATAATGGTTCCAAAGGGTCTTATTTCTAAGCTAAAGTGGGGATGGGTCGAAATCCTATCAACCAATAAGATTTAAACAAGTTTAGGGTATTATTTTAACCTTATCAATTAGATTTAACTCTAAGTTAAATAATTTAACTTTTATCGTGTCTTTTTGTTTTCTTTCACTATATGGTTAATACACTTACTATAACATGCCAAAAGAACCCCAAATTGTTTATTATTAATATATATATCCTTATCTAAGTCATTTGGATGAACCTTAGATTTTTAGGAATAAAATAACAATTAATAATATAATATTTGATTTAAAATCTATTTTGTGTCAATTTTGACACTATTTGATATATGATTTTTGTGAAAGTCATAACAGAATTATATGTTCGAACCAAGTTGATTAAATAAACACTAATATATCATAGTAACCTATAAAATTAGTGTAATTCATAAAAAGTCTCAAATTACATTCATTTGAGCATTTATAACATCAATTATGTTAATATTTCCTTAAAAGGGTAATTACTGCATCATCGTGGTGTCATAAATAAATTAATTTATTTAAAGTCTAAAAATTATAAATAAAATATCATTATGTAGGAAATACTTTTATCTTTCTAATGAATATTTATAGTCGAATTTATCTTATGTATAACCCCATCTTAAAAATGTTTTAGTTATTAAACTTTGATTTTAACTATTTTAACTATTCATTAAATAAAATAATAATAAATGTCCTAATCTAATCCAAGTGGTCCTAAATGATAATATTTTACACTTAAGGTTGTTTTTGGTTGAGATACACTTGTCCAATAGAATTAGGACATGTGTTAGGGTAATATTAATATCAATCTTACCCTTAATTACCCTATTTACTTTTAACCATGGTAAATAAAAGTAAAAAGTTACTAATCACCAAAAATTATTTTCATATCATTGAACCACATTTTACTTACTGACATCAACCGTGTCTCTCGGATTTTTGAAATTCCAATCACAGAAGCGGTAAAATTAAGTTTTATGAAAAATTCAGTTTTTTTAACTACCACTTAGTAGTTTCACTATTCATCAAAAATTGATGTTTTTCGGAACAATGCCAAAATTTCATCCTAACCTATATTTCATATTCCGAATTCAAAAATGAAGTCTATTTTACCAAATTCATAACATAGAAGTTGCATTAATTAATTTTATAATTAAATCCCGCTGTTAAAACAAATAGCGTGTTTTTAAGAAACAATATCTATCAAAAGATTGACACTTGATTATGTCTGGTTTAAATGTGAAATTACATTCAATGACCAAAACTGTATTAAATTGTAAAAATATATTCTAAATATATTTTATAACCACTCAAATTAATAATTTATCACTATTAATTATTTCGATTAAAAAAGTTGTTTTTAATTATAATTTAGTAATTTTCACTATTCATTAGAATATGAAAGTTATCCGAAAAGTACCAAAATTTCACCTTAGGCTAAACTCGATACTCCGAATCCAAAAATGAAGTCCATTTTGAGAGATAAAATTTCTAAAATTTAAAAAGTGGTTATTACTATTCATAACGGCTAGTTTTAATAATATTTTAATAGCATATCGTTATTTCGTGAAACTCAGTATTGCGTACTACACACGCTATCGAGGAAGGTTGCGATTGCGTGTAATGCAAGGCAAGTCAAAGATGCGTGTTGTGCAAGCTCATTTTGGTGTAGCGTACAACACAAGACATTAATAAAATTAAAAAGAATATTTTTCATAAAATCTAGGGCTGTTACATTCTACCCCCCTTAAAATGAATTTCGCCCTCGAAATTCGTCGGGGTTATAAATGGTTTACTATTCGAAAGTTTCTTTAATAGAAACCCACATCGTAAAAAGGAATATCAAAACCAATCTTTAAAAACAAAAGTATGAAACGTAACGGTTACCCAAATAAACTAATCATTGGGTTTCCACAATAGGTGAAAATATGGATATGGAAGAGAAATCTAACCATCATGTTCTGATGGAGAGTGGTAGAGAACATGGCTATGGAAAAGCCAGCAATCACAAAGCCATAAATTTGTGACGATCTAAGGTACCATCTGATTCATCAGATATAAGATCACCAGGACAACATTTTTGGTTTTCAAGATCGTTTCCCTAAAGTTAAAGAATTTGAATTAGAATAAATACTTACTTTATTTTGGTACAATCTCACTGTTGTTTGTGCCTTTAACAATTTCCACTTCATCTCTTAAATAAATGAAGTTGAATTTGTTATTCGTGTAGTGTTAGCAGATCATGTGATAGAATGATGGGTCATTCCATCTGTCTCAAACAAAAGGTTAGCAAAAATTATATACATAAGTCGATCTATAGTGAGATTAATCATATATGGTTCCTAAAATGGACTTTATACTTCATATATCATACTGCTTAATATAATAAAACTAGTTTCTAATAAACAGGGACTTCCTGTAGGCCAGTGGTAGGCGATAAAGGCCAGTCGCACTTCGGTTGTGGGTTCGATTCCCACATCCTTGTCCGACGCGATGGGTTGTCGCCCGTCCTGCAGGTTGTCCTTTTTCTAAAACTATATTACTATAACATCCCATCAATAATATCAAGAAAAATTCTATCCTTAAACAATACTAACTTATGTCCAACATAATCCATTCCAATCTTTAGGCTTATCCATAATACTGCAGTCCACTCTCATAACATAGTGAAAACGATTACCAGAGATTTAACACCATCATCGATTCCCATATATCATAAGATATGTTTTGTTGGTCACATTCCAAACATTAAAAGTCCTTAATCATGTATTCTCTTGAATACCTTAGTGAAAACATGAATGCAGTTAAAAATTAACACTTTCCACATACCAAAATCCTCAAAATTCTATATACTCAAACAATGATATCACTTAGTCCTTATATCAATCATGAGATCATGAATACTGTTAAACATTTCATTTTCTCATTTTCCCTTCATTATGCTCATATCATCTTATTTCCAAAAATATCTCAATCAATTTGAATACCACATTAGACCAATACATAAATATTCCAATACTTTATGATACAACATTATTTTGGAATCCCATTACATAAACACTTAATCATTCCTCCACATAGTCATCATATTCAACATCGCCAATGGTGATCGCATGTGACTTCCCTCTGTCCTTTGCCTTAAGCGGTTTCTCATGCCGATCATCATTAACCCTTGGATTAGGGCATTTATTAGCATAATGCCCCATTTCCTTGCACTTGAAGCATTGAAGTGTTGGTGGTGCGTTCTCTGTAGTGTTTGCTTTATTCACATCATTAGAATCCCTTTTTCCATTACTTTGACACTCAGCTGCTCGATGACCTTCGTTTCCACACTTAAAACATTTTCTAGTCCCTTTAAGACAATCTCCACCATGCTTCTTTCCACACTTTGTGCATAAGGAAACATTCATCTTCTTTTCACCATTATTCTGAGATTTCTCCTTGAACTCCATCTTTCGTTTCTTGTCAAAACCATGAGATGGATATGTAACACCAACTTCCATTTCTACCTTGATAGCACAACGCAAAATTTCTTCATAGCTACTGAAGTCTCTTATAGCTAATGCCCTTCGAAGACTTGGTATTAAGCCATTGAAAAATCGATCAACTTTACTTTCAGGTTGGATGATAATGCCAGATGCATACCTTGCAAGTCTTGTAAAATTCGCTTCGTATATACCAACAGATTCATCATCCTTCTGCTTCAGCTCAAGAAACTCATTTTCCATCTTTGTTCAAAGAATACGAAGGAAGTACTTACTGAAAAACAAGTTCTTGAACTCATCCCATTCCATGGACTCAATTTCATCTCTTGGCCTTGTATTCTTGATAAGATTCCACCATTGATCAGATTCACCTTCCAAACGATATACGGCTAAGATGACTTTATCATGTTCAGAACATTGAAGAACTGAAAATATCTTTTCAGTGGTACTGATCCATTGTTCAGCAACAAGTGGATAAGAAGTCCCACTGAAAGAAGGTGGACGTTGCCTCATGAAGGACTCAATAGAATATTGTTCCCTTCTCTGCTCATTTGGAAGTCCAGAATGATTCATAGCTTGTGTAAGTATAGCAATAAGATTTTGCACTCCATCTCCCATAACATATATTTGTTCAGGAGGGAAATCATTGCATTGTCCATTGCATTGATCAACACGGTTCCTTCGGGTTCCAGCCATCGTCTAAAACCCAAAAAGAATAGTGTGAGAGGCAAAAAACATGCTAGGGAAAACAACATAATAAAGGGGGAGTACCTTCAATATCTAACATCTTAGGTTTAATTCTATGATCGTTAGCATAATTCTAGTACTATAACCTATACGTATACTTAACCTTAGGGACATCCCTAGACATACCTTAGAAATATCTCTAGGGATCTCACTAAAGTTCTCACATCCTAGTTTCCAAAGGTTGACTAAACCTTTCCTCTGATACCAACTGTAGAGACCCGAAGCCTGACGTACATTGACATTACATTACTTTTTCGGAATACTTAGTACATAACAAAAACACACACGCAAGGATCGTAATAGTTTAGTGTCTTTGGAAACTCGGAATACAATCTTCTAATCGTGGTGAAAGATCTTCAACATCTCCCATAAAGATCTTCCTTTTTTTACCTAAAACCTTTCTTTATATCCTGGGGAAAAGAAAACATAAAAGGGTGAGCTCAAATGCTCAGTAAGGGTAAACAAAAGAAATATCAATCACATCGTATTCATAAGAACATAACATTTTGGAAATCATAACCTGCAAAAGAGAGCATAATATCTTAACATGGGATAAATCATGGTAGTGAAATGTAATCACAATAATCATAACTTAAAACATGAAACTTTGTGGCATTCACACATAATCATAGAGAATCATTTCTTGTTAGTCAAGACTCATTGCCAAGACTATCTTAGTGGACAAAGTCCCTTTCTGAATCGAGTAACCCTCGTTTCAGTCCTGTTTCACTGAACCGGTATAACCTACCATTCCAGCCATGTCTATCTCATGAGATATAAAATCTTTACCCAATGCATTGGAGGGAGATATAGGTCCCACCCATCTCATAATGATACCATTCTTATGTGTGCCACAAAATCATAAATCATACATCATTGCATAACCCATGTAATAAAATGGGATTCTTAAACATCATGCCATCATAATCCATAAACAATTGATATCATTTCATCATAAGAAAATTGAAACATTTTAAATCATAGATACATTTTACTTGAAACATACATATCAAATAACGTCATCTTAGATGGAAAATATTTTTGAAAAAACACTTGAAATGAATTCTTGAGGAAAATATCCTTTCTTCATTAAAAACATTTTTCCTTTCTTAAAATGTCATAAAACTTTAAACTAAAATAAGTTGATTAAAAATAAACTTGAAAACTTGTAAAGGAAGCTTCTTGGAAATAATGTTTCAAAAATCCATTCATGTTGTATAAGTTAAAAAAAACATTCTTCTCGTATTTTTGTCGGAAATGTCAAAAACTACCTCGTACAAAAAATGACAAAAGATTCCTTTCATATCTTTTACTAAAAACTCACCGAAGGGTAAAATTGGATTTAAACAATTCTAGGTGGATGGAAATAATATTACATATTTAGGAAACATGGATGTGGTTGATAAAATACACCCCAGTAAATACCAAAGTATAAACAATCTCGGATAAAAATGAGATTGTGATATTTACCTTACCTTAGGTCCGACTTGCTTTGTAAGTGTCCGAACCTCCTGTATAATGATTTAAATCATGTTATTGACTTATTACAGAATCATATTCATTGTTATTATATCATATATGGTCCACTTATGACTTTATATTACCCGTTCTTTTGTAAATTCATGTTAAAGTAGCATTTTGGGTAAAATCGTCTCATTTGTCGTTCGTGTTTTTAACTTGTAATTATTCATATGATTAGTTAGATCATGATTACTTAATTCCAGAATATAAAACATGATTTATATATATATATTCAGAATATACATGTATAATAAATCATTAAATGGAAAGAAATACACCGTTTATGGAGACGGTAGTCCGTACGTACGCATGAACGCTGTTTTCGTTTCCTTATTGAATTGAATGGAATTAAGTAGATGACATACATATAAATAATTCCAGTATCATTATAAGGTCATATATTTCATTAGTACTTATTATATATACTTTATAATCATTCATGAATGGTTAATCATTGAGAATGAATCTCATCGCGTCGTGGAGACGGTAGTCCGTACGTACGCACGAGCGATGATATCGTTCTCATGGTCGTGGAATTGTGTTTAAGTGTATACTATTTCAGTATCAATATCACTTTATAATAATCATATATAATTACTCATTACACCTTTATACTCATCCAATTATGGTGGTGGCGGAATATAGATTACACCACGGCGTGGAGACGGTATTCCGTACGTACGCACGCGCGGTGATTTCCTTTTTCCGTAGGATGGATAGAAGGTTAATTAGAGTTGTTTAATATTTATAATAACATATCAGTATGTAAGTAATACTGATGTTATTACTTTATCATGAAACAACTAAAGAAGAAGAAGTTGAAGAAGAAAAAATTGAAAAGATCGGTAATGGATATTACCTCTTCTTTGAAACGCCTCTTTGAATCCTCCACTTAGGGAAATAAAATTGGTCTTTGAAGAAGACCAGGACCTCTAGGATTATTCTAGGGAAGTGGAGAAGGGATTTTGGCAGAGGTTGGACGAGCTTGAGTTCTCAAATTGGTGTGAGGAGATGGGGGAGGAGGTGCCCTTTTATAAGGGAGGAGAGGGGCACCTTAGGAATATCTCAAAATATTATTTTATATTAAAGTCAAAATCGGTTTATAATGGTTCCAAAGGGTCTTATTTTGAAGCTAAAGTGGGGATGGGTCGAAATACTATCAACCAATAAGATTTAGACAAGTTTAGGGTATTATTTTAACCTTATCAATTAGATTTAACTCTAAGTTAAATAATTTAACTTTTACCGTGTCTTTTTGTTTTCTTTCACTATATGGTTAATACACTTACTATAACATGCCAAAAGAACCCCAAATTGTTTATTATTAATATATATATCCTTATATAAGTCATTTGGCCGAACCTTAGATTTTTAGGAATAAAATAACAATTCATAATATAATATTTGATTTAAAAACTATTTTGTGTCAATTTTGACACTATTTGATATATGATTTTTGTGAAAGTCATAACAGAATTATACGTTCGAACCAAGTTGATTAAATCAACAATAATATATCATAGTAACCTAGGAAATTAGTGTAATTCATAAAAAGTCTCAAATTACATTCATTTGAGCATTTATATCATCAATTATGTTAATATTTCCTTAAAAGGGTAATTACTGCATCATCGTTGTGTCATAAATAAATTAATTTATTTAAAGTCTAAAAATTATAAATAAAATATCATTATGTAGGAAATATTTTTATCTTTCTAATGAATATTTATAGTCGAATTTATCTTATGTATAACCCCATATTAAAAATGTTTTAGTTATTAAACTTTGATTTTAACTATTTTAACTATTCATTAAATAAAATAATAATAAATGTCCTAATCTAATCCAAGTGGGCCTAAATGATAATATTTTACACTTCAGGTTGTTTTTGGTCGAGATACACTTGTCCAATAGAATTAGGACATGTGTTAGGGTAATATTAATATCAATCTTACCCTTAATTACCCTATTTACTTTTAACCGTGGTAAATAAAAGTAAAAAGTTACTATTCACCAAAAATTATTTTCATCTCATTGAACAACATTTTACTTACTGATATCAACCGTGTCTCTCGGATTTTTGAAATTCCATTCACAGAAGCGGTAAAATTAAGTTTTATGAAAAATTCAGTTTTTTTAACTACCACTTAGTAGTTTCACTATTCATCAAAAATTGATGTTTTTCAAAACAATGCCAAAATTTCATCCTAAGCTATATTTCATATTCCGAATTCAAAAATGAAGTATATTTTACCAAATTCATAACATAGAAGTTGCATTAATTAATTTTATAATTAAATCCCGCTGTTAAAACAAATAGCGTGTTTTTAAGAAACAATATCTTTCAAAAGATTGACACTTGATTATGTCTGGTTTAAATGTGAAATTACATTCAATGACCAAAATTGTATTAAATTGTAAAAATATATTCTAAATATATTTTAAAACCACTCAAATTAATAATTTATCACTATTAATTATTTCAATTAAAAAAGTTGTTTTTAATTATAATTTAGTAATTTTCACTATTCATCAGAATATGAAAGTTATCCGAAAAGTACCAAAATTTCACCTTAGGCTAAACTCGATACTACGAATCCAAAAATGAAGTCCATTTTGAGAGATAAAATTTCTAAAATTTAAAAAGTGGTTATTACTATTCATAACGGCTAGTTTTAATAATATTTTAATAGCATATCGTTATTTCGTGAAACTCAGTATTGCGTACTACACACGCTATCGAGGAAGGTTGTGATTACGTGTAATGCAAGGCAAGTCAAAGATGCGTGTTGTGCAAGCTCATTTTGGTGTAGCGTACAACACAAGACATTAATAAAATTAAAAAGAATATTTTTCATAAAATCTCGGGCTGTTACATTCTACCCCGCTTAAAATGAATTTCGCCCTTGAAATTCGTCGGGGTTATAAATGGTTTACTATTCGAAAGTTTCTTTAATAGAAACCCACATTGTAAAAAGGAATATCAAAACCAATCTTTAAAAACAAAAGTATGAAACGTAACGGTTACCCAAATAAACTAATCACTGGGTTTCCACATATGTGAAAATATGGATATGGAAGAGAAATCTAACCATCATGTTCTGATGGAGAGTGGTAGAGGACATGGCTATGGAAAATCCAGCAATCACAAAGCCATAAATTTGTGACGATCTAAGGTACCATCTGATTCATCAGATATAAGATCACAAGGACAACATTTTTGGTTTTCAAGATCGTTTCCCTAAAGTTAAAGAATTTGAATTAGAATAAATACTTACTTTATTTTGGTACAATCTCACTGTTGTTTGTGCCTTTAACAATTTCCACTTCATCTCTTAAATAAATGAAGTTGAATTTGTTATTCGTGAAGTGTTAGCAGATCATGTGATAGAATGACGGGTCATTCCATCTGTCTCAAACAAAAGGTTAGAAAAAATTATATACATAAGTCGATCTATAGTGAGATTAATCATATATGGTTCCTAAAATGGACTTTATACTTCATATATCATACTGCTTAATATAATAAAACTAGTTTCTAATAAACAGGGACTTTCTGTAGGCCAGTGGTAGGCGATAAAGGCCAGTCGCACTTCGGTTGTGGGTTCGATTCCCACATCCTTGTCCGACGCGATGGGTTGTCACCCGTCCTGCAGGTTGTCCTTTTTCTAAAACTATATTACTATAACATCCCATCAATAATATCGAGAAAACTTCTATCCTTAAACAATACTAACTTATGTCCAACATAATGCATTCCAATCTTTAGGCTTATCCATAATACTGCAGTCCACTCTCATAACATAGTGAAAATGATTACCAGATATTTAACACCATCGTCGATTCCCATATATCATAAGATATGTTTTGTTGGTCACATTCCAAACATTAAAAGTCCTTAATCTTGTATTCTCTTGAATACCTTAGTGAAAACATGAATGCAGTTAAAAATTAACACTTTCCACATACCAAAATCCTCAAAATTCTATATACTCAAACAATGATATCACTTAGTCCTTATATCAATCATGAGCTCATGAATACTGTTAAACATTTCGTTTTCTCATTTTCCCTTCATTATGCTCATATCATCTTATTTCCAAAAATATCTCAATCACTTTGAATACCACATTAGACCAATACATAAATATTCCAATACTTTATGATACAACATTATTTTGGAATCCCATTACATAAACACTTAATCATTCCACCACATCGTTATCATATTCAACATCGCCAATGGTGATCGCATGTGACTTCCCTCTGTCCTTTTCCTTAAGCGGTTGCTCATGTCAATCATCATTAACCCTTGGATTAGGTAATTTATTAGAATAATTCCCCATTTCCTTGCACTTGAAGCATTGAAGTGTTGGTGGTGCGTTCTCTGTAGTGTTTGCTTTATTCACATCATTAGAATCCCTTTTTCCATTACTTTGACACTCAGCTGCTCGATGACCTTCGTTTCCACACTTAAAACATTTTCTAGTCCCTTTAAGACAATCTCCACCATTATTCTTTCCACACTTTGTGCATAAGGAAACATTCATCTTCTTTTCACCATTATTCTGAGATTTCTCCTTGAACTCCATCTTTCGTTTCTTGTCAAAACCATGAGATGGATATGTAACACCAACTTCCATTTCTACCTTGATAGCACAACGCACAATTTCTTCATAGCTACTGAAGTCTCTTATAACTAATGCCCTTCGAAGACTTGGTTTTAAGTCACTGAAAAATCGATCAACTTTACTTTCAGGTTGGATGATAATGCCAGATGCATACCTTGCAAGTCTTGTAAAATTCGCTTCGTATATACCAACAGATTCATCATCCTTCTGCTTCAGCTCAAGAAACTCATTTTCCATCTTTGTTCGAAGAATACGAGGGAAGTACTTACTGAAAAAAAAGTTCTTGAACTCATCCCATTCCATGGACTAAATTTCATCTCTTGGCCTTGTATTCTTGATAAGATTCCACCATTGATCAGCTTCACCTTCCAAACGATATACGGCTAAGATGACTTTATCATGTTCAGAACATTGAAGAACTGAAAATATCTTTTCAGTGGTACTGATCCATTGTTCAGCAACAAGTGGATCGGAAGTCCCACTGAAAGAAGGTGGACGTTGCCTCATGAAGGACTCAATAGAATATTGTTCCCTTATCTGCTCATTTGGAAGTCCAGAATGATTCATAGCTTGTGTAAGTATAGAAATAAGATTTTTCACTCCATCTCCCATAACATTTGTTTGTTCAGGAGGGAAATCATTGCATTGTCCATTGCATTGATCAACACGGTTCCTTCAGGTTCCAGCCATCATCTAAAACCCAAAAAGAATAGTGTGAGAGGCAAAAATCATGCTAGGGAAAACAACATAATAAAGGGGGAGTACCTTCAATATCTAACATCTTAGGTTTAATTCTATGATCATTAGCGTAATTCTAGTACTATAACCTATACGTATACTTAACCTTAGGGACATCCCTAGCCATACCTTAGAAATATCTCTAGGGATCTCACTAAAGTTCTCGCATCCTAGTTTCCAAAGGTTGACTAAAACTTTCCTCTAATACCAACTGTAGAGACCCGAAACCTGACGTACATTGACATTACATTACTTTTTCGGAATACTTAGTACATAACAAAAACACACACGCAAGGATCGTAATAGTTTATTTTCTTTGGAAACTCGGAATAAAATCTTCTAATCGTGGTGAAATATCTTCAACATCTCCCATAAAGATCTTCCTTTTTTTTACCTAAAACCTTTCTTTATATCCTGGGGAAAAGAAAACATAAAAGGGTGAGCTCAAATGCTCAGTAAGGGTAAACAAAAGAAATATCAATCACATCGTATTCATAAGAACATAACATTTTGGAAATCATAACCTGCAAAAGAGAGCATAATATCTTAACATGGGATAAATCATGGTAGTGAAATGTAATCACAATAATCATAACTTAAAACATGAAACTTTGTGGAATTCACACATAATCATAGATAATCATTTCTTGTTAGTCAAGACTCATTGCCAAGACTATCTTGGTGGACAAAGTCCCTTTCTGAATCGAGTAACCCTCGTTTCAGTCCTGTTTCACTGAACCGGTATAACCTACCATTCCAGCCATGTCTATCTCATGAGATATAAAATCTTTACCCAATGCATTGGAGGGAGATATAGGTCCCACCCATCTCATAATGATACCATTATTATGTGTTCCACAAAATCATAAATCATACATCATTGCATAACCCATGTAATAAAATGGGATTCTTAAACATCATGCCATCATAATCCATAAAAAATTGATATCATTTCATCATAAGAAAATTGAAACCATTTAAATCATAGATACATTTTACTTGAAACATACATATCAAATAACATCATCTTAGATGGAAAATAGTTTTGAAAAAACACTTGAAATGAATTCTTGAGGAAAATATCCTTTCTTCATTAAAAACATTTTTCCTTTCTTAAAATGTCCTAAAACTTTAAACTAAAAGAAGTTGATTAAAAATAAACTTGAAAACTTGTAAAGGAAGCTTCTTGGAAATAATGTTTCAAAAATCCATTCATGTCGTATAAGTTAAAAAAAACATTCTTCTCGTATTTTTGTCGGAAATGTCAAAAACTACCTCGTACAAAAAATGACAAAAGATTCCTTTCATATCTTTTACTAAAAACTCACCGAAGGGTAAAATTGGATTTAAACAATTGTAGGTGGATGGAAATAATATTAGATATTGAGGAAACATGGATGTGGATGATAAAATAAACCCCAGTAAATACCAAAGTATAAACAATCTCGGATAAAAATGAGATTGTGATATTTACCTCACCTTAGGTCCGACTTGCTTTGTAAGTGTCCAAACCTCCTGTATAATGATTTAAATCATGTTATTGACTTATTACAGAATCATATTCATTGTTATTATATCATATATGGTCCACTTATGACTTTATATTACCCGTTCTTTTGTAAATTCAAGTTAAAGTAGCGTTTTGGGTAAAATCGTCTCATTTGTCGTTCGTGTTTTTAACTTGTAATTATTCATATGATTACTTAGATCATGATTACTTAATTACAGAATATAAAACATGATTTATATATACATATTCAGAATATACATGTATAATAAATCAGTAAATGGAAAGAAATACACCGTTTATGGAGACGGTAGTCCGTACGTACGCATGAACGCTGTTTTTGTTTCCTTATTGAATTGAATGGAATTAAGTAGATGACATACATATAAATAATTCCAGTATCATTATAAGGCCATATATTTCATTATTACTTATTATATATACTTTATAATCATTCATGAATGGTTAATCATTGAGAATGAATCTCATCGCGTCGTGGAGACGGTAGTCCGTACGTACGCACGAGCGATGATATCGTTCTCATGGTCGTGGAATTGTGTTGAAGTGTATACTATTTCAGTATCAATATCACTTTATAATAATCATATATAATTACTCATTACACCTTTATACTCATCCAATTAATGTGGTGGCGGAAAATAGATTACACCACGGCGTGGAGACGGTATTCCGTACGTACTCACGCGCGGTGATTTCCTTTTTCCGTAGGATGGATAGAAGGTTAATTAGAGTTGTTTCATATTTCTAATAACATATCAGTATGTAAGTAATACTAATGTTATTACTTTATCATGAAACAACTAAAGAAGAAGAAGTTGAAGAAGAAAAAATTGAAAAGATCGGTAATGGATATTACCTCTTCTTTGAAACGCCTCTTTGAATCCTCCACTTAGGGAACTAAGATTGGTCTTTGAAGAATACCAGGACCTCTAGGATTGTTCTAGGGAAGTGGAGAAGGGATTTTGTCAGAGGTTGGACGAGCTTGAGTGCTCAAAGTGGTGTGAGGAGAAGGGGGAGGAGGTGCCCTTTTATAAGGGAGGAGAGGGGCACCTTAGGAATATCTCAAAATATTATTTTATATTAAAGTCAAAATCGGTTTATAATGGTTCCAAAGGGTCTTATTTCGAAGCTAAAGTGGGGATGGGTCGAAATCCTATCAACCAATAAGATTTAGACAAGTTTAGGGTATTATTTTAACCTTATCAATTAGATTTAACTCTAAGTTAAATAATTTAACTTTTACCGTGTCTTTTTGTTTTCTTTAACTATATGGTTAATAAACTTACTATAACATGCCAAAAGAACCCCAAATTGTTTATTATTAATATATATATCCTTATCTAAGTCATTCGGCCGAACCTTAGATTTTTAAGAATAAAATAACAATTCATAATATAATATTTGATTTAAAAACTATTTTGTGTCAATTTTGACACTATTTGATATATGATTTTTGTGAAAGTCATAACAGAATTATACGTTCGAACCAAGTTGATTAAATCAACACTAATATATCATTGTAACCTAGAAAATTATTGTAATTCATAAAAAGTCTCAAATTACATTCATTTGAGCATTTATAACATCAATTATGTTAATATTTCCTTAAAAGGGTAATTACTGCATCATTGTTGTGTCATAAATAAATTAATTTATTTAAAGTCTAAAAATTATAAATAAAATATAATTATGTAGGAAATCTTTTTATCTTTCTAATGAAAATTTATAGTCGAATTTATCTTATGTATAACCCCATATTAAAAATGTTTTAGTTATTAAACTTTGATTTTAACTATTTTAACTATTCATTAAATAAAATAATAATAAATGTCCTAATCTAATCCAAGTGGGCCTAAATGATAATATTTTACACGTCAGGTTGTTTTTGGTCTAGATACACTTGTCCAATAGAATTATGACATGTGTTAGGGTAATATTACTATCAATCTTACCCTTAATTACCCTATTTACTTTTAACCGTGGTAAATAAAAGTAAAAAGTTACTATTCACCAAAAATTATTTTCATCTCATTGAACCACATTTTACTTACTGACATCAACCGTGTCTCTCGGATTTTTGTAATTCCATTCACAGAAGCGGTAAAATTAAGTTTTATGAAAAATTCAGTTTTTTTAACTACCACTTAGTAGTTTCACTATTCATCAAAAATTGATGTTTTTCAGAACAATGCCAAAATTTCATCCTAAGCTATATTTCATATTCTGAATTCAAAAATGAAGTCTATTTTACCAAATTCATAACATAGAAGTTGAATTAATTAATTTTATAATTAAATCCCGCTGTTAAAACAAATAGCGTGTTTTTAAGAAACAATATCTATCAAAAGATTGACACTTGATTATGTCTGGTTTAAATGTGAAATTACATTCAATGACCAAAATTGTATTAAATTGTAAAAATATATTCTAAATATATTTTAAAACCACTCAAATTAATAATTTATCACTATTAATTATTTCTATTAAAAAAGCTGTTTTTAATTATAATTTAGTAATTTTCACTATTCATCAGAATATGAAAGTTATCCGAAATGTACCAAAATTTCACCTTAGGCTAAACTCGATACTTCGAATCCAAAAATGAAGTTCATTTTGAGAGATAAAATTTCTAAAATTTAAAAAGTAGTTATTACTATTCATAACGGCTAGTTTTAATAATATTTTAATAGCATATCGTTGTTTTGTGAAACTCAGTATTGCGTACTACACACGCTATCGAGGAAGGTTGCGATTGCGTGTAATGCCAGGCAAGTCAAAGATGCATGTTGTGCAAGCTCATTTTGGTGTAGCGTACAACACAAGACATTAATAAAATTAAAAAGAATATTTTTCATAAAATCTCGGGCTGTTACAAAGCCCAACTGGAAAATACAAGAAACTGAAAGTAAAAATAAACTGGAACAACTCCTGTGATCACCGACCAAGGATCCTACATGTAGGGTAGGTACAGCTCTCGAATGGTCGTCTCTGCAGTACGCCTCGTCTAAGGTCCACTTCCGAGCTACCTCCAGTTTTGGTACTCTCGTCCTCAGTCAATGTTGTCCGTCATCTGCACCAAACACAACGAGGTGTGGGCATAGCCTGTGCATGGGTGAGTATAACGATACTCAGTAGCTACCCCAAGACCCTCAAGGTCTCACAAAATCCTCCAAGGATAAACCAAAAAGCATGTAAACCAGTGAAAACCATACTTAGGTATATCCCCATACATATACCTAAATTATATAGTATACCCATCTCAATCATGAAGAAACATAGTGTCCAAATCGAAATCCCAAAGCTCAACTATTCCATAAGGGAAGAAACACCATGAAGGTAAGTACCACACAAGTACACCATATAGAAGAATACCACAAAGGTACTGACTCAGCTCACACTAGGTATAACTTAGGTACAAAAGTACAAATGATTGGATGTAACTACGGAATCATCTTACGTTGTTAAGAGACTCTGCTGCTGATCCACATAGGATTTCTCGGTGTTGACCCACATAGGATCTCTAGATGCTGACCCACATAAGATCTCTAGGTGCTGACCAACACAAGATCTCTCGGTGCTGACCCACACATGATGGCTCAGTGCTGACCCACACAAGATCGCTTGGTGCTGACCCACAGAGGATCTCTCGGTGCTGACCCACACAAGATCGCTCGGTGCTGACCCACACAGGATCCCTCGGTGATGACTCACACAAGATCGCTCAGTGCTCACCCACATAGGATCTATATTCATTCTTCACATCACAACCAGCTATTGGGTTCCCACACGAAGCTTCCTTGTCTCCGGGAGGGTCTGCTCCTCCAGCCACTGGTCGATAATCAAACTACCATGAAGTCCCATAAAGAAGTAACCCAAAGTACTACCACATCATAGGGGTCTCAACGCAACAGACGGTGTGTCAATTGGACGCTTGGTCTGTAAGTTATTAGCCATTTTAGTCCCAAGGGCTTGGTTGGATTCGTGCTCAATCCAACCCGACCATACCCAAACTTTATCCAAAACTCAAATGGGGTATACCAAAGGGACCGTCTCACTCCAAGGTTTCCAACGCCATTGACGGTTTGTCAAACAGACACCCCGTGCCAATGTTATGGCCAAAAGAGTGTATAAGGTCGAAGTCGGCCCGGGTCTGGTCCGACCTGGCCCGACCCGGCCTGGGCCGACCTAACCCGGTTCGTGTTGACCCAGCATGCTGGGTCTGGTCTGGCCCGGCTCGGCCCGTGCAGGGCAGCCTGGCCCGTGCTGGGTTGCCCGACCCTCGCCTGTCGGCCTGACTCGTGCTGGGCGGTCCGAACCGCGCTGGGCAGCCCGGCCTAGGCGACCGGGGTGTGGCTTGGAGGCCACGGGGGCCACGAAGACTGTGGGGTGGCGGAGGCCGCAGGGTGGAGGGGGACGTGGGGAGGCAGAGGCCATGGGGCAATAGATTTCACCAGGTGGCGGAGGCCGCGGGGCAACACAGGGTGGCGCGGGGGCCTCAGGGGCCGCGGAGGCCGCAAGGCAGTGAAGGCCGCGAGGTAGGGGAGGCCGCGAAGGCTGCAGGGTGGCGCGGGGCGGTGCGTGGCAGTGGAGGCTGCGGGGGTCGAGAGAGCCGCAAGGGGCCACGGAGTGGCGGGGGCCGCGGTGTGGCGGGGCAGCCGTGGTGCGACGGTCCGCTGCGTTTGGCCTAATGGCCAACCGTCCTCTCTACATAGTGCAGTCATGCGCCGCGCCTTCACCGACGGCTGGTTTGTCCGGTCTATGTCTGTTCATTGTCATGGCACAAAGCTGTCTTCTTCTTTCGTTAAGAACACACCAATAATGAAGAACACCGGAGGGGTCAGACCATGTTTTTTTGGCCCACACCCTCCGTGTTAGAGTAGTAGCAAGTGGCCCAACAAAACCCTTGACTGAAGAACGTCAAACTCTACAACCCCCAAAAATGATTATTCCCTAACCCACAGAAAAAGAAATCATCCGCGGATCAACTAGTTAGAGAGTTGATCTGCGTTCTTTGTTTAGAAGGTAAGAACATGGGAATCCATAATCAAACATAATAAAAACCCTGCCTTAGAGATTTGTTGACAGAGGTCATGAGGAAGGAGACGATGTCGTTGGGGATAGATGGGCGTCAGTGACGTCGAAATTTCCTTGATCTTCGGTTCATTGTTGTTGAAGACGTTCCTCTTTGGTGAGAGCATTCTTCATTGGGGAGCATGTTTTTCATTAGAGAACGTGTTCTTTATTGGAGAGAATAATCCTCTAATATTTATCCTCTCCCAATTCCACTAAAATGTGAAATAGACAACTTGTTAATTTAAGTTTATCAAAATAAATTAAGTTGGAACAACAAAGTTGGCATAATTAATGTACTACATTTCCACCATTAATTAGCTCATTTAATTGGCCCAATTAAATGGTTTTGTGTTGGCATAATTAAAGTTGGAGTAGTTGAGAGGTTTTCTCTCATTAAAGGGGTTCAGGTGGTCCCTGCCTCTCAAATTCAAATTGGGAGGTTTTGGGATCGGTGGTCCCCACATCTGTAACCCATGTTGAGGGGTTTCAAGAATAAAAATAAAATGTTAAAATAATTTTATTTTTATTTTCCCACGAAATGTGAAAAACTAACTTTCACCCTCGACCTACTGCGGTCGAGGTGAAGGTCTCCTTAATAAAATAACGGTGTTGCGAGTTCAACGGTGCCCTCAGATTTCAATTCTGAGCAACAGTTCAAAATTTACAAAAACCCACTCGCACGTTTACTGAACGTACCCAAAAAAAAGTTCCGAAATTCATTCTGAGCACAATGAGCCTCAGAATCACGCACCGTAAATTTTTGCGGACTCGTAAAATTACATATAATTTTAAAAAACAATTTTACATGGAAATTATGGGTCTTTATAGGTGAACTCAAGGATAATCAATGGGTGAAGGTCACAAAACTCTTTATAAAATAGAAGAAAAATGTCCAAATGATGGGATCCTCTCTCTACCATAAAGACCACGCAACACATAAAATATGGGAAGGATAATTGTCCTTGATAACATCCAATAAAACTAAAGAGACCCCAACCCTTTTTAGAATAAAAACAAATAAAAGAAAGGGGAGGAGGTGGGAGCCTCTCACAGTTATTGAACGCCATACGATGCACCTTTGGAGATCCATAAGACATTGTACGACCTGAATACATACCCGAATCATCTCATGAAATCCCTTGGGATTGTCAGCCACATCACGTGAAAGGCCTAGGGTATGTCTTGGAAACAATGTGTTCCCCCTATGCTCCCTAAATTAAAACAGATGGGTTTGTCCATGAAAATCCAACGAATCACTATAAGACCTTTATTGGTCATGAGATGCATCACCAAGAGGTAGAGTAATTATCTATGACATTACTCATGTAATCTCACATGAACCTTGACCTTTGTAAAGTAAAATAATAGAAATAGAAAAGGGAGGAGGTAGAAGCCTCTCACAATCATAAAATGCTTGTGACTGGCTAAGGAATTCCACAACACAGTCTCTCAAGGCTCATTGAAAAGTCAGTCTGATCCCGTGAAAGACCCTTGAAAAACCATCCCTATCTCAAAAAAAGTCCCACACAAGTCCCCATAGGTCACATGATGCCCTTATAGAGGTTCTCTAATCTTGCTAAATCCTTTTGACATGTCAATATGAAAATATATAATTCCTTCAGTATACCCGCATGATTCAACAAGTCCTGATTAATTGTAAATAAAATAATAAAGGAGATATCGGTGGGAGGTACTTGCAGTTGATGAAAATCAGGTGACGCCATCAGAGTGATCCACGATAGAGACTCATGATGACATGTGGTGCTAGAGCCCTTTATCAACTCTATCCTAGATCTGTGTGAGATAAGCTGCACAAATTAGTGAACAACTAGGGTCGAAATGCCTATAAATCCCCCTCCCCATCATGAAAAAAGGTAGCTTAAGATCTAGGTAGATGTAAAAACTCTTGAAACCTAACATAGGTGCTAGAGAATATTTCTCAGAGTGAGTGATCTTGAGCAGATTTTTCAGATTTCTCATTGTAGGTAAAATACTAGAGAACAACTAGAGTGATCATGAACCTTCTATAAAGCAATTCATGTGATCATTCATAGATCACATGAAGTAATTATAGATAGAAACATGTTGGATATCCCATATATCTACTATATCATGCGAGACTTAAAACAATATAAAACTGATATAATATAATACATTCAAAATATAAAGGTGAGAATTTATACTAATAAATGAGATACTTAAGAGAAAGACACACATGATGATCCTCATGCGCTTCACATAAACCATCCTGGTCACGTGACATCACTCATACTTTTGACCGAGATCACACTTGGGCATAAAATATGGGTCATGTGAAGTCCTCTATACTTATTGAAGCAATTCATATAAAACCCCCAGGCATGTCACCTTATTCTTGAAAAGCACTAAAGGATCTCCATACAAGCCTTGAGATGTTCTACAAGCATGTTGTTGGGCTCTCAAAAAAGAACCAGTTAATGTCAGTTAGGTATCGCGGTGACATTCGGGCATGTAAAATGGATCTTACGACGTCCTCCAGGCATGCCATCTAGGTTTTACGACATCCTCTAGACATTTCATCCATCTCTCACGATGACACTAGGGTATGTCAGCCGAATCATTTGCATCCTCTAGAAATTTCATATAGGGTGATATGAAGGCTTCTAGATCAAACCATCTAGGTCTTGTGATATCCTTTCAACAAGTTAGTTAGGGTCATGAAAATGAGTCCAGAGAAAACCATCTAGGTATTGCGATGTACTCTAAATGAGTCATCCTAGATCGTGAGATAATCATCAAACATGCCATCTGGGATACATGAAGTCCCTTGGGCAAGCCAGTTGGATCATGAGATTGTCCTAGGACATGTCAGGAAGACATTCTCTGATATGTCAAGTAGGAAATCAAGGCATGTTGAGCAGACAATAAGTGAATATATGGTAGGAAAGAAGTCCAGGTCACTAAGGGAATTTTATAACTTGATAATTTTTCTCATCCTCAGTCTGTAAGCCCTAATCATAAGGGAAACCTCAATGTGTAAGTCCCGACCAAGTGAACTATGAGAACTATAATTCCTACCATAAATAGGATAGATATGACACATTTCTATAGACCAAGATCCGTACCAAACCCCCAATGGGCCATCCCAGTACCTAAGTCCCACATCCATAAGAAGTGAAACTAATCATTTTCCATCCCTTGTTTCCCATACTGAAAATAGCTCACATGGGATTAGGGAGTTTCAATGACTATATCATTTGCATAATAAACCTTTACATGGACAAGTGAATCTTGGGACTTGATAATTTTATTCATCCTTAGTATGTGATCCCCAAACATAAGGGAAACCTCAATGTGTAAGCCACAACCAACCATTTCATGGAATAACCGGGATATGTAGGATGATTTCCTAAGGCCCAATCTTAAATAAACATCAATTTCAATGTAATTACCATATCTCTGACATTTCAATCATCGAGACCCAATTATTCCCATGGTTTGATCACTCTACCTCATCCCTCAGTGTACTTAAAAAACAATTGAACTATGATGACTCTAATTCCTTCTATAAATAGGATACTTAGGATGCCTTTCTGATGTCTGAAATCCATATTAATGTACCCCAAGGGCCGTCCCAGTTCATAATTCTCACATCCATATACAACGATGCCAATTATTTTCCATCCCTTATTTATCACATAGAGAATAGCTCACGTGGGCTTAGGGAGTAGCAATAAACATCTCATTGGCATCATGAATCTCCATCAATCAGGGCAGTCTCATCACGTATTCCTTGAGGAGTGTCATGATATAAACCTCCCTCATATGAGGATATATACCTTGGGACCAATCATAAGGGCATGATAGAACTACAATAATATTTATTTCTTCCATAACGAGGATACATATGATTTCTCCTCAAGACTCAAGGTCAAATATTCTGCACCCAACTACCCAAACATATGTCCTCTCCAAATGACATTAAAATGCATGGGTTTTAACAAAATATCGGAGTTTTGATTCCTATAATGACCAGGATATGTAGGATGCCTTATAATGGATCGATCTCCTCCCCAAAAAATTAACCTCCTCCCAACATGGTAGAGAATTCTGAAGTATTTGGTTGTATGGATTTAGAATATAAAGAAACTATCCATTACTGGGAAATGGATGAAGAACCTCATATACATACATATGGATTCAATAATGATATTACAACTTTATTTTGTGAATAAAATAGATTTAAACTATAATTGTTTTGTTAGGGTAACTGGCCTTATATCAGGATTTGGAATAGATTCTTGAACATATCTTAAATCTAAAAGAGTGTCCCAGAGTAGGTAACAATTGTCCTCAAAAAGGTACTATGAGTCTGACCTCCCATCCTGTCAACCAATGTGATTCTCTAAGCATCATTATGTTTGAAAAACAAATTGGCTAGCTACCTTTAGAAAGATGGTGTATACCCAGTTATGGTTGAGGGAACCATTGAGAGTTTCCATCAAGAAGGACAATGGTAACTTGTTTTTAATGATTCTGTAAGAAATAAAATCCCCACAACCAACCATCAGACCAAACCAAATGCACGATACGATCGCCTCTTCCCCTTAAAAACATATTTTTATAAAATTTAAAAAAATATTCTAATAATAATAGATTTATAATAATAAATGAATAAAATATTTTTTCAATATGTTTACAAAAATCACTCAAATATAATGGGAAGATAAAAATATGAGTATCAAATACAAATCCTCATGAAATATATATCACACAATATCCCAAAGTAAAGTACCCAAGTAGATTTTACCCAATTGAATTTTAGTGAATGTAGGTCATATGAAAACACTATATCTTTAAGATTAATGGGTTTTCACATTTATAAGTGTCCCAAAAAGGCGAGGTTTACCATATAATAATCACAAATGTACTCATTATTGAAAAAATAATAATCTATATTATATTATCAAAATATAAGAAATGAATGGAGCTACTTTGAGATAGAACACATATAACCTAGTGAGATAATTTTTATCTATGTGCATCTAATGAATAACTATATCTCAAATAAACCTCATCATGAATAACTTAATCCCCCACATTTAGATTTAAAATCATCATGAAAATATTAAAGATATGGGTAGGAAGGTATATTAGATTTAGTATCATCTAAAATAGGATTCTTCATGGATTCTAAGGGATACAAAATAAAAAAACACAATATTGGATTAGTGGGTCAAAATGGATAAATGAATGAAAAAAATGAATCGTCTATTTTTTTGAAAATTTTACAATTACTATTGTTTTTATTAAAAAAATGATAAGTTATTGAAGACATAAAATGGTCAATATTCTCCAAAGAAAAGAGAAATATAAAGATATGTGCAAAGGGGTTATATTACTCATGGGTATGGGAATATAATATTGGACAACCTAAATGATCATTAGTGTAGATAAGTGTCTGAAAACAAAAATGTTTCTAAAAAACATTTTCAAAGTATGGAATAATATCAAAAATCATCTAAAAATGGAATCCAAAATGAAATCATTTCAACAAAAATTCATTTTCTCAAACTAACCAAGGACCTAAATAGTTTGTTCCTGAATATATTTCTATAGAAATAAAACTTTTAAGTGGGTTCAATAATGAAAATGATTTTAATTGTTTCCGTTTTTTTAATTTTTTTCAATAAATTTTTGTAGTTAATTATTTTAAATGAAGTTTTTTGAATTGTAAATAAAATATTATAGAAAATGAAACACTTACATGAGTAACTACAGATAGATGTAGATAGGTTTCCTATATCCAATTGAGTTTCATAAATTTTGTACATGTAAAGATATAATATAGAAAACACATACCCACATCAAATTGAAAATATGACACAAAAATCAAATAATAAAGTGGATGATAAAATTATGTATGATGAATTCAACTCCACTATAATGTCAGGATAAAAAGAAATTGTAGGTAAATGTTTTTCATTTTATATCATAAAAACTAAAATGTAGTGAAATGAAAACTAAATAATTATGGGTTTCCTCACATTGAGTGATAAGTTTTCTTTATCTTTAGACAAGAAATTAGGACACTCTTCTAGGATTGAACAAAAATGTGTATTATAAATCTGCTTCATCATTGGTGAAAGTGTGGGATTGATTCTTTGAGAAGGAAATTATCCTGCAAGTTTCACAATATCTCTATGGAAACATGTTAGAGAAATGGATGGGTGGAATTTATAAATAATAACCGAGCTCAAAAAGGGATGAATATACCTCACATAAATAAAAAAACATTTAATAATTGATGTTTTATAAAGGCTTAAACATGATGTTCAAGAAGACTACCTCGTTGAATTTACACAATGAAAGAAATTATTTTACCAGACTCTATTAGTGATTGGATTAAATCCATATCATCCTTGAATGTAGTGTCCGAGTTAATGATGTATCCCAATTATTTTTCCTTAATGACTACCAAAATATGGAAGTTAACTAGTTTCATGCTCAATTAATGAACCATGGTCTCATTGATTGCACCCAAGGAAAGAATATTGTTAGCATCTATTTGAATTTCAAGTGAAGTGGAATTAACTTCAATTCATGAAGATGGTGGCATAAGGTCAAATATATTGAGTGACTTTATGATGTCAAAAATGATATCTCCTCCCAAATGTTATTCTAAATTTCCCTCACCATGTTTCCAAATTGGTACATGTGTGATCACTAGCTCTAGATCCTCAAAGTAATCCCATTATTAAAATCTCTAAAGAAAGTTGTGGGTGTCCTCCACCACTATCACTGAATTATTTATTGACTATTGAATTTTTTAGATAATTATATTTTTGGAAAATGTTTCTAATGCGAAGTGGTTATCATAAAGTGGTGAGTCAATATTAAATAAAGCGACAACCTCTAGTGTGAGGAAATTTATGGTATTTTGGGTTAATTATGACTTAATATAATTAAATTAGCGTCCCAGTTCAAGGTAATCTTTATCCTTAAATAAACTTTTATCCTAAAAATGTGGAATTTGATAAAGATCAAAGACATCATTTCTCAATTTGGGGATAAAGGGTTGTTAACTCACTAATAGGGACTTGAAATCACATTGGTTTATGGACTGTTAGATTCAACATAGTATAAGATCTAACTCTAATATTCTTGAAATGTGATTGCATTTGAATAATAAAGTTATAATGGATAGGGTTCATCAATGGTATGTTCAAACAAATGATCAATAAAATTAGTCTCATAATCAAAATCAAGAAAGAGAAATTGTTAATATGGATCCTCTATTACACTTTCCTCAAAATAGTTTTTTAATTAGAGTACAAAGTGGTATAGAGGAGGATAATTTTCTAAGTTGACTCAATTAATTTTATAGATTTTTCATTGTGGAAACCAGGTTTGTATTTTTTTCTTCAAGATATTTTATTGTGGAAACCAAATTTCAACTATGTTATTTTTGAAGTTTGAACCTTTTATTCACCTCATTAATTGTAGGAATTGTTTTTCTCTAATGTTAAATTGTTTTTATTATACAGTGATTTTCTTCTTCAAGTGGTCAGTATGGTTCATGTTCTACTATGTGTTGAGAACACAAGTGTGTAGTAGAGATTTATTGTTTTAAAATAGTATTATTTACTAGGTTCTATAGTTTTAAGAAAATATTTACCTTTATAATAGTCAAAATATGGGAATGAATTTAAATGGTTTCAAGATTGTGTAATTGAGTTTTGAATTTTTTTAAAAATTTCTTGCAACCTAGATAGAATACATGAAATACTAGATGTAAGGAACCAACCCAAGTCAAACTGAAATTTCACCCAAGATGGCTCACCACAGGGGCCAAAGCATGTTCCTAATCACAAAGATCTAGAGATAAGCACCTGGGTGTCCACACACATAACCGTGGGAATAATTTCACACTAAAAACACAACATTGCATGTATCATGTATAAAAATATTAAGATAAACAAATAAAGTACATATTATAAGAATAGGTGAATATGAGACATAAAATACAAATCCATAAGGTTAATCTTGGAAAAAAATCAAAACTAAAATAAAAAACAAGTCTGCAGGTGACTGTTAGTCACCAACATCCTAAATCACCATGAAGGGAAATCGAAAAAGAGAATTCATAAAGATACATGACACCCTTACCTTTAATAGGATCCTATAAAACCAATTCTATATATACCAAATGGAATATATAGTGTGGGGAAAACAAAAAATAGTATACTTCCTTGAATCTATAAATTTTTAATCATAATTAAATATTTAGTTCTAGATTTAAAAATAAATAAGTTTCAAAAAATAATTTCATTCGATTTTATTAGTAAAACATATTTTAGTTTCCTTTAAAACATTTAATATTAACATAAACCAAGATTATAAACAAAATAAAAGTAATAATGTAGATGGATATAATCAAGACTATCCATGGAAACTCATAAGATAAACATGTGAGAAATCATAGCATGAAATTCTACTATCATGGATTCCAATTGGCCCAAATGGGATCTATCATATTGGAATATGTAACTAGGAAATGAAAAGAAAACTTGTTTGAATAATATGAATCATAAAAATATCGATTCCTTCCATAGTCTATCATTATAACAACAAAATTCCCTAGTGGTTTCTCACTAACTAGAAAGGTGAATTTTTCCATAAACAGATGCACTCGAGGTTCCCATTTGCTCTATTTTATCCACAAATTCAAGAAAAACTTGCCTACAAATAATATAAAACATCTCCTCAAGTAAATAATTATCATTCACATGCTTTAAAAACCATTTTAGATTCAAAATAATCTTTGAGTAATTTCATTTAATGCATTATATGTGTAAAAATGTTTTTTTTAAAATCCCTTTAAAATCAATTAAATTGCAAAAAAAGATACACTTGTATAAATAAGACATCATACATATCATATAAACATTTTTAATAATCCAAAAAAAGGAAAAATAAGAAATATAAGGCATTCAATGGGAAATAATCATTGTACTAAAACACCTTCCTCACCAATGGAGGAAACTTAGACACCTTAAAAAATGATGATTGGGAATGAACAGATTGTGTCCTCTCAAGCCTAGATCCTTAATAAAAATCAATAATTCCCCATATATATATATATATATATATATATATATATCCATCACATCCCTTAGTAGTTTCAACACTTAAATGAGAAGATATATTTAGGAGAGATCAAGAAAGAGGAGGAAATTTGTGGAAATCAGAACATAAATCAAATAAATCCACAAAATCCAAAGGAGATTCACCAAATAATATAAGGGATAACCTCCAAGAGAATTGGGGAAAGGCTGTGTTGATATAATGAGTGATTAGGGTGATATTTGGGTTAAAAAAATCAAGGGTATCTAGATAATTTTCCATTTTGAAAAAAATAATAGGGGTCACACCATTAGTCCATACAGTTAGAGAAAACATGTGTTAACTATATAGCCCCTATTTTAACTTGCAAACAAAAGTTCACAGTTACTTGAGAATAACTGCATAGTTATAATTTTTTTTCACTATCCATAAAACAACCTCTAGACCCCAACCCAACCTTATACATGGTTTTCCTAGGACTCTTGTATGTATAGGAAAACCATTTTGAGAATATAAAAAAATACACTAGAACTAATATAGTTATATCACATAGTTACTACTAACCATGTGTATACCATGTTCCTAGAATATTTCTATAAAAATCTAAAATTATCAGCCCTTAACTCCCAAAATCATTTAAAAACACAATAGAGACAAATATTTCCAAAATAAAACATATATGTGACCTGAAGGGTGTCACAATTCTTCCCAAAATTCCAGGTTTTGTCCCGAGAAAGCACTAAGGATTATATAATTTCAAAGAGAGAAGGAAAGTTATTTATCATCAATGATTAATGTTCCCATATCTCATGGATGTCCCATCTGCACTACTATATTACACAGACCATTGGAATCATTTTACTACATAAAAACTTATTTCAATGATTCATAATCTGAACTGGATGCTCAACCAATGAATTATTGAGCTCATGATCATCATTTTCCCATTCTATCGCATGATAAGGGTCCAATTGATACCTCTTTAGTTGTGAAACCTGAAACACATCCATAATCGATGTCAATCAAGACTATAATTCCAACTGGTATGCCATATTTCCATGATCTTTTATAATGTTTAAAGGGCCCATAGACCATTGTGTCAGATTACCCTATATTTGCAAATGATGACATCCTAAATGAGGCAAAGACTTAATAAAAACATGATAACATAATGAAAACTCCAACATGTGATTAATATGGTTCACATAGGATTTATAGTGACTCCAAACTCTCTCTACCCTGTTTTAGATCAGCTACACCTTCTCTATCACCTCTTGAACAAGACTCTATTTATCTAGAGAATGTTCTCCCAACTCCACCAAAAAAAAATATCTACATGGTTATTTATAAAATGCTTCAAAATGTTCCATTTTAATCAATGTCTAATAAATATTGTTATAGGAAAACTCAACCAAGGAGATATTTTTTTATCATGATCTTATGAAATCAAGAACTCATGCCCAAATCATATCCTTAAGAATTTTAATAGATCACTCTATTTTTCCGTTCATTATAGGGTGATATTCCATGCTTAAATTCAACTGGGTACCCATTTACTATTGTAAAAATTTCAATAAATAAGATTTAAATCATGTATCTCTATTAGAAATAATAGTGGAAGGCACTCTCTAAAGGTTTATGATCTCTTAAACATACATTTTCCTGAGCACTTATACTTTTATCATCTCCTCAATAGGAAGTAAATGAATCGATTTCATGATTCAATAAATGATCAAAAAAATATCATTTTCCCACTATATCACTATGGTAAAATGAAAAATAATTATATGGATATCCCTTTCCACTTCCATACTTGAATGGGAAAAGGTTGCAAAAAACCGGTATATCTTTGGCGCTACACCTTAATCTTATATCAAATAAGACATCATTATATGAACTCCACAATCGACTGCCTCATCCACAACCACCAATACTGAAATATTAAATCATAATACATCTTGGTAGTCCCAAGGTGAATTTAAAAACTAGACCTATGTCCACTATCCATCAACTCATCCCTCAGAGTTATTGGAATGACCAATCGACCTTAGAAATGAAAGACACCATCAGCATATTGAGACTAGCCACCTAAGGTCTCCCCACCACAAAGGATTTGACTAAATCACTAAAATTAAGTCTTTGTTACTTGTCTAAGATGAATCCAATCATAAAATGAAGAATCACCTTTCAAACAAGCTATGAAAATCTACTCATCACCTTCTTCCACATCCATGTGAATATTAGTGAATATAATTATCAAAGACCATTCCTTCACTGATTTCTTCAAGGCTTGAGTCGATAACTTCCTACTCAACACATCAGTGAAAACATTACATTTTCCATGTGTGCATGAAATATCAAAATAATAATTTTGAAGATACTCAACTCAATGTATCTGTCATTGGTTAATATATCTCAAGGTAAAAATATACTTCAGGCTCTTATGATCTCAATATACAGTAAACCAATCTTCAAAGAAGTAGTGGACTCACATGTTGATAGCATGTATCATCATATCCAATTATAGATTGTTGTTAGGATAATTATTCTTATGATGGTGAAATTTATGAGATCCAAAGGCTACCACATGTTTCCCTTGCATTAGAACACATCATAATCCCTCGCTTGAGGTATCATAAATAACATCATATCAAAAACCCACCTCCAGAAGAATCATAACTAGAGATGAATTAAACCTCACCTTCAGTTTCTCAAATGATATTTAAAACTTATCATTCCATTTAAACTTAACACCCTTATAGGTCAACTCTTTTATAGGAGATACAATCTTGGAAAAATCACGAACACAACACCTGTATTAACCATTAAAATCCCAGAAGCTCTGAATCTCAAACACATTACTGGGTTGCACCCAAGTCATCACTACCAGAATCTTCTTGGGATCCAATGAGATAGATATTCCAAATATAACATGCCCCAAAATCTTCACTTCTTGGATCCAAAATTGAAATTTAGAAATATTTCAATAAAAATGATGTTCTTTTGAAGTTCTAAGAACAATATGAAAATCATCCTGAAGAAGATATATGTCCCAAATCCATCTGAATGTTATGAATACAAACATAAGGCATATATGAGTTATATCTTATTGTATATATATTTAGATTAATGCATGAAATAATATTTCATGCATTCCATTTCCATTAATTAAATAAGGAACTAAATATTAAGTGTGTTAGTATTCAAATAGTTTAAAATAACTTAAAGATATCATTTATGAAACCATTATAATAGTTGTAACGGGAATGGTGTTTTATTATTTGTGAATATGATTCGTGAATGGATGATGAATTAAATCATGTGTTATTAATGCATTAGTTAATTATTTCACCATCGAGGAGTTTCCTTGATGGATTTATAAAACTGACTGCCATATGATGGTTGTGTATGTATGATGCTTAGCCGAAACTCCCTAGTTCCTAAAAAACTATATTTATTATTCTAATTTCCATTTAATAAACTAGAATTTCATGGTGGTAGAATAGATCCCATCCAAATATCAGATTATTTGTTCAGCCAGTGTATACATGATAGAGAGGTGATGTCTTCCAGATACCTTTATGTGATATTCATTATATGAAGATGGAGACATTTCATAATCTATTTGGGGAAAGGAACTAAATTTAGAATATTTATTCATTTATTTTTTTTATATAAGTTTCATATATCATGCATGGGAGATCCTAAGACATGGGTTTATAATGACCTAGGTTTCTAGAAATCATATTCCTTTCATAATCTATTTGTTTATAATTCTAAACATTTTTCTATAAGTTTAGGAAATTGAAATATATTAGAAAATAATTCATATGGGATAGGAATTGAAACAAAAACATTTTATTCATTAATAATAAGAAATTACTAAATAAGAACATTAAAATAAGTATTACACAACATGGACTATTAATCACCATAGAATAGTATATACATTAAAATTTTATAAATTAAAAGGGAATAATAAATATAAAATAATTAAATCATCAAAACCAAGAAATATATTGGGTCAACTTCAAATTTTAGGGTCTCTAATTGAAAAATAAAACCTATAAAAAGAAATAAAATCATGAATGGAGAAAGTATATTGTAAAATCTAAAATGAAACTACGGAAATGAGAAGTGTGAATGGAATAAGTTTAGAAAGAATATATATAGAAATGAAATATGGATATTTGAAATATGGTCATTGTGAATATGTTCATTGAAAATATTGTTATCACAGATATGGTCATTGGATAAACAAACAATAGGTATATTAAAGTCATGTGTTGTTAAAAAAATATAACTCACAATAAAATTAAATATGCTATTAAAAATATTATATATATATATATATATTTACATGTTATGAATAAAAATTATTATAATTTTTAAAATAGGATATGATGTATATATAAAATTAAAATAAATACTTCAATATCAATGAATTAGTAAAAATTAAATTTTAGAATATGAATAATTAATTAATGGCATTTGTTAAAGCTTATTTAGTATAACAGTAATATTTATTTAAAAATAACTATTTTATTTCACATTTTATATTTTTACTAATAAATTAAATTGATAATTTTAATATATTATTATATATGAAATAATATATCAATATCACTTAAATTTGAAATTGAATTGAAATAATATTTAGAGCACATAATGCTTAAAACGTTATTTTTTTAAGGAAATAATTTTTATTTATAATTTTTTTTTCATTTAATGGATAAATAGATAAATTTTATAATTTTAATTTTAAAAAATAAACTTCATTTTTAATTCTTTATATCTAAATTATCTTAGTATTAATTTTTAAAAATTTTCAGAAATGATTGCTTTTTAAGTCAATAATAAAAATATTTATTTTGTTAAAAATTGTCACTTTTATAATAAAAAAATAAATTAAAAGTTTAGGAAACCATATTGAAATAAAAAAATATAAATTTAATAATTAATAAAAATCTTTTAAAAATAATATGTTGAACTTATAAAACAAGTTTAACACTTTTTCAACTCATGTAAAATTTCTCACTAAAAACTCTTTTCATTCAATTATATTAAAAATTAGACTTTATCACATTTAGAAATTAAATATTAATAATGTATTTCCAATTTTATTTCAACATTTTAATATTAGTTAACAATTTTAATTTCATTTTTAGGTATAAAGATAATATTAGTACGATTAAAGTTAATTACCATGATAATGGTGAAATGATATTTTTAAATGAATTGTTTAATTAATATCATGTATTTTTTATCTAATTAATAAAATTGATCTAATTTTAATGATTAATAAAATATTATGTTTAAACATATATAAAATTATTTTAAAACTAATATAATAGATAATCAATAGTAATAAAATTAAGAACACATAATGGTTAAAATCCATTTTTCTATAAAAATCGATTTTTTTTATATATTTTATTTTAAAATTTGATTTTATCATATTTAAAAATTTAATTAAGAATAAATTGAGATTAAATTTAGGTTCAAAACATCAAAATTTGGTAAAAGGGTTTACCTTATATTTTTAAATAAAATATAAATTACTTAGTTAAAAATTGGTTACCAAGTAAAAAAATATTTAAAGGTAAAATACGATGGAAATGGAATTGAAATATGTTTAAAACATGTGTGAAAAGTCTTGGTTGGGATTTTATTGATAGTATCTCTCCCACACTCCATTATTGAAGAATTTTGGTGTCATTGGCCAAGGAATAGTGCAATTATATTGATGAAGCTCATAATTTCATATATATAATTCTGTAATTTAGTATTTTAATCCCTCCAATTTCATATTTTAAGGTTAACTATCAGAATTATAGGTCTTATTAATAATTTGGTATTAATTATAAAAATGGACTAATTTTTTTTAAACTATTTTACTTGTCTTTTATATTTCATCCAAAACTTCTTCTACACTAGTTGAAATTGTAAAATTCATTTTTTAGGATCAAATGAATTTTGGACTTCATTTCATTTAATTGCACTCAAATATCAATAAATCATTAATCATAAAACCATCCCACAATCCAAGTCTCAAAATCTATGTTCAAAATTTATTACTTCTAAATATGGGCCTATAAATCACAAATTTCCAACCCAAATAATCTAAAACTTTATATGGGTATATGAAACATCCCTAGGAACATTGTTCATAACTGTGGACATGCTTGATTATACATCTTTAAATTCCATAAATGAATGGGAACTCTAATCATGCGAATTTGAACAGTCATTAGGGAATAAATAATTTATGTTGTAAAAATATCATATAATTGTCTCAAAGTGTCCAAATTGGATGAAATATTGTGCGTATAAGAGAAATACAGTTACTAACAACTTTAAAGATGAAATCCTTCACAAATTCATCCATTTAATAGGGATACCAGGCTTGAAATTCTGGAAGATAGATTTTGGAGTGAAAATTAACACCCTCTCCCTAAATATATATACCTTCTATTCTATTCTTAGTGATAATCATTTTAGGGGGATAAGGTGGAGTCTAGATGATATAATAGTTCTTTATATTTTCAATATATATTAGTTTAGCTATATTGTTCTTCCTTTTTTTCTTTTTTTTTGAATTTTGTGTTTCCCCCACCACACTCCTTTTAATCTCCCTAAAAATAGAGGACTAACCCTAATTATTGTTTGAGGGTTGGTTGGTGGTGTTTGAGTTTTTTGCGTTTAAATTTTTTAATATTATTTTATTTTTACAATTTCAATGGTGGTGAAGCCATTTTTAGTAAAGGGATCACCCCACTTTCACTGCTATTTTATTATTCTTCCCATTCCTTTTTATTCTACTCCTTCATCATCATAATGTTGTATACAAGGTGGAGTAGAATTGTGGTGATGTTGTGAGGGAGTATAATCATGTATGTTGAGGGTTTTTGGGATAATAATAATACGATTGTATGGTGTTGAGTGATAGAGTTGATCTCAACATTGTATATAATACTTCGAATATTTTAAAGGATTGTATCTCTGTGAAATCCATAGGATGATAAATTTTATCTTACTAACATATTTTCATTTTCACTTTATTATATTTTTCATTTTTTTATTTTCATTTATATATTTATATATAACATTCATTTTAAACCCTCATTATACTTATATTTTATTATAATAGTATATTTTAGTTTTAAATAGTGACAATAGAAAACCAATCTGTGTGAGAAGCCTCTTTAAGAGACTTAAAATGGGTGTGAACTATATTACATTTTTAATTAATAAGAAATTATGGATAAGGGATTTTGAAAAAATCCCTCTCATTAGATATCATGGAAGGGTAAAGTGTATTCTAAAAAGCACCATTTTATTCACTTATAAAAGGTGATCATTTACACCTCTCCATGGTTATACTTCCCATGAAATTTTTGGATGAAAATATACCCCAATTACCACTTCTAGAATTAATTTTTCAATAATCAAGTACCTAGAATATAGAAGTTAACTTAAGGCCATATTTTCCAAGAAGATATCTAAGAGAAGATCAAGTATTCGATGAAAGTATAAAATTATTCATAATATTTTCCCCTTAATATTCCTCTTTTAAATATCTGATATCCATAAAAATAAAATGACATTAGTATAATTATTATACTTATATTTTATTATATTAGTGTAATAACCGTTATTTATTCCTCTCAAACTGCTAATAAAAACAAAAGCATTGTTAGTGCGTTGCGATGACTACCACCTCTAAAAAGAGTCATCTTCCATTTTCCATCACCACCATTCATGGTTTGTAAAAATGATTTAATGGAAGAATAAATATGATATATATAATAAAAATATGATTCTTAAATGTTAAAATTATCATTTACCCTCATTCCCTATCATTAGTTGAGAAATGAGAACATTAATCATGTGTACGTGCGAACTACCACGTCTACAAGAAATGAGTTTAATTTTACATATCCACCCATGATGGATGAATTTAAAAATATATTAATATATAAAAATTACGTCCACAACACTATTAATATTCTGGATATTATGAAACTATTTTATAACACTTTTGACCACAATCAAGATACATAAGGAGTTACAAAAAAATTGACCAAAAAACCTCAAGTAATATATGTAGGAAAGAATAATATATTATTAATAAAAAATATATGATGTTTAATGAAACTCTGAATATGAAATTTAGTTGAATAGGGTTATTAAGGATTTTAAAAACTTATTTTTTTAATTTAGGAAGTTAATCGTAAGTAAATATTAAATCGGGACCGAGGTAAGGGTTTCTGTCTCAATCACCCTTTATCGAGGCATGCCTTGATATTATACACAAATATTCATTTTTATGGTGTAACTAATACCCCCTTTACTTATAATATCATAAATTATTATTAAATATGTAAAATCTACTTCTATTCATTCACTTGTGTGTTGTGAGATCTAATTGATATCATCCCTAAAATATAATGATTTTTTTCATAAATCAATATGATTTCTTGATTTATATAGTTTCTTCTTAAGATTCATCTTTAATTTAATATAATATACACTATTTCTGTATTGGGATAAATTTTTTGATTCGAATCATCCATATTTATTTGTTATCTTCTTAATTTAAAGTTAAATTATTTAGAATAATTCCTATCCTCGACAGTTTTTCCTCATTGTCTATGATTTACCTTACCACTAATGTTATCCTATTTAATTGGAAACCTAATTATATATTATCTCATGTGATATTTTATTTTAACTTCTCCCATTTTCAAAATGATGTTTTGTTATCCCTTTTTATGACTTGGAATTTAAAACAAATGTATTTTAAAATATTAAAATGGTTTTCCTTCCAAGATCATTTGTTCGATCTTCCGAACCACCCTCAAATTATCAATTATAATTATTTTTATCCATTTCATGTAATTATATTAAGATTAAATTCTATCTATATATACATATATGTCCTTTACATATATACCTAGTTAAATATCATTTTCATTGATGGTGTTATACGTGCTCCTAGTTCCCTTATAAATTATCACTTTTAAGTAATCATGATTTAAGGGAACATTCTTATTTCTTGTCTAATGTCAATAATCACCTATATAAAATGTTTTTAAACCTTGAATATATTCTAAAACCATAAATATTTTATGGATAACCCTCATGGTTCAATTATGGTTATATGAAAACCAATAAGGTCTTTTCTTCTTTAAAATGATCCTTTAGTTTTAAAGCTTCACCCATATGGTACATTTTTATTCTTTCTTCTCCAATATCCTTCTTATGAAATTATCTATATTGAAACTCAATATTAAAGTGTTATGATTATTTTTCAAATATGAATACCCAAAATATTTAGCTGCATCTTCTCTTGGGAATACTTATGATTTATCCTTTAGTTATGCCTTGAATCAGAATTATGAAACCCACTTCCTTATCACATGGTTGATCATGAATATGATTTATGTATGATTTCATTCCATAATGTGGCATATATATTTAATATTTTCATTATATGATGGTTGGTACTATACTTATATATCCCTAAAATGCGTTGGGTAAATATTTATATCTCAGGAGATGTTATATATGATATTAGGGAGTGAACCTAATACACCATGTGACTTTTTCCACTATATTTATGGGAATGGGGAGTTTAACCAATCCACTATATAACTTTGATCACTTTATGATGATGGTATTTGGAGTCACCATTGACATATGTTTATGATTTCTTGTCTTATGTTTTTCAACATATTCCCTGATTCCATGATTTTATAATATGATCTCCTCATATCATATTTCCATACTTATGATTATACTATTTATGATATCCTGTTAGGAATTTTTACAGTAATGTTATACCCTATTTAAATGTTTATTACCCTAATAGGATTTCTAGATCACCCTATTCTTTATGTATTTTCCCCAGGGTATCCTATTTTGATGATCCAGACTCACAATCCTAGATATAGTGCTCATAGAAACATAATTCACACTCTATTTGATACTGGAAATAAAATTCTTGATATAAATATTCTTAATTAAAAAACCAATAATTATTTATGCATCACTTACATACCAAGGATCCTTTCAGGTATATATATTTAGAGAATTATGAAAAAACAATAACTGATAAATCCCCTATTCTTTGTATCAAGTTGATTTTTAACCAATATATATGAAACTACTTAATACATAATGAGTCTTAAACATCTACCATAAAATATTTCACATGTTTTAACCCTTTAAAAATGATGCATGTATTAATTTTGTTAATAACCTATGGAAATGGAAATATAAGATGGGGTGAGCTCAAATTCTTAGTAAGGGAAAATAATAAACTGAGGAAATCACAGCACAAACATGGTATAAATATTATTGAGAGAAAAAGAAAAAAACATGAATCCATAATCAAATTGAAAATGAGATCATTATATATCCATGGAAATAAATGAAAAATAGATATTAATAATACTAATCTTATAATGATGGAATGCGTAATGTTGGAAATAAAAACCCTTTTTCAAGGCCATATACCAATACATTTACTTATATTTGAGACTGTAATCAAGGAATCTTGCTGAATTGGGTAGAAATACACCAAAAAACCAAAAATTTTTTTGTATCAGGAGACCTATTCACACATCGAGGAGAAATAAAATTATAGGTCCCACACATCAACTAATTAAATACAATGCATTTACTATAAGAGTCCAAAATACCTTTAATACCATTTCATAAGGAATATTTGGAAAAATAAAAACATATCTGTCCATATAATGAAGAATATGGAATATAAATACAGGATCAACTTGTGTTAATAGTCAATATTATTGGAATGGTGTAGCCTGATCCATTTGTATGAAGATTGGACTAAATGATAGTGGCCCAAACTGTACACCATACTAAGAATTTACGGACTTCCAGCCATCGATCATTGTAGTTCTATAGAATTCTATCCACCGATCATCGTATCTCCATATAATTCTTACCACCAACACTATAGAAGTTTATACATGGGTGGTTTCAACATTTTAATAATCCAGACTTTTTGTGAGGTTTGAGGCATAGCTCCATCATCTTCCATTATTATCTCATTCGATCTAGGTTTTTAGTGAACTTGAAAAATTTATTTTATCTCTGTAATTTTTCTATCGAATTAGTGAAGTTATTCTAAATCTTTGTGGATGTATTTATTTTTTTATAAACTACATAGATCAATGGGTCTGTGTTTATATTCTCCTTTTCTTTTGTTTCTATATTTTCTTCATTTGTAAAACTCTATCATTATGACTCCATACTTTTCTATAAGAACTGGTATCAATGGTTGAGTTTAGAAGATTGAGTTTTAGTTTTCTTGAATTGAATGATATATACGAAAGAAGTAAAGGTGAATATTTAATACTTCAATGTAACTAACTTTAGTTACTAGAGGATGTAGATAAAATACCACCATTACTAGAATAAATTAAATTGGTCGCTTCTAGGAATAAATCCAATGGATATGGAGAAGATGGAGTGGGAGCTATTGGATAAATAGGTTCTGGGTGTTTCACACCATACATTGGAAGAAAATGTGGAATTCAACATCATATTAAAAAATATGATTTATGGGTTGATGAAAAATCTTGTGAATATGTATGACAAGACTTCTGGGTCAAAAATAGTGCACCTAATGTAAATATTATTCAATCTAAAAAATGATTGAAGGAAGGATTATTGTATATCACATTAAAAGATTCAACACCATCACAAGTTAGTTGATATCAGTGGTAATTGAGCTTGATGATGAGGTATGTGTACTAGTTTTACTATATTCCTGACAAGATATTTGGGTAGTGATTGTAACAGCCGTGAGTAGTTCCTCAAAGAATAAAAAGATGGTTCTGAAGGATGTGTGGGAACTAATCCTCAGTGTGGATATTTAAAGTAGAGAATTAGGCAGATTCTCTAGTTTTTCTCTGAATGTGGAAGGAAGAGGAAAATACGCACAATGTGATAATAGTATAGGATGATAAAAATAAAGAAGAAAGAGACAAGACAAGGGAAAGGGGACCGATCATGACTGATAGATTTTTGGGAAGAAATGACACATCAATAAGTTTAGAGAAAAATGAAATGCACATGAAACTAATACAAAAAACACAGAGGCTGAAGGAACTGATGATGTGTTGCTGCTGAGGATGCATAGCCCTATGAAGTCTTGGATTTTATACTCAGGGGTGTGTTTCAATTCCACATCAGAGAAGGGTTTCCTAAATACTTATGATTCTGTAAATGTTTATCAAGGTACATCTTACTAATGATGAAACCTTGAAGATCATGGGGAAGGGTAATGCATGGATAAATATCTACAATGTGAGTTTGATGGTTCTGTAAAATTTGAGGTGTATCCCTAGATTAATAAGAAATATTATTTCTATTGGGAAACTTGATGATGCAAGTTTTATTACCATGTTCACTGGTGGTGTATGGAAGATTACTGAGGGAGCTATGGTCATAGACCATGAAGAAACAAATGGTACCCTACACAACAAGATGGAAAATTTCACGGATATGATTGCATCAGTAAATTATATTAGGGATTCAAAACTATGGCAGTATAGAATAAGACACATGAGTGGGAAGGGGATGAAGGTATTGGAAAGAAAAAGATTCTACCATATCTAAAGTCATTTTATGTTGTCCTGTGTAAAGGTTGTATCATTAGAAAGAAGAAGTTATTTTTTGTGAAAGGTGGAAGAACACCAAAGGATGAGAAGCTAGTCCTTCTACACACTGATATTTGGTGTCCTGCACTAGTATATTCCCTTAGAGGTTTATAATATTATATAAAATTTATCAATGAATCAACAAGGTATGTGATTTATTTCTGAAAAGAAAATCTAATATATTTTAGGCATTTTAGAAGTGGAAGACCATAGTGAAGAATGTGTTAGAAACAAAGATAAAATGATTAAATTACAATAATGATGGGGAGAATGTAAGTAATTAGTTTAGGTAATTCTATTCTAATAAAATAATTTAGTGGGAGAATGTGCTTCCAGGTACACCGCAACAGAATGGTGTGGATGAAATGATGAATAAGATAGTCAATGAAACTATTAACAGCTTGGGACTACACTTGGGATTTCCTAATAATTTCAAGGTAGATGAAGTAATCATGGAAGCATATCTCATCAATAAGAGTTCATCTATACCAATGGGAGACTGTCTACCTAAGGAGATATGGTCTATAAAGAAGGTAAGAATCTTAAATTTAATATTCTTTATCTAGTTTAAATATGTACATATTGATGCTAATACAAGGGACACGATTAATGCTAAGTCCAAACCCCTTTTATTTATTGGCTATGATGCCAAAGAGTTTGGATATATATTTTGAGATGATTAGAATAAGAAAATCATCATAATCCAAAACATGATATTTAATGAAGGTGTCACATATAAATACCATCATGCATTTGAAGTTGAAAAAGGGAATAAAGAGTCAAAATGCCTTAAGAAAATGGATCTTAAATGTGTACTTGAGCATGTGACACTAAAACCAGTGGAGCTTACTCCTCAAGTGAAGTTGAGGAGATCAATAAGAGTGAGAATGCCTATGCACAAGTATTCAACATCCTTACAATATTTTTTATTGACTGATGGTGGATAACTAGAAATTTTTCAAGAGGAAATGCAGTTAAAGGAGTTGAACAAGTGGTATTTGGCTACATAGGAGTAGATTTATTCATTTTATAGTAACAAAACTTTGGATCTGTTTCCTTTTTCACAATAAAAGAAATTATTAAAAAACAAATGGGTATACTATTTCAAGGAATAACATGATGGTAAGAATATATATAGGTTAATATTGGGTGTGAAAGGTTTTCTATTGAAGGAATATGTAGAATTAACTAAAATTTTCTCACATGTAGTGAAGATTACAACCATTTTAGTAGTTCTCAATATTTTTTCATAATAAGACGTATAACTAGAGTAGATTTATATAAAGACTAATTTATTTCATTGATATATTTATGAGGGCATTTATATTCAACATCCATAGGGATACATTGATTCAGGGAAGGAATAACTTTTGTGAAAATTTATAAGAGCTTATATGGGTTGAAGTAGACACAGAGGTAGTGGAATAAAAATTTTGATTAATTTATTACTAAAACATAATAAAAATAATGTAGTATAGATCAATGTTTCTACACCAAGTCTTTTGGTGATGAAAAAATTACACTACTTTTATATATGCATGACATGATCATTATAGGATCATGTATGTAGTGGATTGATGAGACGAACTAATATTTGTATGAGGAGTTCAAGATGAAAGATCTTAGAGAATCTACAATGATTTTAGGGATGAAGATCAAGAGAGACCACATAACTGGAACAAGATGACTACATTGGATAATTTATGATAATATTTAGTATAGAAGAAGAAAATACAGTATTTATTTCCCTAGAAATACATTTTAAATTATCAAAGTAGAAATCACAGAATATGGTAGAAGAGGTTGATTATATGGAAAAGGTTCCATACACATCAGTTTTTAGAAGCATGTTGTATTCCATTGTTTTTACTTAACCTGACATTTCTCTTACATTATAATTTGTGATAAGGTACACGAATAACCTTATAAATAATCATTGAGAATCTGTGAAGTGGATATTGAGATACCTAAATGTAAGATGAGTTGTATCTATGTGCTTTGGGAAATATAATTTATTATAAGGGTATGTGAATGATGACCTTGGAGGTGATGTCGATAGTAGGAGGAGTACCATAGGTTATGAATTTACCTATAGAGAAACTATAGTAATTTTGATATCTCAGTTGCAGAAGGTGGTGTAATTATTCACAATAGAGGAAGAATACATTACTATAAAAGAATATTGAAATGATTTGGTTAGGATGAAGGAATTTTAGGATGAGTTGGGTAGAAAATATGAGGAAAATATATTTCATTGTGATATTCATAGTGTAATACATCTTACAAAGAACCCATTGTTTCATGCCTATATGAAACACATTAAGTTGAAGTAACATTTTATCATAGGCATGAAATAAGATGGGTTACTGACATTACAAAATATTAATGGAACCAATAATCTGAAAGACATGTTCAGAAATTTGATGGTAAGAGACAATCTGAGGATTTTTTGTGTGCCTTTTTTGGACTCCTCAGATGAATGGAGGATGGAAGACAGAATATGGGAGAACAATGTTGGTGCACATAAGGGAAAACAATTGGTATTTCATGAATCATCAACTTGAAATTGAATCAATGAATGGAAAGCAAACTCTGGTGAGAAAATAAGAGCTGGATCTCAAATTAATTATGTTTTCTAATTTAGTAGCATCAAAGTAGGTTAGCATTACAGATCAGGATCTAAGTGGGAGATTTCTATAATGTTGTATACCAATCCATTTGGATGAATATTGTTCCAAATTATATAATACCAGACTTTACACTAAATCAAAAATCCTTGATGAGGTCATTGGGAGTTGCAAGGGGAAACACCCCCCTAATTTAGGGGTTTGAGGGTTGAAGGCCCTCGACCTAAATGCTGGGTAAATGTACAAATGAAAAATCACTATAATGAAGCCTATTGGAAGCACCGATAGGGAACTATAGTAGTGTAGACTTAATATAGAAGCATGCAACAAGTCACTATAGATCCAAATACTTCTAACAACTTGTCATTTTAGCTCTACTGGATTATTTCCAAGAAAACTATAGTAGTTTATACTTGGGTGGTTATGACACTGTATTAGTGTGAACTTTCCATGTTGTTAGTGGAATAGCTCTATAATATTTCTTTTTGAGCTCATTAAAGCTTGATTTTTAGTGTGCTTGAAACCTTTTTTATCCTTGAAATTGTGAATCCAAATTAGCGAATTTATTCTACCTATCCATGGATTTAAGTATTTTTTTCTGAACCACATAAATTGATTCTTTCATGTTCATCATCTTATTCTTATTTTATTCTTTCCTTAATCTGAAAACTTTTATCACTATGAGTCCCAACATTTTTACAGAAAATAATCTTCAAGATTCCAATACTTTTCCTTATGTCCACAAAAGGGATAACATGATCGTAACCCATCCATATAAATAAGGTAGATGATCAAAAAATATATATTTAAATTGATAATAATCATCTGTATTGTAATAACAATATATGGTATGCTAATACTTTTCCCCATTTCAACAGAATAAAATTCTTTCTAGGTGAACATCATCCAATATAAATTATTTAAAATGCGAAGTTCACACCATATAGTGAAATTGTTATATGTACAAGTCAATACTAGAATAAAATGATCATAAGACATCTAGATAAATAAGGTGGATGGATTCAAAAAACATAACCTTGGTGCAATGAAGGAAATATTGGAGGGTTTTGACATAAATAAAAAACACCCTTAAAAAAAGGTTCAAACGACATCACAAAAGAAAGGCTGAAGAATTAAATTGTTTGATACTACAAGTTCAATCACTCAATTGATAATATATATATTAGTGGATAAATAATGAAACATAAAACCTATTAGGGTAAATCCCTTTTGAAAATGTTAAGTGAAATGAAAGTGAAAACTTAAAATATCTTTTAGAAATAAAATTTAACATTGATGTAAAATTCAAACTTACATGTCACTTTCAAAGGTAAATTTTGAGTAGTTGGTGTGAAAGATTTTAAAAACCTTTAATTTTAAAAATAATCTCCAATAATTTATCCTTGAAAATAAATAAATTTTATCCTAGAAAAATTAGGAGAGGAAGGTAATACATATAAAAGTGAAAGAAAAAAACTCTTTTTATTATTTTCAAAATACCATTGTTTAAAACTCACATTGTAAGAAGAGTAAAAAAACATTCATTTGTATTAAAACTTAATTTTCCATAGATGATTATAAAATACCATATAATAAAATATTTGGTTTGTAGAACCCAAACTTGGAAGAAATAAGTTAATGATGAAATACTATAACTCAAGGAAGGGAGACTTGAGTAATCAATATCATTTATGGGTAGCATAATCCATGAATCATGAAAAATTTGAAAAGGGGTTTATGTGGTAATAATTTAATCAATGATAGAATAAAAAATAATAAAATTAAATGGAATAATGTACCCACCTTATGCTAAATTAATTCAAGTCAATGATCATAACTCAATAAATAAAAATCTAGTTACCAAAAACTCTTACGATTAGGATAACACTTTAGTCAAAAGACATTTGAAAAAATAAACTTCATTTAGTTTATTTTATACAATTTATTAAAAGTACTTAATGTATAAAAAATTAATGGAATATAAAATCAATAGAACACTATTAAAAGGAAACATGGTGCATAACACGTACCTTGTCTCAAATATTTAAAATTGAGACTAAGAAACATATTGCTGCTTGAGTAACAATTTAATCAAAACCCATTGAAATAGTGGGATTATAAATGAACTTAATATATAATTATTAAAATATATTTAATGATATAATATATCAAATAGTTAGTATATACCCCACATAAATGAAATTGGGTGCATAATACCAATCATGTCTCTGAGAGAGGAATACGAGATGGAAACCCTTACCTCGACGACAATTCATTCTTTTCTTGAACCAACCATCATGAATAACTAAATTAAGTTAATTAAATACATACCCAAGAATATTATTCATAATTATAAATATTTATACTCTTTTTACAATCATTCTATACATATGAATATTATTTAGTTTTTACCTATTTTCAACACAAGGTTTAAGTAATCCTTATCACTTTAGACTAGTTTTGTAAAATTGGTATTGGTATATATTATTTTCCAAAATTAAATCACTATTAGATCATTTAAGTTATTTTAATAGATTTTAAAAGATAGTTTATAAATATATAATCATGTTTCATGGTTTCTTTGTTGACAATCCACGAGTTCGAAATCAGAACGTACATTTTTTAGTGACTCTTAATGAACAAAGGATGGATTCATAATTGATGAGTTAAATGTTGATATAAACTTTCCAAAATCTAAAAAAAATTATTTACATATTTATATCATATTATACCATTAAAAAGTTCACATATTAATCCCACATATAAATTCATAGTATTGTTCAAGTAGGTGGTTAAACACCGACCCAGACATGAACCTACCCTGATTAATGGATAATTATGTGGTGGTTTAGTTGTAAGATCATTATAATAGAAGAATAATTATATTATTTAGTTTTTAATATTATGAAATATTTAAATTGTAAGGAATAATAATAAGAGGTAACAGATATGCAAATATTATGTAGTATGAATAAAAAATGTTTCCTCTTAGTATTCTTGTTTAAGATGAATAATGTTATAATGATTGATTATTTATAAATTTAATTATATAATGCCCAATTATTTTTAAATAATATAAATCATAACATAAATAAAATATATATTCACAAAAACCATTTCTACAACCATACTTTAATTATGGTGATTAAAAACAAAACATGTCGTTAATAGAGATGGTAGTCCACACACATGTATGAGCAACATTTTAATTTTTTTTTGATTAAATGAGAGGGGAATAGATAATGGTTATAACATACATAAAATAAAATTTCAGTATATTATTTATACTGATTTCATTATATACATATTTTTAGAATAGTTTTGTAGGATGGTGGTTGGGATGGATAAAGAATAAAAGTGAAAGGGTAAGTAATACTTACATTGAGAATTTGGATATTATATTGAAGTCTCATTTTTAAATGAAGGAATTGGGAAAAGTTTTGAGGATTGGGGATTCCTAATGTATAGAGGAAAAATTTAACAACTAAATTTTTTATATTTTCAATGGAATTTTAAACTATAGACGTGGCTTGAATTTGGAGAAAATGAGCTCCTTTTATAGGTGAAAAATGGAAAAATATTTGGAAAAGAATGATAGGTAATAGATAATAATGTAATTGAATTAATGTTATATGAGTTAGGTTGATAAATGGTAGGTGAGATATGTTTTCATGACTTTCATACCTAACAAGTATTTCTAGAATTTGTATGTGACCTTTTAAATATTAAAAATTTTAGATAACCCATTTACCAAATTTTCCCTTATCAATCCTGATTAAAAACTAACCATGGCATTTATTTTATTAATAAAAATATAAGATGGATGTTACCAAATTTCTACATGATGAATCCAAATTTGGGATCCATTTAACCTAATTTAATTTCTAAATATGAGAACATTAACTCTTAAATAAAAACATAATATATAGGAAAACATGTTTTTATAGAAAAATACATTTCTATATATTAAGTTTTTTATTAATATTTCATATTAATTATTAATTGAATTAGTTTTTATTTATTTTTTACGTGTTTAAGAATCATATTAGATTCATATTTTAGATTATTTTAATATATTTTATTTAGATAAAAATTAATTCTTTGAAAACAACCATTTTACTTTTACTTTGGTAATTAATATTTATCCTAAGTATTTTTTTCAATTAATAAAAATAATATTTTCATAGTTACACAATTTGGACCTATTGATTCTTAATATAGTCTGTAAATATTTTCTTAGAAAATTAATTTTAAAATTTTCGCGTATAAAACTCATCTTTTAGAAAAATATAAAAAATTCATCTTAAACTAATATTAATATGATAAATAAAAAAATAATGTTTATTTTTTAAAATAAAAATTCTAAATTTTAGAAATTTATATTTTAAATAAAAAAGTTAAGGTATAATGAAAAGTTTTTTTATTAGAAAAAAAGTTTTTTTTAAAATGTTAACCATTCTCATTCATAATTCATATTATTTACTAATTAAATTTGTATTAACCAATTATTCATATTAAATATATTTTATCATAATTAATCACAAGTGACTTGAAATAGATATTCATATCACATTATTTTTTTTAGAAAAATACTTTTTGAAATAATAAATTCTCTTATTAGTTATTTTATATAAACTAATTGTATTTCATTCATATTAAAAGTAGACCTTATTTTTTATACATATATTTCATAAATTAGTTACTCTTATTCATTAAATCTAGTTCAATTATTGGGTTTTAATGGTAATACATGAATATTTATATTTTATCTAAATATATAGCGATTTCATTTATGTTTGGTGTTGTGTGTGGAGAAATCTATCAAATACATGGAATTATTTAAGGGTAATCATATATTAAGATCTCAAGATGTCATATTTCCAACTATTAAATAAATTATATCCTCTCAATTTTAATTATTAATCATTTCATAAAGTAGGTGAAGGTATTCTTAACATATTCATCATTCACGGTATACCCTCTAATATGACATCTACCATACTCTCTTAGGCAATATCAAGTTACTTATATTTATTTAAATAGCTCTACCAATTGATAAAATCATATAGAAAAGTATGAATACACCCTAATAATATATTATTTATAACATACCATTCCCAAAATCATTTTAATCTCTAAGTCAACAAACCAAATTGAAGTTATATATTCCTCCAAAAATTAACTCTATCCTTAACCCTCTAATGGTATTAACCACTAGTTCATAATAACACATGCTAATAAATATATATCATTATCCCAAGAAAGTGACTAAAAATATAATGAATCAATTATCAATCTTATAGTTATCAATATTATATAACTTACTTATTCAAAATCAATCCACCCTTTATTATCTCAACATCAAATGTATATAAAACCTAATAGTTTTCCATACCTTAATCATATGTTCTCCATTAGTTATCCCTAAAAATATATCCTTATCATAAAACCACTTTTCAATATTATATAATACCATTTAATACGTGTTTATATGCCTTTAAAGTAAAACTACTAAAGAAAAATCCTTATATGTTTCACATTGTAACACCCCGACCCCAGTTTCCCAGAGTCGGTGCATTAATTACATAACATTGGCATGATCACAAGAAAGATCAAATCTCGAAAGACCGATTGGTTTAGTAGCCTTGGAAACACTAGATATATTCACAAGTTTTACATTACATCATAAAATGAAAAACTACTACAACAACATAATGTCTCCATAATCCACACTACTATCCCCTCATAATGTCCCTGCAGGTCATTCATAATTTACTTCTTCACATCCTGGGGAAAAATAAAACATAGAAAAGGGGTGAGCTCAAATGCCCAGTAAGGATAACAATATAGCGGAAACTTTCATAAATAAGAATAAACATTTAAGGCAATGCATTACTAAAACAAAAGCCTTTTAAAATTGAACTTCAACAAGGTATGGCAAAAGTAAAATGAAATAATGCCATTTACTTATTCACATGGATATTCTACTAATCGAATAATCACATGCAAAAATCAATAACCACTTTCATAATGTTGGAATGCATAATGATAAACGTTAATTTCTTTGTCTAGGCCTCATCCCAAGACCTAGGGGTTACTTCTAACCGGAACCCAACCCGGAGTGCCTCTAAAAACCGGACACCAACCCGGAGTGCCTCTAATAACCGGACACCAACCCGGAGTGCCTCTAATAACCGGACACCAACCCGGAGGGCATACTTTTACCAGTCCCTAACCTGGAGGGCTTACTTTAACCAGTCCCCAACCTGGAGGGCTTACTTTTACCAGTCCCCAACCTGGAGGGCTTACTTTTACCGGTCCCCAACCCGGAACATACTTGTTTAGCACATTCATCTGAAGAAAAGTTTGAAATATAACATAAACATTCGGATTAAAACTAGCATACGAAATGTCAATAATTTCACCATAAACTATGAATGGTATAAAAATAGCACATCCACAGTCAAACATATCACAAAACCTTCAATTCAATATAGAATTTTTGTATCATAATAAATCAACTTCAAATAATCTTAAAATCCATCAAAGGATGTTGACATAGATGAAATCAAAATTCTTTTTAAAGAAGTATCTCCTTTTATTTTGAAATCATTTAAGATCCATATAAAATAAAACATTTTCTTTGAAAATATTCTTATAAGCTTGTATGTAAAGCTTCGACGATTTTATAACGGCGGAAAATAACCGCACCCGCCGTATAAGTTAAAAAAAACATTCTTACCTCAATTCTGTCGAAAAGGTTAAAAAGAACATTGTTTTGAAAACGACGGAAAGATTCCTTTATAAACCTCTTATAAAAAGTCAAACAAGGGTATAAATGACTTTAACCCATATTCTTGTAAATAGTAAAAATGTTTTGAAATACATTTCGAAGAAACATGGATGTGGATGATAACGAGATCCCAGTAGATTATTACGTATAAACAACCTCGGATAAAGAAGAGATTGTGAAATAACCCTTACCTTGTACTTTTCCTTGGTTGTGGTAGGTTAACCTCCTCTTCTTCGGGTTCTTCCTTTTGATTTGATCAAAAGGGCTCCTTAGGTTGGCTTTCTGATCAAACTAAGGCCTCTAGGTTGTATTGAGGGATGTTGGGAGAGTATTTGGGCAGAGTTTGGCAGAACCAAAAGGCTTTAGAGGTGTGAAGAAATGAGAAGGAGGAGTGCCCTTTTATAAGAGGGGTGAGGGGCACCTTTGGAAAAGCTAGAAATATTAATTTATAATAAATTCATATTCGGTTTCTAAAGGCTCCAAAGTTGACTATTCAAAGGATGAGGTGGGGATAGGTCGAAAACAACTCATCCAATAGAATTTAGACAGGTTTGGGTACTTATATTAACCTTATCTTTAAGTATTAACTCTAAGTTAATTAGTTTCACTTTTACAATGTCTCTTTGTATTTTTATATAATATGGTTAATAAACTTACTATATACATCCAAGAGACCCCCAAGTGGTCCATTAATGATTAACCTATCATAATATAAGTCTCTTGGCCGAACCTTAGATTTTTAGGAATTTAATATCAATTAATAATATAATATTTGTTTTAAGAACTCTTTTATGTCAATTTTGACACTATTCAATAGTTGATTTTTGTGAAACTCATAACAGATTGATTACTTCGAACAAAGTCCATTAAATCAATCCTAATATATCATATTAGCCTAGAAAATTAGTTTAATTCATTAAAAGTTTCATATTATATTTATTTGGGTATTTATAATATCAATTATTTTAATTTTTCACTATTATAGTAATTACTGCATCATCATTGTGTCATAAATAAAATAACTTATTTATTGTCTAAAAATTATAAATAAAATATCATTATATAGGAAATCTTTTTATCTTTCTAATGAATATTTATAATCGAAAATCCAACATGTATAACCCTATGTAAAAATTGTTCTTCTAAAAGATATATGCTTGTGTCATTTTTGTATTCATTTTAACTTAATTAAAATAAAGTGTCATTATCACTTACAAGTGGATCCATGGGGTCCCAAAATTGACACAAAGATGCCCATGGTCGACCATGTATCAACCAATAGGGTTAAGACACGTTTTAGGGTAATTTTGTATTATTATAATATTATTTTTTTAACCCTTATTTACCGGATTTACCCTTTAACCATGGTAAATAAATTATTTACCGCAGTAATTATTCAAAATGTCTAAAAATAAAAGTTACCTATTTACATAATTTGGACATCCTGATTCCAAATATGGAATCCATTTTCCTAAATTCAAAACACAGAAGTGGCAGAAATTAATTTAAAATTAATTCCCGCTGTTAAAACAAAAAGCGTGTTTTTAAGAGATAATAACTATCAAAAGATTGACACTTGTTTATGTTCGGTTTAATTGTAAAATTATGTCCAATGATAAACATTAAATTGAATGGTAAAAATATATTCTAAATATACTTTAAAACCACTCAAATTCATAATTTATCACTATTAATTATTTTGATTAAAAAAGTTGTTTTTAATTAAAATTTAGAAATTTTCACTATTCATCAAAATATGAAAGTTATCCGAAATGTACCAAAATTTCACCCTAGGCTAATTTTGATATTCCGAATCCAAAAATGAAGTCCATTTTGAAATATAGAATATATATGATTTCAAAAATTAGGTATTACTATTCACAACGGCTAGTTTAATTAGTTGTGGTGTGTGTTAGAACTCGAGGTTGCGTACAACACACGCTATCGCATTATTCGAAGGGAAACGTACCGTAGAAGCTTGGGGTGTTACATTCTCCCCTCCTTCAAATAATTGCGTCCTCGCAATTTCTAGGGTATTACTGCATAAAAAGACTCGGGTGGTTCTTCATCATAAGTTCCTCGGGTTCCCACGTTGCCTCTTCCATTTTATGATTTCTCCACAAAACTTTTACCAGACGCGTCGTCCGGTTTCTCAGTACTTGTTCTCTTGTATCAAGAATCCTGACGGGCTCTTCGCAATAAGACAGATCGGGTTCCAGTTCTAATTCCTCATAGGTGAGTACATGCGTTGGGTCAGGCATGTATTTTCTCAACAGATATACGTGGAACACATCGTGAACTTTGGAGAGACTTGGCGGCATTGCCAATCGGTAAGCTACAGCCCCAATTCGTTCTAGAATTTCGAAAGGTCCGATATACCTGGGACTCAATTTACCTTTCTTACCAAAACGTATGACTCCCTTCCACGGAGATACCTTTAGGAAAACATGATCACCGACTTGAAATTCCAAATCCTTCCTTCGATTATCGGCATAGCTCTTCTGCCTACTTTGAGCTGCTTTGATGTGATTTTGGATTACCTTCACCTTTTCCACCGTTTCCTCCACCAGTTCTGGGCCTACAAGTTTTCTTTCACCAACGTCATCCCAACAGGTTGGTGTACGACATCTCTTTCCGTATAACGCTTCATATGGTGCCATTTGTATACTCGAATGGAAGCTATTGTTATAGGAAAATTCTACCAGAGGTAAATATTGATCCCACATACCCTGAAAGTCAAGTGAGCAAGATCTCAACATGTCTTCTAAGGTCTGAATAGTCCGTTCTGATTGTCCGTCTGTCTGAGGGTGGTAAGCAGTGCTCAAATGAAGTTCAGTATCCAGGGATTTCTGAAGACTTTTCCAAAATCTTGAAGTAAAACGGGGATCACGATCAGAAACAATCGATAGGGGTACTCCATGAAGTCTCACAACTTCATTAATATATAGTCTTGCTAGACGTTCCAGGGGTAGATCTTCTCTTATAGCAAGAAAATGTGCTGACTTGGTAAGACGATCAACAATCACCCATATTGCATCATTCCTTCTAGGAGTCTTTGGTAGCCCCATGACAAAGTCCATCGTAACATTGTCCCATTTCCACTCCGGTATGGGAAGAGGTTGCATGACTCCTCCAGGCTGTTGCCTTCCAGCTTTCACTTGTTGACAAACCATACACCTTGACACAAAATCAGCAATCTCCCTCTTCATGTTGTCCCACCAAAAATGTTCCTTCAAATCCCTATACATTTTGGTGCTCCCAGGGTGTATAGAGAAATTGGAACTATGAGCATCATCCAGTAATTCCCTTTTTAGATCAGGTATATTGGGAACACAAAGTCTCTTCCCGAATTTCAAAATTCCACCTTCATACGCAAAGTCTCTCAATCTCCCATCATTCACAGCTTTAATCTTCTTTTGGAATTCTTCATCATCAGTCTGAGAACTCTTAATCCTTTCTAGTAAAGATGGTTTGGCAACCATTTGAAAAAGCATTGATGTTTCACCTTCCCTGGTTATTCCCATGTCCATCTTCACTAGCTCCATGAAAATTGGATCCCTTTCAATTCTCATATTGTTCAAAACTCCATGGTCTTTTCTACTCAAAGCATCTGCCACCTTGTTTTCCTTCCCTGGGTGGTAGTGTATCGTGCAATCATAATCCTTGAGTAATTCAAGCCATCTCCTTTGCCTCATGTTGAGTTCTTTTTGTGAGAAAATATACTTCAAACTCTTGTGATCAGTATAAATCTCACATTTTTCACCATAGAGGTAGTGCCTCCATATCTTCAAAGCAAAGATCACAGCTGCTAACTCAAGATCATGAGTAGGATAGTTTTGTTCATGAATTTTCAACTGTCGTGATGCATAGGCAATAACTCTATCATTCTGCATAAGGACACAGCCAAGTCCTTTCTTTGATGCATCACTATAAATAACGAACCCATCATTCCCCGATGGTAGAGTCAATATAGGAGCATTGACTAATCTTCTCTTCAGTTCTTCGAAACATTCTTCACACTCTTTTGTCCAAACAAATTTAACCCCTTTACGTGTGAGCTTCGTTAATGGGTTAGCCAATCGGGCAAAATTCTGGACGAAACGTCGATAATAACCTGCCAAGCCAATAAAACTACGTACCTCAGTTATACTCGTAGGTGCTGGCCATTCTTGGATTGCCTTGGTCTTAGAAGGATCAACAGAGATTCCATCTTTAGAGACAATATGGCCAAGAAAAGAAATCTCCTGAAGCCAGAATTCACACTTGCTAAACTTTCCATATAATTCATGCCTCCTCAGAGTCTTCAAGATAATGCGCAAGTGATTTTCATGATCTTCGTAGGTTTTGGAGTATACCAAGATATCATCAATAAATACCACCACAAATTCATCGAGATACTCCTTGAAAACTCTATTCATCAGATCCATGAATACAGAGGGTGCATTAGTCAATCCAAATGGCATTACAGTAAACTCGTAATGCCCGTACCTGGTTCGAAATGCTGTCTTCGGAATGTCTTCCTTCTTCACACACAACTGATGGTATCCAGAACGAAGGTCAATCTTTGAAAAGTATTGAGCTCCATGCAGTTGGTCAAATAAATCATCAATACGAGGTAGGGGATACTTGTTCTTTATCGTTATAGCATTGATCTCCCTGTAGTCGATACATAACCTCATAGATCCATCTTTCTTTTTAACAAAAAGAACAGGGGCTCCCCATGGAGAAACACTAGGGCGAATAAATCCCTTATTACTCAATTCCTCTAGTTGTTTCTTTAGTTCGACTAGCTCTACAGTGGCCATTCTATAAGGGGTCTTCGATATAGGCCTTGATCCAGGAATTAAATCAATGGAAAACTCTACTTCTCGTTCTGGAGGATGTCCAGGTAAATCTTCCGGAAATACATCTACAAATTCTTTCACAACAGGTACATCCTCTATTTGAACATTCCTTTCCTCACCGATAGTTACTTCATTCTCTTCCTCCCCAATAATTGAATTAAGTTGAGCTACTGGGGGTGGGTCTAAATAAGAATTAGGTGGTGACGATTCTGCTCTAAAAATAAGGTGCTCCTTATCATTATCATCATGAATCGTAACCTCTTTCTTCTTACAATAAATCTTCGCATCATAGTCCGAAAGCCAGTCCATACCAAGGATTATATCAAACTCAATCATAGGTATGACGATGAAATCAGCAGATAAAGAAAATTTATGTGCTCTAATGGGGACTGATTCACAAAACTTTGTTGCAACGATACTTCCCTTAGGAGTTTTAACTGACAACTCCCTTATTAAATCAAATTGGAAATATCTAATTTTCTTAGCAAACTGCGAAGATATGAAACAATGCGATGATCCAGAATCAAATAATGCATTTGCTAAACTTGAGGAAACCATTAAATTACCTGCCACCACGTCTTTCGGAGTTTCTACCTCAGCAGTAGTGATAGCATAAGCCTGGCCTTGATCCCTTGGCCTTTTCTGAGGTAAGTTCTCCTGACGCTTAGGACATGCATTTGCATAATGCCCCATCTCCCTGCAATTGTAGCACTGAACATTGGTAGCTTCCTTCTTCCCCTTGCAATCATGAGCTTGGTGGCCTTTTTCACCACACTTGTAACAGACTCCCATTCCCTTCAGGCAAGCACCGGGGTGTTTCTTCCCGCACTTACCACAAGATGGATATTCAACCTTTCCCTTCTTCCCCTTATTTCCATTCCCAGATTGATCAGCAGGTCTCTTCTTCTCTTGCTTTGCTTTAAAGTCATAAGACTTAGATAATTCCTTTTCGGTCTTGATAGCACATGAGACAATGTCTTCGTACGATGAAAAGGATTGTGAGACTAATGCTCGACGGAGAAATGGTTTTAACCCATCAAAGAAACGATCAATCTTACTTCTTGGGTTGCGAATATAATCACCAGCGTACCTCGCTAACCTTGTAAAGTTAGCCTCATACTTTGTGACATTATCATCCTCCTTTTGTCTCAGACTCAGAAATTGCCTTTCCATATCTGCTCGATGGTCGCGAGGAAAGTATTTTTCTAAAAACAGATCTTTGAACTCCCTCCATTCCATGTTTGATACTTCATCATCTTCCTTCATGTTTTGAATCAATGACCACCATTGATCAGCATCTCCAGTGAGGCGGTAAACTGCCATGGTAACTTTTTCCCTTTCACTACTCCCCAAAGCCTGAAATATTTTCTCTAGGGAAAATATCCATTGCTCAGCTACTAAGGGATTTGTACTCCCATTGAACGTTGGTGGTTGTTGTCTCATGAATCGATCTAACATTGATCCTCCACGCTGCGGATCAGGGTGCTCCATACGGGTAAGGTTATTATTCATAACCTGAGTAAGTTGTCCCAGTATGGTGATTAGCTGATCGGCACCAGTTGCATCACCAGCCCCACTATAATTATCTTGAGCAGGAGGGCAATCCCTACATGGAGTGCGCGCATTGATACGGTTTCCATTTCTTCCACTAGACGCCATTTCTAAACAATGGCATAAACTAGATCAGTTTATGAATCAAAATACATAATCCCATACTTATAAAACACTTAACATAAATTGAACTATTTATGGATATAATCCATAATCATAAAAATGTTTTTCTTTGAGGAAGTATATACTCATAAACCCTTTATAATGATTTTTAAAGATAATGAGAGTTATCCTAAGCATATCCCCCGGGAGTGTCGTAACCAAGAGTGCAGCAAGGCCCGTTGTCGTGCACCAGTTCCCGTTCGAGTCTAGCTCAAAGCGGTGTTTTCGGGTTTTACCCCTAGGTACATCTGTGCCAGAGCCGCCTCTACCTGCTCGTATCCAGACAGGGATGTATTGCTCGGAAAACTCACAAAATCTCTACAATACCAAAATTCTAGGAAGTTCTTCTATACTAATCCTCAAAGTTCATCTTAGGTCTACGTGCTCTAATCAGAGTTTATCTAAATCTAGCTTCCAAGGTTTGTACTAAACTTCCTCTGATACCAACTGTAACACCCCGACCCCAGTTTCCCAGAGTCGGTGCATTAATTACATAACATTGGCATGATCACAAGAAAGATCAAATCTCGAAAGACCGATTGGTTTAGTAGCCTTGGAAACACTAGATATATTCATAAGTTTTACATTACATCATAAAATGAAAAACTACTACAACAACATAATGTCTCCATAATCCACACTACTATCCCCTCATAATGTCCCTGCAGGTCATTCATAATTTACTTCTTCACATCCTGGGGAAAAATAAAACATAGAAAAGGGGTGAGCTCAAATGCCCAGTAAGGATAACAATATAGCGGAAACTTTCATAAATAAGAATAAACATTTAAGGCAATGCATTACTAAAACAAAAGCCTTTTAAAATTGAACTTCAACATGGTATGGCAAAAGTAAAATGAAATAATGCCATTTACTTATTCACATGGATATTCTACTAATCGAATAATCACATGCAAAAATCAATAACCACTTTCATAATGTTGGAATGCATAATGATAAACGTTAATTTCTTTGTCTAGGCCTCATCCCAAGACCTAGGGGTTACTTCTAACCGGAACCCAACCCGGAGTGCCTCTAATAACCGGACACCAACCCGGAGTGCCTCTAATAACCGGACACCAACCCGGAGTGCCTCTAATAACCGGACACCAACCCGGAGGGCATACTTTTACCAGTCCCTAACCTGGAGGGCTTACATTAACCAGTCCCCAACCTGGAGGGCTTACTTTTACCAGTCCCCAACCTGGAGGGCTTACTTTTACCGGTCCCCAACCCGGAACATACTTGTTTAGCACATTCATCTGAAGAAAAGTTTGAAATATAACATAAACATTCGGATTAAAACTAGCATACGAAATGTCAATAATTTCACCATAAACTATGAATGGTATAAAAATAGCACATCCACAGTCAAACATATCACAAAACCTTCAATTCAATATAGAATTTTTGTATCATAATAAATCAACTTCAAATAATCTTAAAATCCATCAAAGGATGTTGACATAGATGAAATCAAAATTCTTTTTAAAGAAGTATCTCCTTTTATTTTGAAATCATTTAAGATCCATATAAAATAAAACATTTTCTTTGAAAATATTCTTATAAGCTTGTATGTAAAGCTTCGACGATTTTATAACGGCGAAAAATAACCGCACCCGCCGTATAAGTTAAAAAAAACATTCTTACCTCAATTCTGTCGAAAAGGTTAAAAAGAACATTGTTTTGAAAACGACGGAAAGATTCCTTTATAAACCTCTTATAAAAAGTCAAACAAGGGTATAAATGACTTTAACCCATATTCTTGTAAATAGTAAAAATGTTTTGAAATACATTTCGAAGAAACATGGATGTGGATGATAACGAGATCCCAGTAGATTATTACGTATAAACAACCTCGGATAAAGAAGAGATTGTGAAATAACCCTTACCTTGTACTTTTCCTTGGTTGTGGTAGGTTAACCTCCTCTTCTTCGGGTTCTTCCTTTTGATTTGATCAAAAGGGCTCCTTAGGTTGGCTTTCTGATCAAACTAAGGCCTCTAGGTTGTATTGAGGGATGTTGGGAGAGTATTTGGGCAGAGTTTGGCAGAACCAAAAGGCTTTAGAGGTGTGAAGAAATGAGAAGGAGGAGTGCCCTTTTATAAGAGGGGTGAGGGGCACCTTTGGAAAAGCTAGAAATATTAATTTATAATAAATTCATATTCGGTTTCTAAAGGCTCCAAAGTTGACTATTCAAAGGATGAGGTGGGGATAGGTCGAAAACAACTCATCCAATAGAATTTAGACAGGTTTGGGAACTTATATTAACCTTATCTTTAAGTATTAACTCTAAGTTAATTAGTTTCACTTTTACAATGTCTCTTTGTATTTTTATATAATATGGTTAATAAACTTACTATATACATCCAAGAGACCCCCAAGTGGTCCATTAATGATTAACCTATCATAATATAAGTCTCTTGGCCGAACCTTAGATTTTTAGGAATTTAATATCAATTAATAATATAATATTTGTTTTAAGAACTCTTTTATGTCAATTTTGACACTATTCAATAGTTGATTTTTGTGAAACTCATAACAGATTGATTACTTCGAACAAAGTCCATTAAATCAATCCTAATATATCATATTAGCCTAGAAAATTAGTTTAATTCATTAAAAGTTTCATATTATATTTATTTGGGTATTTATAATATCAATTATTTTAATTTTTCACTATTATAGTAATTACTGCATCATCATTGTGTCATAAATAAAATAACTTATTTATTGTCTAAAAATTATAAATAAAATATCATTATGTAGGAAATCTTTTTATATTTCTAATGAATATTTATAATCGAAAATCCAACATGTATAACCCTATGTAAAAATTGTTCTTCTAAAAGATATATGCTTGTGTCATTTTTGTATTCATTTTAACTTAATTAAAATAAAGTGTCATTATCACTTACAAGTGGATCCATGGGGTCCCAAAATTGACACAAAGATGCCCATGGTCGACCATGTATCAACCAATAGGGTTAAGACACGTTTTAGGGTAATTTTGTATTATTATAATATTATTTTTTTAACCCTTATTTACCAGATTTACCCTTTAACCATGGTAAATAAATTATTTACCGCAGTAATTATTCAAAATGTCTAAAAATAAAAGTTACCTATTTACATAATTTGGACATCCTGATTCCAAATATGGAATCCATTTTCCTAAATTCAAAACACAGAAGTGACAGAAATTAATTTAAAATTAATTCCCGCTGTTAAAACAAAAAGCGTGTTTTTAAGAGATAATAACTATCAAAAGATTGACACTTGTTTATGTTCGGTTTAATTGTAAAATTATGTCCAATGATAAACATTAAATTGAATGGTAAAAATATATTCTAAATATACTTTAAAACCACTCAAATTCATAATTTATCACTATTAATTATTTTGATTAAAAAAGTTGTTTTTAATTAAAATTTAGAAATTTTCACTATTCATCAAAATATGAAAGTTATCCGAAATGTACCAAAATTTCACCCTAGGCTAATTTTGATATTCCGAATCCAAAAATGAAGTCCATTTTGAAATATAGAATATATATGATTTCAAAAATTAGGTATTACTATTCACAACGGCTAGTTTAATTAGTTGTGGTGTGTGTTAGAACTCGAGGTTGCGTACAACACACGCTATCGCATTATTCGAAGGGAAACGTACCGTAGAAGCTTGGGGTGTTACACACATAATCCTCAAAAAAATTAGGAAATACCTGAATGACATCGATAAATGTCACTCACTAATGAGAATATATAATAGTTTCATGATTATTAAAATATTAATATCACTACCTTAGTAAATAATGTTAAACCTAGACATTCCCATCATAATAGGAAAATAATATTATTATCCACCATTTAAGTATACTCTCTTATTCAGTTATAATAAATAGTTGTTTCTAGGTACATACCTTTATCTACTTCATTTTAATGATATTGTTTCAACCCAATACTAAAAACCAAAATGGATATCAATAAAATTAGAGTAAATAACGATAAAAATATGAAAATTCAATCATATTATGTCTTCTACAGTTACAACTTCATTTCATCCTTTGACACTTATAGTTCAATGAACTTGGCTTTAAGTTAGGTTCTATTGTACTTATTAACCTAATAACTTAAATTAATTATGAAATAAATCATTGATAATGGACTTTAATGATAATTTGATTTAACCAAATCATATTATCTTAGAGTGTAAAACCAGGTGAATAGTTATTCATCTTTTTCATGCACTAGTTGATGATCGAGTTAATACTCAATCCTCCCTTTTCAGGGTTATTACCCTAGGTATAACTATACCTTACCTATATCCACTTGTAGTATAAAAAAGGATATAATTTCTAGGGAAACCACATAATTAATTATTTAACAAAACATCACAATTTTTTCCAATACTTAAACTTATTCATATTTTTTTCACTAAATTTCTCTCATCCTAATCCCCAGATAAAATGTACATTATTTCCTTAGTGTTAAATCATATACCATTCCAAAGGGTAATCAGTTATGATCAACCTTAACTTATCGATCCTTAAATTATCCTCTACAAATATCATAATCTCAAAATCTATTTAAACATTTCCCTTGATGCCAACCGTGATTCCCCAGATCCACACTCTTGGATTTGGTGCTCATAGACACATAATTTATATAATCACTTTGATACTAGTTTTAAAAGTTTGGATATAACCATCATTAATTACAAAACCAATAAGTATTAATGTATCCCTTATATCCTAATGTTATTTATATAATTAATACAAAACAATAACTAAAAAAATACCTTTTTCTTTGTATCAAAAATATATTTTTTCATTATATATTAAGCTACTTAATTCATAATGAGTTTTAAAAATCTATCATAAATTATTTCACATGTATTATTCTTCTAAACATGTCATATGCACTGATTTTATTCATAATGTAGGGAAATTGAAACATAATAATGGGTTTTATCAAATGATTAGTAAGGGAAAACATATAACTGAATCAATCATGTAAAAAATATGGCATAAATATCATAGTAGGAATAAGTAAAAAACATGAAGTGTAGTGAAAAAACCTGGGTCAACTAGACAAGCCACAAAGGGGGTCCACCACAAAATGAGGTAAAAAAATGATAAAGGATAAAAGTTATTTAATATACCCAAAAAAATACAAACAACTAGAGTTCTATGAGAAAAAAATAAACACAACAAGATCCATACCACCCAAACTAAATAGGCTAAACTAGAAAAGTATGAATCAAACAAGACCAACATGTCTCTATGTGACCAACCATACCCTCCAAACCACCCCACTACAAAGGAAAAATATGAAAAGAGAACTATATGTGCTACATGATTCCATTCCCTTTCCTATAGTTCTACAAAACAAGGTATATAAATTTCCAAAGGGAACAATCGGGTGTGAGTACATTGCCTAATTGGATACCACCAAATAATCTATACAAGTTCTAGCATTAAAAAAAGATCTAGTTTTTAAATTATTTTCATAAATAAAAACCATTTGTAAATATTTCCATTATTTTCCATAGATCCATACAATATTCATCAATTATAGGAATATATCAGGTATAAACAAAAAATAGGTAAATTGAACATGTGATCCAATATACATGAAATAAACCATCTTGTGATAAACTTGGTTTAAAAGAAAAATTACAACATTTGGGCTCTAGATTTTGGGACTACATACTAGACATTAAAGAATGATAAACCAAGAATAAGTTTATTCCAACCAATATTGAGTCCTCCAAGAGTATTTATATATCAAAAAAGTAATCACTAGTGGTGCCACACACACTAGGGTCACCTATGTCTATTTCTCGATGCACCCAAGGTTCATAATGTGCCAAATTTATTCAAAACCATTTTCCAACACCATGATCAGATTTAATTTAAACCCTTATTTACCAAATAAAATCCATTTAATCAAGAACATAAAATAAATCATGGATTAGAAACAATTTAATAGATCCAACTACCTTAATAATGATAAAAAATAACCACCTTAGACAATGGAGATAAACAAACCATAGATCTACCTTTGAAAGACAAGGCATGAACAAAAAGAGAAAATGATTGGTAAAAAACAATTGATAATTAATATAAAACAAAAATATTGACAACATCACCATTAAGGTAAAATGAAATGATAAAGAAGAGATTACTTAATCAGAGAGATGCACCAAAATAACCACGATGATCAATTGTTTAAATAATGATCTGAAAAGAGTGGAAATACCCAAAATCACATAGGAGAGATCATAGGTATTGAGAGAAAAGGGTATGGTTGAATGAAACTCAAATTATACAAGAAAACATTTAAAACTACCATATGTGAGAATTTCACATCACAAATATATTTTATAATGTGAAATATCACAAATAAAACATATATCAAAAAAGAAATATCCTATGATTAAATTTAATCCTGATTTAAATTTTCACATCATGAACCTGATTGAAAGCATGTAAAACTTTCACACATTGATCCAATTCTCGAAATATGCCCAAAAACCGTTACATGATGTGTAACCCTTTAATGTCTTGAAAATGTACTGTAGATAGTGAACAACCCAAATTCTGTATAAAATCCCAAAACAACCTCTAGTGTTCTCCAAACTTGGGGAGAACCTTGTAAGGCCTTTGGGAAAATTATATCCAAACTCAACTAATTAAAACAAACATACATCCCTGATAATTAGGACATTTTCCTAGTAAAGAATCTATATTCTGGAGAAGCCTAAAATGATTCTAATAAAAAAGGGAAACCAAAAAAAATAAGGGAAACCAAAAACAAAAGACAAGGAATACAAGAAGGAAGGTAACATGGTGTTACAATATCCCTACCATAAACACTTTGTTTCCTCTAAAAGTCCTCATGGTCTAAGATTTTGAAAAGTTAAGGCCACTAATAACTCATAATAAATTTCCACTCCCACATCTAGTGGTCATACCATCCACATTGCTACAATACACATATCACAAACCAGCCCGGGTTGACCCTGAACCGATCACCTAAGCCAATCTACAATATGGTCTGAGGGGTGTTCCCGATCCACATAGGCTGAAAACTAGTGCCGAGTATTAAAATAAACTAGTTGGGAATTATTTGGACCATAATAAATATAGATAAATAATCATAAACTGAACAAATAGATAAATAAAAGAAAATAAATTGAACAAAGTGGCCGTGAAAAAAGGGATACATGAAGCAACGATACATACAACAAGTAACCTCGTGTGTCACTGCAGAACATAAACTACACTCCCTCCAAGAATGATCCAAAACTAGTGGAACCTGAAACTGAAAAGTAAAATTAGGATTGAGTATCAAGATTCTTAATAGGAATACCAAGATAAAAAAATTCCCTATTCTCTTTCCTTTTATAAGAAATCCAAAACATGTTAGTTTGAAAATAGGACATAATAAAATAATGTTTTTCAATCTCTTACAATTCAAGAAACAAGTTTTCATTTTCATGTAAATCATTTCTCTCCAACTACGTTTTCAAAATAGGGTCCAAGAATGCATTAACATTTAAAAATAAAAGGAAACCAATTTAGATTAAAATATGGTTTTCACAAATAAGACATCATGTATAAAATGACTGAAATAGAAATCACATCATAATCACCATGTGAAATCCCCATTAAACTAGTGAGAGTAAGAGATATATGATCCTTATACCTCAGTGAAACATGTAATAGGAACCACAATGATCTATGTTCTCATGAATGAGCCACTAGTAGGGAACACACCCATAACCTAGTGGTCTCCAATCATAAACAATGTTTAGTTTTTGTTGTAGCATCAATTCTGCTAGACAAAACTGGGATGAATAACTTACATATCATCTAAAATAATAGTCCTAGTCCACCCACATAGATACCCAGGTTTCCCATTGTGCTCTATTTAAAGTGGTGGTGATTATTTATTAAGTAAACATATATGTACTTATCATTTTATTACTTAGAAACACATCCAAACTCTCACAACCGATCTATCTCCTTGATCACATTCCACCTTTTTCCATCAAACAATAATGCACAAGCCTCTTTACTAGACACATATCACAAATCACATGTTAAACACACACATAATTTTCTAAAACAAGGGGGTGTGCCTCAAGAGAGGTTTTTCTTTTTCATAAAACATTCTTAGGTTCCAAAAAGGCTTAATTACATATAAGGAACACTTTTTATAACTAACCGAGTGAAAGGGGGAATTCCTATAGAGTAATTCATTACCAATTAAAAACCACATAGGAAATAAATTTTCAAGAAAATTCACTTAAGAACAATGGGTGTTAGAAATACATTTAAATTTACAAAACAAAGGAATAATCATTTTTAGAAAATGCAACAAGATTTCATATCATGTGCATATAGAATAAATAAAAACCCTATTAATAAAAAAAATAAAGAAATTGTGGAACTAAAATTAAGGGCATAGGAATTGGGGACCTACCTCAGGGTGGAACAAAACCAAACTTTAAGATCTTGGCACTTTCTAACTAGAAGCTATTACTCCCCCACTAGGAAAATGTACTTTCACATACATATAAGGACACATAGCCCCTATGCACACACCCGCATGGCCATGAACATGTGCAAGGGGATCCTTACACATATGCTTATATTCATATACTATTCGCTACTCAGCTACGTATGCATTTTAATATATATACATGGGAACACCTATCCCCATACATATAGATTCACTTCCAGGGATGAAAATACATGTAATTGGGAACCCACACAAACATACACACATACTTACCTGTGAACACGCAAGTGAGTCTCCTTAGAAACGACGAATCCAAAAAAAATAAGGGACCACACACTACACATATAATTTAATAAAACAATTAAAAACTTAAACAATCTATAACACATTTAAAAATAACACATCAATGGTTTTCACTAATAACACACTCAATTTCAAGTAGGAAAATCCACTTTAAAACCAAACATACAGAAAAGTGACATTAAAACATACTTTCAATTTTAACACACCATGGGAAAACTGCTTTCAAATACTTTTTTCATCACTTACAAAATACCAAATTTCCTTTTTATAACACATATGAACAACCCATACAAACAAACCAAAAACAATGGGTGAAGAACCTTCATAAAATCAATCATGCTAAAAAATATTTTTAAAATTAGATTTTCCCCTTTCAAACATTTCACAATTAATACACCAAATGCATAACAAAGACAACATTCCATTTTTCCCTTGTAAATACCCATTTAAAAACAAACACCTAAAATGCCCTTAAAAATATAATTCACACCTTTTAAACAACTTTTAAAACCCATTTGAGAAACATTACACCAAAACAAACACAAGTACATAACCATTACCTTTGTCAAAACTCATCTTAACCTATAAAGACACAAATCATTTAAAAACACCATATGAACCAAATAATTAATCCAAATAATGCATTTATAAGCTTAAAAAGAAACATTAAATTCATCTAAATATGTTAGGTAATATAATAATTAAATAATTAGTAGTTAAAAAATTAATTAAACACCTTAAAAAACTAATTAAAAACTTTTAAGAATTACCACATCAAGACCCAAATGAAAGACACCACCATTTTTAATGGAAAACACAATTTTATCACACAGGCACGTCAAAACTTTTATAAAACACATTTCACATCACCTAATTTAACCATAGAACATGAAATACTTAAAAAAATAAACAAATTAAATCATCCAAGGCTGTTAGGAAATGGAAACACCTACCTCAGTGTAGATAAAATTCACGAACATGGTTCACAACTCCAATTTCTCACCAAACACACCATAAAAAACTCATATTGAACACTAGAAACAAGACATCGAACCAAAATCATTACAATGTACCGTAAACAACATGAAAAATTTCCCGTAATTCTACCAAATGGAATAAATGACCATCTGAAGTAAAAAAAACATGCGACAGGGGTTGCGGGAGGCTGGTCAAGTGTGACAAGGGGGTGCCAGAGGTACACCACACTGGAAGAGGGGGTTTTGCTGGAGGTTTGTCCAAACAGGGTGGTGGTGCACTACTAAGGGGGGTAGTGCGAGTAGAATATTGGCATGAGGTAGTGCGCAGTGGATCACCGGGACGGGAGGAGGGGCCTTGGTTTGCATCGCCAGAGGGAGGGAGGGAAGCACAATTAATTAGGGGGGGGTGCAGCAGGATGCAGGTGGGATCAGGGGGAGGGCCTACGTGATAGAAATAAGGGGAAGGGGGGCTATAGCGCAAGGTAGATTTAGGGTTAAATAAAAAATAATAAAAAAATAAAAATAAAAAAATAAAAATCAATAAAAATCAATAATAATAATAATAATAATAAATAATAAAAATAATTAATAATTTATTGACAACAATAATACTAATTGTGACACAATAAAATATTAACCATAATGATAATCTCATGGATATTGATATTAAGGACATAATTTATACATTAAAATAAAAATAATAATTAATTTGTGCATTTCATTTTAAAACATGATAATATTAATAACAATTTTATAATAATTATATTAATAACAATTTTAGTGATAATGATATTATTAACATTTAATAATAATAATAATATTATCTACATAATAATAATATTTTTGTTATGTTTTTAATATTTGCATCATTTTATTCTCACATTTTTTTATTAATTTAAGTAGTGGGAAACCGTAAGGGCACCCGGGCCGACCACATGGTTACCAGAAACTATGTGGTGCCCTCACACCCATCTAAAATGCATCAATTCTATTAAACTTTAAAAATTTCAATTAGGGACCCCAAACCCAACCTTTACAAGGATGTAAGACCACATGAAGAATTAAATAAAAGAGTATCAGAGGTTAGGGTGTGACAATTTTCCCCACTATAGACACTTTCTACCCCCATAAATTCACCAAACCAACATTTAACACAACCCGAGGCTATTCTTAGAAAACAAAAATAGAAACCGATAGCCTCGAGGTGATCATTACCAACACACATCACACCCAACCAATTCAAGAAGAAACCACAATAGAATAATGAGGGGAGAACACAAGAGGGTTCTCCCCATCATAAGAATTACACTAACATAAAAACCTTGAAACCCGAACACTCCAGCCCAAGGGGGGGGGGATGCGGGAACTCCAAAACCAAACTCATTAAATTTCTACACATGTACTGAACAAAATTCCAGAGATTTAAACGGAAATCTTGCCGCGAAACCACCCAACAACTTAAGGATGAGAAATTTACTCAACACCTCCCACGCTAATAAAATAAAAATCCTCACCGCAACCAGATAATATGGATTTCCTTGACCAAAATCAACCCACTTTCCTAACACTGATGGAAAAAATCCACCACTACGATTTAAACCATTACAGGGTAGACCGGAACACCGAGACATTAGGATGGAGGAACCCTCTAAAAATAAAAATACACTAGAGTAAAACTCACAGAGAGGAACCCAAAAAAAGGGCCCCAAAACACCTACCATTAATTTCAAAAAACCAATCATCCCCCTGGAGAACCTAGCTTAATATAAACCAAAAAACAGAATGGGTTCATACATTCATAGGCCCATCACCCCTCAATGGATACAAATTATTTTAAAACCATATTTTGAGTAGATAAGGCCACTTGGGTTGTGGTAGAATAAGCTCATCACTCCACCAGAACAAGAATAAACTTACAATAGTGACAAGAATAGAATAACAAAACTCTGGATATTTTCATTAAAAAGGTGAATACATACCCCAGGGAAAAGGTTCCACACAACCCCTAGTAACTAATTAGTGTGTGTGAGCTTTACCTAAAGACCTATGGTTGTGAACCTAATGGATGAAGAATCTCCTACCTCACAGTCAGGAACTAGCATCCCTCGATGACCTTGACGACTATAATGATAGAAAAACTTCATAGGTATGTGGAATGAAGGCTAAGAATTCCCAAACTGTCCATACTGATGGAACATCAAAATATGGTCTGATGAAATAGATTTCAGAGCTAACCGGGACAGCTTCTTGTAGATAGGGTCCTTTTTCTTGCACTCCCTGCCAGATAGAGAACCTTTGAGAGAGCAAATCATGATTAATCATGCCCCAAACATAAAAGTTGGCGAGACATCCCTTATTTACTAGTCCCAAACTAGACCCTCAAATAAACCTAAGATGGTAAAAACCGTAAAAACCTCAAGAGTTCCCCACAACCCAAAGGCACACACTCTCTCCCTGAACCACACAAATACCACTAACGGACTTCGATTACATCGATAAGAAGGAAACACATAATAAGAATTGGTAATTGGGCATAGATCATAAACATATTTTGGAGACTTTATGGGGGAAATATTCATAACAAAACAAAAAAACACAATCAAAAATGGCATCAAGCCAAAAATCAATCAAAAGGAAACTCCCCAAGCTCCAAACAACTGGCTCGGAAGCTAAACAAACTCAAAAACAACCAAAAAAATCCCATTAAAAAATCCCATTACACATTAATTTTCAAAATAACCACATTTTAGAACCACATTCAAAATACAATATCCCTCCATTTAAACTAAATATAGTTCCCAAAAAAATCATTTCCCCTTTTCAAAAACACCATTCCCCTTTAAATTTTAAATCTCACCTATGGTAACTTATGAACCATTACATGTGCGTTCATCCAATATTGCTTACATGATCCATGGAAAAGTGCCCACACACACTACCCATACATACCCACACACATGTGACCCTCCATAAATAATTCCATGGTTCAAACATCCCTTTTCAATATCAACTCCAAACATATACCAAAATTTCCAACTCAAAATACCTCCTCTTTAAAAACACACTTTACCCATTTAAAACCATTTGAGGAAAGAACTCTAATTAAAAAATAATTTTTACTTTGAAATACCGCTTTCAACTTTAACACATACTCTCATCAACTAAAATCAAAACAAAACACAGCAAAAAACTAACTATTAGAATGATGAACTAGTGTCTATAACTAACTCAGTGACATGGTGGTGAGCCATGCACCAAGTAAGGCATGACACATTGAGGATCTTGAATCGAGAACTAGGACTCTACATGGGTCACCACCCCATGTGAGGTCGTAACATAACCAGATTCACCTCCATTTTCATCCCTCAATCCAAAAAATAAAACCCAAGACAAAAGACTCAAATCCCAGACTACCCCTAGAAGCTCGAGGATGAGTGTGAGTAAGAGTTCACGATGCTCTTCCCGCACCTACCTCCCAATTCCCGATAGTCCTAATATCCTTCTAATATTAATCATCCCAAATAATAACATTACCCAAAGATATTAAACTAGCTCTAATACCATTTTTTTTGAACCATCCTGGTTTGACCTTGAACCAGTCACCCTAGACAATATGTGACATGGCCCAAGGGTTGTTCCCGATCCCCACAGGTTGAAAACTAGGGTTGGGCATTAAAATAAACCCGTTGGGAATTATTTGGACCATAAAAAGATAGATAAATAATCATAAACTAAACAAAAATATAAATGAAATAAAATAAATCGTTCAAACTGGAAGCAAAATTAGGGATAAACGAAGCAACGATACATACCTCAAGTGACCTCGTGGGTCACCACAGAACATAAACTATACTCAATCCAAGAGCAATACAAAAATAGGGGAACAAGAAACTGAAATGTAAATTAGGTGTGAGAATCGAGATGCTCAGTAGGAATGTCAAGATATAACAACACACTATGCCCTTTTCTTTTATAAGAAATCCAAAACATTCTAGTTTGAAAATTGGACATAATAAAATAATGTTTCTCATTATTTTAAATTTCAAGTAACATGTTTTCATTTTCAATTAATGAATTTATCTCCCATTACATTTTCAAAATAGGTTCCAAGCATGAATTAAAATTTCAAAATAAAAAGAAACAATTTTGATTAAAATATGGTTTTTACAAATAAGACATCAAGTATAAAAGGACTGAAATGGAAATCACATCACAAGTATCGTGGGAAATTCCTAATCAAATAGTGTTAGTTGGGGACCTTGGATCCTCATGCCTTAGTGAAACGTGGCATATAAACCAAAAAGATCTACATTATCATGTACGAGCCACTATTAGGGAACACACCCATAACCTAGTGGTCTCTAATCATCACAAATCATTAGTTAGTGTGGTAGCGTCAATATAGCTAGATGAAACTAGGAAAAACCACTTACGTATCATCTATCATACTAGTCTTAGTCCGCCCACCTAGATACACATGGTTCCCATTGTGCTCCATTTCAAGTGGTGGTGAGTTTTTATTAAGAAAACATATATGTTCTTATCATTTTCTTTACTTAAAAACACATCTAACCTCTCATCAATGATCTACCTCCTTGAGCACATTTCCCCTTTTTCCATCACACAATAATGCACAAGACTCTTTACTAGGTACATATAAAAAATCACACGTTCACCACAAACATCATTTTCTAATAAAAGGGGGTGTGCCACGAGAGATGTTTTTATTTTTCATAAACCGTTCTTAAAGTTTCAAACATGCTTAATTACAAACAAGGAACACTTTTTATAACTAACTGGCCAACATTCCAAACAAATTTGGAAATATTCATTACCAATTCCAAACCACCTTGGGAATCACTTTTCAAGAAAAGTCACTTAAGAACAATGGGTGTTAGAAATACATTTAAATTTTCAAAAAAGGAAAAATCATTTTTAGAAACCACAACCAGATTTCATAGTATATGTATATTGCATAAATATAAAACATTTTTTTAAACAAGAAAACAATTATGGAATTATAATTAAAGGCATAAACATAGGGGACCTACCTCAGGGTGGAACCAAACTAAAATTTTAGATCTTGGTGCTTTCTAACTAGAAAATGCTACTCCCCCACTAGGTATACACACTTTCACATTAATATGAGGACAAATATCCCTTATGCACACACCCACATGGCCATAAAAATGTGCAAGGGGATCCTTACACATATGCTTATATACATATACTAGTTTTTACTCACCTACGTATGCATTTTCATATATATACATGGGCACACCTATCCCCATACATGTATTTTCACTACCATGGATGACTATACATGTAACGGGGGAACACGCACACACACACACACACACATATATATACTTACCTATGCACATGCAGGTGAATCGCCTTAGACCCAATGACTCTAAACCAAAAAGTAGGGACCACAAACTTCACATATAATTTAATAAAACAATTAAACACTTAAACAATCTCTAAAACATTTCAAAATAGCACATCAAGGGTTTTCACCAATAACACACTCAATTTAAAGTTGGAAAAGGCACTTTAAAACCAAACGTACAACAATGTGACATTAAAACATACTTTCCATTTTAACACACTATGGAAAAAATACTTTCAAATACTTTTTTCATCACTTACAAAAAACAAAATTTTATTTTTATAACACAAAAAAACCCATACAAACTAACCAAAAATAGTGGGCTAAGTCCGATCAGGAATCCAATCATACTATAAACAATTTTCAAAACAAGATTTTATCCTTTCAAACATTTCACAATTTATACGCCAAATTCATAACAAAGAAAACATGGTTGAAATGATCCCTTTTGCCCTTTTAAATACCCATTTTAACATAGACACCTAAAACTACCATAAAAATATAATTCCAACCTTTAAAACTACCTTTAAAACCCATTTTAGAAACATTATACCAAAACACACCCATGGACAAAGACATTAACTTTTTAAAAACTAATTTATAACCTATAAACACACAAATCATTTCAAAACACCATACACACCACATAATTAATCCAAATAACACATTTACAAGATTAAAAAACACATCAAATTTATCTAAAGATGTTAGGGCTCAAAAAAATTAAACAATTAATGAAAAAACAATTAATTAAACACCTTAAACAATTAATTAAACACTTCTAAGAATTCTCACATCAAGAACCAAATGAAAGACAATACTATTTCTAATGGAAAACGAAATTTCATCACACTCACACCTTAAATTTTTTATAAAAAACATTTTACATCACCCAATTTAACTATAGAACATGAAAAACTTAATTAAATAAGTAAATTAAATCATACAAGGATGTTAGGATACCAAAACACCTACCTCGGTGTGTATAAACTTTAAAAACATGGTGCGAACTCGAATTTCTCACCAAAATCACTACAAAAATCTCAGATTGAATGCTAAAAACAAGACATCGAATCAAAATCATCATAATGAAACCTAAACAACATGAAACCTTACCCAAAATTCTACCAAATGGAAGAAATGACCATCCGAAGAGAAACACACCTATGGTAGGGGTCATGGGAGACTGGTCGAGTGTGACAAGGGGTTTCCAAAGGTTCACCGCACTGGAAGAGGGGGTCTCACTAGAGGTTCAGATGAACCAGTGGGAAATTCAAAATTAAGGGGTGTGGCATGAGGAGTAGGGAGGCATGATGTGGTGCACCATGGCTCATCAGGATAGGAGGAGGGGCATTAGTCTGTGTCGCTGGAGGGAGGGATTGAAACACTGATCGATTAGAGGGGAGGGGGGTTGCAGCGAGATGAGAATGGGATTATCTACATATTATAATTATAATTATTATATTTTAAATATTTTACTTATTTTATTATCAATTTTTTATTATTATTTTAAGTAGTGGGAAACCGCAAGGGAACCCAGGCCAACCACACAGTTACCGAAAACCATGTGGTCTCATGCACATGTCCAAAACCCATCAATACTATTAAACATCAAAAGTTTAAAATTGGGACCCCAAAATCAACTTTTCCAATGATATGAGACTGTGATAAGAATAAAATAAAAGAGCGTCTGAGGTTGGGGTGTGACAACATAGACCAAAGGAATTTTTTTATAATGTCGACCCTTCTCCTAAAGATCCATAATCTGAACTGGTTGATCAACCATAGTGATTCCGGTCTCAAGATCAACATCCTCCCATTCAATCACATGGGACTGAACTATTAGAAACCTCTTCATCTTGGAAACATGAAGCATGTCATAGATGTAATTCATGTGATTTGGTAATTCCAACTGATAAGGCACCTTTCCCAGTCTTCAAGTGATCTCAAAGGGGACCACAAACCTTAGTTCTAACATACCTTGCTTACCCAAATGACAATGTACTCAGCGAGTTGAATCTATAAGAAAGACTAGATCACCAACACTAATATCTAGCTGCTAGAGATTTTGGTTTTATATAATATATCTAATTACTCTATGCCAAGATCAATCTCTTCCAGATCAATAACACCATCTACATCATATCCTGAACAAGACTCAACCCAACCAAGGACCACTCTACTAACTCTTCCCAACATAAGGGATAACTATATGGACACCAATACCAAACCTAGAAGGGATACATTTTTATCAAGGACTGATAAATATTGTTTTAGGTAGATTTAACCAGAGGAAAATTATTTTACCAAGATCCACCATATTCAATCACACAATCCTAAAGCATATCCTCAAGAACATGGATATCTATCTCTACCTTTCTATCCATCTGGAGATGATATGTTGTGCTCAATTTCAATTGGGAATAAATTTCCTCCAACAAACCTTTCCAAAAAAATGGATGTGAACCTAGGGTACTTATCAGAAACAACCATAGAGGTAACCCTATGAAGTATAACAATCTCTTGGACATTCAATCCTCCAAGTTATACAGCCTTCATAATCTTCTTGATATATTAGAAATACGTAATGTTTTTGATTCAATAAATGATAACCCAAATCACGTCCTTACCACTAGGAGTCCATGGTAAACCAATGATGAAATATATAGAAATATCACCCCATCTCCATAACAGAATGGATAAGGGATGAAAAAACTAGCAGATCTCTAGTATTCCACATTATTTCTTTGACAAGTATGACAACATGATAAAAAATCCACAATTGACCATCTCATCCTCGTTCACCAATACTGATTTCTCAAATCACATCTTGGTAGTACCTTGGGGTAAAGGCCAACAAGAATAGTGTCCACTATCGATCCAATCCAACCATAGAGAAAAAGAAACAACCAACTTTCTATGGAAGCACAAATCTTTATTGGGAGACTGAGGCTACTCACCCTAGGTATCCCCACCATAAAATAATTTACCAAATATATGGAACATGAGTTCAGACATCTATTCGAGCCAAACTGTCTCATCATGTGATGAGTCAACCCTCATTTATTGCAAACATACTTGTCCACCGACTTCTTTCATTCCCAAACTCATATCAATAAACAAACTCATCAAAGACCACTCATCCATTGATTCCTTCACTACTTTTCTTAGTAATTTCACGATCAATGAATCTATAACCACATTACATTTTCGAGGAGTATAAGAAATATCAAAATCAAATGTATGAAGATACTCCACCCATCGTCTCTATCATGAATTTAGATCCCTATGAGTAAAAATATATTTCATACTCTTATGATCAAAATACACTATAAAATGCTCCCTAAAGAGATAGTGACTCCTTGTTTTGAGTTTATGCATAATTTCTTCAATCTCAAGATCATGGGTATGATAGTTATTATTATGAGGAAATAACTACCAAGAGTCATAGGTTACCATATGTATCCCCTACATCAAGACAGAACAAAAACTTGTACTAGAAGCATCGAATAAAACATAATAACCTATTCCCAATTATGGAATAATAAAAATTGGAGTTGAATTTAGTCCCGATTTTAGTTCCTAAAAATATCTATAACACTTTTCATTCCCCTCAAAATTTATACCCTTACAGGTTAATATTTTCATTAGATATGAAATTATTGAGAATTATTGAACAAACTGCCTGTAATGACCACCGAACCCCAATAATATTTTGATTTCAAACACATTTCTAGGAACCACACAGGACATAAATCTTTGTACCTTTTTAGGATCTGTCAAGATGCCCCTCTTAGATATAACCTTCCCCAGAATGTTTTTCTCTTGAATCCAAAACTCATATTTGGAAATATTACCATATATATTATGTTCCATCAAAGTTTTAAGAATGATAATCAAATAGTCCATGTGCCCATCCTCTAAATTGGAGTAAACCAAAATATCATCCATGAAAAAAACAAAACAAGAGTTTAAGAACCGATAAAATATATGTTTCATCAATTTCATAGACATTTCAGGAGTTTTAGTTAGTCCAAATGGCATAAACAGAGTCTTGAAATTCCCATACCAGATCAGAAACACTGCCTTAGATATATCATCTTCTCAAAATATCAATTTCTAGTACCCCAACCGTAGGATAATATTTTAATAACAATGAGCCCCTCTAATCTAATCAAATAGATCATCAATCCTAAGAAAGTGATATTTTTTCTCAATGGTCACCTGATTTTACTTCTGATAGTTAGTAAAAATTCTAAGGATCCCATATTCCTCCTTAGAAAAGAGAACAGGTGATGCCCTTGGGGAAATTCTAGGATAAATAAATATTTTATCCTCAAGATATGAAAGATGAATTTTGTGTTCTACCAAATCAATAAGTTTCATTTGAGAATATGGAATAGAAATGGGCATCGTTCCACAGAGCAGATCAATAGTAAACTTGATCTCTATCTATGGAGGTAAACCATAAATATTATCTAGAAAGACCTCGACGTATTCAAACACCACCAAAGGTAACTAAATTCCCATTCAAGGGTCAAAATCATCATGAAAAATCTATAAAATCTAGAATGATGTTACCCTAGTATAAGGAATGACAGACTCTTCCCTTCCCGATCCAGAGTACCACTAAACATGAAAAACATGAGTTCCCCATCAGTAGGTAAGAATTGAACCCGTTGGTGATAACGGTCAATCTGGGAATTAACACTTATCATAAAATCCATGTTGATAATCATGTTGAATATTTCAAGATTTATCACAATAGAAGTCTCACTCCACCTCATAGTTGTTTATCATCACATGAAACACATGACACTTCAAACCTTCTTTGAACCTCTTTTTCAAAGGCATAGAAATATCCAATTTTTTTGAAATAAGATCCGAAAGCAAGCCCAACATGTCAACTATCTTTGAAGATATGGAATAATGAGTAGAACCTTTATAAAATGAAGTTATAACCATATAATATGAAATAATAAATGTACCTCTAACTGTGGATGAACCTACTTAAGATTACTCTAGTGTATACTCCATTTCATAAATTCATCTTGTCATACCTTATAATTGAGATTTGTTAGATAGATGAACATCCCCCTAGCCTGAGGATAAGACCCACCTTACTTGTAATCATCAATAAAAACCTATGATACATTAGTAAATGTGGATCCAACCTTACTACATTGGGAAATACTGTCACAAAAATGATTTAGATGGAAATGTTTTTCAAAATGATGATTAGTATTGGGGGCCTCCATAAGAATAGGATTGGTATGACTAGGACACCCAAAACGATAGAGAATAATCTTCTACTATCCAGGAGAAGCCTCCAAAACTAGCTATGGAAAAAACTGGCAATCTATGTACTTCCTTTTCTAGCCAGAAGATACACCCTGGCTAATGATAGTACCAACTGAAGTTCCCCCAAACCTATTTTTCCAACTATGATAGCCTTTTAAAAAGATACCTTATCAACTACACCTTCAATGGTCAGAAATAAAATGAGAATCGACATCGACCGAATATCATGTGTCAGTCCTAACTCAAACCGTAAACTCTTTAGGTACCCATTAGTGAGAAGATCCAGTTCTAGATGCACCAGCATAGTAGAATGGGTAGAATACTACAAAATGGTATGCTCTCCTTTATCTATGGTTAGAAACTCCTAGGTCATCATGACACGCAATGTATCAGGATAAAACTACTAGTTGAATATTTTATTTAAATAATCCCAGGTAAAACCCTCACATAACTTAGTTGTCAAAATAGAGTTCTAGAATCTCCTTATCGATCCTTTAAGCATATATGTAGAAAAACCCACCTTAGAGTACTCATGAGGATTCAATAATTTGAGGAAACTCTCAATATAGTCAAGTAATTCTTCATATTCATGCAGTCCTTTGTCACTATGGAAGGCATGTGTATGGTACTTTGTAATCTCTGAGCTATGATCTATTTCTCATCTTAGGTTCTCCACACCTTCTTAACCCAGAGCTTGAATAATGAAGATTACAACTTCTACCAAATAAGGGTCCACCAGAGGATTTTCCTATGGAACCTATGACATAGTCTCCTATCTTGGATTTGGAAGATCTTTTCTAGGAGGAATTTTCTAACAGTTACAAAAAAAGATCCAATCAGTCATGACTAGATTAAAAAATCATAGGACCAACTTAAGGTATAAATATCAATTCTATCAAACAATAAGAATTTAAATCTATACAAAATATTTGAATGAAAGATGATTCTTTAAATAAAATAACTAGTTAATTTAAATAAACTTCCCATATAGTTTTTTAAAATGACCTCAAACACCAAGTCTCAAACCTAGTAAAAATTTTCTAACCACTCATGGTAACTCGAGTTCATATATGGTTGTGAGCTGGCTAGGCACCCTCCCGCACTTAATACCCAAATTCTGATAATCCTAACTCATCACTACCCAATACATAGAACCAAAATTAGGTTTTTTTGAAAACAAATCAGGCTAAGAATCCCTCTGATACCAATTTTTAATGAACTAACTTGGGTCAACTAGACAAGTCACTAAGGTGGTCCACCGTATGTTGAGGTAAAACAAAGATAAAAAAATTCTTGAATATAGAAAAAAAAGACACACAAATAGAGTAATATATAAAAGAAATAAATAAAACAAGATACATATTTCCCAATAAAAAAGGGATAAAAAATAAATTTATGAATCAGACAAGGCCAACGTGTCTTCATGTAACCAACATAACCTCCAAACCATCCCGCTACGAAGGTAATAGACGACAAGAGAACCATACAAGCTATATGATGCCCTTCTATATCCACGAGTCATGTAAAACAAAGACTATAATCGCCCAATGGAAAAAGTAGTGTGTGAGGATAGAGCCCCGTAGGATACCACAAAAGAATATATACAAGTTATAATATCAAAAATGAACAAGTTATTAGTTTTAAAAAAATCTATTTTATAAATCATTTTATAAAATAAAAAAACATTTGTGTATATTTACTTTTTTTCCATAAATGCATTAAATATTCACCAAATCCAAGAATATATAAGATATAAAATAAAAAAAATGAAAATTAAAAAAGTGATCCAATATCTATGAGATAAACCATAATGAAATAAACAAAGAATAAAATCGAAAGCACAATATTTAAGATCTAGCCTATGGGAATACACAGTAGATATAAAAGAATCATAAAACAAGTATAAATTGGTTCTAAATAACATTGAGTCCCACCACAGTCCATTGATATCACAAAAGTAACCCCTATTGGTTTTACACACACTAGGGTCACCTATGTCTATTTCATGATATACCCAAGGTTCCCAATGTGCCAGGTATGTTCAAAACCATTTTCCAAAACCATGATCACATTTAATTTAAAACCATTTTCACCAAATAAAATCCATTTTAACAAAATCATATAGTAAATAATAAATTATAAACACTTGAATAGATCCTCCTACCTCAAGAATGATGGAAAAATAACTGCCTTCGACAATAGATATAAACAAACCACAAACTATCCTTCTAAATACAAGGAATAACCAGAAACTATAAAGGATCGATAGAAAACATCAATATATCTTGAATCTAAAACAAAAATGCAGCCATAACTGCTACTACGACCAAATAAAATGAATAATAATAGGCCAATTACTCTAAGAGACACACTACAATAACCATGATGATGAATCATTGAACAAATGATTCAGAAGGAGAAAAGATCCCCAAAATCACCAGGAAGAGCTCCTAAGTCTCAAGAGGAAAGGCTATAGCTGAATGAAACTAAAATAAGACATGAAACACATCTAAAACCATTTTATGTGATAATTACAAATCATTAATCCCTTTTATGATGTGAAATACCATGAATAAAAGATACATAAAAAAGGTATAGCCTCATAATAAATTTAATATCGATCAACATTTTTACATCATGAACCTGATTCATTGAATGGAAACTTTTCACGCCTTGAAACACTTCACAAAATCTTCTTATAAACCATTAATAGATGTTTAAAATATAAGAAAATTCTTTATTGTTGGACATCATCCAATCTAAAATAGATAAAATGCGATGTTCACACTGTATAAAGTAATGGGTGTAAAACCAATTTAATAATGGGATAAATTGATCATAATCCATCCAGATAAATAAGTTGGATTAATATAAAATAATATATTCCTAGTTCAACAATGGAAACATAGAAGAGTGTTTATATATTTAAAAATAAACCTTTTAAAAAAAATGATTCGAACTGTATCACAAAAGAAGAGGCGAATAATCAAATTGTTTGAAATTCTGAGTTCAATCCCCCAAATGATTATATATATATATATTATATGATAAATCATGAAACATAATCTTCATTAGGGTAAATAGTTTTGAAAATTAAAAAGGAAATAAAATTGAAAACTTAAAAGATATTTTAGAATACATTTTTAACTTTGATGTAAAATACAAACATACATCAATTTCAATGGTAAATTTTGAAAAGGTAAAATGAAAGATTTTGAAAACCTTTTATTTTAAAAATAATCTCCAATAATGGATCCTTTAAAGGGTATAAATTTTATCTTGGCTAATTGAGAAGATAAAGACAAAAACATGTGAAAGTGAATGAAAAAAACCTTTTTTATTATTTACAAAATACCTTTACTTAAAACTCACATTGTTAGAAGAGTAACCAAACATTCATTTGTATTAAAAATTTATTTCCTAAAAGATCAATATAAAATAGCATATAATATAATATTAGGGTGGGATAATTCAAGAATGGAATAAATAAGTTCATGATGAAAAAATATAACTCAAGGAAAGGTTACTTGAGTTATTAATATCCCTTATGGGAAACATACTCTATAAGGCATGAAACATTTGAAAAGGGGTTTATGTGGTAAAAATGTAAACAATTAGACAATACCACATAATATAATAAAAAGGTATAAGATACCCAAATTATATTAAATAAGTTCAATTGAACACTCATAACTCAATAAACAAAAATTGAGTTACCAAAAACTCTTACGATGGGGGAAACACTTGATTCAAAATAAAATTAATGAAAATTGCTTGATTATCTTAGTTTATCCCATTAATTACAAGGAAAAAATGTATAGAAAATTTATGGGATATTAAATCAATAGAACACCATAGAAAGGAAACATGGTGAATAACATGTAACATGTTTCAACAAATCCGATTTGGGACCAAAAAAACTTTTGCGACCTGAGAAAAAATTTAATCAAAATCTCATGAAAGAGTGGTATTGTAATCGAACTTCAACTACCATTATTAAAAGAAAATTCATGATATTATATCTCAAATGGGTAGTATATACAACTTTTAAAATAAATTAGGTCTATAATACCTATCATGTCTCAAAGATAGGAATTTGAGATGAAAAACCTTACCTCAGTCCTAAATAAATTTGTTCTTGCACCAAACAAACTGAATAATTAAATTAAGTTTATTGAATACATAACTAAGAACCTTATTCACACCTATAAAAATTTATTAGAATCATTTTAATCCAGTTAATGGTGTTATAAAGAACCCATAATTTAGATCTATGAAAAGTTGTGTTGAAATGAAGAATTAATGGAAAACTGATCATAAATTTTCATCTTTTTTGGAAAATCTTGAAAAATGGTTTAACCTTACATATATGGGCTATGTAATGGTAGAAAAGGTGTTACATTTATGTAACCAGACTACGTAAAGTTAACCAAGGCTCTTCCCTTATGTAGAGTCGTCTGTGTAAGGGTCATCTGACCTCCCCCTTACGTAGAATGATCTACTGAAGGGTAGATGATATATATGAATTTATGGGTAAAGTAAACCGAGGAATTACTTATATGTGAGGAACTCATATAAAGTTAGTTAGGTTTTTGAAAGGGTTACATAAAGGTAACCTATAACATACCCTTATGAAAAACTCTGGTATGTAAAGGTAGTCTATAAATTACCCTTATGTGGTGGATTTAATATATTGGTTATGAACATCAACCCTTATATATATAATTTACATAAGGGTAATGGGATTTCACCTTTATGCATAACATGGTTTTTTTGTAAGGGAAAACATAAATTATTTAAAAATGATATTTATGACATTTAATTTTTTGAATGGTTTATAAAATGTTTATAAATTATTATAAAAGGGATTTTGGGATAATTTAATTGATAAAAGGTTTATATATTAATTAATTATAAATTGGTTTGAGTTAATTAAATGTTTATGAAAAATTTATTATTCAATATTTCATATATACTAAATCTTGATATTTAAAACACCTTTTAAGAAATTACATCCATCACTTATGATCTTTAAATAAAAATGTTTATTTAGAAATCATAAGTGATAATTTATTTATGGTTATAAATTATGAAATAAAGAAAAAATATAATTTTTTTATATTTAAATTATGAATTTCTTATGATTAATTATTTTGAAGTATTAAAAATTAAAGTGGACTTATTTGAATATTATTTGAGCCATATCAAAAGTGTTTTGATGAATGATATGATGAAGGTTTAAATAATGATTTAGTATATGATATTTGATTATTGGATTATGAAGAGTTTATAATTCCTAAAATATAATGTATTTAAAATTAAAATTCAATATAATTAAGAATATTAAAGGGTTCATATTAAAATGAAAATCAATTTTTTATATTCAAAATTACAAAATTTCCATAATGTTAAAGTTGAAAATATAAAAGGTTTTATAGTTTGACTTTATTTATGAATTGTTCATGAATAGTTCTCTCTTATTTAAATATTTTAATGTTATTTTATTTTAAATTATATTCCCTGCTATATTCATATTTAGTAAATTGTTTAAGAAATTTGATCATTTTTATTATTTAGTTTAAAATTTTAATCTTCTTATAGGATAGAGCATTGAATTACATGTTTGGTAAAGTTAAGGAATTTATTTTTTTATCTACCTTAACCATTCATTTTTTTGGGTTATGAGTTTAAATTTAGTTGAATATAATTTATACATATTAGTTGTCATATTCATAATAAATTAAATTCTCTCTTGAGTAAATTATCCCTAGTTAGACAGACTTTGGGGACAGACTACCTACTTATTTGGAGGCCTATGCCTTGTTTAGGAATTCGAATAAGGTTGGCTATCAGTTACTCTATACTTACTGAAGTAGAAATTTTCAATCTTACATAATTATAAACCACTACATTAAGTGTTCATACCTTATACATATGATGCATTTGGATATGCATGAATATGATTTATTTCCAATTTTGGGTGAGTAACATAAACATGTGGGTTGGGTAAAGAGTTACAAATGAATATGGTTTGAACATATTGGTTTAGTTGAGGTAATACAGTTAAAAACTAAATTACTAGAAGAATGTATATATAAAATTTAATAACATGAGATAAGATGATGTGATTAAAATCTCCTTCGAAAAATAATTGTGAGATACCTTCTAAGGAAATACTTATCCTGACCTCAATCATTCAACCAGGTATTGTTGAACTCAATATAAGTACCCATGGATTATCTTATGTGAGGGAATCAAGTTATAAGTGACTTTGGATTATCTTGACCGTATTTTCAATCTTATCATGAGTATCCCTTGATTGTCATTTCTTAGCTTATTCTTGGTGTTTTCTTTGGGTTACACTTATCTAGGAAACCCTAAAAGTTAAGATACAAGAGGAATTAAGTTTGGTTTATCCATATGATGGTTTAGACATAGCTATATGCTCAACTATCTAAGATTAATATATGATATGATAGAAAACTATTGTCTACCCGATATAGTAATGACTTGTTTATGTTATACCCAAAGTAAGTCATGCTGAAATATGTATCGTGGATCACTAATGGATATTATTTTTTTAAAAGATGTCATCATTTTAATGGGAGAACATTTTATAAAAGTCCTAATTAAATGGTTAATAATATATGATAATCATGTGATAATAGTTTCTATTTTAGATAATATCATCATCATAACATTATGATCAATCCTTGATAAGATGAATCTCAATGTAAGTATATCTTATGACTGGTAACTTAAGAAAATTTCTTAAGAAAGATTGGTGATTTAATGAAGGTTTTTAAGGAAAATGTTCTTTGTGTTAGAACAGTTCCTTATTGAGAAACCAAGTGTAAAAATTGTTCAATAAGTGAATCTTGATGATTTTGGAAGCATTGAGTGGTTAACTTATGGTTTAAAAAACATTAGATTCCATATTATTTGAGTAATATTAGTCTCATATGCTCAATAAGATTGGGTATTCCAAATAATATTCGAGAATATTGAATATATAGATAAATCAATGGGAATAAATTTTATCTTAATTTTTTTGTTTATAGAAATTTATTTTATTATGAAAATAAATATATGATATCAACTATATGTTTTAAAAAGTTTTGTAAGTATAAAGATGGTCAAAAAATGAAAATAATTAAATCTTGAAGTTTTCTTTTAAGTAATGTAGAAAAGGAGTTGATGCATTGATAACTTAGATACTTAATTCATGGATAAACGTATAATAGCACATGAGCCTTAGATCAGTTGGTATGGACTTTGCAAGTGAATCCAGGAGACCCGGGATCAAATCCAGGAGGAGACATTATTTCCGGGTACTGTAGTAATACTGTAGCAGGTATTGTAGCAGGTACTGTAGAGGGAACTGTGCACTACTATAGCAGGTACTGTAGCAGGTACTGTTTGACATTGTAGCAGTTGGGAATATGCCCCCGTTTTGTCCTTCGGGCCACTGATTTGGTCCCTGAGTCCTTTAAGGTCTTTGATCCACCCATGGCTTCAGGTCAGTAAGGCCTTCAGGCCACCTCAATGCCTTTAGGCCACCTTAAGTGCGGATGCAAACCATACGACCTATGAGGAACAAGATCTATAAGGAGGATGAGAAAGGAGGTTTCACCCCAGCATAAGCTAAACAGATTAGAAGAATGTGAGGGTATGACACCTGCCATTGGGACAAGTCTGTGCATGCACCGAAATGCCTAGCCGAACAGCCATGTGAAGGTGGAGAGCTGATTTCACGATGAAGATGCTGGGGGGGGGAGCAGTTCCAAGTAGTTAGTCTGGGTTGTATGTAATTTTTGAAGCCTACGGGAAAATGAATTACTCTAAGTCCTATGGGACATGTAATACTTACGCCTACGGTCCTTTTAGGGTTCCACCTCACCCCTTGAAAGGTGGATTATCAAAATCAATAAAAAATGAAGGCCTTCGTTCCATTGGAGGATAAACTTATAATAATATTTTTATTTTTTATCTCATTTATCTCTTGATAGGAACATGTAAATAATGATTGTTTAAATGAAATGAGATTGTTTTTTAATAAACATGGTTTATTAATTTTTTAATTTTATAACATACATTAAGGGGTGACTAACAATGCCTTTCTCTAATAAGGGAATTTATCCTATTGTTATCTATGGAAATGTTCTGACAATATGATTGAATTTAAAGAATTATTACCTAATATTCTCAAAAGTGTTGGGAATATATATGAACTATGCATATGATTTCTATGTTTTAATGTGTAGTATTGATAATACAAGTATGTAAAACTTCAAATCAGAAGAAATTTTTTTTATGTAAAATGTTCAAAAATGGTTATTTAAGAAGCCAATCAATTTCATTGAAACCTATGGTTTTTAGGAAGGAAGAATAAAAAATAAATATATTTTGATTATCTAGTATATACTTGAAAAGAGTCTGTGGAAGTCCATGGAATGTTCATATCTGCTATGGATGTTATATAAATTAATTCTTTGATTTTGAAGGAGATGTGTTACCGAATACATATTTTACAAAGTGTTTTCAATATACAAGAGTTCAAAATCAAAGGAAAAATTGAACGAACTAGTAGTTTATATTCATGAGATGAAGTAAATAGTTATTACATTGAGGATTTGAATGTAAATGTTTTTATCAAGCTCAAATGAATCTATGTATAATAAGTTTATCTTAATATCATTTATCTTGTGGGATAAAAGAATATGTTTGATAATAAAGAGTTTTCATAAATAACACGAGATGATTAATTGCATATACAAGTTTTATGATTCAATAATATTTTATAACATGTATTGAGAAGAAGATATGGACAAAAATGTTTTATATAAGATAAAAGTTTTACCTGAATATTTGTTATAATATCAGGGGATGTTGTTTTTCCAACAATAAGTTTTATATTTTAATAATGTCTTCTTTTCAAATGAAAATGTTCCAAACACATAGAATACCAAATATGATATAGAAAAAATAGTTTATATGTTAAATATTCTTACTAAAAAGTAATTAAATGTTATTTCTTAACAAAAAATGGTTTTTGTATCTTAAAAATATATTATAAAAAAATATATTGTCTAATAGGCTAGTGAGAGTATCCTAAAACATTAAGAAATTCAAAATTAAAAAAAATAATGGATAGCATAAATTTTATGTTAAAGTTTTTTCTACTTAATATTTTAAAATATTTAGGATATGTGATGGAGAATAAAAATGTAAAGTGTTAAATTTAGTTAAAATTTATAGAGTTAAGATTAACATTTCATAAAGGATCATATCGGTCTAATATTAAAGTGTTCTTCAATTAATATCTTAAAGAGTATACTATATGTGATGACATAAAGAGTTACATTTATTTATCCTTGAAAAATGAAAGATAATAGTTATTAAAGGATCACAACAATCAAAATGAAAAGTGAATTACACTTGAAATCCTAAAATAGTTTAGAGTATGTTAATATAAATGAAAGAGTTACATTTAGTAATCATATTAATGAAATTTTATTTTATCCTAAAAAGATTTTAGGAGGGCTGGTAAAAAATAATTTAAGAACTTACATTATTTATAGGAAAATCTTTGATGGAATATCATTTTAAATTTGATTATGATGAAATTAGAAAGAGTAATAAATAGTAAAAAAAGTTATCATCAAAACATTTGATATTGTGAAGTTAAGAGTATTGAATATATTCAAGTAGTTAAAAAATTAGGAATATGATTCCCATGTCTCACCATTATTTAAACTATATTCTTTAATTGATTTTTATCACTAAAAGTTTTATTGGGACAGTTTTATTAGATGGTCACATAGATATGTGAAATGAATTATATATAATATAACAGGTTAATAAAATATAGAATGTGTAGAAAAAAATAAATCCAATCCGTCAGTTTATCATATATGAAAGGATAAACTAGTTCATATACTGGTTTTGTTAAATATCATTTAAGAGTTTAAGAATGTTAAAATATATCATATTAAAGGTATCCTTTATTTTATCATTCTTTCACATTGGCTACATAAATATATAAGTGTAATGATAATTAACCTCTCAAAGTTTGACTTCGTGTTTATCCCTAATAGATGATCATCATGGAATATTATAGATTATGAAAAACATTTAGGGTTATCTTGAGTAGGATTGTTGTATAGGGATATTTAATATGCTCATGAGGCGCAAAACAAAGAATATGTTTTTTTTGTGTGCTGGATAGCCTGCTAAGTATTCTACATAGAGTTCCATACAAATGTCAATGGTATACTAAGGGTTAATGGATCATATTTGAGTATTAATTAGTTGTGGACAGTGATATACCTAACATGAGAACCTTTATACTTTGATACCCTATCCACGTAAGTCTATATATTTACTTAACTAATATGGGGGTGGTTGGTAATGTTACTGATCATGTCATCGGTTGAGGCCTAACCAAGATGAATTTTTTCCTCTCATACGAAGATTATAACATCTTCTATGTTGATTGAGATAGACTATGGGAGTGTGTGGTCACATCAAGATACTGTATATTTATTTAGATAATGGATATGTGATGTGGTTATCTATAAGGATTAATGACATGAGATGAATTCATCGATTTGATCAGTATACACCGTAAAAATCAAGAATAGATAACTTGGCTATATGGGATTGACATATTTCATGTCCTGTGGTTAATAGATTTCTTAGACAAAGGAAAAATATGAGAATATACATTTTCATATTATGCTGACCGATGGACATGAGTATGGAGATACATGTGTTTGATGGAGATCATGTATGATCTCTTTATACCTTGAGTAGCATTTATTCTTTTTTAGTGGCCTCTATTTTCTTACATATATGGATCCATAGATTTATATTTATTGTCAAAGCTATAATGTCCCATCAGATTACACTTTTTGGTTGACTAAATGTGGATTTAGTTTGAATTTGAGAAACACTCTAAAAGTATTTTAGAGATAATACAAAAGTTTCTTGGATTAGTGTCTACAAGGTATTTCATATGATTTGATACAAGGTGAATTTAATTATAGTTTTCTAAAAGGGTTTTTGGAAGATATAAAAAAGTGGTTTTTGATATGATTTCACAAGTTATTTTATATGATACAATATGTAGTGAAATGACATAAAGTCTAGTAGGCATAAGTACTAGTGGGATATTGAAGGGTATATATTCTCTAAATCCATATGAATTTGATGCATTCTTATATAAGACATATATGAGTTTTATCTTATGATAGATATATCACGATGCATGGATTAAATAATATTTCCTACATGCCACTGCCTTTAATAAAATGAGAAGATGAATATTAAGTGTGTTTTAATATTTGAATAATTCAAACTCTCTTAAAGATATCATTTATGAAACAATTAAAATAATTATAATGTGAATGTATTTATCTACATTCATGAAAATTATGCATGAATGGATAATTCATTAACTCATGCATGCTGACACTATTGAGGAGTGTCTTTGAGGGATTTATAAACCCGACTGTCATATGATGGTGGTGTATGTATGATGTTTGGACAAAAATACCGAATACCCCCAAAAAAATATATATATTCTTTTCCATTGTGTCTGAGTCACTAGGATTCCATAGAGGTAGAATAGATTTCATCCAAATGATATATGATTCACTCAACCCGTGGATTCACCATAGAGGGGGATGTCTTTTGGATGCCCTTATGTGATCTTCATTAAATGAATATGAAAATAAAGATGTATCAAAATATATTCAAAGAAAAATACTACGGATAGAATATTTATTCATTTGTGTTTTAACATAGGTTTAATATATCACACATGGGAGATCCTCAGACTTGGGATAAATCACTCCCCTTTATTTAATAAGTGTTATTAGCATCATTCAAAACCCTGTAGATCCAAGTGTTCTTCCTCCATATTGGAGTACACCAAAATATCATATAAAAAACAACCACAAAAGAGTTAAAGAACTAATTAAATATATTATACATCAATTCCATAAAAAATATAGGAGCGTTAGTAAGACCGAATATCATAAGAAATTACAAATAATTTCAATACCTGCTCCTGAATGTTGTCCTAGGAATATCCTCCTCTTAGACTCTTAGTTGATGGTACCCTGATCGCATATCAATCTTATAAAATCATTGGGATCCCTTGAGTTTATCAAACATATCATTGATCATAGAAAAAAATACTTTTCCATGACATTATCCCAATTAATCTTTTATTAATCAATATAAAGTTGAAGGATTCTATCTACCTTCTTTGTGAAGAGAACTAGTGAAACCCAAGGTTAAATGCTCAAGTGAAAAAAATACCTTGTCCTTAAGATGATCAAACTAAACTTTAAGTTCCTTATACTTAGTGGTTTCAATATGATAAAATAGAAAGGAAATGAGTCTTGTCCCCATGAGTTGGTTAATAGTATTTTTGACCTCTCAATGGAGAGGTAACATGGAAAATCATCTAGAAAGAACTTGGGGTTCCTATTCACTATGGTAGTAAATAGAACACTTAATTATTGGTTGAATACATAAAGAAGAATATTTTATTATTGGTCTGATATCATTCAGAGCATAGGAATAGAAATCCCCACCCTTCTGAACCGAGGATCCCACTCACCCTGAACAACACAAGTAACCCCATCCGGAGATAGAAAATGAACCCTATAGAAGTAAAAATCAATACGAGCTGTAAAACTAACCATCTAAATCATTCCAATAATAGAGTTGAATATTTCAAGATCAAGGACTATTAAATCCCATATAACCTCAGGGTCAATAATCATACCCCAAAACTAAGAACAATTAAAACCCTATTCCTTCCTCCTTCTTAATGGAGTGGAAGTATCCATCATAAATGAAATAAGCTATGAGCATAATACCAACATGTCAATAAACATAAATGATATAAAATAATTGAATACATTAATGTAAAAAAATTCTAGGATTATAGTGGATGAAATAAGTATCGAACCTCTCATAGTAGCTATCCCAATATCAAATTCCTCTGGTGCACACTCTATTGCATAAACAAAATCTGGCCTCAGCCCCTCCTTTACCCTTATTCACTACAAGAGTACCCCCTTTACATGATAATCAGATCCACCATATTTCATTACATTTGACCGAGCCTGAGAGCCTCTAGTAAGGGTGGATCTAGCTTTATTTTCCTAGGATATTCCTTCACAAAAAATGATTAAGGTGACTAATTATCTACAAAGATGGAAAATCTTAGGTGATATTGTATAATTAGAATTAGTATGTCTAGGTCTTCCACACTAGAAGAAAACCACCTAGTGTTGTCCCAAAGTAGCCATAGTAACTGATCCTGATGCAAACTAATCATCCTTACTACACTTCCTTTTTTAGCCAGACAAGACACCCTAGTTTCCCCCTACTACAACAAAAACTCCCCTAGGACCAATCTTCCTGGATAGGTATACCTCAACTATAGCCACAAAATCAACTAACTTGATAAAGGTTAGTAGGCACATGTGAATAAGCATTAATTAAATCTCATGATTCACACCCATTTGTGACATCCTAATAATTATAAGCATAGTTTTCCTTTTTAATAAATGTTTATTAAATGGATTTTTTTATATTTAAAAGAAAACAAAGTATGATTTAATATAAATTAGATGTTTTTATAATTAAAATAAATTTTAGTTATATATTAATCTAAATAATCAATGTTTCAAAAAAATTTATATTTTTATATAAATGATTATATATTAAATTATTAATATATTCATAAATGTTATAATTTTAAAAAACTAAATTATATTTTAACTTAATATTTTGAGATGATAAGATTTATTATTCAATCACGAATCTTATTTTAAAATATATGCCTTTGATAAAAGTACAAGTGATTGTTAATAATTTTGAAACTTTTTTATTTTGAAATGTAAAGTATATAGTTTTTAAAATACTTAGTTATTAAATTCAAATCACTTATTATTTTCAATTTAAAATAATTATAATTTTTAGATAATTGTAATTTTTATTTCAAATATACTACTATTACTCTAGTAATAATATTTAAAATTAATAATTAGTATTACTAATATATGTTAAAATGTTAATAGACAATATAAGTACCTTAATTTCATGAGAATAATAAATATATTAGAAGAAAAATATAGTAAAATTAGAATATAATATATTTTAGAAGAAAAATAATTTTAAAAAATTTTGTAAAATAATTTAATATTATTTTCGAAATAAAAATATTTTAAATAGTGATAAGTAAAAATAATATAGAATTTTTTAATACTAAAATATTAATACTAATAGTAATCTAAATAAACATTAAGAGAATGAAATAAATAAATATACTAAAAATAATTTTCAATAAGTATATATATGATTAATATTATTTTTAGATAATTATGATTTACATAGAATATATATATATATATATATATAAATGGTCCAACCATGCAAGATAGCCTATCTTGCTCAACCATGCACATGTGGGGAGCAATCTCAACCAACACATGGAAAGTTGCCGGACCAGTCCACATGGTGGCGGGTGAGTGTTTTGGCTAGCGTAGAGCCCACATAGCATGCTCAGGTGGGTGATAGTGATCATATGTGTGCTAGTGGGCTAACACATGGAGGTGTGGCCCATGTGGCGGTGTGTGTGTGGGTGTATGTGGGTGTCTATCCACCACTACCTTCGCACAATGTGTTATGGGAGATTTTTTAATATACAGGAGCATCTGAATAAGGGAAATTTCGACATGGGATTTATGGATGTGGTGCACTATTCATTCATTTAAAACATCTTAATATAACATCATCTGATTGATTGAATCAATTCCAACCATCCAATTCTCTTGATCATCATTTTCTTCTTTGATCTGACCCAGTAAAACCCCCAAAATCGCACTTTCTTCTTCTTCTTCCCAATTCTTCTTCCGTCATTAATGAATTTATGGACCCTTCAAATTCCATCCACAACCAATATTTTCATCATTCTTCGATGAAAAACCCACGATCCTTTGAATAAAAAATATTAAAGTATTACTTTATGCACAAATATATCTATCAATACATTCATAAACATTTCTTTTTCACCATTTATCTCTCAGTTTAAAGTAAATGAAACATTGATTTAATCACATTAAATTTATGCTATAAATTTGAAATCAGTTTTATTTTTCTAAAGTCAAAACTTCCATCGGATGTTATCTCATTGAAAGAAGCATAAAAAAGAATCCTTGATGGAACCTGGCCAAAAATGACATATATATAACTAAATGTAACAATTATATTTAAAGATAGAGATCATCTATAGTTGTTGGAAATCTATCGTTTTTAATTTTTAGCCTCCAGATTATACCTGAAGAAACAACGAGTTAAATATATATATTATAATCCAAACCACTAATAACTAGAGTTCCTTGTTTTGTTCAATAAAAATAAATAATCTCCCTTGATCTGGGATGTCAAATTTCCATTTTCTATATGAATCCATAGTTGATATTTCTATTTCTTGATATATAATAGAATAAACACACACGCACACACACATGAAGATATTCTATAACCTTAAATTACTATTTTATATACATAAAAATAGTAAAAGGAGAGCTATATAAAGACCCTATTATCAAAATCTCACTTTTAGGGGGGGGGGGGTGTGGATTCCATTTAGATACTGAGGTGTGTGATAATAAGAGAGAGGGAGGGAGAGAGTCTGAAAATAGGGTTCTTGAAGATGTGAGGAAAATAGAGAAAACCATTTAGCTTTCAATAAGAGATTTTCTACAACATAAGGTAAGGGGATTAATATTTTCAGGTTTCTATTCAAATCATGTTTTCAGAAAAGAAAACTTTTTTTAAAGGGAGATTTTTTTTAAGCTATTGTTTTATGGATTTTGAATCCCTAGTTATGAGAGAAAGCATTTTATTTTCAAATCTTGTTTCAATAAATGTTTATTTTCAATAATTTTACTTGCAAAATTCCCAGGTTAGTTTTAGAGTATTTATATTTTTATTTCAAGCATAAAATCTGGATTAAAATCTATGAATTTCATACATGACCATATGTGTGGCCATACACTATAATTATTCTTTTCATTTTATTCATGCATATACAAGCATATTTATAAGTTTCATTATTTCTTTATATGGAATATTTACAAAGTATTTCTTAAAAATCAAGGATTTCTCCAAATCTAATGAAAAAATGGTGTTTTATTGAAAGTATATTTTTTCTAAAGTGTATGTGATATAAAATTATTTTCTCTTGAAAATAATTTATGTAGTTTTGAAAGGTTTTTTTAGTGGAATTAAAATGAGAAAGGTAGGATTTCTAAAAAAAATCATTTAAAAATTTATACCTTGGGTATCGAATGTGATGCTGAAGGATGCTGAGTGAACCCACAAACTCAAGGGGAAGTTTTTCAAAAGGTGATACTGCATGTGGCCTCATGGTTTTCTTAAATTTTTTCATGTATCATTATATTCTATAAGAAAATTATTATTTTCAGAGAAAATATTTTAAATTTTTTTAAGGAGAAATCCAAATATTTTCAAAGGTTATTATATTTTGAAGAGAAATGGGTTTTCAAAAGTGATATGTATTTTTAAAGGTTTTTGAATAGTATTTCTAATGTTTTGAAAACCCTTGAGAAATATTTTGAAAATTATTTATTATATCGAATGTTTTTATATTTTTCATAAAAAAATGTTTTCAAATTAAATTTTTATTGTACTGGTAAAGGAATATTAACCCAAGTTTTAAAACCCCTTACTGGACAATTTTATGATTACCCTATTTTTTAAAATGTTTTTTACTTGCTCATTAGAAGTTATAAAGTATTTTTGGTTTTTTTAAGAAGATATTAAGAGTGATGTCAAATAAATGTCTATAGATAATTTGTATTAAACTATAATAAATTGTAATATTTTTTACTAATCTTCCAAAAACTAGATCATAAAATATCCTCAGGTATGAATAGGATTTCTTATTTTCATTTACCTTTTATGAAAATAAATACTACTTTTTTTTAGAAGTAGACCTAGGAGTGCAGGTTCATAGCTACCTGATTTGGTATCAGAGCAACGAATGATACAATATTGGGTATTAAGATGTTTTTTTTGTGGATAATCTATGTGTTAGAGGTTTTTATTCGAGGTTTTGGGAAATTGAATTCTATACAACTCTTAGCAATATAGAAATTTTTATGATTATAGTTTTCTTAAATTTTGAGGAGTAAAATTCAGATTTTCTTCATGTACAATGAAAGAATTATGAGGGAGAAATTCTTCCAGAAGGGGAAGTAACATACCAGAAATTTTATGTAAAGTTTTCCTTTTTAATATATTTTTATTAAATTTATTTTTTTATAACTAATGAAAACTAAATTATGATTTAATATAAATTAGATGTTTTTATACAATAAAAATAAATTCTTGCTATAATTTAATATAAATAATCAACGTTTCAAAAAATGATATTTTTATATAAATGATAATATATTAAAATTTTAATATATTCATAAATTTTATAATTTTAACAAATTGAAATATATTTTAACTTAATATTTTGTGAAGACGCGATTTAGTATTCCCTCTTGAAACTTATTTCATAATATATGTATTTGATAAAAGTACTAGTGATTATTAATAATTTTTAAAGTATTTTATTTTGATATATGAAATTTCTAGTTTTAAAAATATTATGTTATTACTTTTTAATAACTTATTATTTTCAATTTAAAGTAACTAAAGCTTTAGTGAATTGTAATTTTGTTTTGAAATATAGCATTATTACTCTAGTGATAGTATTTAATATTAATATTCACTATTGATATTTTTTGTTAAAATGTTAATAGAAAATATAAGTACCTTAATTTCATGAGAATAAAAAAATATTAGAATAAAAATATAATAAAATCAATATAAAATATATTTTATGGAAAAATTAATAATTTTGAAGATTTTTGTAAATAAATTTAATATTATTTTTAGAGAAAATTATTTTAAAATATTGATATGTAAAACTAATATAAAATTATTGAATACTAAAAATAATTTTAAACAAGTACATATATGGTTAATATTCTTTTCCACCATTTTCTATTGGTTTATAGTAAATGAAACCTTTCTTTAATCACATTAACTTTATCCTAGTAAATCCAAAAATGTCTTAAGATGTTGTCTCATTTAAGGAAGCTTCAAGAAGAATCCTTTGTGAAACCTAATATAAAATGATATATATATATATATATATATAAATATGACATTCATATTTAAAGATTTATATCATCTACATTTGTTGGAAATCTCCCGTTTTTTCATTTTTATTATAAAAATTTTACCAGAAGAAACAATGAGTTATATATATATATATATATATATATATATATATTCTAATTTTAACCTCTTGGAACTTGAGTTACTTATTTTTACCATTAAACATTGATTATCTCCCTCGATCTAGGATGAAAATTTTCCAATGAATGTATATGGCCACACTTAATGTTTATATTTATCATAAGATAATATATATATATATGTATTTATATATACACTAGGATATCATATAACCTTCAATTATTATTTTATATACAACTGAATAGTAAAAGGGCAGCTGTATAAAGACCCTCCTATTTGAAGCTCACTATCGAGGGTGAATTCCATTTAGAAATCAAGGTTTAAGAGAATGATAGAGTGAAAGAGAGAGAGTGTGTGTGATATAGAGAGATAAGGAGTCTAAAAATAGGAGTCTTGAAGAATAAGTGAGGAAAATTTAGAAAACTATCTTTCCTTCAAAAAGAAATTTTCTTCACTATATGGTAAGGGGATGTTTATTTTCAAATTTCTATGACAAGCTTGTTTTTAGAAAATAAAACCCTTGTTTGTATGAGATATTTTTTTAATAAGATATTTTTTATGGATTTCAAAATCCTATTTATGTTAGAAAGTGTTTTATTTTCAAATCCACTTTCTCAAAATGTCAATTTTCAATAATTTTCACTGGCATACTCTTCAGAGCGTTCTGGGTCCTTCTCGGTAGCGCGTCGACGTCTTGCGGTGAGTCCATGGGGGTCACATTTTGCAGAAATTGTGTTCCTGAGTTTTTCTATTGGAATGTATTTTGTGTTTTACTAGATTATTGTCTTTGGGATGGAGGCCCTGTTATTTGGAAACAACGAGGAGCGCCAGTGGTTCGGGGTCCTGTGATCCACGATGGTTTATGAAGACGGTGGCCGGACCAGATTTCTCACTGGTGGTATGATGGATTTCGCATGGATTTTCTCCTCGAGGTGGTTGCGCAGCTCGAGGTGGGCATGTGGTGTGTGGTGTTTTTGAATTTTGAATTTATGAAGATGTTTTCTTTTAGATGATCTGCGGTTTGGTTGTGAGGTTACCAGTTATCCTAAACCGGATTTATGAAATCAAAAAAAGGATTTGAAGTAAAAAAATAGAAGTATCAAATGCAATGATGAGGGATATGGAGTAAACCCATGACCTCAAGGGGTCATTTCACTAAAGGTGATACTTCTTGTGGGGTCATAGTTTTATTAAAGTTTTCCAAGTATAATTATATTCCATAAGAAAATTATTGTTTTTAAAGAAAATATTTTAAAAGTTTTTAAGGAGAAATATAAATACTTTCAAAGGTTATTATATTTTTACCAGAAATGGGTTTTCAAAAGTGATATGTTTTTTATGTGGGGGATGAAGCATATTTTTTTATTATATACATTTTTTTTATATTTGATATAAAATAAAAATATTTTCAAAATAATATTTTCAATGGAATGTTTTTAAATAAAATTTGTATGGTATTTATAATGGTATTTTAACCATGGTTTCAAAACCCCTTACTGGGAAATTTTATACTCATCCTATGTTTTAAATTGTTTTTGATAATCTCATTAGAAGTTACAAAGTAGTTTTGAAGTAGTTTAGAAACTAGCCCGAGTGAAGTCAAATAAATTTTTATAGTTTATTTTTATTTCTCAAATATTTTATGGTTTTTCCTAATCCTCCAAAAGATTTATTGAAAAATATTCTTAAGTATATAAAGGACTATATATTTTCAGATATCATGTATTGACAAAAATATAAAACATAATTTTAGCACTAGATATGGGAGTTCAGGTTTGTGGGTGTCACACTATATCAATCAATCTCACCTTGAGGTAGTCATTAATGACATGTTCTAGAGATAGATGAACCAACTTTGTGTAATGAGTATCATACTCCATCACTGAAATGTCACTTTTATCCAAGGTCACCAAATCCTAATCCTTCACCACATGCAATATTTCATGATATAATTGATGATTAATTATCTTCTTGAGTGTGATCCAACAAGGTACTTATGTAATTTAGGTTGAATGATGGAATACCATAATTTACTACCAATCCCTGCAAGAATATAAGTTGATAATACAACCTTAAAGTCCTCTAGAGTCATCCAAAAGTGTAAAATATTATTAAAAGCAATCCAATCAGGTCCTTATGTAATTTAGGATGAATGATGGAATCCCACCATTTCCTTCCAATCCCTTAAATAATATAAGTAGAAAATACCACCTTAAAGTCCTCTAGAGTCATCAAAAAGTAAAAAAAACACCTCTATTATTTCAATCCATTCCTTATTTTCTTGTGTTAATTTATCACCACATAATATTTATGTATTTTTTTGGTAAACTCCAAAGTTGGATCCATCATCCATTCCTACTTTCCACCTCTCGCTTGATCTAGAGATTGAATAGTTTGGAGTAATGTTTCAACAAATGTTGGGTCAACTAGAGGGTTTTGTTGTGGGACTTGCCTCATGGGTTCTTCCTTATGTTTCAAATAGATCCATTTAGGATGAATTATCTTCTAAAGAAAAGTTATAACACCCAATTAACTTTGGAATACATCTCCAAATCAGAATATGAACTTCAGGAATCTATATTAAATTTCTTAAAAAATAATATTTTAAGATAAAAATAGATTTAATAAGAAATATTTGAATACCTATAAAACCAATAAGAAAACATGATAAGGTTTATTTAAATAAACCCAAGGTCAATATCAACTTGATGTAAAATCCCTAAGTACCCATGGTAACTTGAGGTCAAATATGAAAGTGAGCTGGCCAGGCACCCTTATGTACTTACCACCTAAGTCTCAAAGAACCTAACTATAGTCTACCATTGACCATTTAATAAACCTTATTTTATAACATTTTATAACAAACAAACTTTGGTTGGCAAGAATTGTCACTGAGGCTAACTCCCAAAAAGTCCCAAAGCACATTCCCGATTGTTATGTACTGATGATAAACACCTAGGTATCAATACAAAAAATTATGGGAATTATTTCACCCATAAAACAAAATGCAAAAATGTCTTATATATGACCATATAAAGATAAATAACCATGTACCCTATGGAATAAGAGGTTCATAACCATGAGACATATCAAAATAGCCAGAAGATTAATCTGTAAAACAAACCAAAACCAAGTCTCCTTGTGACTATCAATCACCACCACCCCCAACCACAATGAACAAACATCGACCAAGAGAAGTTGTCAAGATACATGACACCATTACAGTTACTTGGATCCTTAATAAACATGTTGGAATACACCTAAATGAATATGCATAGTTTGAGGAAAAAACCCAGTAGAATACAACAATTAATATATAAAATGTTATTCCCTATAAAACTGTTGGTTTTAACATTAAAATGAAATCATTTTGATAAATAAATTTCATTTGATTTTTTTTTCATAAAACATCATTTAATTTCTTTTAAAAAATATCATATTCAAATAAACCAACAATATGAAAAAATAAAATTTATCATGTAGAGGTAAATAATCAAAATCATCCATGTCAACTCATTAGATTAACATGTGGGAAATAAAAACACGAAACTTCACTATCATGAATAACAGAAAACCCAAATTGGATCTAGAATATGGTAATATGTAACTATGACATACAAGGAAAACCATCCAAAATAATGTGAATCCAAACGATATTGAATTTCTCCATGGTGTATTGGTATAACAACCAATATCCCTAGTGGTGCCACACCAACTAAATGTGCATATGTCTATAACCCGACACACCCAAGGTTGTAGTTTGTTATGTTTTGTCAAAAATTTCAAGAAAAACATTCCAAAAATTTTTATAAAACAATTCTAAAATTCTTTAAAAACCATTTTAGAGTCAAAACCTTCTTGGAGTAATTTCAAACACATGATGTGCATAAAAATATTTTAAAGAAAACTCCTATTAAAATATTTTTCCATGAAACAAAATATGTGATTTGATAAATAATGCCTAATATATATAAAATAAAACTTTTTATAATCTAAACCAATGGAAAAAAGGACTATAAGGTTTTCCATGAGAAAGAACCATTGTATAAAAATTCCTACCTCATCAATAGAGAAAACATAGACACCTTCAAAAATGATGTTTGGGAATGGAGAGATTTGGTCATATCAAGCACATATCCATAATAAATATCATAAAATTTCCATCAAAACATCTATATTTATCCATCACAACTCTTAAGAGTTTGAAAACATGAAGTTGAAGAAAGATTGAGGAGAGATCTTGAAATAGGTGGAAATAGTAGGTAATCAGAAATTATATTGAAGAGATCCCCCAAAACTTAATGAGAAATGAAAAATAATTGAAGAGAGAACATCATAGATAATTACTGAAAGGATAGGTCAAGGTAATGAGATAATAAGGTGAGATTAAGGTTTAAAATGAGTAAGGGTATCAAGGTAATTTTACATTTTTCTGAAAGTTGTATGGGTCACACGGTTTGGATGCATGGTTAGAAAAAACATGCATTGACCATGAAATACATAACATCCATTAAAAAACATAATACATGATCACCTAGAAATATTCACATAGTTAGAAAAATTGTGCATTGGCTGTGCAACTGCATTTGGACACTAACCCAACCATAACTTGCATAGTTTTGAAAACTGAGCTCAAAACATGTATAACGCCATAAGAACCAGTAGCTCCATATCACATGGTTATCATATCGTTTCTAATAACCATGAACATAATGTGTCCCTATCCTATTTATCCCAAAATTACAAAATCACAACCCCTGAATCCTAAAAACCTTTAGAACCTTAAGAGAGAGAAAAAATCTGAAAATAAAACATATATGTTTCCTGGAGGGGGGACGGGTCACAGATGCATGTAGGGGATGATCCTACTCGACACATGTGACATCGATGGGTTCATTGAGGAGAGGAGGTTTATGGCACTAGTAGGGATAATCAATGTAGCTCATATGATGCAAATAGAGTATTGTTTTATGCTACGGGTGGAGATGATGCAACTTCTTCAGGTGCATTCAGCTTAGAATAAATGTTTGATTAAAAATAATTATATACTAATAATAAAACTACTAAGGATTAGATAACAATAATGGTTAAGGAATATAATTAGAAATAATTATTATAATACATAAACTATAATTATAATTAGATTTATAATTATTCGTGTGATAATAATATAATACCACAACTACCAAATGATAGTTTAATTTTATGTCATAATAATATTAATACTAATAATACTTATAATACTAACATTAATATTATATAATAGTAATTAATATATGATATGAATGTGTAAAAATGATATATACTAAAAATATTATTAATAACTTGTATTAATATATAATTTTACAAAAAATAAAAAATTAACTAAAATAGTACAAAACTAGAAAATTAATCTAAAACACTAAAAATGGTCTGAATAATTAATTTAAACTAAGATAGAAAATTATAAAAATGTTACTAAAATAAAATTTTATCCATATCATAGTATACTAGACAATAGAGGCTGAGTACATCGCTGCATCATATGTTATGAAGGAAGTAGTTTAGATAAAGAAGCTCATCTCTGAACTAGAGGTGGTTCTTATAATTGAGGGTGCGATTGAGCTTTACTATGACAACAATGGAGTCATAACTTTGGGAAAGGAACCCATGTATCACAAAAAGACCAAAGAAAATTCTTCAAAAATACTATCTTATACATGATATATTTGATAAGGGGAAATGTTAGGATCTTTTGGGTGCCAACAGATGACAATATAGTGGATTCACTGAAAAAATCATTATCACAAAAGAAGCATGAGGTACATGTAGATTCTAGTGGAATATAATTAATAATAGATTGATGTAACAGGTTCATAACGTATCATATTTTTATAATAAAAAGGAATCTCAATTTATCATTTATTCATATGTTTTTTAATTTACTTTACATGAATGGTGGAATGATAATATCCCTTTAAAGTATGACTCTGATTCATCCATAATCGATGATAATTATAGAGAAATAATTGTTTTGTTGATATATTAATATTATCATGGGAAGTGGACTCATGATATAATAAGTCAAGACATATTATTTTGAATTAACAACCTTTTATATTCAGTGGAATGTCATACAATCATCGATATACTTAGGTATGTATGCATATAATAAATCCTTCTTACCTAATGTTTGTGACATACATAGTATGAGAGACTTCACACTTTAGTACCTATCTTATGAAATTAATTATGAATTAGTTAGTCATGGGTTAGTTGGGTATTTTTATGATCATGTCATTGGTTAGAGCATAAACAAGACAATATTTTTCTACTCGTATGATGAGAAAATACATATATCCTTTGATTTAATTAGATTGAGAAAATGCATGGCCATTCTAGTTGAGTCACATGTGATGCCTTTGGATAATTGTACGAGGGGCATGTGATGTTCTCATTCACAAGATGTACGAAATGTGATGTATTCATCGACCATGTATGCATTTTTTAGGGAATCCAGAAATAATTGGAGGGACTATACTTGATTGACATTGTTCCATGTCCATTGGAAACTAGATATCATGGAATAAATGATTATATTATAATACATATTATTTATATGATAAATATTCATTAGTAAAAGTTCATATGAGATATGAGTATATTTGACGGAGATCACACCAAAAATCTTAGTATATTGAGTATCACTGATGCTTTTATAGAATCCAATATTCACTTACATTTGTGAAATAGGGATTTAATATTAGTTTTCAACACTACTTCAGCTTATAGGGTCACATAATTTGGACTTTGGATAAGGATTAAGTTTTGTACAAAGTGTTTGTTCCAAAATTAAGTGAGTTTGATAAAACTAAAGGTTCCCAGTATAGCAGAAGCGGAAGATGGGACATTCCCAACTCATATTTTTATCACAATCAATGATTAATCCAATATTTACATGATAATAAACATCATGATAAAAAATGATTCAAAGAATAATTGATTATTGAATGTTGGAACTAAGATTCAAGATCATAAAATATTATTTATACCTAATTTAAACATTTAAATAATTATCTTATGATGAATTTTTTATTTTTTGATGGATATGAAAACATACCTACATCGTACTGTCATTTCATTGTAGGAATCAAGAGTAGATTCCCTCCAACAGTGATCCACATGTGTTTCATGAACCTCCGAATGTTTCCATAGGATCCTTTGGGTGCTAGCATTGTATATCCCGACATTGGTTTCATTCACGTTTGATTGCCCCAAGAATATTTTCAATTACAGATTTCATTCTATCTCTCTAGAAATTATAGTGGTGATGAAGAAGGACCACTCTCTGTTATTTAGAGCATTATTAGAGAGGGATCTCTCTGGGGCTTCAAGAGGATTCTCTCCTAATGTCATTGCGCACAAAAAATGAAATTTGAAACCCTAATTAAATATTATACTAGGGTTTATATACCTCAAGGGTTAGAAAATATTAATTGCACACGCACCATTATTATTATTTTAATTCCCACAGAACCCATGCCTACAATAATAATATTGGTATTATTATTTCCTGACATGTGAAAACAAAAATAATTAAATTAATTATTATTTATTCAAATAATATTCAATATATATTATTTCTCATCAAACCATTATACTCGTTCCACCATCCCAACACAATATTTATCAGATCATGAATAATGACTATTTATTTAATAAATAAATATCACTGTATTATTCACAAATTAATAAATAAGTAATATTATCACAAAATGTGAAATAAATATTTATTAAATATTATTCTCACAAAAATATTCTATCTAATAAGTGTTAATATAATATGTGGAACCGAGAAAACATTAATAATTATTAAACCACATTAGATAATAATATTTTTTAAAATTATTAAATAATAAATAAAAAAATTATTTAACTGATTTCATGGATACACATAGTGTGTGACCCTCTATGCCCATTTCTTAGTGTCATTAGGTGAAGCTCTCTAAAGTCTATGGTTCACATCTATAAAAATGATAGGGAAACAATAGATTGATAAGTTAGTGTCACAAAGACATAAAACCATATATAGATTCTTACTATGTTATATAATCTCTTTATCATGATATCTCTAATCAAGATAGTTTCATGCTTGTGCCATTAACTTATGTACTCAATGTATCATTATTTGACTTTTCAGAAATTGAACTTTCCTAAAGAAATCTATGAACATGGATTTATTTAGGTTGTATAATTTCCGTCAAGCTTCCCGATATATCAACTTCCATTAAATAATATAAGGAAAAAATCATGTTTGTATTATTCATTATGAAGTATTACTCATTATGCACCCAACTTATCCTACTTCACCATGAACATGTGTTGTCATGGTCTTCACAAATAAATCAATGTGTGAAACTCATGACAACCATTAATAATAATATTAAATTTTAAGGACCAATATACAAGTCTATAAATAGGAACATCAAATGACACATATAAATGTAGATTTCCTACTGGCGGGTCTCATTATCATAATCTGCTACACTAGAAATTACCAAGGGCGTACACCATGAGAAGGTGCCTCAAAGTCCTATGAGTCTCCTCCCAATATAGCTTGTATCAGTTTTGTCCCTTAAATTATATCATATAGATATTGGGAATATATTTAAGAATAATATCATGGAACTTTTAGATTCTCATCATAGCAGGGAACTACTATGACCATTTAGTGTTATAGTTACTCTTGGTACATTATAAAATACTATTTTAAGTATAAAAAAATGATGATGTGATAAGTGGTTTTTTAATATTCAAAAAAGTGAATACAAGTTACCATAAAGTACATAGAAGTTGATTCTATGGAATTAAATCAAATAGAATCCCACTTGCACTAGAGATAATTATTAACAACCTTTTTTCCACTAGATCTCATATGATACTCATGCTTCTACTAAGATATTCCTTTATTTATGGGATCTACCATGTTTTATTCTAAGGAAACTATAATAACTTAAAATTCAATCCTTTGAGAAAAATCCCTCAAGAGGTGATACTTCTAGAGTATGTGTTTTTTCCATTGGTGTGACCTCGAATCTTTTGGTAGAGACACTGCTACAATACTATCACAATAAAATGTGACAGAGTATTTATTTCTCAGTATCACATCAAGATCCTTGAAAAAATTTGAAATTCATATGACTTCTTTGGCTACATTAGAAGTCGTTACATACTCAGACACTGCTATAGAGTCAATGACAAATGGCTAATTTGAACACTAATAACTCACAACTCTTCTTCTGAGGCTATAAAATATATCATAACTTTTACTATAGATCATTCAGATTTATTTGAGAACTAGCATTAGTATAACCCCTGATGACTAGCTCCTCATATCCTCCATACACTAGTAAAATATCCTTAGTTATTCCCAAATACTTAAGGAAATCCTTAATAGCCGACCAATGTTGTTCACCTGGATTAGCTTGATATCTACCTACCATTATCAATGCATATGAAAAATAAATTCTAGTATATAACATGGAATACATGATTAATCCTATTAATGAAGTGTATGGGGTTTTAATCATTATATATTTCTACCATTGTGTATGAGGACACATTTTCTTGGAAAGATGTATACCATGTGATACTGGAACCAATACCCTCTTAGATTAATCAATTATAAATCTATTTAGTATCTGGTCAAGGAATGTGATTTGACTTAGTCCAAACAGCCACTTGGATCTATCACAAATACTATTAATCATTAGAATGTAGGTCACTTCACCTAGGTCATCTCTGGAGAAAAAAATGTATAACCAGTCCTTGATAGACCATAATATTGGTATATCATTTCCAATAAGTAATACATCATCAATATATACTTCTAGGATAGTGACTGTATTCCCAATAAATCATTTGTAAACACATGGCTCACATTAATTGTTAATAAAACCATAATCTTTTATAACTTCATTGAATCCAACTCTTAATGACATGTATGCTTGATTCAACACATAAATTAATCTTTACAACTTACATATCTTTTTAGAATCACTTAGAGTCACAAATACTTCTTGGTTGTGTCATGTGCACATCTTCTTAAAGGTTCTCGTTAAGGAATTTTTTTTTGATATCAATATTCTAAATTTCATTGTTATGGTAGGATACTATATCAAGTAGAATTATAATTGATTTAAACATGAAAAATAGAGAAGAGGTTTTGTTTTAGTCAATTCCTTGACACTATTAAACCCTTTATCCACTATCCATTCTTTATAGGTAATTACTTTACCTTTCATGTTCAGTTTTCTCTTGAATACCCATTTTCACACAATAGGTATCTTGTAGCTTATAAGCTCTCTACTGCCTCTTTGTTGGTGGGAGGTTCATTATTGTCAACCAATATGGAGTCACAATCTTTAGTGACTAGAAAAACATATCTCTTTGGTTCTCTTACCTCTTTAGTTCTCCTCCATAGTACTTTTATTTGAGGAACAACTTCTTCCACGGGGACCTATGGAATCAATTTCTATACCAACGCTTGTGTTTCTTGAGCATTAAATTCATTGAATTCAATCTTACACCCACAATCCTTTTTAAGGATTTACTACCTATAAAGAAAGATGTATTGTCTAGAGATAATCACATTCTTGTCTGAGGGGTTTTATAGGCAGTATCCCTTTATTTCCTTAGTATACCTAATAAATATACACTTTATGCCCTGAGGTGTTAGTTAGTTTCTTAATATCACCTTAACAGAAATCTTGCAACCCCGTACATGTGTATTAGATATAACAAGTTTCGTTCCACTCTACAGATCGAGGGGGATTCTATTTTATCCTTTAGTTGGTACTTGGTTTAGTGTGTATACCTTATTTTGTAACGTATATCCCCAAAAGGATAATGGTAGATCAATATGAATCATCATCTACCTTATCGTATCAAGCAAGGTACATTTACTCCATTCACTAATTCTATTCCACTATAGTGTGTAAGGTGGAGTGAGTTAAGATAGAATCCTAAAATCCCCTAGAATATTGATAAACTCTTGGTTAACATATTCACCACCTTGATCTAATCGAAGATTCTTTATCTTATTTCCAAGTTGATTCTCTAATTAATTCTTGAATTCTTTGAATAACATAAAGGACTCAGACCTATACCTCATTAAGTAAAAATTACCTTATCTACTCAAGTCATCAATAAATGTTATGATATAGTAAAAACCACCTCTATCTTCTAATAGAAATAGTCTACACAGATCCTTTTTTACAAATCCTAGAAGCTCGATGGACCTTTCACCATATCCATCAAATGGTGGTTTGGTCATTTTGACTTACAAACAAGTATGAAAAATTTTAAGTGGATTTTTCTCAAAAGATTATAAATTACCATTTTGATAGAGCTTTTTAAATCACGTCACAATTACATGAACAAAATGGTGATGCCACAATTGGGTGTTATAAGAGTCGTGCGAACGTAGTTCATTATCAATTTCCAATACTTGGTTTTCATAATTTAATAAATAAAAATAATTTTTAAATGTTACATACCATAACATATGATGTATTTATAAAAAAAACAACTTTTATTTATAAATTTGAAAATAGAAACAATTGTATCTAAGAAGTAAACAAAAATTATGTTATTGGTAACAGTTGGTACATAATTACAATCCTTTAAAACCTATATCATTCTTGGTGGAAATTAAATGTGGTAATCTCTAATGGATAGAGCATACAACGTCACACCATATACAACTCAAAAATTCACCTCTTCTCTAGAATTATTTTAAAATATAATTTGTTCCTAATTTTAGATATAGATGTGAGCATTATAAGATGAATTCAACACCCAATGTTTAGATATTTAAATATTTCACTCAATAGTGAATGCAACATTAGTTTCTCCTTTATTCTTGGTGTAGTTACTATTCTAGTGGCCTTTCTTTCCACATGAAAAACATACTGCTTCTTTTTCCATTCCCTATCTCTAGACCTTACCCTAATTGGAAAGGGGGTGCTTGGGATCTTTAGACTTGTTAAGAGTCTTGGACCCCTTTTCATTGTTCTTAATTTTTTTATTCACTATAATAACCACACATTTTTCATGCCCCTTATCCTTATCCACTTGGAGAATCAATGTATGAAATTTTGAAAGAATATTATCGTTATTTCTAATATTGTAATTAACAAAAAAATTTGATAAGGACATAGGTAGTAATAAAAGTAAGAGATCTATACCCAACTCATCAGGGAATTTAATACATAAGATGTATAAGCATTCAATATAGCCAATAATATTGACTATACAAGGAATAACAAGCACCTACTCTTTTTTTGTTGTTGTAAACAAAGCATTGGAGATCTCGTATCTCTCTTGTCTCTCCTCCTGATAAAGATATCGAAAGTGAGACATTATTTATACACATTTATGTACCCTTGTTTCTTTAGAAGATCATTGGTTATGGATGATAACATAAAATACTGAGCATCTGTGGCGTCATTCAAATGTTTCTCATAGAGAGATAACTCTTTGTTACTCTCCACTTTACTAGGTTCTTCTTGAATAGGTTCTTCCCGTACATACAATTTCCTTTCATGGAATTTGATAACGTGTATGAAACTTTTACTTCTTGAATTTTTTCCAATGAGAAGGTTATTATTATCAAGTATGGATTTTAGGGATATGTTGAAGTCATGTTTATTTACATTTACACTAAGAGGAGAAGAAGTTTAGTAATTTATCAAATAAAAGTTTGATAAATAAATAAATATTTTATTTATTAATCTCCTAATATTTGTCCAAAACCCAATAACCCTCACCATTAGTTTCATAATATCATATTTATTAGACATTCTAGTATAAAGAATCCATATTCCCCTTCTCATCACCCTGACTTTGAACAGTCAAGAAATTTGAAGGGTTTTAGGTAGGTATTCAAAATCAAAACTACTTTAACTCATAGTTACTTGATTTTTTGAGTGGACTCCCCAATATTGAAATCATTAAAATGGATTTACTCAATGTTTTCCTCTTAGTTACACCAAGTCTTTTATTAGAAGTCAACCCTTTATGTGAACTTTGTTAAGTAAATAAAAAACATCAAGTTAGAATTCCTCGACAATAGAAATCACCCTATATTTGGACGGTCAAGTACTTTGATCTACGATTTGATTTTAGCTTAATTAGTGGAAGGTTGTACCAAATTAATTTATACATAATTGAGGGATTTTATATTTATGGTTAATTTTCCAATTTTATCTTTATTACATGATTGTTAATATAAAATGGATTTACTTAAGTGGCTCACAATGTCTTAGATATAATTTATGCATAATCCAAATTTATATTAATTTTATCTTTCATGATCGTTAATTCATTATGTCTTGTGATCTTGAAAAAAATACATTGTGAAATAACTACAAAAATTGATAGAAATAATGTAATATCTTGTGTTTTTTGAGTTGGAAATTTCAAAAAGAAATTGTATTTTGAACTACTGGATGGGTTAGTTCTTGATTAATGATTCAAAACAGGATTATGATTATTTAAATGCCTCAAATTGATGTTTTTACATGTATAAGGAGGATCAGGATGTGGTTTTAGGGTTTCAGAGGTTTCCTAAGGATTAAACACCCAAAATTAGAGTTTTGAAAAGGTAAAACTGAGGGCGCATGGTTGGCATATCATTGGTGAAAGTTGTGCAGCCTAACCATGCATCCTTGGTTGTATCTACACATGGGTTGGGGATGCCATGAAAAAAGACAATAAAATTCATGTGGTTTTATATAGTTTATTATAGACATATCACACGATTAGTGAGTGGTCCGTTAAAACATATACCATAACTATGAGTGGGGTGTGGTGTTTGGGTAGTGTCAACTGCATGGTTCGCACAAGGTTTGTCCAATTATGTGGCCAAACCACGTGACCCATTAAAAAGGGTGAAATCACCCTTCTTCCCCTACAACCCTTAAGAGGGAGACTCAAATTTTTTCATTTTCCTCCCATTCACATGATAATCTCCTTCGACCTTCCTCTATAAGAGTTTTTAATTTTTCTTGGTTGGAATCTTACACCGTCATGTGGATTGGAATCCTTGAGGCAATCCTTCAATTTTGTTGGCCTCAATTGTGACCTTCTTCTTATTCCTATTATTTTTAGTTCCCTAATTAGGGATTTCAATCCTGATTCCACTGGATCTTGGTGAAATCAAATATCGGGGTTGGGGGTTTCACTCTGCCCAGGAAGAGGGTGACCTAGGGCACCATCTGTACTTCGTCACGTGTTTATATTTTGAGATATGTCACCATTGTAATTTTATAAATATTTAAAGGATAAATTAAATTAATTTAATAAGTGTATTGGCATTGTTGGTTAGGGATTTTACTGGGAATGGTATCGGGAGTACCCAATAGACCTTATACACATGGTTTCTGTAACACCACAAGATTTAATAGTATGTTATTTTCTTTAATGTAATTCAATAGCTTGCACTACATGCAATACTGAGTTCAAGCGCACCACGACTTACCAAACTAGCTGTTCAAAAAATGGTTATGAATAATATTAATTTAATTTTGAATTTTATACACTCCATATAATTTTAACATCCATATTATATGTTTCTTAGACAAAATATAAGATCAAATTCCATTTTTCAGATAAAATAATTATCTTTGAAAAAGTGCAATTTCACAGCCTTTTAATGGAGAAACTTTATTAAATACAATATTTGACACATTTTTATATTCCATTTGACAAAATAAACTTCTTATTTAGAAGTGTTACATAAAAATTTAGTTTGGATAAAATATCGGTGCTTTTTTAAAATCTTTTATATTTTGATGAATAGTAAAAAATACTAAATTTTAATTGAAAACAACATTATTAATCAAAGTAATTTATAGTGTTAAATTATAAATTTGAATGGTTTTGAAGTATAATTAGATTATATTTTTATAATTTAATCCAATTTTTGTCATTAGAAGTAATTTTACATTTAAATTGGATATAAACACATATTAATCTTTTGATAGATTTTACTTCTAAAAAACCCGCTTTCTTGTTTTGACAACGAGAATATTTTTTAAATTAATTATTAAAAATTATATATTTTTAATTTGGTAAAATATACATCATTTTTAAATTCGGAATATCAAAATTATATTTGGGTGAATTTTTGGTATTTTTCTAAAAACTTTCAATTTTTGATGAATAGTGAAAAACACTGCATTATTATTTAAAGCCTAATTTTTCTTTAAATAATTATTTTTTATTTAAATTTATTTTAAAGTAAAAATAGATAAAAAAATACCTATATTAATAAAATGTTATTAATTTAAGTCGTTTTATAATAAAATTATATTTATAAATTTTTATTGAACATTTTAATGTATTTTACCCACCTTCTAGGCACATTTGCAAATCTGCATAAATCATAATTTTACCACTTTTTTGAATTTAATTTCAAAAATTCGAGAGACATGGTTGACATCCGTTAGTAAAATGTGGTTCAATAGGATGAACATAATATTTGGTAAATTATAACTTTTGAATTTTATTTACCACAGTTAAAATTAAATAGGGTAATTAAAGGTAAAAATGATATTATAATTACCCTAACACATGTCCTAATTCTACTGGATAAGTGATTTTCGACCAAAATAAACCTTAGGAATAAAATATGATCCTTTTTTATCCACTTGTATTAGATTAGGACATTTATTATTATTTTATTTAAAGAAGAGTTAAAAGTGTTAAATTTAAACTTTCATAACTAAAACATTTTTAATATAGGATTTTACATAAGATAAATTCGACTATAAATACTAATTAAAAAGCTAAAAAAAATTTCTAAATAATATTACTTTTTTTATAATTTTTAGACCTTAAATAATTAAATTTATTTAGGACATAATGATGATACAATAATTACCTTATTAATGAATGATTAAAATAATTGATATTATAAATATCCAAATAAATGTAAATTGATACTTTTGATGCATTCCACTTATTTTCTAGGTTAATATGACATGCTAGTATTGATTTAGTTTTTTTTTCAAAGTAATAAATTTTTGTTGACTTTCACTAAAACCAAATAATAAAAAGTGTAAAAATTGACATAAATGAGTTTTTAAAACAAATACTACAATATTATTTGATATAATATTCCTAAAAATATAAGGTTCAGCCAAAGGACTTACTGATTATTTTCTCTCAAATAGTTTTATTGATTATTTTCATCTATGTTAATATCCTTCATTATTCTTGATTGATGTGGATTTGTTATAATACAATCTTGCATATTGTATTGAATGAGTTATGTTTGACTGTGGATGTTCTATTTTTATACCATTCATGGTTTGTGGTTAAAATATTGAAATTTCATATGCTAGTTTTAATATTAATGTTTAGATTATGTTTCAACCTATTAATATGAGGAATTCATTAGACTTTGTAAGTGACGTGTGTAGCCCACTATAGATCCTCGATGCACCGGTAGGTCTCGTGAGACAAATTAGTGTCTTGGCACATGACCTTGACAAAATCTTATTTGTAGTCTTGGCATGAGGCCTTGACTATGTGGTTATGATGTCCAAAATTATGCATTCCATCATTATGAAATTAGATATTGATATTACACATGATTATTCTAGTAGTAGAATATCCATGTGAATAAGTAAATGGAATTATTTGACATATCTTTTCCATATTATGCTGAAGTTTAAGTTTAAAAGGCTTGTGTTTTAGTCTTATACATTGCCTTAAATGTTTATGCTTATTTATGATATTTTCCGCTATATTGTTATCCCTACTGAGCATCTGAGATCACCCCTTTTTTATGATTTCTTTTTCCCAGGATGTGAAGAAGTACATTATGATTAACCTACAGGGATATGCCAAAGGACATGAGTGTGTTCAAATGGGACACAATGTTGTTTTTATTTATTTAATGATGTAATGTAAAACTTATGTATGTATCTAGTACTTCCATGGATACTAAACTGATCAATATTTTGAGAATTTATCTCTTGTGATCATGCCAATGTTATGTAATAATGCACCGACTCTGGGTAACTAGGGTCGAGGCATAACAGTTTATTAGATTCTCATCGAGCGATGGGTGTTTGGTGAGATATCAACTGTAATTAATTTTATTTTTATTTTTTTATATTTAATTTTCAAATGTTATAATTGATGTTTATAGTTTGTGTTGACCTTCCCTATGTTAACTCAAGCTGTGGTTGTCTTTGCATCTTGACTTGGACATCAATGGGTTTGGACGACCCATGGAGGGCTTGGATAGAGATACGAGAGGTTGGGAATTGATGGTTAAAATATTCCTTAAGGTAGATAGTTTTTCATACCTTCCCCATGTTATTTACTCATGTTTATGGAGGTATGTGTGTTCTTGAGATTTCCCTTGATGGGGAATCCCCCTATTTATATTTATTCCAATGAACTCTGAGATTAAATTTTTTAATTTGGTAATTAAATAGATGAATGAAAGGGGTCACTAACAACCCCTATGCACTAGATTCATACTATGACTTGAGAATATCACTGAGACAGAGTCTCCCTTGGAAGTGGAATCCTTTTAATTACTCCTTGTCAGGATACCAAGAGGGATTAATTTACTTATGTGCTAACTTAGAGAATCTATAGTAGGATGACTATTTATTATTTTTACATGAGGGACCCAGTGGGTGCCATGATATTGAGACGACCCTGAGCTAGTGTGTTGGAGGTTTTGTTAGAGATTAAAGGATATGGAAGCATAGAACCCATAACCAACATATAATACCAAGAGGCTATGATATATTTTGCGGGGTCAGGCATTCAACAACCCTCACTTTTTTAATTATGAATTCACTTGGTTATTGTTGATGCAACTACGATTGTCAGAGGTGATTCCTGGATTTTGGATGATGATCTTGATGTGATGCTGTCACAAAACAAACCATGGTTCCATCCAACCTGAAACCTGGAAAGGCTTGCAACTTGACCCAAAGGTTATGTAATTTTATAAAATACTAAAAAAACTGAAATGAAAACAATAAGTACCAAAAAGGTAAACTCGACAGTGACAATATAGCCCAAAAAACTCCTGTAAAACAACGAGCTAGTAATATCCACCCCAATATCAAAAATTATCTTGCTAACATGAAAAATAGTTTATATATATGTAGGGTGAGCTTAAAATTGTACTCAGTAGAATCTTACTTGAATCCTCTCATGAAAAAGATAAAGAAAGTATAATAAATCCCAACAAACAACATGTGGAACTAACATGTCACCTAAAAATGTATACTAAGTTCCCAGCCTCACCATGACTATCCATCACCAAGTAATACATAAAAGGAATCATATATTGTTGTAATACAGTATCAAGGGTACCAAACTATCACTTTCCCACTAGTCTCCTACTTTTCCCCAACATCACATGACCTGATCTGTCTCTCTCAAAAAATAATCCATCCCGTAAACACCTTGTCTAAGTATTACAACATAAACCTCATGCATCACACCATCACACCATCCCATACACATATACCTATATAGTAATTGAGTAGTTTCTAAGATCCACCATATCAAAATATGATGTTTATCATACATCAGGTATTATACCTCAAGCCATCAAAATCCATACACTGAGTAGGGAACTATACCATCCATACTTTTCAGAGAGGTATGAATATTTTAAATTTAAACTTTAAACTCTTGTTTTACCCAAATAAAAGTTGATTTGAGTTTAAAAGAATGTTTGAGAGAATTTGGGGATTTTTTGGAGCCCAGGGCTCTAGTTTTTGAAGGAAATAGGTAAGGCTCATGATGAACACATGTTTAGTTCTAACCATGAACCTCAAACTGTATGAACCATATTAGGAGGGGAACAGTTTGGATAAACCATGAAATGGATATTCATGGATGTAAACGGGTGATATAAAAAATTATATGGGATACACATGAGTTTTACATGGTTTTTCTAACCACGATCCTAGTATGTGCAATGGGGTGATACCCTAGATAGTTCTGGTGCATGGTTGATGCAAAGTTTGGCCAAACGTGTAGCCAAACCATACACCCTTAAAAAATGGGTGAAATTACCATTATCACGTTCCTTCATTAGTACTTATCCTAACATTTATTTTCCTCTCCACGCACCACATATCCCAATGTTTGAAGTTCCACCCTCCCTCCCTCCTAGGATTTGAACCTCCTCCCTCATACAATGTCTAAATAACTTGCTATATATGGCATTAGATCACCATCAGTAAGATTTTAAATACTCTTGAATACTTTATTAGTTTATCTATATATATGTAATGATAAATGAAATTGAGATAAAATTCCATATTTTTAGGGAATTTATCTATTTCATTTATTTATTCTATTCTATCTCAAATACGAAGTTGGTACTGGAGATGGAGTCATCTACCAAGCTAAGGCAAGTGGTCTAGTACTTTTCCATAAAGTCTAGTTGCTTTATATCATTCACCATGATTCTTCATGTGGGACAAAACACATATTGCCTTTAAATTATGAATTATAATTAATTAAAATTTTATTCTTGTTAGAAATTATCTCACACACCATTTTCTTTGTATGAGGATTTCCCTAGCGAGTAGTGCCAACTATTGAGGTGTGCTTATAAAATTCCCTAGGACTTAATAAATGTTTTTGTTACCAAATCTGTTACACCCCAAGATAATAAAATATTTTCATTTTAGAATAATTTTTTTTCTATATTTCTGTATATGTAAAACCATGTTAATATTAAACTACAAACAACACAGAGTTAGCTTGCACTACACACAAGATTGAGTTTTGTCGCATTTTTAATGGAGAACCTATTTTAGAACTGAATTTTCACACCTTAATAAATTTTATATAACAAATAAAAATCATTTTTAAATGAAAACATCAAAATTTGGTTCGGGTGAATTTTTTATATTTTTTTTGAAAAGTTTCATTTAATGAAGAATAGGGAAAAATACTAAATTTTAATTGAAGATTACTTTTTCATCTAATTTATTTATATAGTTAGATTATATTCTAATTTTATTTAAAAGTATATTTAGTAGAATTATATATAAATTAATCCAATTTATGTCAATGGAAAAAATTTTACATTGAAATTGGATATAAAATTATTTTAAAATTTCAGACATTTTCACATTAAAAAACCGCTTTGTCGTCCCGTCTGTGGGATAAATTCTAAATTAAGGTCTTAAACTTTAGTAATTAGAGTTTGAAAAAATTGATTCAATATTTATAATCAGAATAATTTATAATTTATAATAATTCTAACTTAGTTTTTTACCAAAAATATTTGTGAATGAAGTTAAAATCAATAACAGCTATTAAGGTAAAATTAATCTTAATAAGGGACTAAACCATAATCTTAAGTGCCAAAATGACTTAAAAACTTGTAAAAAAGTCATTATATGCACATATTTCAACAATATTTTCTCCTGGTTCTAATTTTATTTGTCATTGGGATACTATTCCATGGAAGTGACCAATAAAATAAGTTAAGTAAGGAAAAAGACAAAAAATGAACCTTACACACCTTAAAAATTTATAAAGCCTTGAGATATGTGAAAAATACCATATTTTCGGTTATAAATATTATTTTTAAAGATAAATGAGTTATTTTTGTCATAATTAATTATCATTAATTTTCATAAATAACTTAGTAACATTAAACACTTAACAAAAAATAACACCTGTATTATTTAGTTAATAATTAAATAAATTATATGATGCTAAAAACATTAAAGGTAAAGTAAATTTAATTAATTGTTATGTGACATTATTTTGGAAGATGAATATATCGTGTTAAAAATATGTTAATTAAATATATTTTAATTCCAATTTTTTTATGTTTTTATATTAAAATTATATAAATAATGTCATAGTTGACATTAATGTTATTTTACAATAAATTATATTTTATTAAATAATTTAATATTAAAAAAATAATATCTTCTGAAAACTGATTTATAAGTGCTAATAAATATCAAATATAGTATATTAACGGACCTATTTTTATTTTATAATTAACATATTGACCCATAGATAGTGAAAACATTGTTAGCACAGTTCGGGTTAAATCCGTGTTTTTGTGCGTTACATGCACTTGTTTTAAAATTAATTTCCCACACACATGGGATTTATATTTTTTAAATTAGATATAATATTTAAAATTAAGTGGGACTAAATTTTATAATATATATAACTTTAATTTTTTATTAATGGTTAAATTACTTAGGTTAGAAAAGTTGTTACCTTCATAAAAACCAAAAATGGTAAAAGTGGGGAAACTTAGAAGTTAGGGATGAAAATAGTAAATATGCACTTAATTTTGTGCAGTGGATGTTTTTATCAACCATAATTACTATTTAATACATTATTTTTACATTTTCAGGCACATTTGGTAAGGGAGACCTCCCAATTGTGTTTACCATTTTATATTTACAAAAATGCCACTTCCCCTCCACTATAAATGACATTCACTTTTCCCCTTCCTCACACCTCACAAGACACTTTGGAACATCAAAACCCAGAAAAAATAAGATCCCAAAATACTTACCCTCAACCAAGAAACCTCAATTTGGTTAGAATGAAGTCCAAGGAAATCCTTTATTTAAAACCAAAAGGAGTTACCCAAAAAAGAGGTAATATTCTTCAACAATCACTTTTGTTTTATTTTTTTCTCAAACCATTCAGTTATTTTTATTACCTTCTTATATAATAACATAAGTAAAATCAATATACTTATATTTTTATATGTTTAGGGTTTTAACTACACCAGGTCTTACTTCCATAAAATGGGTAAATAAATTCCCATTTGTGAGTACAGTGGACTACTACTTCACGAAACGATGTCCTTTGTTTTTTTCTTGACCACCTCTCATGGTTGGGAATTATGATGGAATTTTTTTATATGATATATTTGATATTAATTATGTCTTTATAATGTTTTTTATTTTTATATAAAACATAAATTTATGCTTTCAATTTTATGGGAATATGATAACTTTGTTTGTGGACGTGTGGTCTACCACCTCCACAATGTGACATGATACATTCAAACATTACATGGAATGAATTAATGGTGTATTTAATTAATAATACGTTACATAAATGAAATATATATGATATTAATTAAATAATTATCTTTCTGGAAATATAATATATGCCACATCTATTTTTTCTTAAAATAACAATAAAGCTCTCTTTTGATAAATTATTAATACCTTAAGTGGAAAAAATGTTTTATCAGCAAAAAAAATTGAATTATATTAAATGCATTGTGGAAGGGTAAAAAAACCAATTAACACACTAGAATATTCAATTGAATATTTTTAGAGTTAGACAATGAGTTAGTGTGAGTATCTTAGGCCCTCAAAGCCTCAACAAAGATAGAAAAAAATATTAAATATATTAGTTTAAGTGTGGAAAATTTATTCAAAATAATTGACTAAAAAATTATTTCTTTATTTCAAAATAACTTTTGGGGAAAAAGAGGGAAACTATGACGATATCTAAAACTTAAAACACAATCATGCATCTATGGGCCAAGTTAATCAAGACAAAAGACAATCCAATTAAAGTGTAAGAAAATCCCCACCATGGAAAAAAAATCAATATGATCAACATGCACCTTCCCATCATTGCATGGATAGCAGACCCGTGAAAAGATGCATGGGCACGATACTGATGGAAAATTCCACACCCTCTCAAAACATCCAATTCTAAGTAGAAATGATAAAGAGAACACTCTCTACTCCGAACCTCATCTAGGCAGTCCATTGCAAGAAAACTTGATATAGTGTCTCAAGGACCAAGGCCATAGTGCCACAAGAAATCAAACCACAAAAGCCTCCTGAATACACAGTAACATACAACAAACTAACATTTACCAAGTTAAAATAAATCAATGTTGATTCTCCACTAACTGAAGTACATTGCATCTTCTTTTGCTTGATCTCTGAATTTAGATCACACCAACATCACATGACCCAAAATAGAAACACACAGAAAATTGCAAGCTAAAACAAAGTCATTAGGATCTTAGTGAAAATATTCCACACTACCACTACAATACCAATGATTCCACTGAACCAAAACTAGGACAAAACCTGTGAACTAAAACATCATGATAGAAATCCCAGAATCTGCAACATAGCCCGAATCAAGAACCCATCCACCATGAAACCTTCACCATTCACTAGAATTGAGGCTAGAACCCCACTTCCATCCCATCCCCAACCAGCTGCGGATTCCAGAGGAATGAAGCCTCATCGTAGTCTGAATCGTGCACAGGAAGCGAAAAAGAGGGGCGAGAAGCCTACAACTATGACTATTATGCACAAATACATTCTAAATTCAAACATAAAAGCAATAAAAACGAAACCCCCTACAGTAAAAATAACCAGAGCCAAACCTTTGAGGGAAGAAGAAGAAGACCATCACAAGCCAGAACCCCAAATCTCATCGCTGCCTTGGAGACTGTAAATGGAAACCAGATCTACCCAATGTGACCCCAGATGACTCTGACACATAGCATCAACCTTCATTGTAGCAGTATGAACCTTAGAACTTGGACCCTCACCACTCCGCCTTGTGATGCTCTGTCCAGATTGTAGGATATATTGGGATAACGGCCAGAAAACCAAGAGAAACGTTGAGATGATTGAGTCCAGAAAGACACACCTCTATAGAATAGACACTAAACACCACGAGCTCACCGAGATGAAGAAACGAGTAGAGGAAATAAACTGATCTGCCGTGGGGAAAAGGAAGGCGGCGTTTGGGGTGGAAACCTAGTATAGAGCACCTTACAGGTGAATTCGAAGTGGAATCATTATACTTATTCAAAATAATTGAGTAACTCCAAAATATTGCATCATATGATAATACCGAGATAATTGTTAGTTCTTAAATGTATGTTTATCCTAGGAAGGGTATAACATTCAAAGGAAGCCAGTATTCAGATGCCCCACTCGCAAGTTAATGTTTTTAAATAAAGTATTTAATATGTTAAATTATTGAAAATAATTTCATATCTCACAAATGGTGCATTTCATGTAAATTCCAAAACTTCCATTGTGTCTAGAATGGGGGGTTTACCCTAGGGGATATAATTTCCTCATGCAATTGGCCCTTTAATAACTTAAAATTTTATTTTTTTTAAATTATGTGATAATAGCATAAATTATTTTTTAAAATTTAATTTATTAAAAGATAGAGGTTGGGGGGACACTATTCATGCATCATCCCCCCATGCATCATGCACAAATTTCACCATGGGAACCTTATGAAGGTTCTCAAAAGCTTCAAATTGGTGTGTTTCGATAGCATTAAAAATTGAAAACGTGTTAATGATTGATAATAAAAGACTCTGTAATGATTTTCAGGTGGATTCAAGGTTGGAATCAAGTATTTAATTTTCAATGAGAAGATGAAAATTAGGGTTAGATTTTCAAAACCCACATGTTTGAATAACCCTATATAAACCCAACACCCCAACCTGTATAATCATCACAACTCGTTGTCTAATTTTGGGAGAAAAAAACAAGAAAACCCAGATTCCACCAGGCGGCCTCCTCCCCCCTTACGACCTCCTTGCACAACGCACCCCACATGGTGAGTTATTTTTTTAGTTTTTAATTAAACTCTAAATTTCTTCTCATTACATGAATTTTTTATAAAAAGGGGATTAAATAAATTAGAAAAGTTAATTACAATTAACTCAATCAAAAATAAAATGAAAAATATTTATAAATTATCAAAGGATATTTTTGGGTTTTTCTTTATAGAATTTTTTAAAACAATTCAAATGATAATTTATTATAAATTATCAAATGGTATTTTTGTGCGGTTTATCGAAAGATAATTTTGAAATAAATTATCAAAAAAAAATTAACAAAAATTTATCAAAGGTTAATGATAAAATAATTAAAGGATAATTGCAATGTTTTATAAAATAATAATTTATCAAAATAGTTATAGGGATAAAAAATATAATTATTTCAAGCTATGTATAAATAAATTTCCAATGATAAATTTTATGAAATTATAATATAACAATTATTGAAGACAATTTCATGAAATTATCAATGATAATTAATAAGAAATCATCTAGAAGAATTTACATCAATTAATCAAGGATAATTTAAAATATTTAATGGGAATTAAACATATCAATATAAGCCATAATTTAAAATTTTGGAAATCATTTTTCTCATCACATTTTAATTTTCCAATGAAGATAATTATCATCTCATATGTTTTAGTAATGATAAACTGATAATTTAAATTATCAACATATATGGATTTTTTTATCATTTTATGTGGTGTTTTAAAAATTATAAAATGATAATTTAAATTATCAACGCATATGAAAAACGATTATCATCTTATGTGATTTTTTAAAAGGGTAAAATGATAATTAAAATTTATCAGTACATGTGATAAATTTAATGATAATTTGAGAATTATTCAGGCGAGAGAAATAATTATCACATGTGGTGTTGTATTTACTTGAAACAATTTTTTTTATGATTCTAGGAAAGCATTTGACATACCTCAAGCACCGATGCGCCAACTACTTAAGACTTTGACATATTGCCTTGACATTAGAAAAAATTTGAGAGGTTTTCCAACTGTTAAGGTAGGATGTTACTTAACATTTTGGTCTTGTTTACAAATCATTTAAATTAATATGATTATGTGCAGACATGTTTAATAACCATTTTAGATAGTGAATGCAAGTGTGTATGTATGTAATCCCAGAAACTCAATATTACACTTGATGTCATGAGTACTTGTAGCTATTTATTCACATTAATGTGTGATTATGTTTAAATTTTGTGCTACTTTACTCATGATGATGTGTCATTCTTATATATATATATATATACATAATTCCAAGCTATTTATACCTTATGGTTTCATTCTTGGTTCCAAGACAGGTGGACCGTCAACTTTCATTATCCTTTGGAGGAGGGAAGCGTATGACTGAAAATGAGGGTCCGATGAATGGTGTGGGAACATAAGGGCTCCTACGGGGTACCCTGTAGTATACCACCATGACTTGTGTTATCATTTGGAGGAGGTATGCACATGACTAATGAAGAGGGTCCAATACATGAGAAAGGAACATGATGATGCCTTAGGATGCACTCAATAAAGAGGGGATGATGATTAGCTCTCAGTCCCTAGTATGTTACTCGATGGTGTGCTTCATGGGATAAAGGAATCCCATTAGCTCTCAGTCCTCAGTATGTCAACTCAATGATTAAGGGAAGAAGATTAGCTCTCATTTCCCTTTCACACACATATTACACATATTATTATAGAGATTTGATATTGTGTCACATGATGATGCTAAGAAACATGATTCATTAGCCTAGTGGCTAATCATTGACTCATCTGACACCTTAGTTATCTATCTAAAATATATCCAAATTAGGTACGTTCGGGGGTTGTGGTATCTTGGTTAGCGCACAACCTCTTGGTTTTGGATTGTGTGTTTATTTTTCATTATTTATTATGGAATCAATTTTATTTTGAGAACATTAGGTTTAGGAAGCATTGGTGGTGTCCTACTATGTCTTGTACTCACACCCTACTTGGGAATTTTAGTGCGTGTGTAGATTTCATGAGAAAAGATCCGATGAAGGGAAAGGGACCTATGACAGATGGTTTAGTGGTAAAGTATGGAGTGGGAACGGACAAGGATAGGCACTATAGCACTCTGTAGATTATTGTTTATTTACGTTTTTCCCTTCTACTACTTACTTGGTCTACTTGCCACTTTGGGAGATTTTACATTATATGTATGTCATCTTTAATTTTTTTTATTTTAATCTGATTATTTATATTACTGTTGTTGATTATTGATCCTATGACTCGATACAGAGGGTATATTCTCCCCAAATTTACACTTGAGACACTCGCTACGAGTCGAAAGCCTTTTGTGTATGTGAAGGAATATATGAGTTCCTCTAGAATTCTTGGTCGGACACGGTGATTCAGGTTGGGATGTTACAAAATGGTATCATAGGATCTGGCTTTTACTGACTTTTTTCTTCTCTTTTCTTGGGATTGGGGTAGGTTAGATAGAAGTTAGGATGGTTGGGACTCAAGAAGGGGAAACTATGATAGTGTCTGGCCAACACTACATAGTGGTTCTCTAAGTTACCATTAAATGGGAAAATTTTGTTCACATTAAAGTTGATTAAATTCACCTTCGGTGATGCACGTTGTAACACCCATAGAAAAGTGAGACTTAAAAGACTAAATGTTACTACCCATGTCAACAAGGTGAAACGTTATTTTCGGTAGCCTACCAGATTAGAAATCCATAGTTAATCATGATTTTCATGGAGTAGTAATCAGGATGGGTGACCTTCTGGGAAGTTTCCCAGGGTGTGCATGAGTGAGGACAAAACACACTGAAAGAACATGTGTTGGCCTGTGGGGACAGTCATTAGTCTGATAAGCGACCCTAGTGAGTAATAGTCTATGGTATGCCGTGAATGGAACCAAGGTATTATAGGAGACACATGGGGTCAGATGAAAAGGTTCATGACCTGGGGAGGTGGGTCGTGACAAATGGTATTAGAGCCAATACCAAGCCGGAAGTGCTTAGGCACTGCCTGGGTTTGAGGCTTGGGGTCAACAATGATGGATTTGTGCTTTAAAGGGGTGGATAGTGTAACACCCCTAGAAAAGTGAGACTTAAAAGGTTAAATGTTACTACCCATGTCAACAATGTGCACCTTTCTTTTCGTGAGCCTACCTAATTAGAATTCCATAGTTAAGCATGCTTGGCCTGGAGTAATAATCAGGATGGGTGACCTTCAGTAAAGTTTCTCAGGGTGTGTGTGAGTGAGAACAAAACCGACTGAAAGAACATGTATTGGCCTGTGGGGAATTTCATTAGTCTGATAAGCGACTCTAGTGAGTTATAGAATATGGTGTGCTGTGAAGGAAACCATGGTATTACAGGAGACCCATGGGGTCAGATGAAAAGGTTCATGACCCGTGGAGGTGGGTCATAACACACATTATTTTATATATGATTTATAATATCTCATGTATGATCATGAATCACAAATAGGAACATAGCTTCACATTCCATATATATCCCTGTTGTTCAGCTTTATATTAGTTCGTTAATTAAATTCCTTGATTGTGATATCTGTTCAGGATAGTTGTTATGTATACCTTTTTGGAATTAATCAGTTGAACAGATCATGTTGTTGTGTTAGTATGTATATATATGACTATGAATATCAATATGGGACAGAGACAAGGGTTATTTATAGAGGGATATACCTTGGGTTAAATCCCATAGGCTATTTAAGATAACCTTGTGTGATATTGTAGACTGGTTAGGATATGTTCATATCCATAATATTCCTTCTTTTGTAGAGATGAAAACTTAGATATGTGCAATGGGACAACCTAAAACAGTATCCCAAGATGCACCCATACCACCACTAGTGGAATAGGGGGATGTTCACTAGCATGAACCTGTACTGGAACAGGAGATTTAGGCTAAAGGGCCTATTTATCCAAGACTTTTTTTGGATAGTTCCTATCTGGGGTGGGACTGCCCAGAAAACCATGACTAACCATGCTTGGGATTTTCTGCTTCAGCACCCTCCACCATTCTAGGGTAATGGTGGGTCACAAGATGTGAAGGACTGGCTAGACTTTATTGAGAGAATCTTTACACTTATCCAGAATCCTAAGGATGTGTGCATGATCCTTGCGAATTTTATGTTACATGGACCCTCTAATTGATGGTGGACTGATATGATCTAGTCTGGGAGATGATAGGGTCTTACTTGGATTACCTTAATGGATCTGTTTCTCAATAAGTATTTTCCAAAAATATGATGAAGTTACACCGTTCCCTAGAACTTGTGGAGTTATGATAGGTTTCCATGACTATATCTGCTTATTCTTCTCATTTTACAGACCTATTTTATCTTTTGTTAGCTGGAAATGAGGCACATAAGGCTTAGAAGTTTGATATAGGCCATCAACCTGAGCTCAGACATCTGGTTTGGGTTTTGGACATGACGACATAGACACAAGTCTTCTGAAAGGACCTTACCTTTTAAAATGGACATGATGAGGATAGAGTATCAAGCTTACGCTCTGCTCATGAAGGGATAATGATTGATTTTCATCTCACCTCTAGGATATTTTCTTCTCGTAATAATAATAGAAAGACTAGAGACATAAAGAATAGTAACAGCATGCTAGTAGAGTAGAGTGTGGTTCAAACAACACCTTTGGTAAAAATTTCATGATGTTTCAATTTTTCAAAGGTCGGACACTATCAGAGGTTCTGTAGAGAAACTAAAAGTACGTGTCAACATTTAAAAAAGAAGGGACATCTACAATAGTTTTTCTATAGAAAGGAGAATCCATATTTTCACAAGTGAAAAGTTTAGAAAGGGGGAACTGGTCAGGGTTCTCAACAACAGACTCATACTAGTCATGCACCTCCGGGACATAGAAGAGGAGTAGAGGTAGGTCATATATATGATGTGGAACAGACTCCAGCATATGGTGAAGAGGGACCATCCACTATTATAATAACCATTCTTGTCACCTCTAATTTATCAACTACCTTATTTTACATCGATGCATCCCATTCTTTTATATATTCACAAGTAGTTATTGGATTTGAATTACCAGTAAAGTTATCATTAGACTACTCTCCCCTGATACACATTTGGGTATAAAAGGGTAACATTTTCATCAATGCCCATATTGCCCACTAGTTTTTGCTAGCTATGGACATTTATGGGAATTCATGATTCTATAAATTATGACCTTTGACATTATTCTCATCATAGACTAGATAACCAGTTTCCGAGCTCACATTAATTACAATCAAAGATATTTATATTTTTCTTCACTAAAGGGAGAGAAGTTTTTGATGACCGGGGAGTGGGAGTTGGGATCAGGTAGATTTGGACCAGACTTGAGTCAACTTGGGTTAATCACAACACAAATGGCATACTTGGCTATTTTCGAATTATTAGTAGAAACCTCATCATCTTTTCATCCAGTTGTAGATTTTTACAAGGATGTCTTTATTGATGACTTCATCAGACTCCCTCCTGATAAAGGATTTGAATTTAAGATAGAGATCATACATGGTACACAAATAATTTCAATACTACCCTATCATATGTCTCTCACCAAATTTAAGGATCTCAAAGTTCAACTAGAATACTTGAAGAGAAAATGATTTTTCAGACCTATTAATTCACCATGGGGAGTCCCTATTTTGTTTTCCAAAAAGGTGGATGGTGTTATTCAACTATGAATTGATAAGGTGATAGTGAAGAAATGATATCCTTTGACAAGGATCGATGATCTTTTTGATCAGTTAAGAGGATCATGGTGTTTCATAAATATCGATCTTCAAACGGACTTCCACAAGTTGTGAATTAAGGAGGAGGATATTCCAAAGACAACTTTTCATAGCAGATATGGGTTATATGAGTATTTGGTAATTCCCTTAGGACTAACGAATGCACCTGCTATGTTCATGGAACTCATGAACAAAATATTTCATCCATGCTTGGACTCTTTCATCATAGTGTTTTTGATGATATCCTGATCTACTCACCAACCTCAGAACAACATGCTCAGAACATGGATATATTCCTAAGTATGCCCCATGCTCATAAAATTTTTGATAAGATATCAAAATATTTCTTCTGGATTAAAGAGGTGAAGTTACTTGGACATGTTATGTCTAAAACTGGTATATCAGTAAACCTAGAGAAGGTCGAATCCATCACGTCATGAACACGTCCCTGAAACAAGTTTGATATCACAAGATTCCTAGGTTTAGCTTGATATTACTGATGATTTATGCATGAATTATCCCAAATATCGACACCCATTATAGATTTGAAAAAGAAATGAGTAAGGTTCCAGTGGTTAGAATAGTGTGAAGAGGCCTTCCATGAGCTAAAGAAAAGGCTGAATACATCTCTAGTACTGAATCTTCTAGAGCCTGGACTTAGTTTTGTAGTGAATTGTGGTGTATCAAGAGTTGGTCTAGGAGAAATAAAAATTCATGGAGAAAAGGTGGTATCCAATGGGTCTATTCAGCTATGACCCCATGATAATAACTACCATATGCATGACTTGGAGTTGGAAGCAATGGTCTACACACTAAAATTTTGGAGACATTATCTCTTTGGTGAGATATTAATTATTTACATGGATCACAAGAGCCTTCTATATATCTTCACTTAGAGGGATCTGATTCTAAGGTAGATAAATTGGGTCGAGTATCTGTAGACATTCAACTTTAAGATGATATATTCCCCTAGAAAGGGAAATTTCATAGTAGATTCCCTTAGCCACAGGACCCATGATGAATAGGAACATGGAAATAATTCTTTAGAGGAGTAGTGGTGTTTGATGTAATTATTAGTTGACTAGAGGGTTGATACTTTAGAGGATAAAGGAACTATAATTTTCAATACCTTTATAATTAAATCTTCTCTTATAGAAACGATGAAGATTAGTCAGGATTTATACCTAGAGTGTACTATGATCAGGGAACAGACCACTGAAGGTGACCCGATACCCTGATGGTTGATCAACAATAATAACATGATCTTAGTACATGGAAGAGTAGTAGTTCCTAATTCAACTATAGAGGAACTAATGATGTATTACAATACCTCTAGGTGGATATTGTATTCTGGTGTTACCATGATGTACCATGAATTCAAAAAAAAGTTATGGTGGCTAGGGATGAAGAGGGACATTACAAGTTTTGTCTCTCGATGCCTCTCCTTATAGAGGGCGAAGGATGAGCATCAATATCCTGTAGGGTTGTTGCAGCCACTCTTGATACCTATGTGGAAGTGGGAGGACATTACTATGGAATTTGTGAAAGGATTAATCAGGACCCGAAGGAGTCATGACATAGTTTTGGTGATCATCAATCGGTTAACAAAGTCTTACCACTTCTTACCAATCAGAGAGACTCACTTAGTAGAGGAGATAAGAAAATTTTATGTCTGAGAGATTGTGAACTTACATGTAGTTACCTTGATCATTTTTTCTGACAGAGATGCATGTTTCACATCACACTTTTGGAAGGGCTTGCAGAAATACCTCAGGACTCAGCTAATATCGAGCACATCATACCACCCTCAGACTGACAGACGGTCTGAGAGGAATATACACATATGGAAGGATATTCTATGAGTGTGAATGATAGAACATAGTGTATCATGGGATAACTCACAAGCCTTGATTTAGTTTTCAAATAACAACAATTATGAGGCTTTAATTCAGATGGAACCTTATGAGGTTCTTTGTGGGAGGCTGTGTTGCTCACCGCTCTATTGTCATGAAGTGAGAGAGGATGTATTTATTAGACCTATAATGGTTTAGGAGACCTCTGAGATAGTAAAGATGATACAAAAGAGATTGATCACTACTCAGAGTAGACAAAGATCTTATGCCTACTATTGGAGGATACCCTTGGAGTTTGCTATAAGAGATTGAGTTTTCTTGAGAGTGACTCCACGGTTAGTGCACAAACATATGAGGAAGGAGGACAAGCTAGCACCACATTTTGTTGGACCCTTTTATGTCACTGAACGGATAAGGGTAGTTGCGTATCCTCTAGAACACCCTTCAGTCTATCATAGTATGCACATAATTTTCCATGTGACATAGCTTCAGTGGTATATAATTGATTCTACACATTTTATTGATTACCAAGATGTTGAGATGGAGACTGACGCATCTTACGAGGAGTGTTTGATATAGACAATGGACTGAAGGAATAAAGTGTTATGAGGAAATACGGTAACACTACTCAAGGTTCAGGGCAGTATGGATGGATCTAAGAAGAGATGTGGGAATGTGAGTTTGATTTTAGAGCTCAGTGGCCTGATTTATTCTCTTAAGACCACAAGAGATTCTTTTCAAGGATAAGAAGTCTATAGAGGGGTTGAATTGTACAATCCAATTTTTCTTACAATAATAATAAAGTACACTTTTGATAAATTATTAATACCTTAAGTGTAAAAATGATTTATCAGTGATTTTTTTTAAAATATATTAAACACATCATGGAAGGGTAAAATAGACCAGTTAACACTCTGGAATATTCAATACAATATTTTTAGAGTTAGACACTGAGTTATTGAAAGTTTCTGAGGCCCTCAAAGACTTGAAAAAGATAGAAAAAAATTATATATATTATTTTAAGCATTGAAAATTTATTCAAAATAACTTAATAACTCCAAAATAGTGTGTCGTATAATACAACTAAGGCAACCATTGGGTATAAATTTCAGTTTTTACCCTAGGAATGGTATAACATTCAAAGGCAGTGAGTATTTAGATTCCCTGCTCATAAGTTAATTTTTTTAAATAAAAGGTTTAATATTTTAAATTATTGAAAATAAATTTATATCTCAAAAATCGAGTGTCATAAAAAAATTATGACAACACCATTGTTTCCGAAATGGGGGTTTTACCCTAGGGTTATAATTTTTGTGTGCAATTGGCCCTTTAACCACTTTATAATTTAAATTATTTAAATCTTTTGATAATAGAATATATATTTTTAATTTAACTTATTAAATGATGGGGAGGGGGTCACACACTATTCATGTGTATGCCCCTCCCCTCACATCTCACCCCTCTTTCACCATGGGAGCAGTAGGAAGCATCCCAAAAGATTAAAATCGATTTGTTTCGACCTCGTTAAAAATTGAAAACACGTTAATGAGTGATAATAAAAGACTTTGTCGTTATTTTTGGGGGAATTAATGGTTGGAATTGGGTATTTAATTTTTAATGGGAAGATATAATTTAGGGTTAGATTTTCCAACACCACGTGTCTGAATACCCTGATATGAACCCAACACCCCGACCAGTATAATAACCACAATTTATTATCTGATTTTGGGAGGAAAAACAAAAAAAATATCGGATTCCACTGGGTGGCCTCCCACCTTGCGGCATCCTTTCACAGCGCACCCCACCTGGTGAGTTCTCTTTATTTTTTTTTATTTTAATTATTTAATTAATCACTCTATTTATTCTCATTCCATGTGTTTTTTATAAAAAGTGGGTTAAATAAATTAGAAAATTTAATTTCAATTAACTCAAAAAAATAAAATGATAATTATTTATAATTTATTCAACGGTATTTTTGTGTGTTTCTTTAATGATTTTTTTAAAAATAATTCAATTGATAATTTATTATCAGTTATGAAAGTATATTTTTGTGTGTTTTATCGAATGATAATTTTAAAATAAATTTTTAAAATAAATTTAACAAAAAATTATCAAAGGTTAATGATAAAATAATAAAATGATAATTGAATTTTTTTATAGAATAATAATTTACCAAAATTATTTAGGGGATAAAACATTGAATTATTTCAAGCAATGTATGGGGAATTGTCCAACGATAAAATTTATAATATTATGACATGAAAATCATTGAATATAATTGCATGAAATTATCAATGATAATTAAAAATAAATCATCTAGTGATAATTACATTGATTTATCAAGGATAATTTAAATGATTTAATGGGAATTAAATTTATCAACTTAAGCGATAAATTTAAATTTTGGAAATAATTATTATCACCACATTTAATTATCCAATGAATATAATTATCATCATATATGTTTTAAAAATGATAAAATGATAATTTGAATTATAAACTATTATAAAAAAAGTGTTTATAATTTTATGTGATGTTTTAAAAATGATAAAATGACAATATAAATTATCAATTAATATGGAATTTTTTTATCATTTTATGTGATATTTTAAATGGGTAAAGTGATAATTAAAATTTATCAGCACGTGTGATAAATTTAATGATAATTTGAGAATTATTCAAGAGAGAGAAAGAATTATCACATGTGATATTTTATTTATTTGAAATAAAAAACATGAATGATATGATTATAGAAGAACCTTTGAAAATCCTCAAGCACCGATGTGCCAACATCTCGAGACTATGACATATCACCCTCACATTAGAAAAACTATGAGAGGTTTTCCAATTGTTAAGGTAGGAAGTTCCTTAACCTTTTGGGCTTATTTAAAAATTATTTACATTAATATGATTATGCATAGATATGTTTAATGACCATTCTAGATAGTGAATGCATGTGGGTATGTGGGTAGCTCAAGAAACTAAATATTACACTTGATTCCATGAGTACTTATAGCTGTTTGTTTATATTACTGTGTGATTACGTGTATATTGTGTGAAAATTTACTCATGATGGTGTGTTATTATTACACACACACACAAACACATATATATATATATCTTTCCATGCTATGTATACATTGTGGCTTCGTTCTTGGAGCCAACATAGGTGGACCGTCAACTTGCGTTATCCTTTGGAGAAGTGATGAAAATGATTGATGATGAGGGTCCTATGCATGGGGTAGGCACATGATGATACATAGGATATAATGCGTAGTGATCCACCCTGACTTGTGTTATCCTTTTGAGGAAGGATGTACATGACTAATGGTGAGGGTCCAATAAATGAGGAAGATAAAATAAGATGTGTTGGGATGTACTCAATAGAGAATGGATGCTAATTAGCTCTTAGTCCCTAGTATGTTACTCTATGGTGGTATTCGATGACTAAAGGATGCCAATTATCTCTTGGTTCTCATTATCTCAACTCGACAATTAGGGGATGTTAATTAGCCCTCATTTCCCTTGCACCAACATAGTACATATCTTGTTATAGAGCTTTGATACTGTGTCATACGACGATGCCAAGAAACATGATTCATTAGACTAGTGAAAAATTGCTGATGCATATGAAACCTTGATTATCTATCTAGCATAGAGAAGAAGAAGGTACGACCAGGGGTTGTGGCAGCTTGATTAACACACAACCTCTTGGTTTCGGATTGTGTGTTTACTTCTCATTATTTATTATGTCATACACTTGTATGTTGAGCACACCATGTTTAGGATGCATTTCTAGTGTTCTAATGAGTCTTGTACTCACACCCTACTTGGGAATTTTGGTGCCCTTGTAGATTTTGTGACTAGAGATCTGATAAAGGGCAAGGTCCCAATGGAAGGTGGTTGAACAGTGGAGCATGAAGCAAGAGTAGACTAGGACAGACACCAGATCACTCGACAGATTATTATTTATTTACTTTATGGTTTTATTTATACCAGTTACTTGGTTTTACTTCCACTTTTGAAGAAATTACATTATATGTTTGTCATATTTACATTTTCGCATTTTAATCTGATTATTTATATTTTTTGTTGATTATTGATCCTATGACTCGATATAGAGGGTATAGTCTCCCCAAACATCCACTTGATACCCTCACTGCTAGATGGAAGCCTCTTGCATATAGGGTGGTTTACATGAAGTCATCTAGAATTTTGGATCAAACCCGGTGATTTGGGTCTTGATGTTACAATATATCATTTTATTCATTACCCTTTTCACACACTAATTTTTTTTATAACATCGTTCCTGGACGTGTGGACTACATCCTCCTCGACGAGATGTGATTTATTTTACATCATAATAATTATGTATAAAATTATATATGATTAAATATAATTTTATTTATAGTTTAATTATAATTATTTAAATTTAAAATTTACTTACCTACTTTCCATAACTATCATTGAAAAATGGGAATGTTGCTAATGCGTACATATGACCTATCGTCTCCATGACTGTAACATTAGTTCGTTTTTCATAACCATATTTTATGATTGGTTTCAGAAGTATAATTGATGAATAATTATGATAATTATATCAATATTATTAATCTATATATGTTTATATAATGACCTCTTTGACCATAGTTGGCCTACCAAAGTTGTTTTTGAGACATGACCCAAATTTGGTCAAATCACCCGATGCAAACTTAATTGTTTGTGTAGTTGTATAAAAAATTTTAATAAGTGAAATAAAATTAAAAATAAAATATAAAAAGGTTCTAAAGTAACTAAATAATTAACATAAGTTTATTATTCCAGAAGATAAATACACACATGATAAGTCAGTCTCAAGGAAATGGGTTCTTCTCTTACTTTTACTTTATTGAGGCATTCACCATAATCATTACCTATTTCTTTTGTGTGGTGTATATCATGAAACTTTTGATATATAATATCATGAATTAATTTATCTTCATGGTATTTAAATGTGTTATTTGATGACTATTATTTTTTGGGTTTCTGATTCAAATGTTACCACAACTATAAGGGATTTCATCTCAATTTACATTTCATTAAGAATTATTTATTATTTATGAACCAACTCACTTATATGTGGTTTATATAACTTAAATAGGAAATTTAATATAATTATTAATTTATTATTAATGTTATTTTAAGTTTAAATTTTAATTATGTCATCTAAGGGGTTTGATTTGAAAATTTCCCAAGTGGTAAAAGTTGTCATTGAAATCTCATTTTCTTTTGTGATTGTTAACTTTCTCTAGAAACAATAAATTTATTGAAATCATTTTTTTAGAAATTAAATTTCTATTAAATATCCATATCATTTATCATGGGTACGATTATTTCTTAAACCCTATACCATTTTTACATATGGTGTTCACTTTGACTGTTATTTGAGTAATTGGAGAAATTTTGATAAATTTGTTTCTTCTATTAAATAGAGATATTTGTTGATAATGGGAATTGAATAATTAAATTTATTTTTCAATAAATGGTGAATAAATTATATTTAATATGTGACTGGTGGTCCACCTATATTCTCTTGATACATCGGTACGTTTGATGAGACAAACTATATTTATTTTTGGCTGAAACCTTGAAAATATTATATTATTGGAATGAAGCCTTGACAATATTAGATTCTTGGAATGAATCCTTGATTGTATGTTTTAGATATCCATAGTTATGAATTCCATCATTATGAATTCCGTTATTTATATTCCATGTCACTATTTGGTTATTTAGTATATCCATGGCTAAGTTTCAAGCTCACAAATTGGTAGTAGATACCAGTTTCAGGATTCTAGGTTTAGGGTGCTATAGTTTGTATCAATGGAAGTTTAGTAGCATACTTGGAAACTATATTTAGAAAATATATATTAGGTCACATAACCTTAAGTTATATTTTGAGGATAAGTGTAGAAGAATATCCCAAATAAAACTTATTTATGATTACAAGATTACCTATGCATAAAATTTTCAATTTATGTTAAGTATATCACCCGTTTTGAGATTATACATTATGTTTCATAGTGTTAGGATATAATCCAGTATATGCCATTATTTATAGATGGATAATTGGAGGAAAAAAGGCATCGATACTCATGGAAAATTTATAGGTTTCCCTACTAAGGAAGTTTATATAGCTGGTATTGGAAGTAATAAAGTAATGGATATATTAGAACGTATTAATCAAGTTATGGAACATAACCTTTCTAAGATGGATAAACATGTTCTACAATGTTATTCATCTATGTTGGATCACTTAATGTGATAGAGCACCCATCCTTTTAGATGGACTACTGTCCCGATTATAGATAATAAATGGATTAAGTCTTTGGAGTAAATATTTACATCATTGTTAGGTAAGGAAAAGGAAAAGGCTACACTTATAGAGTATTTTCTCAAAGATTATTAAGATTAGTGGTTTTCAATGATCCAAAAATACTAAGAAGGAATATGATATAGAACTCATGGAATGAAAATATTTTAAGGAAACATTATTCATTAAATACTTCCCTCACAATAAAACAATTGAGATGAAGATAAAGTTACTTAGCTTGAAGGAAAATGGGGATGAAAGTGTCATGAAGTATGAAGATACTTTTACAAGGTTATCAAGGTATGCTATAGATTTCATAAGCAACATGGAATGAAAGATTAAATATTTATTTGAAGGGATTTAACAAGTAACTAAAGGGAACCAGTGTGTAAAACGTTTTCTCCATACAATGAAATTGTTTTTTGTGCTATCAAAATAGAGAAATAATTCTCTATGCCTTATGGTATATAAAGGAAGAAAGATAATAATAGGACATCTTAGAAAGATGTGGATAAAGGGATAAAGGGAAAGAAGGATTTTCTAACAAGTGATACGTATGTAAGGGAAGGGAAAAGAGTTTTCTTCAAGTGTGTAGAAAAATTCCACCATGCCCAGGATTGCAAGGGAAAGAAAGAATTTTCTAATGTTCAATGCTTCAACTTTAAGGATATGAGGCACTATGAAAATGAATTTTACAAGTTCCAATAGAATATATCCGTGAAGAATCTAAGGGATCAAAGTCAATCTTATGTTATTATTACTAATGATGTGAAATGATTAATGTTCTTGCTTTGGGATTAAATAATTAATGTCTAAGTGTATTTTAATCAATGATATTTTGGTTGTATGAATTAGGAAATGTATAAGGGTTGTTCTATAGTTCATTTTTATTAAGGATTTGAAAGTGTATGTTGATCGATACCAATGACCATGAAAATTGATTCAGTGACCTTCTAATGTTTTAGATATTGATATTTTTAGAGGGACATAAGGTTAACCATTTATGAAATGGTTTAAGTTGATCTATGGACAAAGTTTTATAAATTAAATTAACACTTCACCATATGATGTAGCTTGGGCTAATAGATAATGTAGAAATTGTTCAGCAAACAACTCAAGGATAATTTTTTGTTGATCAAATAGAAACAAATATTTACTTATATTCTTAAAGAGTGAAACAATTCCTCAACTATAGGATAAATGATGTTGAAGTAAATTTTTTTTCCTACTATAATAATTTTTGATGATATCAATGACCATTTTCATAATTTTTGTTTAAGGTTTTGTGGTCATCAACTTTTAGTTGAACATGTTCTCTATCACTCTCTATCAGAACTTGATAGTTATATTTTTCTTCCAGGTCCAACTTTTAACTAATGTTATACTATTTTAAAGCCTAGTTTTATGACGACCTTTTCATTTTTTCATTCCTTAATATTAATAATATTTGTAATTAACCATATTTATGATGTGTATTTTTTGATAGTAGTATTTTGAAATATCAAACCCTCTATTACCGAGATCAAGATTGAATTATGAGGACACAATTTATATAAGGTGGTAAGAATGTAACACCAAAAGGCAATACAATATTTTCATTTTAGAATAAAATTATTATTTTTATATATTTATTTATATTCAACACCATGTTAAGCTTACTCTACCCGCAACACGAAGTTAGCTTGCGTTACATGCAAAACTACGTTTTCCGACCATTTAATGGCGCACCAGATTTAAAACATAATTTGGAAGCTTTTATAAATTTTATTTGGAAAAATAAAGATTATTTTTGAATGTGAAATTCAAAAATTAGGTTAGGTTAAATTTTTGTATTTTTTTAAAAGTTTCATTTTTTGAAGAATAGTGAAAAATACTGAATTTTAATTGAAAAATGCATTTTCATATAATTTATTTATATAGTTAAATTATATTATAATCTAGTTTGAAATTATATTTAATTTAATTATACATAAATTAATCCAATTTTGTTCATTTGAACCAATTTAAGAATGAAATTTGATATAAAATAACTTCAAACTTTTGGATATTTCCACTTTAAAAACCTTATTTGTCATACCATCTACGGAATTAATTTTAAATTAATTTATTCCGCTTATGTGATTAGATTTTGGAAAAATTTATTCCATATTTATAAAAATAATAATTTATAATTTAGAATAATGTTAACTTAGTTTTTTACCCAAAGTATTAGTGAATGCGGTTAAAATTAATTACCGCGATTACGTTAAAATTAAGCTTAAAAGGTATTAAACCTTAATATTAAGGGCCAAAATGACCTAAAAACTTTTCCAAAATCCATTTGATTCCAATATTTCAACTATATCCAATCTTAGTTTGAATATTTTTTGTTATTGGGAAACTATTCAATGAATGTGACCTATATATAAGTTAAGTAAGGAAAAAGACAAAAAAAGTACCTTCCTTAACTTTAACATTTATAAAGATCTGAGATATAGAAGAAAATATCATATTTTGGTTCATATATATCCTTTTTAAATATAAATGACTTATTTTTATAATAATTATTTATCATTAATTTTTAGAGTTGAATTAGTTAAATTAAACTCTTAACAAACACTAACACATGGATTATTTAGTTGATATTTAAATAATATAAGTGATGCTAAAAAAATTAAACGTATAATAAATTTAATTAATTATTATGTTAAATATCTCTTAACTTAATATATTTTAATTCCAGTATTTTTTTTACATTTTTAAATTAAAATTAAATAAATAATGTTGAAATTGACAATAGTTTTATTTTACAGTAAATGATATTTTATTAAATGGTATGAAATTAATAAATAACTATTTTATGAAAAGTGATTTTAAGTTTAATAAATATAAAATATGGTCCATTAATAGACCAATTTATCTTTTATAATTAATATATTGACCTATAGATATTAAAAAAAATAGTACGATTTGGGTTGATGCATTGTTTTTGCGCGTTACATGCGCTAGTTTTAAAAGTAATTTCAAACAAACATGATATTTTTATTTTAAAATTATATATAATATTTTGAATTAATTGGTTCTATATTTTCTAATAAATCTCACTTTAATTTAGTGTTAAGGGTAAAATTATTTAGGTTAGAAAACTAGTTACCTTAAAAAAACAAAATAGAAAATGTGGGGAAACTTAGAAGTTATTATTTTTCAATTATTCACTTATCTTTTTATGGTGGATGTTTTTATAGACCATAATTTACATTTTATATATTATTTATAAATTTTTTATGCAATGGAGACCACCCAATGGTGTTTACCTTTTTATATTTACAAGAATGCTACTTCCCCTCCACTATAAAAAGGAATTAACTCTTACCCTTAATCACACCTCTAGAGACAATTTGAATCATCCAAAACCTTACCAAATAATCTCAAAAAATACTTAATCTAGTCTTAGATTACTCAATTAGGTCAAAAATAAACCCAAGTAAATCCTTTGGTGAAAACCAAAAGGAGTTACCCAAAAAATAAATAACATTCTTCAATGATCATTTGTATTCTATTTCTTTCTCAAACCATTAAATTATTTTTATGACATTTTATATAATAAAATAAGTATAATAAATATAATTATTAGTTTTTAGGTTATGTTTTTTACCTACACTTATACAAACTTCCATCAAATGGGTAACAAAATTATAGTTCGTAAGTACGTTGAACTACCACATCATGAAATGATGTCGTTCATTTTTTACTTTACCCCTATCACGGTTAGGAATTATGATATAAAAAATTGTTTTTATATGATATATTTTATATTTATTATGTATTTATGCTTCTGAAATTTTTATATAACACATGCCTTTATTATTTCCATTTTATGGGAATACGATTACTTCATTTTTGGACATGTGGACTACTACCTGCTCAAAGCGATGTGATACGTTTAGACATTACATGGAATGTACTAATGCTAGGATTAATTGAAAATATGTTACATAAATGATATATATATGACATTAATGACATAATTAACTTTATTTAAATAAAATATATCATTTTCTTTATTACCCTTTTCAAACACTAAAAATAGTGATACCATCGTTCGTGGACATGTGAACTACTGCCTCCTCAATACGATGTGACCCCTTTTACACCATAATAACTATATATATAAGTATATATGATTAAATAAAATTTAAATAATGATTTAATTATCATTATTTAAAGATATAATGTTACTTACCTTATATCCAAAAATATCATTAAGAAATGGGAACATTACTCATTCGTATGTATGGTCAATCGTCTCTAGGATTGAAACGTTGGTTCGTTTTTCCTAGAAATATTTAATTATTGGTTTTAAAATTATAATTTATTTTTAAATATGATAATTATTTCTTTATTATTATTCATTTTATTTTTATATAATGACCACTTTGACCGTAGATGACCTACCAAATTTATATTTGACACATTAACCGAATTTGGTCCAAAAATCTGACATAAATTTAATTGTCTATGTAATTGTAAAAAACATTATAATAAGTGAAATAAGAGTAAAAATAAAATTAAAAAGGTTATAAATCATGTAAAAAATTAACATAAATTTATTATTCAGAAAGATAAAGATACAAGTGAGAAGTCAGACTCAAGATAAGGGATTCTTGCCTCACTTTTACTTCCATGAGGCATACACCATAATCACAACATATTTATTTTGTGAGGTGTATATATTGACAATTTTTCTACATAATATCATGAATTATATAAATGTTTCCTTTTAAGACTATTTTTTTGGGGTTTCTGATTTAAATGTCACCATAATTGTAAGGGATTTCGTCTCAATTTACATTATGTTAAGACTTATTTATTATTTATGGACTAATTAAATTCTAGGTGGTGTATATACTATCCCTTTGAAATTTAATATCATGATTCTTTAATTAATCATTGTATTTTAAGTTTCACTTTTAATTATCTCATCCAAGGGGTTTGATTTGAAAATTACCCATTTGGTAATAGTTTTCTTTGAAATCTCACTTTCTTTTGTGACTATTAACTTAATATTGAAACAATAATTTTATTGAAATAATTTTCTTGTAAATTAAATTTATATTTAATATCAATATCAATTACCATGGGTATGATTGTTTCTAAAACTATATACCATTTTTACATATTGTGTTAACTTTGACAGTTATTTGAGCCACTAGAGAAATATTAATAAATACATATCATCTGTTCAAAATAGATATTGGATGATAAAATGTGTTCATTAATTAAATCTATTTTTCAATATACGAGGATTGAATTAGATTTAACATCTGAAGTGTAGTGACCACTGTAGCCCCTCGATGCATCAGTAGGTTTCATGAGACAAACTAGATATGGTTTTGGCCATGGGCTCACCTGTTTATTAGATTCCTGGCATGAAGTCTTGACAATATTAGATTATTGGAATTAACCCTTGATAATATTAGATTCTTGGAAAAAATACCCAATTTTATGTTTTAGATATCCAAAATTATTCATTCCATCATTATGAATTAAGTTATTGATATTCCATGTGACCATTCGATTAGTTATAATAGCCATGTTTAAGTTTTATACTCTAATTATTTATTATATGGAATATGTTTTAGTTATTTAAATTTACATATTAATTATTCTCATTGATTATTTATTTATTATAATATAATTAAACCTTATTGAGATTTTTAGATCACCCTTATTTTGTTTACTTTCCCCAGAATATGAAGATGAATTCTTGGAATTATTTTTAAGGATGCTGTTTATTATTTTTGTTATGTATTGTATTTTATTTTCTGGGGTTGTGGCACTACAAAACCACATTCTATGTGGTTTTGTATTTAATCCTAAATAAAATGACTAAATTAAATTAGATGAAATTAAATAGTACTACCATGTCATGTGTCCCTTATTATACATGATCCTTGGGCATGGTGTCCATTATTATACGTGATCCCTAGGAATAGAGTCCCTTATTATACATTATCCTTGTGTATGGAGTCCATTATTATACATGATCCTCTAGAATTGAATCCCTTACTATCCATGATCCACAAGAATGGAATCCATTGTTATTATATGAGTATATGGGCATAGAAACCCTCACTTAAAAAATGTTACCCTTGTGATTATTCAAGGACTCCTCGGTTCATGCCTTGAGTCTTGACTAGTATCACACACACATATATATATATAGGTTATACATATGTAGGATATTTATAAACATACACTCTTATATATATATATATATATATATATATTTATACATGGTGACATGTGTTCCGTGATATACTGGATTAGGTTGAAGTAGGTACAATCAAGCATGTGTTCTTTAAGAACCCAAGATGACATAGTTACAGTTTACATTTCTGCTTATTATTATTATACATGGACACTGCTCATTTTATATGCATGGGATGGATCATTATATAAACCATTGGTTATGGCCTCCTGATTATATATCACTCCTTGTTTAGGTCAATTATTAGTACCTGAACAGACTTCATGGATGTAGGTTGGAAAAAAGGTAAGCACCCAACTATGGATACTTTATTACCTATACTAGGATGAAGTACATGAGTATAGGATAAAACTTATTCCCATGATGTTATTAGAGATATGTTTTTTATTTTTTTTATTTTTTATAACATATTGTATATTCTGTATGCTCTATCCTTAGTATTCCCTTTTTGGTATAACATTAGGACATGAACATCATTTTCTACCTGATATTGAATATTATGTATGGATAATTACATTTACTATTGGATGATTTATCATCCACTGTTCCCTATGTTTTATGATTCTATATTTTATTAACATACTATTTTGCTATGATGATACTTTGAATAAGAGGGTATAGTCTTCCCACAATACCATTATAGTCATTCGCTACTCATCAATAGCCTCTAGTATATATAGAGGCGCACCTGAGGCCATGTGGCCATTGGGTCGGTTCAGTTATTAGTGGATTGGGCTCGAGTCACTAAAAAGTAGGGGAGGATATTTTCTTTATTTTGTCTTACTATTTTGGGTTTTTAGATACGATACCTGGAATGTGTTGGGATTTAGTAATTATCCTTTTTCGGGGAGTATCTACCTCACCTATAGTGAAATGCCAAATTACCTAAGATATGACTTATTTTCAAGGATTGTGCCTATTAAAGTTGCATTCATTTAATCATTGGGTGAAACACATGAGTTTTGATGTTTATTACCATTGTGAGTGATGTTTTACCCTAGGACCAGTATGTTAAGTAGGCATCATCTCATACATTATTATAGGCACTTGAGGATTCACTTTCCATGCATATTCCATACCATTTTTATATTACTGTATGAATTACTTGCTGCATATTGATGATACCCTAGATATTACTTTTTGAAATGTGCTAATGATTCTTTTGGGGATAAAATAATTGGATTAATTAAATTGTTTTCATAAACCTAAATGGTTTCCCCCAAATATCTTGATGGTGGAACCTTAATTAACCAATTATCACATGTTTAAGCTATGTAGCTGTGATTACAAGAGTTGAAACATCAGTTGATTTTGATTACTTGAATGAAAATTATAATGTATAAAGTATATAATTTTATAAATTGGGAATGGAATTTCATAAATGAAATCATTATATATGTATTGTTACATCCTGATTCCATATTTATGGTCTGGGTTGTAGTTACATGATGCATCGATTAAAAATTATAAAGATTAAGACTTTATACCTTAGGAATGTTGAATCTTCTAATTAGACCATGATATATATGAAAATAAATGAGTATGAAACTGAATTATTCAAATTCTACAATGAAATGGTTTCAATTAAATGAATATTCCAATTACAATGTAAAGGGTGTGTTCCTTTATACATTACAATTGAAAATCCATATAACGGGATCTATGATATGTGATTTGAGGCCTTGAAACTGAACTAATCTCTATAGTGGGTAGTAGGGAGGGTCACTCATTACCATAATGATATTACATATCACCTAGACCTAGATTTAGAAGAAATAATAAGGGTGTGACTCTTTCAAAGGATGGATTATATCTTTCATATTTGTTTATATGTGATTTTTTTTGTAATTAAATCCTATTAATATGTGTGCATTTGGAATTGTATAATTATTGCACCATGAAGGCCTCGATTCGTATGTCATCAAGGTGGAGATGAACATTCTCTAGAGGTGGTAGTACCTCAGGCACCAATATTACCTTTTATAGTGACACATATTAAACCTCTAACTATTTCTGATTTAGTTGTCAATGCTCAGTTCTGAGAGGGTTTCCTACAACTGATGTAGACCGTACAAGGATCCCCAGGACCTTCCCCTAATATGGAAGAGTTGATGAAGTAATTTCAGTACCGTCATCCACCTTTTTTTTCAGGGGATGGTGGTCCCCAGGATATTGATTCATAGATAGATTCCATGCTATCCATATTCGAGCATCTGGATATTCATCCATAGAAGAGTTTCATTCTCATAACGTATATTCTTTATAATTTTTCCATGAATTGGTGGGATGTCATTACCCCGGAATACCATAATTGATATATGGTTAGGTGGGAATTTTATATGGTCATTTACGACTACTTATTTCAACAAAAACTGAGAGCTAACATAGACAAATATTTTATGCATATATAATAAAGAGGAATGTCTATGATGAAATATTTATCTAATTTCACTGATCTCTAGTGTTTTGCATCAAATATTGCTGGTGATGAGATAAATATAATGAGATAGTTTAATTTTGGGATCAAATATTCCATAAGATCTCAAGTTAACACCTTATGGTTGACTACCATTTTATAGATAGTGAAAAAAGCCCCCATCACTGATAAAAACTTGAGGTAATATGATGGTGTGGGCCAGGGAGGTTTAGCACCAAGATAGGGAAGTGACTCATCTAGTGTACAGATGTGTTTCCTAAAGTCTGCATATAGGTGTAGTGGAAATCATATTGAAGTCAATGATAGTTACATGTCATGTCACTAGTGTGGGAAGCCATTGAATAAGAATCCCCAGTTTCCCAAAGACATCATTACGCGTCGAGGATATGGAAATTTTGGGAATCTTCAACATTTTTTTGTAGGAACTTCCCATATATTTTTAGTGAGAGAGGATCGACACCATCTCTGCCTTCAGAGGTGGGATCAGAAGCTCCTCACTAATTAGGTAGTTCAATTTATACCTACTATTTAGGTTGATAAGGTGGTCATGGATGAGGGAGAAAAACTCCGGAATTACATCACTAGTATAACAAACCTTCCTAGGACATTCAGGTTTTATCTAAGGGCCATGTATTTGGCCATATCTATGCAGTTAAACGTAATCCCAAGGACAAAATCATTGGGTCTTCCATATTTCTATATATGATTTTAGTAGCCTCTAATTTAGTGCCTGATTTATTTGACATAGGATCATCCCACTCCTTTATATATGTGGAAACATTGGAGAGTCATCAACTTGAGATTTAGTACTTCTATGGGGTAATGAACTAAGATACACCATAGGGAGTGAGATCAATGAGTGTAAAAATATTCAAGGAGTAACTCTTTGAGATAGGAAGATATTGCTTTATATGAAACATATTTGTCCTTGAGATGAAGACATTTTATATCATTCTTGGGATGGACTGGTTGGTTCCTCACCATGATAATGTAAATTTTTATCACTGGAGGGTGTTATTTTCATCACGAGAGGGTGGTAGCTATATTAAAAAGGGCGAGTGGTATGTCTGGGATATTAGATATGAATCAAAGAATTTTGGACTGGGAAGAGTGAAAACCCATATTTCAAGTCTCTTATTAATGAATAGGGAATGCGATGTAAATATTTCACTTCTATAGTATATCAAACCAGGGATTTATTTCCTAAATACTTTTCTAGGATACCTACTAAGAGAGATGTGGAGTTTACTATTGATCTAGTTTCAGTACCAGGACAGGTATCCATTCCTCATTATATGATGGTTACTACTGAGTTTTAAGAGTCCAAGAGTCATCATTAATAATTGGAATCTAAGAGGTTTATAGGAACCAATAATTCTTCATGGGTTTCACCCATTATTTTGAACAAGAATATAGGTCTAACCCTTAGGAATTCCCTGGATTATCTTCAATCGAACCAGATTATAGTTAAGAACTGATATTATTTACCACATATAGATGGCCTCTTTGAGTATATTCAAAGAGTGATGGTTTTCTCCAAGGTTTATTTGTGGTTAGGCTACCATTATGTGCATGATATTGTATTAGATATTATATGTAAAACATTCCATAATATCTATATATTGTACTAGTATTTTGTAATTTCATTCAAAATTACAAAAACACTAAAAATTTTAATATATACAATGAATCGAGTTTTCCAAAAAAATATAGATTTTTTTGTATTATTCTATGTGGAAAACATCTTTGTGTATTCACACACTCGGCATGATCATGACAAAAATCTAGGGATCTGGATGAATACATTGAGAGAGAACCAACTATATACTAGGACAACAAAATTCCACTTATGGATTGATAAATTCCACTTCATGGGTCATATTATCATAGCGGTAAGAGTGATAATAGAACCATAGAAGATGAGATCTATGGTTTCCTTGGATCATCCCTATAATGACTTTGACATATAGAGTTTCATGGAGCTGGGCTATTTTTATTGGTGATTCATACAGGATTTATAAAACCTTATAGAACCAATAACATGCTTAACCAAGAAGGGTGTAAATTTTACATGGTTTGAAGCATGTGAGAAATCCATTCATGAGATAAAAGGAAGGCTTAATTCAGTACTAATTTTGATTTTACCTGAACTTGGAAGAGGCTTCATTTTTTATTGGGATGCATAAGGCATTAGACTAGGAGCAGTTTTGATGTATGGTGAGTGATTCATAGAGTATGGGTCATGTCAATTGAGGCCTCATGAGCATAATTACCCAACACATGATCTATACATATAATCTATGGGTTATTACATTCATTTTTGGAGGAATTATCTTTTGGGAGAGTGATTCATTTTATACATGAATCACAAGAGCCACAAATACATATTTACACAGCATTACTTGAATATCAGGCAACAAAGGTGGGTTGAATATTTGATGTCTTTCAACTCTGAGCTAGATTATAGGTTTTGGAAAATAAATTTATTGGTTGAAACTTTGATCTAGAATAAACAAACATAAGCCACTCAGGAGATCTATAATGAGTGGAAGATGATGGCTTTGTTCTCTAAGATGCATATAGAGATTCAAAAGTTCCATGGGAAGCTTGTTCTTAAGGATTTAGTAGTAACATATTATCTTTTGGATTGAGTAATGTGAAGATATATTTCTTATATTGAGGTATTATTTTTAAGGGAGAGTTTCTTAGGGGAGTACCCACCACCTGGTTGGGTTATCAATGAGGATAAGATTATGTACATTCATGGGAATGTCTAGGTACCCATATATGTATGAAAAGATTTGATGTGGGAGTCTCATGCCTCTAATTGGGCAGTATATCTTATAACAACCTAGATATATCATGATGTATGCCGCTAGTACTGGTGTCCCATTAAGAAGAGGTAAATTGCATGTTTCATTAGTTGGTGTTCCACATATCATAAGGTTAATACATAACAAATTTTATGGGTGGTCATTGATAGGATGGCATAGGTCTCCCACTTTTTACCAATCAAAGATACCTTTTAAATGGATGAGGAAAAATATATGTCAAAAATACCATACGTCCTCACAGGGTTTGATATTCTATTTTATTTAATAGAGATGCAAAATTTTAAATCATTGCTCTGGCATAGATTGGAGAAGGCTTTGGGATCACAGGTTCTTCTACATACAACCTATCACCCTCTAATCGACGAGCCGTCCGAGCGTACAATATGGGTATTAGAGGAAATTATCGAAACATGCATCCTATATTTTATATGTTCTTGGAAAAAATACCTGTCATTCACCAAATTTAATTTTAATTACATATTTTATGTAACTATACAGATGGATCCCTATGAGGTCATATAGGGTAGGCTATGTCGTTCTCCCCTGTGTTGGTTAGAGGCTTGACATGCAACACTTTTGAGACCTCACATCATTTAGTAGACTTTGGAGAAGGTGAAACTTATCAAAATATATATAGAAATATCTCAATCTAGACATATGTATTATTATAATAGTTGGTAGAGACCTCTAGAGTTTGAGGTGGGACATCCGATCTTCTTGCGTGTTTCTCCTTGGTTGGGTCGTAGATGGATTTAGAGATAGGGAAAGCTATCACCTCGTTATGTCTTTTTCTTTTAAGATCTTAGAGAGATTCATTCTTATAGCCTATTGTTTGGACTTAACTCATAAGTAATAGTCCATTCACTATGTATTCCATGTATCTCACCTTAACCATTATCATTCATACCATTAAATACTTTTGATACTAAGGATTTAGAGTTGGAGGATGCTGCTTCTTTTGAGGATCACCCGATTCGTATCATAGATCGGGGCATCAAGGCTCTCCAAGGTTGGTCAATTCCTCTAATTTTGGTGATAGGAAAATGTAGATGTGTATAGGATAATACCTAGGAGATATTTTCTGATGTACATGATCAGGGGCCAGAACTTTTCTTAGATGATGCTTTACTACCCTCCGAAGGTAAACTCGAGGACAAGTTTTTTTAAAGAAGGGATGTTGTAACATCAATTATTCTTAGAGACATATAGATCCTTTACATTTAAATTTAAATTTTTTATTTTACCCTAATAAAAGTGAATAAAAATTTGAATGATGGTTTGGGAGCTTCGAAGTACAATTTAGATCCCAGTGCTTTGGTTTTTGGAGGAGACATGTGAGGTGAAAAATTAGTGCATAGTTAGTGGAAACTATGCCCCTCAAACCATGTGACCCATATAAGAAGGGGAATGGTATAGAGAAATATTTAAAGGGGGATTAATTACTATGAAATAGTGATGAAGAAAATTTAATAGGATCCTCATGGGATATTCATGTTTTTTCTAACTGTTCACCTATCCTATGTGAGGGGGTGATACCCCAGACAGTGCTGACACATATTTGGGGCACAGTTTAGTCAACCATGTGGCCAAACCATGTTCCCATTAAAAATTGGTGAAATTAAAATTTTCCCCTATATTATTTAATAACTTTCCTTCCATTTATTTTCCTCTTCTTTCACAATATCTCCCCATGTTTGAAGCTTGTTCCTCCCTTCCTCCCAGGCTTTGACGATCCTCTCACATACGACATCTGAATCACTCTCCATCTATCTAATTGTATCACCATTTTTTAATATGTTAAATAATATTTAATTTTTTCGTCTATAATATCACAATATGTAATGATAAATATATGCATGCTAATATTCTATATTTTCAAGGCAGTTAATTATTTCATCAACATCTCTTGTTATAGCTCAAATACGAAGTAGATACCAGATGAGGAGTATTCTACCAAGCTAAGGTAAGTGGTCTAATAATATTCCTAAAATTAGAGTTTATTTATTTCATGAACCATGATTCCATAGTATAAAACTTATATGTGTTTCGTAAAAAATATGAATTATAATTAATTAGAATTGTTATCCATGACCGAAATGCTCTAACACACCCTTTTCATTATTGGAGGATGTCCCATTTGATTAGTACCAACTATAAAGGCTTTATTATTAAATGAACCTTGACTTTATGAATTATTATGTTATCAAACCACCTTCTATGTGGGTTTGGATTGACTCCTAAATGAAATGAGTAAATTGATTTAAAATAATGCGAATGGTATTACCATGAAACATGTCCCTTATTATACGTTTTCCTTGGGTATGATGTCGCTTGTTATAAATGATCCTAGGGAATGGTTTCCCTTATTATACATGATCCTTGGGCATGAAATCCCTTATTATACAAGATCCTCAAGAATGTAATCTCTTATTATTCAATGATATAGATGGGGAAGAAGACCCTTACTTAAAATACATGACTCTTATGATTATGCAAGGATGGCTTGGTTTAAACCTTGGGTCTAGGATAGTACCACACACACACACACACACACACATATATATATATATATTCTATACATATATTGGATATATATATACAAACACTCTTATATATATATACATGGTGACATGTGTTTAGATATTTCTCATCTTAGGCCAAAGCCGGTATTGTCAAGCGGGTGTTCTCTAGGAACTCGAGATGACTTGGTTATGGTTTATATTTATTATTATTATTATTATACCCACACACTGCTCATTTTATATGAACTGTATGGATCATACTAGATTCCATTGGTGGTGGCCTACTAAATATATCTCACACCCTGTTCAGGTCGTCGATTGGTGCCTGAAAAAACCTTATAGAAGTAGGTAGGTACAAAGGGACGCACACAATTATGGATTCCTGATTATCTATAAAAATATAGAGTACAAGAGCAGAGGATCATGCTTAATACTATGGTAAAATCAGAGAGAGATTTTGGTCTTTTTTTTAATTCTTTATAGAATATGGTATACGATTACTATTCTATACCCACTATTCTCTTTTTTGTATTACATCATGACATGATCATCATTTTCTACATAATACTTAATATTATTTATGGCTAATTACATTTAATTATAGATGATTTACCTTCTTTTTTTCATCATTTTTTATGCTTCTGTTGTTTATTTACTAAAAATTATGCTATGATGCTACTATGAATAAGAGGGCATAGACTCCCCAATATACCATTACAGACTCTCACTACTTGTTGAAATAATCTTCCATATGGGGAGGCAAGCCTAAGGCCATGTGGCCACTAGGCCAGTTCACTTATTAGTGGATCAGGCTTGGGACACTACATGTACCTCAATCTATAATAACCTATACACATCATACCTATAATAATCTTTTGGATACTATATCAAAAGATACATATGCATGAAATAACCAAAATCCATCACAACCCTCTACACACATATATATAGGAAAGCTAACCTCCATGCATACTAGCATAAAAACTACCAAGAGAAAATTTTAGGGATAAAGTGGGTAGTCAACCATCTATCATCCCATCGGGATGTTTGGGAAAATACCCTCCCAGAGTCCAATGGGTGCTAGTCTCCCTAAACAACATGGGTGGGAAAGTGTATGAATTCAAAAAATATACAAGATATAATATATCTCACACCCATACTATGGGAAAAACCTGTTCTTAAACTCAATTGTAGCTAATGTCTATTGAACTCCTAAATACCATTGTTAAGAACTAGATATCCTATAAGAACACAATCATTTTAAAGAGATACAATAAATTACTTCTTTACTTTTAGCATTTCCTTTTTTTTAATTAACTCATTAAAAATTAATTAACATTATTCCAAATTACATTTTATTAACCATCAAAGTGAAGTTCATTCCATCAAGGCATAATCTGAACTGAGTCCACAATTTATCAAGAGTAACATTAACCTTTTCATCCTAGAATGTACCAACCATATGGGTTAAACATATATTAAACATTACTTAACTTACCATTCCATAATTCTATGTAATCTAGGAAAACCTTCTAAGCTACCATAAAGATAAAAGCAACCAATTATATCCAGCTACCTCAAGTAGTGGGGAAAGGAATGCAGATAAAGAAAGAAAACTGACCATCAACCATTAAAAATATTTTTTATCAAGCAAGAATCCAAATATCACCATAACAACAGGTAAGAACAAAATAAACTCATTCCATAATCTTCAGTTCCATCCCCAACACCCACATGAATATCCCCATGTATCTTACCATTATAGGGATCAACTACGACCATAACCTCGAGCCTCACTTCCTATATCTCATCAATTATTCTAGGCTCTTCCATTATAGGACCATATCAAAACACATATAATGGATCACATAAGGATAACACAAAATGAAGTAAACAAAATCCATATTTAATACGGAAATCTGGGCCGTACAATAGGGCATTTGGTCTTCATATTCAAATGGTCTCACTCAGCCCCAAACGCAAGGTATCTCACCTTTATAAATAAACACAAACCCTTGGTCCCAAAGATTTATCTTTATCAAACAACTAATTTTTATTCCATCTTGAATTAATTGATTTATCATTCATTGGATACAACTATAGGAAACCTAAGGCATCATCTATAAAAATACATTACAATTATTTAAACATGATATCAAATATAAAATCAGTTTCATTAAACTATTAGAAGAACAATTATCAATTAACATGACTTATTATTATAATAAAAAAGAATTAACATTCTTCATGATCTTTAAAAAAATACATTAACACATGGAAAACATTCAAATAAACATTAATACTTGTATTAATTTTATTACTATCAAATTATAAGAAACACTGGATTGTTAAACATGCCTCTTTATTATCCAACCAACAAATTTTTACCAGCCTTTCATTGTTTATTTGATTTCATCAGTTTCAATATTCTAAACCAAAGAATAAAATTATTCTAAAAAATAATGGTATTGATAGAACACTATCTATAAAATCATATGTAAAACAATTATCATGGTGTAAATAAACAACATACAACCAATACAAGTATAAACCAATTTCCTTATTTAATCTGGTTCAATATTAATTAGGTTGATTTCAATATCATACAAAGTGATACACCTTGGTCAATTTATGAATGCATGAAAATATAATAATATCAATGAATACCCAGCCTTAAAAGAATCAATGTTCTTAGCATCAGAATGGGTCAATGTTCCAGATCTTTGATCACCTCACCCGAAAGAAATGGAATTCCTCTAGGGATGTAGTTCCACAACTACACCAATACAAAACCAAGAAAACTCCATTATAATGATGGAGAGAATCCAATATAAAATAGGAAGAGGAAAAATTAGGTTACAAGATCAATCAAAGAAGATACCATGAGAAAAGGGGGGTATAACATACCTTGGATTACTAAAGATCGAACGCAATAACCTAGGATAAATCCATATTGAAAGGGACTTCAAAGATCCTAAAAAACCACCGAAGGGTGCCTAGGGGTTGAGTTTATTACTTGGGGATAACACTAGATTCATATGGATCTAGAGATATTTATTGGAAAATAAAATTTTATAAGATCATAGTGCAACCACTAAGACCAAAACAAAACCCTCCTTGACAAAAGACATTCCACGTCACAGCCCAAGGGACCACACCCCTCAGTCAAAGGAATTCCTGAGAACCACGGAAAGATACTATAAATTTGGATCTTGGGGATATAGTTTAGACTTAATATACCATTACATATCCATAGAACCATCATGAAGGTCCTACGATATAGCCAATGTCCAATGACTCAACCACCTCCATTTTGAAAGTAGCATTAAAATCCACCTCAACTCCCCTATGTTGTAGCATGTGGACCACACTAAAACCATGGAGGATTTAGAAGTGGAACCTCAAAGTGATATAGTGTAGATACCATCTTCACACCATATCCACCTATACTATTTAATAGCCTAGGGTGTCACACTATAGCCATTCCATATTTAGTAGTGTCATATACCTTTTCTCCAAAAAACATTCTAAACACCTTAGAAAACCACTCCATGAACCTACAACACCTAAAACATAAAAATAGAAAGAATTAAAAGATTCATTCCCTTATATAATATACCTCTCAAACCATTAAAATCCTCAATAATCCAAAAAAACCTATAAATAATTAAGGGACAGAGGTCATCCGAACAATAACCTGATGAGAAACCGCTCAAGGATATAACCATTACATGATCTCAAACAACTCACTTAGTGAAACAAAGTGAAAATCAATAAAAGAAATCATATCTAAAATAATCTCTCAGAGAGATAACTCTAAAACAAGAGTAAGACCACAATAATGAAACAAGAGAAAAATATATCATAATTGGAAAGGTTTAACAACCGCAAATGAGAAACGTTATAAGAGGAAGGATAGTAAAAAAAATATCTTATGGTAATGATAATTTATCTATAAATAAAATTCCAAGGTTCTATACTCCATGCCACCATGCCTCTAAAGAACACGAACGAAGGGAATAAAATACCCATGCAACCCCTTCTTCTAGAAGTCATGAATCTCCATAGGTTGCTCCTTGAAGGTTTCATCATCATCAAAATTGATCTCACACCAATAAATGACGTGAGAGTCTAAATGAAGGTAAAAAAGAGTAGTGATTCATGTAAAACATCATGTATTTGACTCATCTATTGGGATAGTTATATCTAATATTACATGACTCTAATATGAGTCAACAACTCAAAAGGCCCAACAAACTAGGGAGAAACATTACTCCAACAACCAAACCTTTATACCCCACAACGAAGAGTCACCTTTAGAAACACATAATCCCCAATTTTAAATTCTATAGGTATCCTAATATGATGGAAATATGAATCATAATGATCCTATTCTACTTTCATCCTCTTGTGAACTACCTGAATCATCTCTATTGTGTTCTTCACTAGCTCCAAAAAAATATTTTTTGGCTATCTGAACCCAGTCGAGCACAATATAGAATAGAAAGGTTGGACATAAATAGCTTCAAACAAAACCATAATAATAGTGGATTGAAAACTATTATTGTAAGAAAACTCGAACATAGGTAGGTGAGTCATCCACCAACCTCCAAAATCAAGTAAATAATAACACATCATGTTTTCAAGAGATTGGATAGTCTACACTATCTGATCGTCTATTTGTGGATGAAAAGATTTGATAAGTTATAAATAAGATCTAAAATCATAATATTGACCTCTCTAAACCCTATAGGTATGATATGGATCATGATCATAGATGATCATGCTCAAAAATCCATGGAGTCTCACCACATATTCTAGATACTTCCACAACAAAACCTCTACTAAAATCAACTCCCTAATCCTTATATAGTGGGTTGATTTTTGCAAATGATCCCCTATCACCCATATAGAATAAAAGTCTCCCTAAGATCAAGGTAAAATAGTAATGAAGTCTATAAAGATGTAATCACATTTCCACTATGGAATATCTAATGGAAGGATCACACCACTAGGAACATGGTACTCAACTTTCACCATATAGTAGACCAATAATCAATACACATACTCAAAAATCACATTCTTTAAGATAGGCCAACAAAAATGACCTGTCAAATCTTGATACATATTTTTCACACCAGGGTGTACATCCAAGGGTGAGATATATAACTCATGAAGAACCACGTCATTAATCACCAAAGGAATGAAAATATTTTCCAAAAAAATAACTCAGTAAAGATCATCATGAGACTAACTATTTGGGGAATCCCCAAAGACAATGTTTTCTCTCCAAAATTCCACCTAAAAAATCCCCCAAACAGGACTCCTCCACGTGTTATAAAAAAGAAAAATATAATATCATCTAAAAAAGGAAACCTTTGGCTCCAACATCTCCCATTCCTAGATTCATCACTGATAAATTTTCCATAACTCTCCAAGAATCTACATATTCATGCATGTCATCACTATGTTACTTCCTTCTCAGCAAATCAGCTACACCATTAACCTTTAATAGTGTATATGAAATATCTAAGTCATAATGATGTAATAATTCCATCCTCCATCGCTGTAACAAGTTCAAGTTACTCTTGGAGAATACAAACATCAGGATATTATGATTAGTAAAAACTAAAAAAATGTTTTCCAATGAGGTAATGTCACCACAACTTCAAGGAAAACACAATTGTAACTAACTCAAGATCATGGGTCACATAGTTAAACACATTAGAACATAAATATGAAAACCCATAAAAACTTTATCTATACTACATCAGAATATATCCCAAACTAATGTGAGAAGTTATATAAAAAACCACAAACTAAACTCCTTCTTTTAATTTATATAGAATTGGAGTGTAGAAAAAATTCTCCTTTGGGTACTTAAAAGCCTCCTGACATTGGGCAACCCACGAGGACACCTAATACTATCTATTCAAATCCTTTAGGGGAGTCACAACCTAAGAAATATTTTCTATCAACCAAATGTAAGAGAATGAAGACCAAGGAAACATCTCACCTCTTCAAAAGTCTCAGAGCCTACCCAAGAAATAAATGACTTGATCTTCAATGGATCCACAAATTATCCTTTCTATGACATTCAATTCCCCAAGAAAATAACATTATAATACTTGAAATCACACTTAGAAAAGTTTTTGAATAGCTATCAAAAATAAATAACTACAAAATTTAATGCAGATGTAATGTATGATCCTCATATGCAGAGTACACAAGGATTTCATTGAAAAAACCACTAAGAATTTACCCATAAAATACCTGAAAACCACTTTCATAAAACCCATGAACATGGTTTGGGTGTTTTTAACACTAAATTAAATCACATAGAAGTAATAATTCTCATGAAAAATTCAAAAAAAAATCTTTTTAATACCCTCATCCTTCATCCACATATGATGATATCCTAACTGTAGATCAATCTTCAAGAAACAAATTTTTCCATTCAGTTGATCGAATAAATCATTAATATGTAAATGAGGATAATTATTCTTCACTGTCACCGTGTCACATCCATGAATTCGTTGAAAGTCAGTTTTCATTTAATTTCCATTCCTAATTTTTTTGGGGGGTTTACCACGCATTTTGGTGGAAGTGGTGGGTTTTTGAAATTTGGGTCAAACTGTATGCTCATTTCCAGATTTAAAAATAAATTTTTTCTTTTATAACTCATTATTTTTACAAAATTTTACACCCATTACACTTACCAAATGGAATACCCTAGTATATTAAAATCCCCATATCAATTTTGAATCCATAAGAACAAATAATAATGTTGGATTTGGGTTTTTATTAAGGCGTTGGGCTAGCCCAAAAGCCCATTTCCTGCATTAAAAATATTTATTATTTATTTAATATCTCATTCAATTTTTCTGTTTTATTGGTGATTAAAACTCTCACATGGGACCAAATAACCAAGGTAATATCACATTCTCTCCTCACATTATTTGGAGTCCATTTTCATCGGGAATTTAGGTAAAACCTCTATGGATTTCTCTAATTGCCTAGATTTGAAAAGGTAAATTTATTCCTTCATAACTCATTCATTTACCACTATTTTACGCAATTATAGTTCCTACATGATCTCCTCATTTGTGTTCGAACCTCCCTTTAATGTTTAGGTATTTTAAAATTCAGATACTGGTGGATTTAGAGCGATTTCTCCAAGATTCCATCAAGTAAGTGTTCTTCCATTCCATTTCTTCCATTTACTTAGGGTTTCATCCCTCTTTCTTGATGTTCCAAAGTGTCCATAAGTTAGGTTTAAAACCTAGGGTTTTACATGGTGTATTTTTTGTGTAATATTAAGATTTTTGGGTTCTCTTCACTTCATTTTGGTGCAACAGTGGTGCCCTTGATGTTTCACACAAAGATTTGCGGGTTTCGACTCAAAATGTAGGTGATTCCATGGTTAACCATTCCTTGATGAGTTACGTTTCTTGTTTTACTAGTTTTTTGTGTTCCCAATATTCTATGTGCGGTTCTAAGACCATTTTTTAGGGATTTGGTTATGAATTTAATTTTATAATAGCAATTTTGTTGAAGTTGTGAACTTTTCGAATGTAACACATGTGGTATCTTTTGTGGTAGATTTATTAAATTTGAAATTGATTTATTAGTTAATGAAAGGGGATGAAAATTCTATATTTTTTAATTAATTAGTGTCATGTGGGGGTTGTAAGGGGGTTTTTGGAATATATTTGGTGTTTAAAACTTTGGTATACTTCTTGAGAGCATTTTATGAAAATGAGGGTTTTAATTTGTATCTTTCGTGGTATTACTCAAGGGGATTTTATAACACTTTAAAGTGGTTTTATAATTGTCTCTAGGGATACAAATTATACATTGGTAGTGATTTGGTGTGGTTTTTTTTGAAATATGGTTTTGAAATGGGTTTTATGAGAAAAGTTTGGGTATACTCTTTAGAATTGCTTTATGAAAGATTTGAATGATTTAATGATTTATTTAAGAGGTGAAACCATATTGGAAAACTATTATAGAGTGTGTATATTTTAAAATGGTAGATTTTAAATGTGAAAGGGGCCATTTTTTGATGTGTTCCATCTTGTAAATGTTTTATAAAAATATTTGAAGGATTTACTAAAGTGTGTAAGAGATGTGGAAGTGATGTGGGATGTTTTGTGTGAGTGTGATGTGAAAAATGGATTTTGGTTCTGAAAAGGGTATTATGTAACATGTGATTGGGATTTTATGTGAGTTGGAATATCTTGTAATTGTTTTATAAAATTTTTTAAAGGATTTGTGGAAGTGTTAATGAAATGTGAAAAGTATTGTGGGCTATTTTGGTGTGAATCAGATTCAAAATGAATTTGAATGAAAAGTGAAATTTTTTGACTTGTGTGGTATAAATGTGGGATGTTTGGTGAATTTGGGATGTGTAAATGATATTTTCATGTGAAAAGTATATTTCTTGACTTGTTGAACTTGTTTTATCACAAGGGAAAAAATAGGGTATCTAGGTGGGTGGACGTGTACTTTTTTGCTAGTGAATTCATGGGGTTTAGCCTTAGTTTCACTTAGAAATATTGACAATTTAAAATATAACTAAAATATTATGATGATGGTTGGGGACCACTAGGTTTTGTGTATGTTCCCTACTCGTGGATCTTGCACGAGAACATATATTTGTGATGGTTACTCTCACCGAGATACGAGGTACCTGGGACCCAGAACTAGCTAGTGCCTAGGGGTTATTTCCTATTTGTTGTGATCATTAGACCCCTTATACTTACAATAAGAATATGGTATATTTTTTGGAAAAATTAATTATCTTTGAAATTTGTTTTAAAAGTGTTTATTCTTTAAATTAGCCCACTTGAAATCTGATTTTTTTTAAAATTTTCATCTATTAGAAATTGTAACTAGAAAATACATGTTTTTGAAAACTTGTATGCTTTTCATCTTTGAATGTTTATCGCATGGAATATCTTGGTGGAGGTATCCTACTGAGCATTGGATCACACCTTACTTACACCTTTGGGTGTAAGTAGACTTGGTGTTTTTATATGTCGCAGGTTGATTACAGTTTATAGTGTAAGTGGTTTGGGTTTCTATAAGGTTCTTGGTGGTGATGTCTTATGAAGATGGATTGAGGGTGGTGCCTCGTTCCATCAGGGTTCATGGGATGCTTAGTTTTGGTTTTGTACCTTTTTAATTGTATTTTTGAGTTGTTTTAAAATCTGTAATTCAGGTCTTAATTTTTGTAAAAGATTATTTGGTTTGAAAAACCCAGATTCATTTTATTGGATTCATTTTTTTATGTTTATTAACATGGTAAATCATTACCAATTTTTAGTTTATGATCCCCGAGCACTTGTACCAGCCCGTGGGGATTGGGAACACCCCTCAGGACATGTCGTGGGATGGGTTTGGTTCCAGTTTTGGTGGATACCAGATTCAGTTCATGACAAAATGGTATCAGAGAAAGTTTATGATAACTGTTTGGGTCAAGTTATTTGGGGAACAGTTGGGATATTTGGGAGTTAGGATTTTTGGGACATAGAATTCTATTTATGGGTAGTGTTCCTGATCACCACATCTCATGATGGGATTAAAGTCACCATGGGAGGACAGTACTTACCTAATTCATTTGCTTTTTGGTTTGATTATGATTATGGGAAATGAAAAGAGAGTTGGGTAATGGTCTTAGTGAGCTCACAGGGCCTGAAAAGGCATGTGGAGTCAGGGATATTTCCATAGAACAATATTCATGATGGTGAATTGATTGTTTTATGGATGCAAACCATATGTTCAAGTCACCCACCGAAGATAGTTCCCCATCGTATTGTCTTGTGTCCTTTAGTTTTGAAATCTTTGAAGTTCAGTTTTAAAGTAAAAATGACATGGTTTTAAGAAGCGTAAGGTTTTTGTGAAATTATTTTCAACTAAAGAGTTTTTTGAAATGGTGGAACTAAAATTTGAGATTTTTTTTGAATTAGGAAAGTGGTGTGTTTACGCCTCTTTTGAAACCAAGAAGTATGTTAAATTTGGTTTTGAAAATGTATTTCCAATTGAATTATCTAAACTTTTGAAAGGTGTTTTAATGGGATGAGATGCTTTAAAATTAATGTGTATGACTTGAAAGTTAGTTTTCATTTGAATGATTATTACTTTTTGAAATTTTTTGGAAGCGCTAATATGGGTTTGATTTTGTGGTTAGCGGTATTGAGAAAAAGGAAGTATTGGTTGATTGTTTTGATTTTGAAAAGTGGAAAGAGTTTTTGTTTTAACCTTTGGTATTTTCATGAGAGACCACATGCATGGGGTTATCTGGGATAATGGATAGTTAATGACACAACTAGATAAGTTTTGGGATGGATATGAGGAGGGTGCCTATTGTGGCACAGAAACATGCATGTGTGGGGCCCATGGGGTACCATTGGTGGATACACAAACCGCTAAACCGTTTGTTTTCAAAGAAATGTTTTTAAATAGAAATATTGATGTCTTGATTAGTGTTTTGAGATGGTGTGTATTATGTGTTTTTGTAAATGTTGATGTTGTGAAATGCTTTGAGTCCAAGAACCCCTCTTTTTCGAATAGTGTTTTGGGTTTTTGTTTGGTCGGTTAGTTGGGTTAAAGGGTTGGTTAGTGGTCTCTTCTAAGAAAAGTTTGGGAATCCTTTATGGTGGTTCTCCTCATATTTTTTTTGGATCTGGTTGTGGAATTTCTTAACCAATGGACCCGATTGGTTGGGTATTTGGGTTATCTCGTTGGATAAGGTACACCCCCGCTAAGGGTTTGTACACAACTAAAGTGAAACCCTGACTGTTTCACCATTGGAAAACCATCCAGTTGATCAATGTATGGAATATTTTCTAGAGCTTTGTAGAATGAGTGTACACCATTTCATTTTTGGGTTTGAGGATACTCTTGTATCAGGAGAGTTCTCGTGGATGGTTGAAAGAGACAATAGTTTCTTAAGTTATCTGATTCGTCGAAGGTGGAAGTGGTCTAGGGTTTTTAGTGTGGATGAGTGTTTGGATGGTGTCTAAGAGGTCCTCTGGGTCCTTCATAGTCTCTTTGAAGTAGGAGTTCACTTTAAACCACTAGTGTGGAAAATATGGTCATGAGAGGCCATTATGGACACCTTATGGAATTGTGTGTTGTTTGGGGACTTGGAATAAGGACCATTTCCATGTATTGTTTCTATCAATCACAATGGTCATGTTTGGTGACGCCTTATTTTGTCATGTTCTCATTTGAATATAAAGGTGAAGGTCATGAAATCCTATGAGGGTCTCTATTATGTTGGGAGTATGTCTCCCTTGGGAAAAATATTCAAATCCTCTATCTTAGAGGAAGGTGTTTATATGTGTCCTCCCCTTTTGTTGTTTCTCACCTAAAGAAACAAGGTGCAATGTGTGTGCATATTATGATCCCTTGTATCAAAGAAATTTCAGGTTTTGGTAATGTGATTTCTAAAGTGTGTTATGTCATGGTGAACCTATCAGGGTATATGGTGTAGTTGATTTTGTCATTAGAAGAAGAAGTTCCATACAGGGGTTTCCAAATAATAACTGCGAGGCTGAAGATGATTCAATCTTTTCAGCTCCAGCCATAGGTCCCGGAGAGAAGCAGGCGCATAGTCAGAAGAAATATCAGGGTCGTTTAAACCCATGTATAATTCCTACCCTCACTATTAATGAAAGGAATAGTTTAAACCTATTGTGTCATTATATTTCTTCTATTATTCTCATTCGATGGAAAGAGGTGGAGGGCCTCGTTCCCATGTTTGTCTCATAATTTCTTTCCTTGCCCCTTTGGTATACATACAGTTTTTGTAAAAAGTTTTAAAATTTATCTTATTGGTTGAGCGCATTGTTTTTACATGGTGAGTTGAAACCATGCCCTATAAAACCATGCATATATAAGGATCCACATGGTTAGCACATGATTTCCCAATCTGTGCGGACTAACCGTACAACCATCCCAAATCTTTGAGTTTTGGGGTCTTTCTTTGCCAGCCCATGCTAGTCAGTTAAGATGGTTGGTTCTTATGGTTGGGAGACACACCATGGGTCTAATTTATGTTATTTTAGAAATGTCTAATGGATGTATACTCCTTGTATGTGGGAGTCCATTTGGGCATTCCCCTGTTAGTGTCTTGATTCTGTATCAGGAAACATTTATGTTGTCTCTTATGGTGGGGAGCCCATTTATGTCTCCTCATACTAGTAACTCATTTTTTTCCTTGGTCTTGGCTTGGAAGTTGGTAGTCTCATTAAAAGCTGTCTAACTACCCACATATTCATTGGGTAAACTTTGGGATTGGAGAGTACCAAACAGTTTAGTTATATCAAAGTAGGTATAACCGTGTTTGATGTTGTTGTTTGTTTGGGAAAATTTCTTGAGCCTTGTTCAGAGAGTGTTTGAGGAGTTTTATATTGGGATAAATCATGAATCTTATTTATCATTTTTGTAAAGTTTTTTATGTTTTGGTTGTGACGTATTCCCCCCTTAATTGATCACTAGAGGTGTTTTGGCCTCTGGGGGGAAGCATGGAAAATGGTCCATTTCGGCTTTTCGGTTGGGTTTAGATTTTTCTTTTGGCCTTATTGTGGCTTTCCAAGGGAGGAAAGTTTTATGGTAGGGATAATTGTAACATAAATGAGTTCATTTAAAGTCATTTTTCATTTAATTTCCATTCCTGAATTTTTTGGGGGTTTACCATGTATTTTGGTGGAAATGGTGGGTTTTCAAAATTTGGGCCAAACCGTAAGCCCATTTCCAGATTTAAAAATATTTTTTTTCTTTTATAACTCCTTATTTTTTCAACTTTTTATACACATTTAACTTCCCAAATGGAATCCCCAGGTATATTAAAATCACCAAATCATTTTGGAATCCATAGGAATCTATAATAATGATGGATTTGGGTTTTTTATTAAGGTGTTGGGCCAGCCCGAAATCCCATTTCTTACATTAAAAATATTTTTTAATTCCTTAATATCTCATTCAATTTTTAAGTTTTTCGATGATTCCATCTCTCACCCAAGTCCACCTACCCAATGTGTGCTCCCATGCTCTCCTCGCCCTCTTTGGAGATAATTTTCATCAGGAATTTAGGCAAGACCTCTCCAGATTTCTCAAATCACCCAGATTTTAAGAGGTAAATTGATTACTTCATAACTCCTTCATTTCTCTCTATTTTCCCCCATTCTAGTTCCTAAATTTTCTCCTCAACCTTGTTTTAACCTCCCTTGAATGTTTGGTTATTTGAAAATACAGATGTTGGGGGATTTAGAGTGATTTTTTCCAACATTCCATCAAGTAAGTGTTCGTCCCTTCCATTTCTTCCATTTCCTTATGGTTTTATCCCTCTTTATTTACGTTCAAAAATGTTCCGAATTTATGGTTAGAACCTAGGGTTTTACATGGTGTATTTTTTGTGTAATCTGGAGATTTTAGTTTTCTCTTAACTTCCTTGTGGTGTGGCGGTGGTGCGCTTGATGTTTCACACCATGATTTGAGGGTTTCAACTCAAAAGGTAGGATATTTCATGGTTAACCATTCCTTGATGAGATTCTTTTCTTTTTTTACTAGTTTTCATGTTCCCCATATGTTTTTTGTGGTGCGAAAACCGTTTTTGAGGTATCAGGTTAACCAAGTAATTTTATAATTGCATTTTTATTGAAGTTGTGTGAACTTTTCGAATGTAACACATGTGGTATCTTTTGTGGTAGTTTTATAAAATATAAAATTGATTTATTATTTATGGAAAGGGGATGAAAATTTGGTTTTTTTAGTTCCTTATTTTCATGTGGGCCTTGGAAGGGGGGTTTTGGAATAGGTTTGGTGTGTAAAACATTGTTATACTACTCGAGAGAATTTTATGAAAATGGGTGTTTTCATTTGTATCTTTCGTGGTATTATTCAAGGTGATTTTATAACACTTGAAAGTTGTTTTATTAATTTCTATAGGGAATCCAATTCTACTTTGGTAGTGTTTTGATGTGGTTATTTCCTTGAAATATTGTTTTGAAATGGGTTTTATGAGCAATGTTTGGGTATACTATTTAGAATTGTTTTATGAAAGATTTGAAAGATTTAATGATTTATGTAAGAGGTGAAACCATGTTAGAAAACTATTTTGGAGTGTGTATATTATAAAATGGTACATTTTAAATGCGAAAGGGGATATTTTTTGATGTGTTCCATCTTGGAAATGTTTTATAAAAATGTTTTCAGGATTTACTAAAGTGTGTAAGAGATGTGAAAGTGATGTGGGATGTTTTGTGTGAGTGTGATGTGAAAAATGGATTTTGTTTATGAAAAGGGTATTATGTAACATGTGAGTGGGATGTTATGTGAATTTTAATATCTTGGAATGGTTTTATAAAATTGTTTAATGGATTTGTGGAAGTGTTAAAGAAATGTGAAAAGTGTTGTGGGCTATTTTGGTGCGAGTCAAATTTTAAAATCAATTTGAATGAAAAGTGAACTTTTGTGACTTGTTTGGTATACATTTAGGATTTTTGGTGAATTTTTTATGTGGAAATGATATTTTCATGTGAAAATTATATTTCTTGACTTGATGAACTTGTTTGAGAACAAGGGGAAAACCCAGGTATCTAGGTGGGTGGACGTGTACTATTGTGCTAGTGAATCCGTGGGGTTTGGCCTCAGTTTCACTTAGAAATATTGACACTTAAAACTCTAACTAAACTATCGTGATGATGATTAGGGACCACTAGGTTATGGGTATATTCCCTACTAGAATATCGTGCATGATAACATATATCTATGATGGTTACTCTCACCGAGATATGAGGTACCTGAGACCTACAGCTAGCTAGTGCCTAGGGTTTATTTCCTATTGCTTATGCTCATTAGATATTTTATACTTACCATTAGTATATGGTATATTTGGATAGAAAATTCAGTATCTTTGGAATTTATTTTAAAAGTGTTGATTCTTTAAATTAGCACACTTTAAAACTAATTTTTTAAAGTTTCATCTTTTAGAAATTGTAACTAGAAATTACATGTTTTTGAAAACTTGCATGATTTTCGTCTTTAAATGTTTATCGCATGGAATATATTAGTGGTGGTATCCTACTAGGATTTGGATCACACCCTACTTACACCTTTAGGTGTAAGTAGACTTGGTTTTTTTTATGTCGCAGGTTAGGTACAATTTATAGTGTCAGTGGTTTGGGTTTCTAGGAGGTTCTTAGTGGTGATGTCTAATGGAGATGGCTTGAGGGCGGTACCTCTTTACATGAGGGTTCATGGGATGTTTATTTTAGGTTTTATACCTTTTTTATTGTCTTTTTGAGTTTTTTGAAACTATGTAATTCAGTTCTGAATTTTTTTTAAAAGTTTTTTTGGTTTGAAAAATACAGATTCGTTTTATTGGATTCATTTGTTGTTTTAAGTTTATAAAATTGGGTAAATCATTCCCAATTTTTAGTTTTTGATACCTGGGAACTTATTCCATCCTATGGGAATTAGGAAAACCCTTTATGCCATATCGTGGGCCAGGTTTGGTGCTGGTTTTGGTGGCGACAAGACTCAGTTCGTGACAACTTGATTCAAGTGTTGATTATCAATAAAAAGATACAAGTAACCATTGGTCTTCTTCACAAACTAAAATGGTGCACCACAATGTGACACACTCATAAAAGAACCTCATTTAAATAGATCATCAAGCTATACCCATAGATCTCACAAATTAGAAGGCATCATTCTATATAGAGGTATCAAGACTCCATAAACTTCTGGCTATATCTCAATCCCAAAGTCAATCTTCTATTGAGGGGGGTAATGCCACAACCTCTTTAGGGAATATTTTAGGGTACTATTCTATAAGCCTTGGAAGCACCGTCATTTGAGCTTCCAATGAACTCAAGACGAGCTCTACCATCATGGATGATTAGCATGGAACAAACCTCTGACCCATCCATGGATATTGCTCACTAAAGATCACTATTGGATGTCTATCATCATCGTAGAATTCCACCTATCTCTTGAAAAAATTGATAATATATTTCACTGAAAATAGACAGTCCATGTTAAGGATGATGTCATATGGATGTATCCACAAACATAAGAAGTATCCCAAAGAGCGGTGTTACCCCATAACTAGCTCATAGTTTCTATACACTTTATATAGATAATATTAACCTCCAACTGACATTGTAAATGCCTAGGGAACTGGAAGTATCTCCTCCTCATGTCCCAACGAATGGACTAGGGAATGTGATATGATGGATTTTATAGCTTCTAAATCAGACAAATAATGATCCCCTGTAGAAAACAAGAAAAGGTTACGTTGAATGGAATTTGGATCACCCAATGTTGGAAACAGTAAAGCATAAAGCTGAACAAGACCTGCACCCTGACCTCTCTAAACCTAATGATGACCAACTCTAGGGATACACTTCACTCTCTGAGGATGAGGAGCATCTCAAAGTTATCCTCTACCTACCATATCTTCTCTCTGCTGACCCCAAGTTGTAGTATTCTGCATCCCTTTTCGTAGATGAAACATCCTCAATAGAGGAACCTAAATAGGAATACCTGTAACATGCTAAATAATTATAAATTTTAGGTACTATCATCACTGATGACCTCATCCTACACAAGAAAAGAACATGTATGATACCTTATCATAGGTTTGAGAGACACCACCCTTTGAGAAATGAGATGATGAGGGTTTATACCTACCCCTAGATGACTAAAAACTCTTTTGTCTAGAAAACTGGGAAACTTGGACCATATTTATACTTTGTGATTAACTCTGAAGACTCCCTTATCTTGAGGATTTGATTCGGACCAACTTCTTCTCAACAACCTCTACTCTCATCATAACCTCATGATATGTAACCAACATGATTGGGGTGTCCTGGTGCCATATCTCTGGATAAAAAGCCTCCTCATAATTCCTTTACATGTCCTCTTAATCTAGAAATAGGTTTGAAGAATATCAGTGAAGGGACTTGAAATAGATCCCAAACTGATACATTCTGGAACTCCCCTGTAAATGGGTATGCAGTTCTTGGTGGATGGTCGCCTTCATGGTCGAAGAAATAAACTCTTCTTGGAACTAGTCCATGAAATTCTAAGAAGAGACCACTGAATCATCATTATGTTTGAAGAATATGATCCAAAACTTAATTTTCACCCCACATATAATTATCAAAACTAAAAAAACCAATACTATGGAATCCCGCATTTTTATTACATAACTTTTCATTACATTTTACAAACAAAGGATCTTTAAAGTCTAGTGTCTTGGAAATCAGGAACATAATACATGAAAAAAACATAAAACATTCTTCTAAACCACTCGTAAGGATTCATCATAGGTTCATACTATGTAAAATTACTACATCTCATATCCTGGAGACATACATCAAAGAAAAGGGCGAGCACAAGGCCCAGTAAAGAAAACAAGTGAAATAGTTGACATCTGATCATGAGCAATATTAATAAGAACATGATAAAAATAATAAATACATGAGAATTGAAAGACTATGAATATCATGATAAAAATAACATGAATCATAACTTTTATATGTGGCTACAACATTTTATTTATACATTCCTGAACATATAACCAAGGTTTATCCCTGAGGTGTCATAAAAATTACCAAGGTTATTCACCAACGTATCGTGAAACTTGTCATCTCTAGAGATTAATTCTTTACCCAATGCATTGGAGAGATATCAGGGAGCACCATTAATATGTATTTATTTTCATGTGATCCACATAAATAATAATCAAACATTTCATAAATAACCCAATGTGAGTAAAAGAAATGGGTTTCACTTCAAAATCGTGACGTTTTAAAAGTGCTTAAAAATAAGATCGTTTTGTCATTTATAACCCATGGAAAGGGAGTGAGGGTTACATGTATTTCAATTATAGAATAAAATATATCATTTATTTTGTATATATAAACACCCATAAAAACGAAATAGGTTTGGGTATTCACATAAATAAAACAAGAGAATTCCTTGAGAAAAAAAGAGAGAAATTTTGAGACGAAATTTCTGCAGCATAACGACTATATAACATGGTTTTAGAAAATAATATAAAGAGAGGGGACAAGGGTCTCCCATAAATAAATGACTCATTTTACATTAGAGGTATAGAATAAAATGAAATAATATCATGGTGTGTCAATTTTAATGACACACCACATGAAAAGGAAACTTGCAAGGAAAGAGAAAGCATGATTTCTTTTACGAAAATTCGGCAGCCTAATGGCATCACAAAAAAATTCATAAAATCAATTGATGAGAGAATAAATGGTCTGTCATAATTTGAAAATGAAATGGGAAGTAGTAATGAAATACAAGAACAAGCCCCCTTATAATAAAATAGAACTATAAGACATAAAATAAAGGAAGTCATGACTTAAAAGAGGAGGGTGAAAGGTTCCTTTACCTTGAAGAGTAACTTTGAAAGATTGAAGGTCAGGACATTGGGTGGCTTGAGGGAACCTTGGGAGGAATCCTGGGGAGGAAAGGAGACCATAACTTCATTGAGGAGAATTTTGGAATGAAATGAAAGAGAGAAATGGCTTGGTTTTTATAGGAAAAGTGAGGGAATAAATTATTAATTTCCAAGCGACACCTCATCGATGGTATTTGCAAATCCATGGATTTCCCATGGTATTGGAAACTTGGGAAATATCATAGCATATATCACTATTCATAAGCCAACCAGAAATCTTAAATAATTATTACATCATTAATGATGTCATTAAACACCTGAAACTCAAAGCTGTATTTTTACTATTCACCGAAAAATCAACTATTTCAGAAAAATCCCAAAAATTCACCCTAACCTAATATCAATGCTATAAATTCAAAAATGAACTCCATTTATGAAAATAATTTTCTAAATAATTTTTATTTAAATTTTAAATAAAATCACTATGTATTCAAACAATACAACTTTAAAACTATAACTCATTTTGTAACACCATAAAAAAGCAATCAAGGTCCTGTAAGATTTTCGTATAACCATAATACAATAAAGTAACAATTTATGATTACATTTTATAAAAATATATTTCCATTTTAAATTATTAAATTAATTATAAAATTTTAAATAAAATATTTATGACATACAAAAATACCAAAACATATACAATGATCATTTTTTCACTTTTAAGATGTTTAAATTGTATTTATAAATTCATTGGTGAAGTTTCTATTTTTTGGACAATTTACTATTCATTACTATTCATTTCTATTCATACGGGTATGCTACTATTCATACTTTACTATTCACTAAAAATCTTGTTGATCTTATTAGACTCTAAAATTTTCACTGATCACAACTGTAGACCATTTTTGAAAATCATTTCACATTATTAATTATTTAAAGAATACAAAAATATTTTAAAATACCCCTTTTTTCTAAATTCATCAATAATACACATCCAATATTTTTCCAAATATTTGAAATTCACAAAATTTTTCATAAGTAAAAATATCAATTTTATTTATATAATAGTATTACACAAAGAAGCTAAGGTCTCATTACATAGCCCCTTATAACACCAACACAAATGCTAAGTGTAAGGTGTGTTATGGTGATAGAATCATTGGGTGGCTTGGACAACATTTCCCAAGTAGTGATTTCTATTAGCCTGAACTTCTCCCTTAGGCGATTCTGTTCAAGCTTCATATATTGAAGTTCAGCTTGGGCTTGGTCCATAGCGAAGCCCAGTGATGCTACCTCCTTACCAAGCTCTGACAGATAGGCTTCATATGGCCCGAGTCTACTGGATGAGGCCTTTAAAGCTTCTTTATGTATTAATTAACCAAGATAACTGTATTTATAAAAACACAATGTTAATATTATAGTTTCCAACGGTAATATTGAACAATGGTCATATAACAGTCTAAACCCAACCGTCTCATTTTAATTATACCCACTTCATTAATTAAAGGATATAGTTTTGTTGCGTATAAAATAAAATAACAAACCAATTTAAGAAAAAAATATAATTAAAAAGTTTGGGTCGTTACATTCTTCCTCCATTAAGAAATTTCATCCCTGAAATTTTATCTTGTACCCTCTGATGAGAAATGGTGTTGGTACATCTGTCTCATAGAATCCTCTGGTTCCCATGTGGCTTCTTCATATTAGTGGTTCCTCCACAAAACCTTAACAAGGTGGGTAGTCTTGTTGCATAGAACCTTGTCTCTAAGATCCAAGATCTCCACCGGCTTCTCCTCATAAGAGAGGTCATGTTCCATTTGTACCACCTCTAGATTTAGTACATGTGAAGGGTCAGGTATGTACTTCCTCAAGAGGGATATGTGGAAGACATCATGAACTTGTGCTAGATTTAGAGGAATTGAAAGCTGGTAGGCCACTTCTCCCACTAGATCAATGATTTCATAAGGACCAATGTACCTAGGGCTGAGCTTCCTTTTTCCCAAACCTCATGACTCTCTTCCAAGGTGAAATATGAAGAAATACTTTGTCACCAACATCAAACTCCAAGTCCCTTCAATGGTTGTTGGCATAGCTCTTTTGCCGACTCTGAGCAGCTTTAATGTGTTGCTGGATGGCGTGGACCTTTTCTGTCATATCTTTCCCAGATTAGGCCCAAGAATATTTCTTTCACCAGCTTCATCCCAACAAGTAAGAGTTCTACATTACTTCCCATATAGAGCTTCATAGGGTTCCATTTGAATGATTGAGTGGAAGCTATTGTTGTAAGAGAACTCAACTAAAGGGAGATGTTGACTTCATCCACCTTTAAATTCCGTTGAACATGTTCTGAGCATGTCCTTGAGTGTTTTAATAGTACTTTCAGATTGACCATTAGTTTGGGGGTGATAGGCCGTACTGAAATTCAATTCAGTGTTCAGACCTTGTTGAAGAATTCTACAGAATTTTGATGTGAACCTTGGATCATGATCAGATACGATAGAAAGTGGAACTCCATATAGCCTTACCACTTCATTCACGTAAATCTTGGCAAGTTGATCAAGAGAGAAATCTTCTCGGATAGAGATAAAATGGGAAGTCTTGGTGAGATGGTCCATAATAACACATACTCTACTGTTTCCTTTGGAAGTTCTCGGGAGACTAGTGACAAAGTGCATAGTGATATTGTCCCACTTCTATGCTGGTATGGGTAGTGGTTGAAATACCCCTTTAGGAAGTTGTCGATCCACCTACACTTGCTGACATACCAGAAACCTTGACGTATAGTCAGCAATCTCCCTTTTCATATTATCCCACCAATAATGATCACGAAGGTCCCTATACATTTTCATGATACCGAGATGTATAGAGAAATTAGAGCTATGAGCTTCATCCATAAGAACCTTCTTTACTTCTATAATAGATAGAAAACATAATATTGTATGAAATTTTAGTGCACTTTCTTGATTAGTATTGAACTCAGGAAACTTCTCATCCTTCACAACCTCAAACTTATTCTGTAACAAAGGATCTTCTTTCTGATCTTTCTTGATCTTCTCTAATAGTAATAGTTGAGAAATCATTTGGGTTAGGGTTGATGATGTCCCTTTATAATTCCCAGGTCCAGTTTTACTAGGTCATTGATCAAATGATATCTTTGAATCCTCATAATGGATAGAACAACTGGTTCTTTCCTGATTAACGGATCAAAGACCTTTTTTCTATTCTAGGATGATAATGAATTGAAAAATCATAGTCTTTAAGGAGTTCGAACCATCTCATTTGTCTCAAGTAAAATTCATTTTGCGTGAAAATATACTTCAAACTTTGATGGTCTGTGTATATATATCACATTTCTCCCCATAAAGATAGTGCCTCCATATCTTCAGAGAAAAAACGACCACATCCAACTCTAGATCATACGTTGGATAGTTCTTCTAATGAGTCTTCAACTGTCGATATGCATAAGCAATGACCTTTTCATTATGCATGAGGACACACCCAAGCCCTTTCAGAGATTCATCACTAAAAATAAAGAATCCCTCTCTACTTGAGTGTAGAGTTAACACGGGTGCAGAAACCAATCATTTCTTCATCTCTTGAAAACTTTCCTCACACTCCATTGTCTAGATGAAATTCACCCCTTTTCAAGTTAACATGGTTAATGGATTATAATGTTGTGAAATTTTTTTCACAAAACCTCCTATAATATCCTGCTAATCCAAGAAAACTATGAATCTCAGTTATTGTTGTAGGTTGAGGCCACTCCTCTACAACTTTTTTCTTTGGAGGGTCAAATGTTATTCCTTCATTGGTAACAATTTTCCATAAGAAAGAATCTTGTTTTAACCAGAATTCACATTTTCTAAACTTTCCAAAAATACTCTCCTTCCATAATGTTTGAAAAATAACCCTTAAATGATCCTCATATTCCTCACGAATTTTGGAATATATCATAATATCATCAATAAATACTACCGAAAATTTATCAAGGTTTTCCTTAAATACTCTATTAATCAATTCCATAAAAATAGCAGGTGCATTAGTCAGTCCAAAAGGCATAAAAGCAAACTCATAATGCCCATATCTTGATCGAAAGGCAATTTTTGGAATATCTTATTTCTTCACCCTGAATTGATGATAACCAGATTAAAGATCAATCATAGAGATTAATTGAGCCCCATGAAGTTGGTCAAATAAGTCATCAATTCTTGGAAGAGGGTATTTGTTCATTACTATGATCTCATTCAGTCTCTATAATCAATGCATATCTGCATCGATCCATCCTTCTTCACAAAGATAATAGGGGCTCCCAAAGGAGACACACTCAGTCGAATAAACCCCTTATCCAAAAGATCTTGGAGTTGTTTCTTTAATTCCTCCAGCTCCACATTTTCCATCCTATAAGGGGTCTTTGATATTGGATGAGATCTAGGTACAAGTTCAATAGGGAACTTTATCTCTCTTTTTGGGGGAGGTCTAGGCAACTCCTCAGGAAATACATCAATGTATTCTAGGGCGATGGGGACATTTTCCATCCTCAAACTCTCATTTCCTTCTTATTCTTCACCGATCAATTACATAAAGAAGGATATAAGAGGTTCTTCTTAACAAATATCTGGTTGAGATATCTCTTCTTGGAAGATAACTGTAGGTTTTCCATTCAAGACTACTGAGATTTCCTTACTTTTGCATTTGATCTTAGTAATATACTTTGAGAGTCAGTCTATCCCTAGTATAATGTCAAATTCCAGAATGGGAATGACTACTGGATTTTTGATAATATTGTGCTCCACAATGTAAATACTAGAGTTTCAAAACACTATCATTGTTTGGATAATCCCACCAGGAGTCTTGACTGATAACTCTACTTTTAGAAAGTCGGGGGTTGATTCCAAAATCTTTGCAAACATAGAGGAAATAAAGGAATGCATAGAACCAGAATCAAACAAAGTACATGCATGCTTTGAGAGAACAACAAGAGTACCTACTACCACATAATTTGGTGCTTTAACTTCAGTTATCGTGATATAAAAAGCACAACCTTGATCCCTTGGCCTTTGCTGAGGATGATGGTGGTTCCCCTCCACTGCCCCCAGATTTGTACAGTGATTAGAAAAGTGCCCTAGTTGTCCACACTTAAAGCATTATACATCTGGTAGGGCTTACACCATCTTACCCTTTTCATTAGTGTTTGGAAGTTGAGGATTCACTTCACTATGAAAATTCCTAGCAATATGGAGATCTCTTCCACACTTGTAGCATTTCCTGCTCCTGAGCAGGCAGTTCCCCGAATGCTTCTTCCCACTTTTATTACACGTGGGATGTTGAATTTTCTTGCCTCTTCTTCCTTGATCAAAGGTCCTCCCTAATCCAGGCTCTATCGATATATTTTTTTCATTTGATTTATGAGACCACTGTATCTCATCGAACTCTAGTTCAACTTTCATTATACTCTGTACGATCTCCTCATAACTGTCATAGTCTCGGTTGGCTAGATTCTTCCGCAGATGAGGTCTCAGTCCACCGAAGAATCTATCAACCTTACCATTAGGATCCATGAATAAACTTGAGGTATAATGGGAAAGTATTGTAAAGTTAATATTGTAGCTTCCCAAAGATTCATTCTCCTTATACTTCATCTAGAGAAACTCCTTCTACATTCTTTTTCTCATGGAACGAGGGAAATACTTACTGAAGAAGATCCCTCTGTACTCTTCTCACTCCCTAGATTCAACCTCCATTGTTTTCCTCGTGTTTTAATCAGTTCTCACCACTGATAAGCTTCTCCCTATAATTGATAGACCTCCAGGTTGACCTTCTCTTTCTCTGAATAGTTGGGCACAAAAAATATCTTCTCTATAGAGATGATCCACTATTCAACAATCAATGGGTCAGTCAATCCACTGAAGGTTGGTGGTCATTGATGCATAAATGACTCAACAGAATGTTGTTACCTTCATGGTGAGATATGTCTCTCAGCTTGATTTAAGTTTTTTACCATAACATGAGTCAGTTGGTTCGTCATTCGCATGAATGTTTCCATTCCGGCTTCCATCAGAGGACCGTCAGCGCATGGTCCATTGTGGTCACCATTTGTACGGTTCCTCCTATTTCTTTCAATTTATAAAAGAATAAAACCTTAGTGAGAAACTTATTTCATTTACGAATATTTTAACAGTAAATGATTTTATGTCTTAATTTTTTTTTAACAATTACAATTCTCTATAAATCCTTTATAATGATTTATAGAAGGCTTATGATTAACCAAACATATCCCCTAGGAGTGTCATAAACAAGAGTGCAGTAAGGCCTATTTTCATGTACCAGGATACCCCGGGTGAATCCCGAAATTCCTTGTCATAGTTTTCACTTCTAGGTACCTCTGGCCTCTACCTGCTTGTATCCAGACATGGATGTATTTTCTTGATAAACAACTTACTCAATACTCACCAAAATATCATGATGTTTTCATATATTTAAACTTTTCTATAGAATTCATACTAAAGTTTTCATTTCATAATTTCCATAAATAGATAAACTATACTTTGATACCAACTATGGCATCCCGCATTTTTGTTATATAACTTTTCATTACATTTTACAGGTAGAGGATCTTTAAAGTCTAGTGTCTTGGAAATCAGGAACATAATACATGAAAAAAATATAAAACATTCTTATAAACCACTTTTAAGGATTCATAATTGGTTTATCCTATGTAAAATTCATTCATCTCATATCCTGGAGACATACACCAAATAAAAGAGCGAGAAAAAGTCTTAGTAAGAAAAATAAGTGAAACAGTTGACATGTGATCTTGAGCAATATTAATAAGAACATGATGAAAATAATAAATACATGAGAAATGGAAGAATTGGAATATCATGATAAAAATAACATTAATAATAACTTTAATATTTGGATAAAACATTTCATTTAGACATTCATGAACATATCACCAAGGTTTATCCCCGAGGTGTCATAAAAATTACCAAGGTTATTCACCAAGGTATCATGAAACTTGTCATATCTAGAGATTAATTAGTTAACTATTGAATTGGATCTCTATCAGGGAAAAACATTAATATTTATTAATTTTTATGTGATCCACATATATCATAATAAAACATTTCATAAATAACCCAAAGTGAGTAAAAGAAATGGGTTTCACTTCAAAATCGTGACATTTTAAAAGTGCTTAAAAATAAGATTGTCATGTCATTTACAACCCATGGAAAGGGAGTGAGGGTTACATGTATGTCAATTCCAGAATCAAATATATCATTTTTTGTATCTATGAACACCCATAGAAACAAAATAGGTGTAGGTATTCACATAAATAAAACAATATAATTTCTTTAGAAAAAGAGAGAAAAATTTTGAGACGAAATTTCTGCAGCATAACGGCTATATAACATGGTTTTATAAAATAATATAAAGAGAGGGGACAAGGGTATCACATAAATAAATGAATAATTTTACAGTAGAGGTACATAATAAAAATAAATAAGCTCATGGTGTGGACCATTTAATGACACAATATATGAAAAAGAAACTTGAAAGGAAAGAGAAAGCGTGATTTCTTTTACGAAAATTCGGAAACCTAACAGCGTCACATAAAAATTCAGAAAATAAAGAGATGAGAGGGGAAAGGGTATCTAATCATTTGGAAATTAAATGGTCAGTATTAAAGATATAAAAGAACAATCCCACTCATAATAAAATGGAACTATAAGACATAACATAAAGGAAGTCATGACTTAAAAGTGGAGGGCGAAAGGTTCCCTTACCTTGAAGAGTAACATCGAAAGCATGAAGTTTGGTACCTTGGGAGGCTTGAGGGAAACTTGGGAGGACTTCTTGGGAGGTAAGGAGACCATAACATTGTTGAGGAGGATTTTATAATGAAATGAATTTGGGAAATGGCTTGGTAATAGTAGGAAAAGTGAGGGAATAAATTATTAATTTCCACGGGAGACGTCATCAGTTGTATTTGCAAAAACATGGGCTTACCCATAGTATTTTCCCATGTTATTGGCCCCTTGGGACACCTAATAACATATATCAGTATTCATAAGTCGACCAAAAATCTGACATCATTAATTATGTAATTAAACACCCGACACTCAAAACTGTATTTTTACTACTAACCAAAAATTCAACTGTTTCTGAAAAATCCCAAAAAATTCACCCTAACATAATATCGATGATCTAAATTATAAAATGATCTGCATTTCATGAAAATAAATTTCTTAATATTTTTAATTTATTTTTTTAAATAAAATCATTATTTATTCCAAAAATACAACTTTAAAACTATAACTCATTTTGTAACACCTTAAAAAAGTAATCAAGGTCCCGTAAAATTATCATATAAACATAATAAAATAAAGTAACAATTTATGATTGAATTTTATGAAAATATATTTCCATTTTGAATTATTAAATTAATAATAAAATTATAAATAAAATATTTATGACATACACAAATACCAAAACTTAAACTATGAGCGTTTTTTCACTTTTAAGATGTTTAAATTGTATTTATACATTCATGGGTGAAATTTCTATTTTTTGGACAATTTTCTATTCATTAATATTCACTACTATTCATACGGGTATGTTACTATTCATACTTTACTATTCACTAAAAATCAAGTTTATCTTATTAGACTTTAAAATTACCACTAATCACAACTGTGGAAGTCCATTTTTGAAAATCATTTCACATTATTAATTATTAAAAGAATACAAAAATATTTTAAAATACCCCTTTTTTATAACTTCATCAATAATACACATCCTATATTTATCTGGATATTTGAAATTCACAAACTCTTCCATAATAAGAAATAATAATTTTATTTATATAAAAGGATTACACAAAGCAGATAAGGTCTCGTTACATATCCCCATATAACACCAGCATAAGACCTAAGTGTAAGGTGTGCTATGATGATAGAATCTTTGGGTGGCTCAGACAAAATTGCCCGAGTGGTGATTTGTATCAGCTTGAACTTCTCCTTTAGGCAATTCCGTTCAAGCTTTATATGTTGAAGTTCAGTTTGGGATTGGTCCAGAGCAAAGCCTAGTGATGCTACCTCCTTCCCAAGCTTTGAAAGATGGGTTTCATATGGTACGATTCTACTGGATGAGGCCATTCAATATTCTTTCTATATTAATTAACCAAGATAACTATTTTTATAAAAACACAATGTGAAGATTATAGTTTCCAACAGTCCAATTGATCAACGGTCATATAACAGTTGAAAACCAATGGTGTCATTTTAATTATACCCACTTCAGTAATTAAAGGATATAGTTTTGTTGAGTATAAAATAAAATAAAATACCAATTTAGGAAAAAATATATGTAAAAAGTTTGGGTAGTTTCAAATACTCTTTCAAAACACTTATCAAAATTAAAGCTCTATCAACCACCTACAACTTGTCCTTTGTGAATGAGTCTAAAATGGATCCTTCATACTTCTATAGACTTTGGAGCTAAAACTCTTTGAGTGTCCTCAAAGTTTATTCACTGATCTCTACTCAATAATGATCTTCGGGAACCTCCTATTGAACATATTCTAAGTGAACCTGACCAAGAGATCAACCTGGAGCTATCTCGCAAGAATAAAAAATGTTTGGAGGATCCTAAAAAAATAATATGAAATATTTTATATTAATTAATTAATTAATTAATTAATTTTATTATTTGGAGTTTTAACCTATAAAAAGGTCTACCCATTTAAAATAGAGGCACAAAAAAGAATGATGCATGATCCTCTCCTTGGTCTCTACCCTACAACCAATATCTATTTTCTTTGAAATATTGGAAAATGTAAAGGTCTGTGTGTTAGATTTAAGGGAGACCTCAATACTTGTTCCATAGTCGGTCTCTTGTGTTTACATTTCATAATAAATATATCTGACACTATTTACATATCAACGAATTCAATCTCATATATTACTAAATCCAAAACCCACCACACCCCTCATCCCGAACCATTGATACCACAATGTCATGACCCACTCCCCCTAAATAAGACCCCTCCTAGGTCATCAATGAGATAAAGGAGATTATGAATGCCTGAGTCCTACCTCTATTAGGACCTAGGTTGGAAACTAGCACTGATATTATAATAAACAAAAAAATGGGAGGTATTACCCTCTAAGAGAAGCATATAGAAGGGATAGATAAGATGGATACACTAATCAAATTTTTAACGTCTCAGTTCCAGAATCCACCCAGAGGCACCCCGTACCCAGTTGGTCACATGGCCTCAAGTGCATTTCCCCAAACACCAGAGTTTTCCGACTAGAAGCGAGGGCCTTGGGTGTGATAGTGGGGAAATTATTCCCTCATTGGCAGAGTAACATAGTGGAAGTAAAACAGATTGTAATAGCAGAAGAAGTAAAACATGCAATAAGTAAACAATTGGAGTAATAAACAACTAGAGCACACATATATAAATGATGCATAATACATATGTCTAGGAAAGTAGCCAAATAAGTCACAATGCTGGAAAATAGTAATAAACCAAAGTACAAAAGAAAACAGAAAATCTCCAGCAGCATCACAAGCCTAGGCTTGGTCCCATGCTCTCTAGATTCTTAGCAATCAAGTACATGAAGTAGAAGGGTTATTGATATTATCTATAACTACCGCAATAAAATCTATTTGGGCCCAAAATCATGACCCAAATAGGGTGTGAGACTAATCCCAGTAGGAAACCACCCAAATACATGTTCCTAATAGTCAGTTAACATATATGGTAGGTGATAAGAAAAAAGAAGCAGTAAACAAGGAAGTACTCAAAAGTAAACAGTCCTAAAATTCCATTTACAAACATTAATTTTATGAAATTAATTAACCAAAACAATAAACAAGAAACCCGTTGGGTAGTTCTCACAGCCTAACCCCTCTGATTTACCGTACACGGAAAGATATACAAAATACTCTCTGAGGAAGCACTCATCTTCAATCCCCCCTATAGTCAAGTGTGATTAAATACTCTCTAAGGAAGCACTCACCGTCAATTCCCCCTATAGTGTATTAACGTTAAACTACAGACACTCTAAGGAAGCACTCAATATCAATTCCTCCTATGGTCTTGTAACGTAACTGTAGACACTCTCAGGGAGCACTCAACGTCAATCCTCCCTATGGTCTCACAAAGTGATAATTATAACAGACACTCTAGGAAAGCCCTAAACATAAATTTCCCCTATGGTCTCACTAGACCAGGTTCCCACAGCCTCGTGTAAAGCAATTGTGCATAAACGATAATCAGCAGCCAAAGTAAAAATCTAGAACTACTTGGCTAAAAAATCTCCAACACATCATAGCATGTCAGATATAAATAATTACTTCATCCTATAATACTAGGCATGGTAAAGGAAAAAAGAAGCCTAACTGACAAAGCTAGACCCAAGGGTCAAAACAAGAAAACATGGGAAAAACATTCACAACATAGAAAAGATAAATCTAATCTCAAAAATTAACCTATATCCAATCAAACTAGGCATAAAAAGAAATAAAAGAGGTTAAAACCATAAACACCCAATACCCCGTTCAAGGGTATTGGGAACTTTTTCACATATAACTCAAAAAATTTCGAGGAAAAGGCACAAACCACCTACCTATGAGTTGTAGGATCTTTATATGTGAAGCTTAATCCTCAAATCTCCCAAGAACACCATAGATCTACAAAAATGATAAAAATCATGAATCGATTATAAATCTTGAAAGAGGAGGAATCAGGAAATGAATCTCTATAAGAAGGAAGAGATTATCGTTGCAATCCAAACACAATTGACAATGGTCGATTCAGAGAAATGATGCTCGATCAGGGGCTCGGCGAAGATCCGTGCCGTATGGATGCTCTCGGATGAAGGAGGAAAATAAGAAGAGATTTCTGACAATTAGACGCGACCCTGGTCCGTTTACTGAGAAAAAAAAATAACGTACATGGTGTGTTTTTTAAAATTACACGTCGTGTACTTGCCTTTTCCAGCCCCCAGATTAGGTGGTCTCCAGGTCACCATACATGGCCGTGTGCCCGGCTGTTACACGACCAGCACTCGGATACCCGTGGTAACTGAGTACACGATGTGTACTTAATAAATTTCCATAAACTCCTCTTTTTTCTAAAAAAAAAACCAGAAAAAGGAAAAAATATCTGAAATGAAGATTGTAGTTCTTAAAAACTTCCCCCTTAAATAAATTCATTCCCCAATTTCCCCAGCAAGGTGGCATAGAAGAAGAAACCTCGAACAGATCCAGCCACTACGACTATACATTGTTCTCCCTCTCCCAAGTCTCATCTTGTACTCATCTATGCTACAATAGCACTCGTACCATAGAAACATATGAGGCATGGAGAACCTTTGTACTTCGATCAACAATCCGGATAGGATTCTCCTCAAATGAGGCATCCACCTCCAACTCAACCTCCCCTAGTTGAAAAACATGAGATGGGTCTGGGAAGTAAGGTCGAAGCTGAGAAATGTGGAGGACATCATGCTTAACCCGATACCTCTGAGGTAACTACAACTGATAGGAAACCGGCCCAACTCTCCCCAACACCTCAAACGGCTCGACGTACCTCGGTGAAAGATTACCCTGTCTCATAATCCTCATGTGTCCCAACCTCAGTGTGAAATGTAGGAACACCTGATCTCCGACCTCAAACTCTATAGGTCGTCTCTTTTGATCAGCGTAAGACTTATATAATGATTGTGCAGTATCCATCCTCTTCTGAATCAACTCTACATGCTATGTGGTCTCCTGGACAAGACGAGGTCCCAATATAGCTTCCTCTCCTGCCTCCAGCTAGCATAAGGGTGATCAAGATGGACTACCATATAATGGCTCATAAGGTTCCATATAAATAGTTTCTTGAAAACTATTATTTTCAGAAAACTCCAAAAGTGGTATGTGTTTCTCTCAAGAACCTCCAAAATCAAGGATGCATGCTCGAAGCATGTCCTCAAGCACCTGAATCGTATGCTCGAACTGGCCATCTGTCTGGGGTTAGTAAGCTATACTCAAAAGTACCTGTGTACCCAAAGCCTTCTGTAACCCCTTCCGGACCCAAGAAGTAAAAAGGGAATCCCTATCTCAAACAATGGAGTGTGGAACTCCATGTAAATGTACAATCTCTCGGATGTACAACCTTCCTAGATCATCAACACGGAAGGTCTCCTTGATTAGCAAGAAGTGAGAAATCATCATGAGTCCATCAATGGAAACCCAAAAAGCATCATTCCCTCAAGGAGATCTCAGTAAAACTATCACAAAATCCATCGCGACATTATTCCACTTCCACTTGGGAATGGGAAACAACTACAAAAGCCCTACTGGTCGCTGATGCTCTACCTTCACCTGTTGACAACTGGAACACCTCATGACAATACCTGCAACATATCTCTTCATACCTAGCCACCAATACTAATGGTGTAGATCACGATACATCTTGGTGACACCAGGATGAAATGCTCAAAATGAGGAATGAAAGTTCTGCATCAGCTCCTCGGATATCTCTACTAGCACCCATATGCGCCCTTGGAAACACAAGATCTCATCCTCACCTATTGTCCATCCTGGAATAGGGTCCTCTTCTGACACACTCTCCCGTAGGACAAGGCCTTCATAATCTAATATCTTTCTCATTCTCACTTGATTGAGAAGAGTATAGGTAACAACCACATATGAAAAAGAATTCTACCCATGTCTGTCGTGCACCTCCAAATGAATCTTAGGGAAAAGAGCCATAAGCTGCCACTCACTACTGGCCTCCTGAACTGCCTGTATCTGAATCTTCCTGCTCGGTGCATCAGCCACTATGTTGCCTTTACCTGATGTATAAAAAATCTCAAAGTCAAAGGACTGAAGGTACTCAACCCACCTTCACTATCTCAAATTTTGGTCACGCTGTGTGAAGATATACTTGAGACTTTTGTGGTCGATAAAAACCACAAAATGATCTCCCAAAAGATAATATCTCCAACTGAATAAATCATGAACAACTACAGCCAAATCCCGATCGTGTGTCGAGTAATTCCTCTCATGTGGCCTCAACTGCTGAGAACCATACACAACAACCCCTTCTCCCTGTATAAGCATTGCTCCCAGCCTGATACCTGATGCATCAAAGTACACAGTGTAGCTCTTAACCAGATTTGGAAATAATAGTATCGGTGTTGAATTGAACCTCCCTTTAATCTCTTGAAGGGATGACTCAAAAGAATCTGACCACAAGAACTTTCTACCCTTCTTAGTCAGGCCCATCATTAGTGCTACTAAGCATGAAAAGTCTTGTATGAAATGTCTGTAGTATCCAGTCAGCCCTAGAAAACTCCATACCTCAAAGATGTTATTTGGATTCTCCCAGGAAACCACTACTCTCACTTTCTCTAGGTCTACTGATACTCCTCTCTCTGAGATAACATGACCCAATAAGTGAATCTGGTCCCTCCAAAAGTGGCATTTTGAGAGCTTAGCATATAACTGATGCTCTCTCAGTGTACCCAAAACGATCTCAAGATGGGTATCATGGTCGCATCGAGTGTGAGAGTACACCAAGATATCGTCTATGAAGACTACCATGAAAGAATCCAAGTATGTATGGAACACTCTGTTCATCAGTTCCATGAAAATTGCAGGTGTGTTTGTGAGACCGAATGGCATAACCATATATTCGTATAGAACATACCTACTCCGAAAGGCTGTAAGAGGTATATATAATGGTTTAGCACACAACTGATGGTAATCAGACATGAAGTAAATCTTTGAGAACACCTAGGCTCCTAGAAGATGATCAAATAGATAATAAATCCTTAGAATGGGATATTGGTTCTTGACCATCAATTGGTTCAACTTCTGATAATCCACACAAATTCTGAGGGTACCGTCCACCTTCTTCGCAAACAGGACAGACGCACCCCAAGGAGAAGTACTGGGTCGGATGAAACCCTTTGCCTAAAACTCCTCTAACTGCTTCTTGAGCACCTAAAACTCTAGTGTATCCATCCTATAAAGAGGAATGGACACCAATGCCACTCCTAGCACAAGCTCAATAGAAACTTCCACCTCTCGCTCGGGAGGAAAACCTGAAAATTATTCTAGAAATACATCTTTGAAACAATCCACCACTGGAGGAAAGTCCATCTGTGAAGTCCCCTGGTCATCCAGATATAGACTAGAAATCTGGGCTGTAACACCTCCCAACCCATGATGCTCGAGTCTCGCTCTTCTCTCTTGGACATCCCATTTGCCCTTATGAAGAAATGATCTTCCCTTTGGTGATGTGAAACTCACTCTACGATGATAGAAATCGAAAAATACCTATAAAGTAACTAAACAGTCCATTTCAAGGATGACATCATAGCTCGTCATCTCTAAGAAATAGAGTTCCCATAAGAAGTGACACCCACCAACCTCAAGAGGGCACTCTTTGCACTGTCGTACACTAGCCGTTCTAGTCCCCAATAGAGTTTCTAATGTTAAGATATCAGCAGAAGGACAGATACCGAGCCAAAGGCTCTCCACAAAAGCAAAAAATATAAAGCTATGAGAAGCTCCTGTATCGAAAAGAGAAGAATCTAAAATCGAGGAAACAAGAATTTTACCTCAAACTATAGAGGGTCCGGGATCCTATTCCTACTAGGTCTGCTCAACTGAAAAAGTCTGGCCTGTACTGCGGCCCTGAAACCCTACCTGAACACTCAGAGAAAATCCACCCTATTATCACAGAATAACTAGAGACTGACTACCATGACCATGACCTCCACCTCAGCTTGAAAGGATTAGAGAACTCCAGTTCCCTGAGGAGTAATTGGTGGTGTTTCTTCTAAACACAGTGTCACGACCCCCTCCCACCAAATATTCCCCTCCTGAGCTGGCAATGGTGAATGGGAGATAATGACCCCTGAGTCCCGCCTCCAGTAGTCCCCAGGGTGGTGACTAGCACCAAGGGTCTAATTTTTCACAAATATGGGAGGCATTACCCTTTTTATTTTTAAATATCGGAAAATAGGAAAAGTCAAGCACCAAAAAGGAAAATAACCAGTGTATATAAATAAACCCAAACCAAGCCCACATGCATGTTTAAATAATTTTATAACAAGGTACAAGTACAAGAAATCTCAAAGTAAAATACCAATAGAAAACAAAGGTACAACAACAGCAACAGCCCCAACTGTCCGACTAGTAGGGTCCCGCACGACCCTGGTAGTCCTCCTGGAAACCTGAAAGTAAAAGAAGGGTGAGCATACAAGTATACTCAGTAGGGAAACCTAAAGCTCTCGTGCACAAGTGGGGAGACATCCTAATGTCCCGTGAGAACAACAGAAGGAACCTAGCAAGGAATTCTATCCACCCAACCTCACCAGACACACTCACCAAAACACAAGCACAACAGGTAGTAGTTGTATATAAGAACAAGAGTATTGGGTACCCCACACCATTTCCCTTTAGTTAGCTGCTCTTCCTAATGATGGACGTCCTGACGCTACCACACACTCCCTGCTTGCACACACCTGGGCCTCACAACCACGTATCCTGCCCGCACACACCTGGGCCTCACAACCACGCATCCCACCCGCACACACCTGAGCCTCACAACCACGTATCCCGACCGCACACACCTGGGCCTCACAACCACGTATCCCGCCCACACACACCTGGGCCTCATCCTGAAGATTCTTGGGAAACAGTAGAACCTTCCCGAAGAGTCTTGGGCTAAAACCACCCCAATCAAAACCTACCTAAAGAGTCTTAGGTGTAAGGTCGCCTCAAGCCATCACATCCTAAGGGAGAAGGAGCAGGATGGAGCTAGTAACTAAGGGAAAAACACCCTCTCCCATAAAATGGAAGTGTTCGGCACTAAGTGCTCAACATGGGTGTGGTGCGATAAAACACAAAAGATACAGATATATATATATATATATATATATATACCAACCACACAGCCCAACCTATGGCTTCTAAAAAGAGAAACTGAGCACGTGCCTTGACACTGCTACTACGAGGCATGCATACAAAAAACAAACCCAACACCCTTTAGGTTTTCACATTTCAATAGAAATAGTTTATTTAGTTCCTTAACTATTGGGAAACTATCCACAACCAACCACATCAAACGTTTGTAAAACATATCCCTGCCATCCAAAAATAAAGTCAGAAAAAACACAAGCAACACAACAAAGCCCTTCTTATCAAACAACCAACCTCATTGATTATTATTTCTGTTCCATTACCACGCCCAACCATTCATTAACTATTCCAGTTTTTATTTATTAATCACAACCCACTGTCCGTTTACATTTAAACCCATCCCTGCAGCCCCGCTGCCAACCACCATAACCACAACCGTACCATAAATCATTATCCCTTTAATTCCATTTATTGCAGTTCGCTACCCATCACCATCATAACATTCACACCAACCCACAACCAAGTCAACCGCAGCCCTGCTGTTGACCCGATCCACAACAACCCACAAAACACCCCCAACACATGCCTCATAACCAAGCCAATACCCACATGTTCATTCTTCCATTTTGTTTAACCGGGGTGATCACATAAGGGTTCTAGATTTTAACAGCCAACTTTATGTGATTAACCAATTTCCACATTCCACAAAGTTTCCATCCAAAAGAAAATACAGAAGGAGAGGGAAACATTTAATTGCGTAAGCAAAGGCCCCCAATGACCGTGATTTTCAGTAGGTAGAAGCTCATTCAATTCATGACATAATATCACAGGATATAAAGTAACAACAATCACAACTTCCCATCCCCATTATATAAGACAATTATTATCTTCATTAAACTGGTTCAAAAGTGGTTCACGTAAACAATAGAACACCCACCCCGCATGATGCACAAATTAGAGAGACGAAGGTAAAATCCCTACCTCAACAGGTTCTGATCGCAACGCTCCCCCGGATCAACCTTAGAAGACGTCTGTCGGCATCCGTCACTTCTGTCGGTCCCGGAAAAACCTCCTCGGGTGGAGGTCGGAAAGGAAAGGATGAAGGAAATACAACAGATCCAAGCTCGGAAGCTCCACCTCATCGTTACGATCCCGTGGCTGCTAACGGATCGTAAATCAGAGATCGGACGAAGAAGTTATGGAAGAAAGAGCCTTCGATTCTCTTGGGAGAGCTCTGCTCAGAGGAGAGGGGGGGGGGGGAGAGGTGTGAGTTGAAAGGAGGAGGGGACCCCTCCTTTTATAGGCATGAAAAGAAAAAGTACACAGCGTGTACTTTATGGTACACGGCGTGTACTCGGTTCTTTCACACGGTCTCCAAGCAGCTTCCAACACGGCTCTACGGCCGTTGACTGGTCAACACACGGTTTGAGGGTAACACATATGCGGGGAGGGACTACACGGCGTGTAGTATGGACACACGGTGTGTACTCATTTATTTCACATGGAAAGGACACAAATCCAACACGGTACACGACCGTTGAATGGTAACGCGTACGAGGGGAGGGACTACCCGACGTGTAGAACTGGTCACATGGCATGCACCCATTATTCCACACAGCAAGGACACGACTTGCAACACGGGGTATACCTGGAAAGGGAGTACATGGCGTGTACTCAAACTACACAGCGTGTAGTTTCAAAATTATGGAATGTGTGGGAAAGGTCCATTTTACCCTCCAGAACACTTCTTGACCTTCTTTTTGACAAAGGAATGGGCTCGAGAGGTCCGGGCCATTACATCAGATACCTCTTAAAACATTATCGTCCCCAAGAATTCAAAAACCAACCTAGAGGAAACCCAACAAGATACCTCTTAGGGTTCTTGTTATAACAGGAACCCAACCAACAACCCTAATCATATGTGTTAGGAATTCCTTCTCCTATGTTGAGATATTATCTGCTTTAGGCAGCACTGACTTGCCTGAACTGGTTTAATCGCATCCTCATTAATGCGTCTCAATTAAGAATTGGGTCTTCCCACTTTCATATATTAGGATTTTTTTTTCAACTCGCATTAACCCCAACACCACACAACCAACACACTGCCCGAACAGGTGGGTTTGGGAAATTCCTTCACCTATGTCAAGATATTATCCACTTTAGGCGGCACTGACTCGCCCGCATGGGTTCAATCGCATCCGCATTAATGCGTCTCGATTAAGGGTCAGGTTTTCCCATTTACCACACATCCGGACATGTTAAAAATTACTAGGGAACAAGGAAACAAAAGGTCTCACAAATAAATTCCATAAATCAAAGGTACGGAGTACAGCATCAGCACAAAGCTCAGAAGAACAAGGGAAAAACACAAGTCAAAACAACTCTGGGTACTGAGCGTGAATCTGGGTCTCCTGCTCCCAAGTGCTCTCCTCGAGGCCGCCATGCCTCCATAACACAAGAACCAACAGAATAGTTCGTCCACAGAGCACCTTCTCTTTACGATCTTTGATTCTGACTGGTCGTTCCTCGAAGGTCGCGTCATCTCCCATATCTAACTCTCCCCAGTCGATAACGTGGGAGTCGTCGTGTAAGTACCAACGAAGCTGGGAGACGTGGAAGACGTCATGAACCTTCTCCAACTGAGGTGGCATGGCCTGCTAATATGCCACCTCGCCAACTCGCCTCATCCCCTCAAAAGGTCCGATGAACCTAGGTGGGAGCTTGCTCCCTTTCCCAAAACTCCGCTACCCCCGTCGATGGGAAACCTTCAAGAACACATGATCCCCCACCTCGAACTCCAAGGACCTCCTCCGATGATTAGCATAAGACTTCTGTCGGTCCTGAGCCACTTTCATCCTCTCACGTACAAGATGGACTTTCTCTGTGGTGCTCTGCACTACCTCTGGCCCAAGAGCACATGTCTCACCAACCTCTGCCCAGCAAATGGGTGAATGAAATGACCTTCTATACAAAGCCTCAAACGGTGCCATGCTAATAGTAGAGTGGAAGCTATTGTTGCAGGTGAACTCTACTAAAGGCAAGTGTCGTACCCATGATCCTCTGAAATCAAGAACGCATGCTCGTAGCATGTTTCCAATGTCTGGATAGTCCTCTCTGTTTGCCCATCGGTCTGGGGGTGGAAAGCAGTGCTAAGGAATAGCCGGGTTCCAGAATCATGCTGTAACCCCCTCCAGACTCGTGAGGTAAACTGATTATCCCGATCTGAGACGATAGTCTTTGTAACTCCATGCAAACGCACCACCTCGTCTACATACCTCTGTGCTAAGGTACTCACCAGGCCTGACTCCTTAATTGCTAAGAAGTGAGCTGATTTCGTCAGACGCTCCACCACTACCCAGATAGCATCATAACCACCCTGAGCTCTGGGTAGTACTGTGACGAAGTCCATTGATATGTCATACCACTTCCACTCGGGGACATCCAAAGGATGCAATAAAAAACTCGGAACAAGGTGTTCAGCCTTCACTTGCTGACACACTAGGCATTTAGCCACAAATTCTCCCACTGCTTGTTTTACCCAGGGCCACCAAAACTGATCCCTCAGGCCTCGGTACATTTTTGAAACTCCTGGATGTACTGCCAAGGCTGAGCTATGGAACTCACGAAGAACTCCCTCACGCATTGTCTCCGGAACAAACAACCTTCCATGGAAGAGCATCCGATGTCGGCTGTCCTCTGAACATCCTTCTGGAGCGTTCCATTGATCAACACGATCCCGCATCACTTCCGCCTCAGAGTCCCCCCACTGAGACTCTTCCTCCTGCTGCAGCGAGGAGGACTGCACCGTCATCTGAAACAAACAGCATCTAACACCATCTACCCTAGTATCCAAGTGCAAGGCGGCCAACTCTCCCATTTCCTTCCAAGCATCGGTGGATTCCCGAACAACTTCTTGATGTGACTTCCTGCTCAGGGAATCAGCCACAACGTTTCCCTTACCTTCAGTGTAAGAGATCTCAAAGTCATAGTCTTGGAGAAACTCAACCCATCTCCACTGCTGTTAGTTCAGGTCACGCTGGTAGAAGATATAACGCAGACTCTTGTGATCTGATAAGACCACAAAGCGCTCCCCAAAGAGATAATGTCGCCACAACTTCAGTGCGAACACTACTTCTGCAAGCTCCAGGTCATGGGTGGCCTAATTACCCTCGTGAGGGCGCAAATGCCTAGACCCATAACAAATCACTCCCTTCTTCTGCATCAGCACGCACCCCAGACCAAGGCCAGAAGCATCAAAAAACACCTTGTACAACAACCCTTCCTCTGGCAACCTGAGTACGGGAGTACTGGCCAACTCCTCCTTTAGGTAGTCAAAATCTTACTGGAACTTCTCACTCCATAGGAAGACCTGGTTCTTCCTCTTCAAAGATTTCAAAGGAGAAGCAACTCGAGAGAAGTCCGAATCGAACCTCCGATAGTAACCAGCTAACACCGGGAAACTACAAACTTCTGCCACGCTCTTTGGTGCTGCCCAAGAAACAACTGCCTACACCTTCGATGGGTCCACTGAAACTCTATATTGAGACACCACGTGCCCAAGGAAGTGTACTTCTTGTGTTAAGAACTTACACTTCGAAAATTTCCCGTAAAGATGGTGGTGTCAAAGGACTTCCAAGACTGCCCTGAGATGCTCAACGTGATCCTCCTCTAATCTTGAGTAGATCAGGATGTCATCGAAAAACACAACGATGAATCGGTACAGAAACTCTCAGAAGACAATGTTCATAAGTCCCATGAACACAGCCGGTGCATTCGTAACTCCAAAAGGCATCACTACAAACTCGAAGTGCCCATACCTGCACCTGAAAGTTGTATTCGAGATGTCACTGTCCTTCAACCTCAGCTGATGATATCCAGATCGTAGATCAATCTTGGAAAACCAACCTGCTCCCCTCAGCTGGTCGAAGAGATCATCTATCCTTGGGAGGGGGTAATGGTTCTTGACCGTTACCTGGTTCAACCTTCGGTAGTATATGCATAGCCTGAGACCACCATCTGCCTTCTTCAGGAAAAAAACTAGAGCACCCCATGGTGACACGCTGGGTCGAACAAAACTCTTCTTCATCAGATCATCAATCTTAATCTGCAACTCCCGCAACTCCGAACGTGCCATCCGATAAGGGGCCATCGAAATCGGACAGGCACCAGGCTGTAAGTCTATCCTGAACTCAACGTCACGTCGGGGGGGGGGGGGGGGGGGGGTAGAGTCACAATCTCCTCAAGAAAAACATCGAGGAACTCCCCAACAACCTCTAGGACATCCATCATCTCTATATAAGTTGGAACCACTGATAACCCGCCGAAAAAGAAAACGAGAGGCTCCACATGCCAACTTCCTGCCTGAAAGCTCCTCTCTCCTACAAAAGATACGCGCTGCCCATCTACGTCGGAGAACACGACTCTTCTCCAGAAGCAGTCGATAACGGCACTAACAGAAAACAATCAGTCGATGCCTATGATGACATCGTATAACTTCATCTGTAACAGAAGAAGGTCCCCACTAGATCGATGGGGTCCCAAAATCAGCCCACATCCCCGACAAACAAAAGATACGCTTGTCTGGACCCCAACTGGTGTACTCAGTACCAGTGGTACGGAAAGTCTCTCTACGTCTAGTCCCAAAGCATGGGGCTAGACTAGGTGCAAAAAAATATTGCAAGGGTCACGAATCGAACAAAGCAGAAACAAGAGTTCTGAACAAACAAATCGTACCTCGCACCACCTCTGGTCCTGCTGCAGCTGTCAACTCTGCTGCGTGAAACTGTCCACGCCCAGCTCCTCTGCCTCTGTGATGTCATCCACCTCCCCAAACACACCTTGGTCGAGGTCCCTGAGGAGAACCATGAGGTCGGCCTCCTCCCGAAAAGTCTGCCCTCAGAGGAGCATGGTCCTGCTGCTACTGGATGGGCCTCGCTGGAAACTGGTGCTGCTGAGGTGGGCGCTGAACCTGCCCACCTCCACCGTACTGAGCTTGGGTTGGGAACCGACTCTGAACGTGCCCGAAACCTACACAAGAAAAACAAATCGGTTCTGGGCTCATGAAAAAGGGGCGAGGACCCGAAGATCTGAACTGGAACTGCTGGGGCCTGCTCCCCACTGGCTTGAACCTGGAAGGTCCCGTCACAGGAGACCTGCTGCTGACTATTTTCCCCTTTGACGAGCCTGGCTAGTTCCCCTCACGGGGTGCACCTCCCAGCGAGTGTATCCTCTCTACAACCTCTACATTCTCTTGTACGTCCAAGTACGTCGGAAGGGTGAAGGGTGGTGACATCATACTGGAGCGAAGGACGGAGCACCTCCTCCAAACGTGTTGCCCGAGACTCCTCATTCGGAAAGATATCTGGAGAAAAGCGTAGGAGATCTTTGAACTTGATCCCTAGACCTCGTTCCATCATACTCCCCTGCTGAAGAGAGAATAACTCATGCTGCTTCTCCGCCTTGATCATGGAAGAAAGGAATTACTCTCGGAATTCCTTCTCAAAGTCAGCCCATGTAACCTCTGCCTCTATCCTCTCTCCGAGGTAGAGCGTTGACCACTGTCGCGCCGCACCTCTTAGCTGATTGACTGATAGGGGAACCCAGTACTCCCTCAGAGCACAGATCAAGGTAAAAGTGATCCCTGGCTTCTCAAGCCACCCCTCTGTCTCCGGATCCGAAGTACTACACTCGTACTTCTTGAGGGTCTCCTGCTGAAAATAATGGAGAGTCTTCTTCCATTGGCTATCTTGCTCCTCTCGGTCGATCCTCAACTGATCGGCCGCCTGAATATATTGGGCCTCGACCATCTGAGCCACCTGGGGACGACATCCAGGTGCCATAGCTGTACGGTAAACAAGGATCGCCTAAGCCCAAGTAGTAAAGAAAAACTCAAGGTTTCATTTTATCATTTTATTTCAATTTCTTTCACAGAACACCCAAATCAAGTAAAACACAATCATGATGATGCATGTACCTTCCCTAGTGTCTCTACCCTGTAATCAATGTTGTCTCACTTGGTCGTTTGGTAGGCTCAGAGTCCTTGCATCGGATCACGGGGGGCCCCAAAATCCAGTGTCCTAGCCGGTCTTCCCTGGCCTATGTCATGCACCAAGATTGACTAACACCGTTGCCCTACCATCCCATGCAATACTCACTGTGCCTAACTCTAGAGTTCATCCTATCTCTCAACCGTCACCTCTGATACCATTCTGTCATGACCCCCTCCCACCAAAGATGCCCCTCCTGAGCTGGCAATGGTGAAAGGGAGATAACGACCCCCGAGTCCCGCCTCCAGTAGGCCCCGGGGTGGCGACTAGCACCAAGGGTATGAGTTTTCACAAATATGGGAGGCATTACACTTTTTATTTTTAAAGATCAGGAAATAAGACAAGTCAACCACCAAAAAGGAAAAGAACCAATGTATATAAATAAACCCAAACCAAGCCCACATTCATGTTTAAATAATTTTATAACAAGGTACAAGTACAAGAAAGCTCAAAGTACAATACCAAAAGAAAACAAAGGTACAACAATAGCAAAAACTCCAACTGTCCAACTAGTAGGGTCCCGCACGACCCTGGTAGTCCTCCTAGAAACCTGAAAGTAAACGTAGGGTGAGCATACAAGTATACTCAGTACGGAAACCTAAAGCACTCGTGCACATGTGGGGAGACATCCTAATGTCCCGTGAGAACAACAGAAGGAACCTAGCATGGAATTCTATCCACCCAACCTCACCAGCCACACTCACCAAAACACAAGCACAACAGGTACTAGTAGTATATAAGAACAAGAGTATTGGGTACCCCGCACCATTTCCCTTTAGTTAGGTGATCTTTCTAACGACGAACGTCCTGACACTTCCACACTCTCCCCTCCCGCACACACCTGGGCCTCACAACCACGTATCCCGCCCGCACACACCTGGGAATCACAACCACGCATCCCGCCCGCACACACCTGGGCCTCACAACCACGTATCCCGCCCGCACACACCTGGGCCTCACAACCACGTATCCCGCCCGCACACACCTAGTCCTAATCCCAAAGATTCTTGGGAAACAGTAGAACCTGCTCGAAGAGTCTTGGGCTAAAACCACCCCAATCAAAACCTACCCGAAGAGTCTTAGGTGTAAGGTCACCTCAAGCCATCACAGCCTAGGGGAGAAGGAGCAAGAAGGAGCTAGCAACTAAGGGAAAAACACCCCTCTCCCATAAAATGGGAGTGTTCGGCACTAAGTTCTCAACATGGGTGGGGTGCGATAAAACACAAAAGATATATATATATATATATATATATATATATATATATATATACCAACCACACAACCCAACCTATGGCTTCTAAAAAGAGAAACTGAGCACGTGCCTCGGCACTGCTACTATAAAGCATGCATACAACAAACAAACCCAACCCCCTTTAGGTTTTCACATTTCAGTAGAAATAGTTTATTTAGTTCCTTAACTACTGGGAAACTATCCACAACCAACCACATCAAACGTTCGTAAAACATATCCCTGCCATCCACAAATCAAGTCAGGAAAAACATGAGCAACACAACAAAGCCCCTCTTATAAAACAACCAACCTCATTGATTATTATTTCTGTTCCATTACCATGCCCCACCATTCATTAACTCTTCCACATTTTATTTATTAATCACAACCCACTATCTGTTCACATTTTAACCCATCCCTACAGCCCTGATTCCAACCACCATAACCACAACTGCACCGTACATCATTATCCCTTTAATACCATTTATTGTAGTCCCACTGCCCATGACCATCATAACATTCAAACCAACCCACAACCAAGTCAACTGAAGCCCTACTATTCACCCGATCCACAACAACCCACAAAACACCCCCAACACATGCCTCATAACCAAGCCAACACCCACATGTTCATTATTCCATTTTTTTTAACCGGTGTGATCACATAAGGGTTCCAGATTTTAACAGCCAACTTTACGTGATTAACCAATTTCCACATTCCACAAAGTTTCCATCCATAAGAAAATACAGAAGGAGAGGGAAACATTTAATTGCGTAATCAAAGGCCCCCAATGACCGTGATTTTTAGTAGGTAGAAGATCATTCAATTCACAACATAATATCACATGATATAAAGTAACAACAATCACAACTTCAAATCCCCACTATATAAGACAGTTATTATCTTCATTAAATTGGTTCAAAGGTGTTTCATGTAAACAAGAGAACACCCACCCCACATGATGCAAAAATTAGAGAGACGAAGGTAAAATCCCCACCTCCACAGGTTCCGATCGCAACGCTCCCCCGAATCAACCTTAGAAGACGTCCGTCAGCGTCCGTCACTTCTGTCGGTCCTAGAAAAACCTCCTCGGGTGGAGGTTAGAAAGGAAAGGCCGAAGGAAAGAAAATGGATCCAAGCTCGGAATCTCCACCTCGTCGTTACGATCCCGTGGCTACTGACGGATCGTAAATCGGAGCTCGAACGAAGAAGTTATGGAAGAAAGAGAATTTGAGTATCTTGGGAGAGCTCTGCTCAGAGGAGAGGGGAGGAGAGGTGTGAGTTAAAAGGAGGAGGGGAACCCTCCTTTTATAGGCGTGAAAATAAAAAGTACACAATGTGTACTTTATGGTACACAGCATGTACTCGTTTATTTCACACGGTCTCCACGCGGATTCCAACACGGCTCCGTGGCCGTTGACTGGTCAACAAACGGTTTGAGGGTAACACATACACGGGGAGGGAATACACAACGTGTAGTCTGGACACACAGTGTGTACTCATTTATTGCACACGGAAAGGACACAGATCCAACATGGTACACGACCATTGACTAGTAACACGTACATGGGGATGGACTACACGGCGTGTAGAACTGGTCAGACGGCATGCACCCATTATTCCACACATCAAGGACACGGCTTGCAACACGGGGTATACCCAGAAAGGGAGTACACGGCGTGTACTCAAACTACACGGTGTGTAGTTTCAAAATTCTAGAATGTGTGAGAAAGGTCCATTTTACCCTCCAGAACACTTCTTGACCTTCTTTTTGACAAAGGAATGCGCCAGAGAGGTCTGGGCCATTACACGCAGAGTCATTGAAGAACCCCTGTCACCAGCTACTGGTGAGAAGATCTGACAGAATCGTTGAAGGTGAACCACATTTCTATAACATCTACACTCCACCGGGTCCCCCAGGAAATGTTCCCTCGTATGACTGACCTTTCTACACTGATATCATACCACCTGGCTCCCTGAAGGTGCATCCCTCATTCTTTGATCTCTATGTGTAGTCTCCCTGTGGCGCTTCCTGCTATTGTCCAGAGAAGCACTAACTCTGGATACAGAACCACCTTATCCCACAGCTCTAGAATCCCTCATATTACATTCCTTGATCAGCACCTGGTTGACTATGGAAGTGATAGAAGTCAACCTGAAGATGTTCACATGGGATCAGATGTCCTTCCTGAGACCATCCTCAAACCTCCTTGCCGGGAATAACTCATCACTTCCTGGAAAGGGTGTAAAGCGCTACAACTCTATGAAGCGAGAAGAGTACTCCATAAAAAAAGAGTACCCTACTTCAGACTCATGAAATCTTGGGCTCGATCGGCCCTGGAGGTCTCCAGGTAGAAGTAATCATAGAAGGTGTGCTAAAACTCCTCCAAAGCCATATTCTACTGGTATCCTGCCTGTGAGATCACATCCCACCATCTCTTGGTAGAATATCAATGCATATATGTAGATAGATTGACCCTCCTCTCCGAAGGAGTCTCTAGATGCTCGAAGATCATCAGCATGGCTTCTAGCCATGACTCTGTAGCTTGGGGTCCTCTATGCCATAATAAGGTGAGAGGATGATGCTACTAAAAGACCCATGTTAATTCTTCCATTGATGGGGAATTATATAGTGCTCCCTGGAAGGTCTGGATCATCATCATAAATCCCTCTCTGAAATGTGCATCAACACCTATGTCCAGAATGACGGTTGGTGCCAAGACTGGAACAATTGGAGGATCTGTTGGTAGTCCCTGATCATCTATATCTGGTGTCTGATCACTGCCTTGTAACTGGTGGACAACCAAAGGACGTCTCAATGGCATGACTCTGCAAAGTCAAGCGCACACCTTATATCAATATTAACAAGGGATAAAACATAAAAGTGTAATAATGTAACAGAATAAAGAAAGCATTCATGTTTTTTAAAACATGGATACACAGTGTGTATAATGCCTACATGGCATTCTCCCTTAAGCCTTTACATGGGCATGTAATTCTTCCAAAATAGGTCGTGTAACACCAAATACACACAATGTGTTGTCCTAACACACAACGTGTACTTAAATCCTATTACCCTACCTGAGTTCTTCTACAAGGATAAGCCACACGGTTCTCCTAAAACCAGAATACATGGCGTGTTACTTCCATACACGGTGTGTACTAGATGAACTTCACCAACCCGTGTTGTTAGTCACACGGCCGGTTACAGGGCGTGTTTGTGCCAGACACAACGTGTACTAGAAAGTTTTCACTTACCCATGTTGTTCACTACACGTCCGGATACAAAGGTTACAATACATGGCATGTTCAAACATGACCTGATGTTTATAACTTAATATTTCATCCATCTATGTCATTAGTCACATAGGTGAACACATGGTCTACCCCACACAGTGTGTACATCTAACACACAACATGTTCTACCAAGATCTCCCAACCTCGTGTTTCTGCCCACACAGTCAGTAACACTGTTAGAGACTACATGGTGAGTACATACAGTACACAGTGTGTACATAAGAAAAATAGTTCCTTCCTAAATAGAAGGACACATGGCATGTATTTATCATTACTCACCATGTATTCTAGGTTTTTCCAGACAGTAAGCCTTAGAAACTACTCCGAAACCCAGGAAAACACTGAAACAAACATTAAAGCGCCAAATTATGATATGTGAGGGCCCATACCCCCCTGTGAATCAAATCTTGGAATTTTATACATGTCACATATAAACATAACAGAGCAATGATCCACCAAATTTCGGTCCCTAAGGGACCATAACACCTTAATAACCAAATTCTAACATTAATTTAAACAAAATCGTACACAATTAAATACCCTATCAAAAGAAGGTATTCTATCATGGCATCTACCCCAACAATATGAAAATATGACACAACGTCTATCACAACAACAAGAAATCACTAATGCAACCTAAATGGCATGGAAGGAATTCATGACATTTGATCTCTAGAAAGAGCCTATGTGATGTATGAGATGGCACACCCCCATCTCATCGGGTTGCAGTAGAAATCGTACCTTAAAAATATCAACAATAACAGTACAACCCTTGTGAATAACCTAATGGTGAAATCAAATCAACTGTAATAATTGAAAAACTATAAAAATTGCAATAATGAGGTAAGTTGGATTTTCCCTATACACGAGTTAGCTACTCCTAGGCACAACTTATTACCAAGTACCTATTCCTACCTATCCCTGGCTATAGGCTCCAAATAGTAAGTAGAGAAGAAAATAATTTCCTTTAATAACACTTTGTGACATCTCGATTCCAGAAGCCACCCAGAGGCACCCCGTACCCGGTTGGTCACATGGACTCAAGTGTATTTCCCCAAATGCTAGAGGCTTCCGACTAGCAGTGAGGAACTTGGTTGTGATAGTTGGAAAACTATTCCCTCATTGGAAGAGTGACACGACTGAAGTAAAACAGATAGCAATAGCAGAAGCATTGAAACATGCAATAAGTAAACAGAAAATCTCCAACAGCATCACAAACCTCAGCTTAGCCCCATGCTCTCCAGCACCTCAGTAATCAAGTACCTGATGTAGAAGGGAACTTTCCCTTATCTATACCTACAACAATATAATCGGTTTGGGACCAAAAGAATGACCCAAACAGAGTGTGAGAATAATCCTAGTAGGCAACCACCAAATGATCTGTGCTTAATAGTCACTAAATATATATGGCAGGTGATAAGCAAAAGGAAGAAGTACACAAGGAAGTACTCAAAAGTTAACAGTCCTACAGTTCCATTTACAAACATTACTTTTAAGTAATTAATCAACCAAAACTAAAAAAAGAAACCCTCTTGGTAGTTCCCACTACCTAAAACCTCTGGTTTACCATATAAGTAAATATATAAAAGATACTATTGGAGGAAGCACTCACCATCAATTCCCCCTACAATCTTTTAACGGTAAAATATAGACACTCTGAAGAAGCAGTCAACATCAATTCCTCATGTGGTCTGATAATGTAACTATAAAAACTCTGAGGAAGAACTCAACATCAATCCCCCCTATGGTATCACAATGTGATAATTATAAAAGACACTCTGGGGAAGCCCTCAACATCAATTTCCATGATGGTCTCACTATACTAGGTTCTTGCAGCCCCGTGTAAAGCAATCACGAATAAACGATAATCAACAGCCAAATTAATACTATAAAACTACATGGATAAACAATCTACAACACATCATATCATGTCAGATATAAATAATTACTCCATACTACAATACTAAGCATGGGAAAGGAACAAACCAGCCTAACCGGCAAAGCTAGACCCAACGGTCAAAACAAGAAAACATGGGAAAAACATTCAAAACATAGAAAAGATAACCTTAATCTCCACAATTAACCTCTATTCAACCAAACTTGGCATATCTTCAAAAAAAGGGGTTAACACCATAAAGACACAATACCCTGTTCAATGGTATTAGGCACTTTTTCACATATAACTCAAAGAATATCTATGGAAAGGCACAAACAACCTACCTCAGTGTTGTATGATCATTATATGTGAACCTCAATCCTTGAATCATCCAAGAACACCGTAGATCTAAAAAAACTTTAAAAATGATCAATCGAGGATAAAGCTTGAAAGAGGAGGAATCCGGAAATGAAGCTCTAGAATAAAGAAAAGATTAATGTGGCGATCCAAATGCAATCAAAGGTGGTCGATTCAGAGAACGAACGCTCGATCGGGGGCTCGATGAAGATCTGCACCGTACGAACGCTCTCAGAGGAAGGAGGTGATGAAGAAGATCTTTCTGTCAATTAGATTTAACTCCAATCAATTTAATGAGAAGAAAAAGAAAGTACATGGCGTGTATTTTAAAAGTACATGGTGTGAACTTTCCTTTTCTAGTCCCCGTATTAGGCGGCCTCCAGGTCACCACACACGGCCGTGTGCAGGGCCGTTACACGGCCAGCACTCGGCTACCCGCGGTAACCAAGTACACGGTGTGTACTTATAATGTACACAGCGTGTACTTAATAAATTTTCAGAAACACCTCTTTTTCTCAAAAACACTAGAAAAAGGAAAACATACCTGAAAAGAAGATATGGGTTCTTACAAACTTCTACTCTCATTGTTAAAATAATCCCAAGTGAATACATTTAATTTCATAAATTACTAAAAAAATAAAATTAACACTACAAGTAATAAAAAGGTAAAATCAATAGTTACCACAAATCCCAAATAGCTCTAAAAGGCATTGTCAGGGATGTTCTCAAATGAAGTTTGATTTTCGGGTACTTAGGTGCAGTAAAATGGCTGACCATGGTCATCTCTCAAAAGAGGAAGTTAATTTAACAACATATTAATTGTATTTTGAAATAAATGGAGTAAGAACACTAATTAATAGAAAGGGGGTTTTAATTTATAAATCTAGAATAAGTATTCTAGAAGAATGTTGTTTTTTTTGTTTTTTTTGAAATGAAATTTGATTAATAAAACACAACAAGGAGATGTTTGTTTTAGAAAATATTTTTTAGAAGGCATAATCGATTTAACTCTACCTATTAATTTAATTATTATTTTATTATCATTTAAATTAATATCCACTTTATTTTTATCCTTTAAGTTATTAACCCTTGAACCCTATGATAATTAACTTTACCACAAAGATGATGTAAAATAAAGCCTAGGCTAGCTTCAGAACATGAAATTGCAGCACACTACTTTGATTGATGTTCTAAGGATAGATTATGGTCATAGGTAAATTAAGGCACATATCCATTCTGTAAATGAGAACTAATTTATTTTATGTATTATATTTGAACTGTACAAATTGATCCCATGTGGTTTTGTATTACTGATTAAGATCGCGCTATCATAATTCACATAATTCTCGACCTCACGTGTTTTGTGTTTATTATTCAATTACTTTCTTAGTTTAATTAAAATTAAAAAATCAATTAATATCTCATATTAATTGAATTAAAATAGATCATTTATTTAGGATAAATGAATGAATAAGGTTAGAGTTAGATCGATTACTAAAAAGAACTACTCCTCTATGGGCGGTGTAGTCATCGTAGAAACGTTTTCCATGCGAAAATGTTTAGAAAGGGTATAACCAAATCTCATTTCTACTATTGATTTCAGAAAAATAGGATGAGGAAAGAAGAATATACATAAATAAAATAGAATAAATAAAATAAAAAAAAGAATTTTATTATGAAAACACAAACATTACAACATGAGAAAGAGAGGAAGGATTCGATAAAGTGATCCTTGATTCAATATCTCTCCATATGATTATAGAGAGTTATAGAACCTCCAAGGTGATGATAGGACACTTATGTAACTAAAAATTGTAAGCACTTCACTCCTTGGTTGAACTTGAAAATGATGTTCCCAAGGTGTCAATTTATACCCAAAAATGGGAAGTGGTTTTGAGAACACAGATTTTGAGAGACCATTTGTGTCTCAGTTTTGTGTTGGTAAATGAACTTATCTCTACTTAGAAAAATGATAAAAGTTGTAAAAAATAATCATTAATATATACATGTAAAATACGGGGGCCAATAGATTATTAATGAGCGATATATGTTCATAATACATAACCAAATATTTGACTTCATGCAGATTCTGTCTATTGAATAGATTGGTTTGGATGGCACCCTTAATGGATGAATTGAGATTTGGTTTCTGGAGATGAGTTGTATCCCATGATGTTATGGATCGTTTCACAAAATTTCAGCCCATTTAGAGTCATATATGTTGTGAAATTTGAAAGGAAGTGGATATATGTCTTTGGGATTCCATACAATTTGGCCCATTTTCCTTCTGAATCATCTCTGACCCTCCAAATCACCTCCTCCTACAACGAAATAAAAAAACAAGAATATTTTCCATTTTTAACAGTGATAAAAATTTAATAATTTAATAAAATTAAATGTTCAATTTGGGATAATAATTATAATTTTAAATACAAATAAAGTTTAAAATAGTGGTGTAAGGGTAAAATAAAGTAGTTAATTATGATACGATCACACCCACACACTTACCCTTTTTCACTCCTAGAAAAAACCTCATATCATGTATTCCAAAAAATTATGACAAGTAAACATCAATATTAAATAATTTTTTTAAACACATGCCCATGAGATCTACCAATTTGACAAAAATTAACAAAATATATCATGTCTCATCAAATACCCATTATTTCAAGTTCTTAAATCATATAATTAAATATATTTCCAATTAACTTATTCTCCTATGCACACAAAAAACTTACCTCATGTGAATTTTCTATTTTCACACAAATGTCAATTTTTCAGCAATGTATTTATCATTTAAACTCATACAAGGTTAACCATAGGCTTGATAAATTCTTACATCTCTACCTGAAGTGAGTTGAGGACATATATTTACCATGAGTACTTTTCATGGTTGTTCTTTGGATTTTGGTTGGAAGGATTTAGATGTAAAAAATTTCAAGGCTGAATGAATAGGGCTTGAATCTTATTGAAGAAAAATAGAATTATTCTAATTTTTACTCAATTATCGTCCCCTCCTCAATCCCCTTAGCATAAATTCAGCTCCATCATCCTGAAAACACATGGAAAGTATACACCATTCATCATTTCAGTAACAAAAATTTCAATCTTATCAAACATTATTTTTCATGAAAGATATAGATAGGCACAACTTTTTTTCTTCATTGGAATCTCTAGAAAGGCACAACTTATTTTATCATAAAATCTTTAGAAAGGAACAACTTTAAACATAATGATTTTTAGTAGAAAACACATCCCTTTAAGATTTTTTCCACCCAAATTATCACCAAATGTGTTAGCACAATACAAGATAGCTTCCCCCACACTTATGTTCAACTAGATCATGCAATTTCACTTCAAGAGTAGGTTGGACAGGGAATTATGGATTGTAATATGGCTAACCTAATAGGTTTTTCATATATTCTATGGGATAAAAGGATTAAATGTTCATGGTAGGCCATTATAAAAAGGATTATTAGAAAAGGGGGCTTTTAAATCAAAGAAACACCTCAATCATTTAAAACACAAGTACCTCAAAACCTCAAGTTTTGATAAGAATAAATGAAATTATTGTTAAATCAAGCATGGTTTGGTTCTCTCAAGAAGTCAGGTGAAGGTAAAGAATATGAAAAAATGGCTCAGAAGCCTCACATTAAAGTGATTTAAAAAATAAAGATAGTGATATGTGGCATAAGATTCAAAAATTTATATTACTATTCAGAAAATTCCTAAATATTTGAACTTGAAAAAAAGCCATTTTCATCATTCATTTAAGCTCAGTTTCATGGGATAAAATGTTTCACATATTGATATATATTTCAAAATGGTGATGATAATCATTTCAGCTTAAAAGTTTTAGAAACACAAAAAAAATTAAAAAACACAGATTTTTTTTTTGAAAACAAAAAAACAATTGAAATTACTAAACTAAAAGGTTACCTACCCCACACTTAAAATATTTTATTTCCCCCAATGTGAACCCATGAGATGATATGTGCACATGAAATTCATAATTTTAAATTGGAAAAATAATATAAAAGTGAACGGGTTAGGAACACCCTAATATTATCAAGTGATGATGAGGTCATGAAGTGTTGTGAAATCCACTGCATCAGTAGAAATTCCCCCAATATATTTCTTCCAATGTTTCCCATTGACTATAAAGTTTCTTCCAGTGTCCTCTAGTGTGATCTCTGCTACACCATAAGGGAAAACACTAGATACAATATAAGGACCTAACCATCTGGAACACAACTTACTGGGCATCATCTTTAGTCATGAACTATAGAGTATGGATTTCTCTCCAACATGAAACTCCCTTTTTGTGGGTCATTCATCCATGAGATGCTTTTGAAATTTTATGTAGATCCCCGAGTTCTCTTATAATGGAAATAAAATCTCCTCAATCTCTTGAATTTGTATCTTCCATTTAATTCCATATTGGGCCAAATCCACGTTGCATTTCATTATAGCCCACTATGCCTGATGCTAGACTTACACTGGTAGATGAAATGTTTTCCCCAAAACAATCTGAAATTGGGACATAATAATGGGTGTCTTGTATTCTATCTCATAAGCCCAAAATGTATCATCCTAGTGCTTGCTCCAATTCTTCCTAGTTGGCTTCACAGTTTTCCCCAAAATATGTTTCAACACAAAATTTCAAACCTCTTTTTAGCCATTTGTTTGGGGGTGGTATGGTGTTTATGTTTTACGTGTCACCCTATAATTCCAAATTAGGTAAGATAAATTCTGGTTGTATAAGTGTGTCCCTTGTTCACTGATGATGCCCTCTGGTACTCTAAAACTAAAAAAATTGTGTCTTGTCAAAGTCCACTACAATATGAGAATCATCAGTCCTGGTGGCCTTATACTCCACACATTTACTCACATAATGAACAAAAACCAAAATATAAGAAAAACCAATTGTACTAGAAAAATGAACCTTAATATCAATGCCCCCAACAACAAAAATCTCACAGAATAATATGGGTTTTTGGGGAATCTCGTGTGTCCTAGAAATGTTCCCAGTGTGTTGGAAATATGAGCATGACTTACAAAACACATGAACATCAGGGAATAAGCTAGGACAATATAATATTGATTCTAAGACATTCATAGCTATTCATTGGGGTCTAAAGTGTCCTACACATGAAACTGTATGGAAGAAATACAGAATAGACTCAAACTCATGATTAGGAACACACCTCCTAATAAATTTATCACTAGACAAGTGCCAGAGTTATGGATCATCCCAAACATAAAATCTGAACACACTATTTAACTTTTTGACATTATGTTTATTTAAATTAGAAATAATTTTATAGGTAACAAGGTAGTTAACTAAATCAGCATACCAAGAATGCATACCTGAGATGAAATAAAGATGCTTGTCGAGAAAAGTGTCCTGAAGTGGTACCTGGTTCAAGCTGTCAGTATTTAATATGTGATTAATATTACTCATGTGGTACGATACCAAGTTCAATGACCCCTTATTTTTCTTAATCTCAATATCTAATTCTTGACGAAGGAGCATCCAACAGAGAAGTCTAGGCTTTGCATATGGATTCTTCAATAGGTACCTTAAAGCTACATGGTCAAAAACAAAATTACTTTAGAGCCTAGTAAATATGAGAAAAATTTAGTTAAAAAAATATGATGGAAAGAAAATCTTTTTCAGTGGTTTTTTATTTTTATTGGTATGAATCCAGTGTCCTCTATGCATATGAAATCACATGTGAATGTCCCTCCACCCTCTGAGATAAGAAAACTCCAACCATGAAGTTGGTGACATCACACATAATCTCAAAAGGAAGCTCCCACCATGGTGGCTGTATGATTAGTGGAGTTGTCAGACACTTCTTTAGCTCATAAAATTAAGTCCTATAAAAATAATCAAACACAAAATCAGAATCCTTTTGAAGTATTCGTGACATTAGAAGAGAAATATTACTAAAATCATTGATTAAGTGCTTATAAAATCCTGCATTCCCTATTAAAGATCTAACATAACACAGACATGAAAGATAGGGTAATTAGGAAATAATATCTACCTTAGATCTATAAACCTCTATCCCATGTTTCGACACTACATGACCTAATACAATTCCATGATCTACCATGAAATGAAACTTTTCAAAGTTGAAGACCATACTCTTCTCAATACAAAGATTCAAAACATTTCCCAAACTAGATATAAAATCATCAAATGAAGACACATAAACTGTAAAATCAACCATAAATACCTCCATGAAGGTATCAATAAAATCATAATAAAATACTCACAATGCATCTCTAGAAGGTACCTAGGGAATTGCAAAATTCAAATGGCATCCTTCATTAGAAAAATGTGTTGAATGGACAAGTGAATGTAGTCTTATCCTGTTTCTTCGGGGCTATATGAACCTGAAAATATCAAGAAAATCCATCCAAGAAACAATAGTATGTTTTCCCAGCTAGTCGCTCAATAATTTGAAAAGAAATGGGATAGGGAAATGGTCCTTGCTAGTAGACTGATTTAGTTTCCTATAATCAATAAATACACGCCAACTATTTTTCTCCCTTATTGGAGCTAACACCTCTTTATGATTTTTAACAATAGAAACACCACTTTTCTTAGGCACAATCTGAATAGGACTCACCCACTAAGAATCTTAAATAGGATAAATTATACCTTCCTTAATGAATTTTTAACTTCTTTGTTAACAATTTCTAGAAGAGTTGGATTCAGTCTCATTTGTGGCTGCCTCACTGGTTTATCCCCATACTCTAAAATAATCATATGCATACAAATGGAGGGTTTAATAATAGATATGTTAGCCAAGTTCCACCTAATTTCCTTGATGTTCTCCCTCAAAAGATTAAAAAGTTTTTCATCATGTTCAAAAGGGTGTTTGTTAGCAGTGATAACAAGTTATTTCTCACCACTTAACAAGTATGATTTTTTTTAGATTTGGTAAGAATGTATTGAGATCCAATGTAGGGGGTGATGTATGGAGAAAGAAATTGAAGGAACTAAAATATGTGCACAATGAACATCAGTATCGGAATATACATCATAAAAATCATAGAATAAAGCATCAAATCCATCAGCATACTAAACCTCCATGTAATAATCAGAGTGAGAATTATCAAAATAAGAATATGAATCCATTTCAAAATAAAATCTAATAGAATTTTGTTCATTAAAAACCATTGTGGAAGTGATATTAGACATAAGAATAGAAATAATTCTCATAATATCCCTAAAAATAGGACAATAAAATTCCATGGGTTTTTCATGTGATGGTTCAACATAGGAGATAAAAAAAGTAGAGTGGCCCTCTGAGGGTCACTTCATGGAGTCCATATAATTTAATATGACAAATTCATCCCCAAACTCCATGGAAAGTGCACCCTTATAGACATTTATGTTATTTTTTGATGTTTTTATAAAGGGCCTACCTACGATAATGGGAGCATGAGAACTTTTATGATCATCTACCATGTGAAGCACATAAAAATCTACTATGAAGATCATATCTCTTACCTGAACAAGGACATCCTTAAGGAATCCCACTGGATATTCTATAGATCTATTCACTGACTACACCACTACTCTCATCGACTTCTACTCAACAACCTATAAAGAAGAGAAAATAGAGTGAGGCATCACATTTATGGAAGCTCCCAAATCACAAAGACCATCACAAAAGTGAAACTCCCCTATGGTGCATGGTATGGTGAATGTCTCAGGATCCTTACCCTTTGTTGGCATTACTAGAGTTGTTTTAATGAGTCTTGATACATTCCTTCCATTATTGATCCTCTCATTTCCATTTACTACTCTTCGATTGGTACAAATTTCTTTTAAAAATTTGGCATACATTTGGATTAGATTTATTGATTTAAGTAGAGGGATATTGATCTCAACATGCTTAAATGTATCCAAAATGCCTTTTTTTGCATAAACTCTTCAGCCATATTATTTGTATGTACAAATCTATTTGAAAATGGAGGGGGTTTAAGAGGAACATCCTCAATCATTTTCTTACTTTTTCCTTTATCCTTGGGCTTCTTATCAGTTGTTCTTGAATGGGGGCTCTCTGGAGTTGAGGTGTTCCTAGTGGATCGGTATGTGAAAAAGTATCATTTGTTTGCATCTGGCTTACCAATGTTATGAAACTAACATTCCCATTGGTATTTGGAGTTGGTAGGGAAGTAATATTTCTATAGTTCTTACTTACCAGTTCATGGAGGGTGGTAGTAAGTTTTCTCATTTGAGTCTTCAACTCCCTTTGCTCTGAACCTTGACTCTTCATCTCATTCTGTTGATTAAGAAGAATTTGTTTCAAAAGATCATTAGTATTATAATCTAACTTTGGTTTAGAAGTACCTTGTTGTTGACTTGTTCATTATTGAGCTTCAAATATCCTTTGGGGTTGTTGGAAACCATATTGGTAAGGCGGAGTCTGCTGGAAATTTTGTTGAAAAGGGGCCTTTGTTGCTATCCAGAGCCATAACTCGTGTTTGATTGATCCTTATACCCTTGGTTTTATGTTGGAGAAATGGAATAACACTTCTTCTGGGGATTTTTTTGTTGTTTCTATTGATATGGTCTCCTAGGGAATACTGTCGAACAATCTTCCTTCTCTTGTAGTTGGAGGAAACAATCAGTTGGGTGGGTTATTTCAGTGAAAATTACACAAGGTCTCACAAGAGTGGGTTGGGATATATTTTGAGATAAATAAAAATTTCTCACCATGGGGTTAAATTATTCTAACTTGGTATCAATTAAATTACTTTCAATAAAAGATAGACTTAACTGGTGTACTCCTTTAACTACTGGTGTACCTCAATCAGAAAATTGTTGGGAGTTTTGTGCCATATTGTCAATCCATGCATGTGTGGCTACTGTTGTTTTTTCCACCAAGGCTCCTCCAGCTGCATAAGCCACCATTCTACTCTCCAAATGTGTGATTCATTTATTGATGTCTTGGATGAGGAGTTTCTCACTAATTGGGTGGTGTGGATAGCTTGCACAAAACTTCTTGAATCACTGCTAGTACTCATACATTGAACCCCTTGTGCCTGTTTGATCCCTCATATATCATTTCTAATGGCAGTGGTCCTCAATGTTGGGAAAGTATTTTAATGAAAAGACATTTCAAATTGTTATAACATGTTTTCTGTTTTAGTTGTAAATAATAAATTCAGTCTTTTGCACCGCTATTAAGTGAGAACATGAATGATCTTAGTTTTACTTACTTTTCAGAGACATTTCTTGGTTTTAGGGTTTAGAAAACCATATTAAATTATTTTAAATGTTTTTTTGGATCCTCTCCAGATAATCTATGAAATTTTGGAAGTAGGTGAATTAACCCAAATTTCAATTCAACGTCTGATTCAATATTTGGATATGCAATAAAATTTGGTCGATAGTTATTGTCAGGTGAAGCCAACTCTCAAATGGTTATATGGAGTTTATTTTTATTTTTTCTAGAATTTGGTAATTTTTTATGTTGGATTCAGAAGTTTTTATTATTTCAATGTTCTTGTAGTGTAGGAATTCCCTAGTTTGGAAACTTTCGACACTTCCTGTAGACCTAGATTGTCTGATTTGAGCCCTAAGGCTGCATTCAATATCAGGGTCTAGATTAAAGAGATCCTCAGAATGGGATCATGTCATAATTTATAGAAATTGATAAATTTAAACCATAATATAATGAGCATAATATTCAATTTATGGTCTAATAAATAATAAAATAGTGAGTAAGAAGAAAGAGAAAGAGAAAAATAAACAAAAATTAAGAAAGGGGAAACAATAAGGGAGAGTGAAGATAAAACAAAGGGATACAATAAAATTTAACTAATACCTATAATTATTTGAATAAAATAATTGTTTCGTCATAAAAAATGAAAATTTGGAAGGCGTTATCATGGGTTCTCTCAAATGAAGTGTGTTTTTTTTGGATAATTAGGTGGAGCAAAGTGGCAGACCATGGTCGTCTCTCAAAAGATGAATTAAATTTAACAATATATTAAAGGTATTTTGAAAAAAAAATAAAAGGGAATAATAAAAATAATTAAAATGATGGGGTTTTTTGATTTATAAATCATGAATAAGTATGTGGGGTGAATATTTTATTTTTCTTTGTTTTTGTTTTTTAAATGAAATTTGGTTAATAAAACAAAACAAAGAGAAGTTTTTTTATAAAATATTTTTTAAAATGCATAATTGATATAAATCTACCTCTTAATTTACTTATAAATAATTATCATTGAAATAAATATCCACTTAATTTTTATCCCCTCATTTGTTAACCCCTGAACCCTATGATAATTAACTTTACCACAAAGATGGAGGGAAATAAACCCTAGGCTAGTTTTGGAACATGAAATCGCAACACCCTTCTTTGATTGATGTTATAAGGATATATTATATTAATTGGTAAATTAAGGCACATTTCCATTTAGTAAATGAGGACTAATTGAGTTTAGGGATTATATTTTAACTCTAAAAATTGACCCAGTGTGGTTTTTTATTATCGATTAAGATCGTGCTCTCACAATTAACACAATTCTCAACCTCACATGTTTTGGGTTTATTGTTAAATATATTTCAAAATTTAATTTAAATTAAAAAATAAATTAATATATCATACTAATTTAACTAAAGTATCTCATTGATTCAAAATAAATGAATGAAGAAGGTTACAAGTAGATCGGCTAATAAAAAGAAATACTCTTCCATGGGTGGCGTTGTCATCATAGAATCATTTTTCTTGTGAAAATGTTTAGAAATTGTATAACCCAATATCATTTATACTCTTGATTCCAGCCAAAATAGGATGATAAAAGAACAATATAATTTAACAAAATAGAATAAAATAGAATAAATAAAACATGAACAAAGAATTTTATTATGAAAACACAAACATTACAACATGATGAAGAGAGGAAGGCTTCATTGATGGGATCCTTAATTCAAGATCGATACCTATTTTTATAGAGAGTTATAGAACCTAAAAGGTGATGAGGGGACTCCTCTAGAACTCTAAATTGGTATAACTTCACTCCTTTGTCGAACTTGTAAATGAGGTACCTAAGGTGTCAATTTATATCTAAAATGGGAAGTGGTTTTGGGCACCCTGATTTTGAGATACCATTTGTGTCTTAGTGTTGGGTAGTTAAATAGCCTTATCTAGACTTTAATAAAACATAAAAGTTATATTCCATCATCTTTAATATCTAAATTTCAAATGTTGTGGTTAATGGAGTATTATAACATGAGATATGGCCTCAATACAGAACTGAATCATTGACTACATACAAATTCTATCCCCTAGAAAGACTGGTTCAGATGGCTCCCTTAATTTATGAATTTAGTATTAGGTTCTTGAGATGAGTTCTAACCCATGAATTTGTGGAGTTTGAACAAAATTTCATCCAATTTCATCCAATTTTATGGTATTTATTTTTTGAAATGTGAAAAATAGTGGATAGATGTCCTTGGGCTTCCATGAAGTTTAGACCATTTTCTTTCTGGATCATCTCTGACCCTCCAAATCACCTACTACTACAATGAAATCACAAAAATAAGAATAATTTCCCTTTTTTATCAGTGATAAAAAAGTAATAATTTAATCAAATGAGATGTGAAATTTTAGATAATATTTGTAATTTTAAATACAAAAAAAGTTTAAAACAATGATGTAAGGGTGAAATAAAGTAGTGAATTGTGATGCGATCAAGCTCATACAAAACCACAAAGTAGTAATATCTAGAATGATATAAAACATTCCACTACTAAAATAAAAAATTGTTTATATTTTTATGGGGTGATTTATATAGTATACAAAGTAGGATGGTCCCTGGATCCTCTCATCCAAAAGACAAAGTAAGCATACTGAAGCTGAGAGAACAAGTAGTGGAACTAACTTTTCACCTAAAAAGGTATACAATGTTTTCAGCCCCACCATGGATATAACTCACTAAGTAACACATTCAAGGAATCATATATTATTGTAGTGAAACATCAAGGGTACCCTACTATTTTTCCGCACTGTTTTATAGTTGTTCCACAACATCGAATGTATTGAGCCACCTCTCTCCAAATGTAAGCTATCCCAAAAACAACAGGGCTAAGTATCACTACATGAAACATGTACATCATATCAATAAATAATCCCATCCAACCTCTATATATTGTAGATAAGTAGTTTTTGGGATCCATGAAATCTCATATGATGTGCATCATTCATCAGTTATTATAACTCAAGCCATCACAACCCATACAACGAGTGAGGTACCTCAATCCATCATAGCCTATACCCATCATACCTTTAATAATACTTTAGAAAATATATTTGGAGGTATGTGTGTGTGAAATAAATAAAATCCACTAAAACCATCTATAAAAATATATATAGGAAAACCAACCATAGTGAAATTCAGTATATAAAACTACCAAGAGAAGGGAGTGAGGCCAGAGGGGGTAGTAATCCATCCATCCTCCCACCAGGATATTGTGGAAAACAGCCTCCCATAGTCCACTGGGTGTAAGTCACCCTAACAAAATTGGGTAGGGTAGCATATAAAATCAAAAAATTTAGAGGATATAATATATCTCATAATCATAATATGGGTGTAACATAGTCTTAGACTGAACTACGTATAACATCTCTCAGATTATTTTCTTTCCCTACTAAGAACAACATATCCTATAAGCACATATGCATTTTAAAGAGATACATTAAATTAGTTATTTCTATTTATCATTTACTTTATGTTAGTTAATTCATAAATCATTAATTAACCTTGTCCCAAATTACATTTCATTAACCATCAATGTGAATTCCATTCCCTCAAGGTAGAATCCCAATCAATTCGGCAATTTTTTAAGAGTAAAATTAATATTTGCATCCCAGTAAGAAAAAATCCCTTGGGTTAAAAATTTATTAAATATTATTTCACCTATCATTCCCTAATTCTAGGCACTCTAGGAAAACTTCCTATTCTACCATAAATAGAGGTGTAACCAAGCTCATATAGCAGCCTCAAGTAGTGTGTAAATGAATGAAAATAAAGCAGGAAACCCAGATATTAGCCATTAAACATGATTATTATCAAGAAAGCATCTAGAATTCACCACTAAAATAGTTAATCCCATAGTTAACCAGTTACAACATCTCTAGTGCTGTCCCCAACACCCACATTCATATCTTAATGGATCTCTCCATTATAGGTCTCAACTACGACCCCAACTACTGGTATAGAACACCAGGTTTGAAGTATGTAGCCTGTATTTATGCCTTTTTATGCGTTTAAAGTGTTTGGGATGAGGTGCGAAAAGGTTGGGGGAGTTTCGAATGGTTTTGAATGTTTTTTAGGGGTTTCTAAGGGTGCATGGTTTGAGCATAGTTAGGGGAAACCGTGCCGGTTCTCTAGGAAACCATGCAGGGGGAGATAATAGGCTTCGCACAGTCTGTGCATGGTTTTCCAAACTGTGTGAGGAAACTTTGCAGACCCCTTCTTTCGAGATAGTGGCATGTGCACGGTTAGAGAACAGTTTTCCAAACCGTGTGGGATAACCGTACGACCACTCAAAAATAGGGTTTTAAATCTGGGCTCCCTCGGGCTTAACCTAAAACACTCCAAATCCTCTCTCACTCGAGTCTCGCGTGGGATTTTGGGTTATGAGGGGTTAGAGGTTCTCTCCCACTCATTTGGGAAGTGATCCAAAGGGGGTTCAATGTGGTTTCTCCTGGTTAAGTTTCTCTTTTTGGTTTCTTTGTGGTTTTATCTAGATCTACATCTCCCCCTATGTCTCTCTCGTTTTTCTAGATCTACACCTTTTGTCTATAGATCTAGGGTTTTGGTTTCCTTGTATGTTAATTTTAAGGCTTTTGGATGTTAGGGAAGGGGATCTGGATAGGTTTAGGTGGTGTATTCGCTGGATTTGAGGTGTGATTGCTTGTGGGTCGATTTTTCCAGAACCCTAAAGGTAGGTGGATTCTCTCTCGACTCCACTAGGTTAGAACTAGTGGTTTTTGTTTACAATTTTTTTTCTTAAAATTAATTGTGTTTTGATGTGGAAAATTGGATGGAAATTCTTTAGTATTGTTTTGGGGATTTTTGGAAAAAAGAGGTGTTGTGGTGAAATTCTCTTGTTGTGGATTTTAAAATGGGTTGCTGGGATTGATTGGTAGAAATGGTTGATTAAAATGGATTTCAATAAAGATGTTGTTTTATTAAAATGTGGTTTTACATGAAAAATGATTTAAGGGTGGTTTTAATAAATGGGTGATTTGTTGAAGTTGTTTGGCATGTTATAGAAATGGTTATTTTCATGTTGTTGTAGCCTTGGTGGGTTATATGCTTGGTTATGGATTGTTGGAATGTTGTGTGGAAGTGGGAGGGAAGTACCACTATAAAAACGTGGATGGATAGTGGATGGAAGGACCACTATCGAAAGATAAGTGGGTGGGAAGTACCACTCGTAGAAATGGGTGAATGGGTTGTATGGAAGTTCCACTGTTTTGGTTGTCTTGTTGTGCATTACTTTGCAATTGGAAATTGTTGTGCTAATGCGTAAATGATGAAATGGCTTGCGGCTTGTTTGTTTGGATTTCCCTTGGTTTCTTGGTTTGGGTGATATGACTTGGTAAGGGTGTGTTTGGCTTATGGTAATGGTTGCACTTGTGATTATTTTATATAAAATACTTTATATAAATGTGCTAATAGTTTATCCAAGTGGTGTGTGTAGGGAATTCATTTGGGGAAAACCTATTGAGTATTAGTACACACCCCCTACTTTGGAACTTTAGTGCTTTTGCAGATGTCATATTCTGAGACACAGGTAAAGGTATGGCATCTCATTGCTAGTTGTTAGTGGTGATGCATGGGAGATGTGGTGATACTTGGAGCATAGAGATTAGTGTGGAGTTGTGGAGTGTGTCTTGGTTTATTTTGGGTCTCTTTTCTAGTCTTCCACATAGTACTCTGATACCGTGTCGTATTGTATTAGTTTTGGGTTTTATTGTGGAACAACATGGTTGTCGTTTGGGAATACATGCTCGAATGTTTTATTAACATGCATCATATAGTGGTTGTTAGTGGATAGATTGGTTGGTTTTTTCTTAATGAAAAATCATTCTACAATTTGTTCTTGAATCCCTCAACATTTATTTCCATCCTTTGGCACATTGGGATTGTCGCTTAAGTTCAAGAAACATTCCCCTGCCCTCTCAAGCCAATGGTATGGGGAGGGATGTTACAAGTTGTATCAGTTTGTTCGGTCCTTAGATTTTAAGTGAGAGAAGTTGTTTGATCCTTGGTGTTGATCATTGGTCTTGGTGTTGACATTCATTCTTGGCATATTCCTTGAGTCGGGATGGTAGAAGGGTGTAGGATTGTTGGAACATGGAATGTATATCATAAAAGGACATAGCTAACCCTTTTATGCTGAACATAAAGTTACCAGGGAGTTGGGTAGATAAGTTGTTGGAGGCACTTATAGGCATTGGATATCTCATTGTCATGTGTTTATCCAATAAGACGAGCATGACATCCATGGTAGAAATAACTTCCCACTAGGATGAATATTTAATTGGGGTATAATGATTTATGGGGTAATATGAATGTGTGGATTTTGAAAAATTTTAATTGGGTTTCAAAATGGAAGGATTTGAAACATGGAAACTCGTGGTATTTTGAAAATGGGTTGATTTTCAAAACGTGGTGGATATTTCAAAATAGTGCAATATGGGAAATGTGAACTTGGGGAATGCCTGGTTTTGATAGTTGTAGTGTAATTGAATGGGAATTTTTAAATCATGTGTTGCTAAAATAGAAGAACTTATGGTTGTTTTTGTATTCATAGAAATGGAACTGGGTGGCTGTTGTAGAGACCAACCAGAGGAGGCTGTTGAAAATGTGGTTTCACATATGCCTCAGGTGAACCATCAGTTAGTGTAAAGTATAGTGAAATCTTTCCCAGATTTGAAAAGTGGAAATAAAGTAGATAAACCAAGGTATGTGGATCTTGTGGTTCATTTTCAAAAGAAAAATCCACACATCTTCTGGGGTGATTACGAGCCAGAGAGGGCAGAAGCATGGTTGAATAGAAGGAACAAGATCTTAGAATTCTTGGGAACACCGGTAGAGTTGAAAGTGAAGTTATCCACATATATGTTGGAAGATATTTCCCTTCAGTGGTGGGATTTGGCGGTCCAAGCTGGAACGAACCAAGGTATGACATGGGACATATTTGAGGAATTCATTAACAAACAATTCTACCCTCATACATTCAGAATTCAGTGAAAAATCAGTTTCTTCTATTTGAAACAGGAAAAACATTGTAACACCCCAAGCTTCCACGGTACGTTTCCCTTCGAATAATGCAATAGCGTGTGTTGTACGCAACCTCGAGCTCTAACACACACCACAACTAATTAAACTAGCTGTTGTGAATAGTAATACCTACTTTTTGAAATTTTATAAATTTTATTTATCAAAATGGACTTCATTTTTGGATTCGTAATATCGAAATTAGCCTATGTTGAATTTTTGGTATTTCTCTGAGAACTTCTAATTTTTTATGAATAGTGAAAAGTACTTAAAAACAACTTTTTTAATCAAAATAATTTATAGTGATAAATTATACTATTTAGTGGTTTTAGAGTATAATTAGTATATATTTTTACCATTTTATCCAATGGTGGTCATTAGAATTAATTTCACTTTGAAATTGGACATAAACAATTGTCAATCTTTTGATATATATTGTTTCTTAAAAAAACGCTATTTGTTGTGACAGTGGGAATTAATTATAAAATTAATTAATTCACCTTAATTGTTTGGAATTTTGTAAAATAGACACCATTTTGGAATTCGGAATATCAATTATATATTAGGGTAAAATTTTGGCATTGTTCTGAAAAACTTCAATTTTTGATGAATAGTGAAACCACTAAGTGGTAGTTAAATAACTGATTTTTCGTTTAAATGAAATATTACCACTTATGTGTTTTGAATTTCAAAAATCTGACATATATGGTTGTCATTAGGATGTAAAATGTGGTTCAATGGGATTAAAATAATTTTTTGGTGAATAGTAACTTTTAAGTTTAATTAATCGCGATTTAAGGTAATTAGTGAAATTTAAGGTAAAAATGATATTATAAAAATATTAAAATACTCTTACACTTGTCCTACCACTATTGGATGAGTACTGGACGACCAAGACAATCCATGGGTAAACTTGGGGACCCCATGGAGCCACTTTAGTTGGAAAATGACATAAATACCTTTTATTTAATGTTAAAGTAAAAAAATGACACAAACATGAAATGTTTTACTAAAACAATTTTTACATGGGGTTATACAAGTCATATTTTTGACTATAAATAGTCATTGGAAATCTCAAAAGATTTCACACATCATAGTATTTTTTTTTAAAATTTTTAGACATTAAATAAATTAAATTATTTATGACATCATTATGATGCGGCGTTGACCTCATTATTTAACGATTTTAATAAAATGAAAAGATAATGTAAAATAAAAGGCTTAAACTTGTCCAAAGACTATTGGATGGGTAGATTTAGAACCCTTATCACCTTTTCCACGAATTATATAAGTGTGGGACCTTTAGAATCCAAAAAGAATTGTATGATAATGTAACATTTCAATCTTTCCAAAAGAGCCCCTCCTCTCCTCTTATAAAAGGCCCCCACCTCTACCACATTATTCACACTTTCAAGCCTTTTGGTTCGGCCAACATCTGACCAAATACTCTCCCAACTTCTCTCCCTTCATCCTAGAAGATTTACTTTATTCATAAAGCCATCCTAAGGAGTCGTTTTGATCAAATCAAAAGGAAGAACCCGAAGAAGAGGTAACGTTTTCATCACACTCTTTCAAGTTTCTTTCTTCTTCCACTCCCTCTTTGTTTATTATTTCAATTCTAAAATTATAACTCCAGTATATTCTATATACTGTGTTGTTATTATAAATATGGAACAACAATATTCAGTATTCTACCCATCATTTGAATGACATGTCACCATACGTGCGTACGTACGGCTTACCGTCTCCACGTCGTGGTGTAATTGTTATTCAATATATTATTATTTAGATGGGTATAATAATGATATGTAATTCATGTAAATAATAAATATAACATGATAATGATTCTGTATATATTATATAATATCCAATTATATATTATTTTAATATCAAAATAATGATATTGTCGCTCGTGCGTACGTACGGACTACCGTCTCCACGAACGCGATGAGATCCATTCTCCGTCGTATCCATTCAAGTATAATTATCATTTGATGATTTACAAATAATGTTTAAGGACATGATATCATTCTGGATATGAATAAGATACAACCTATCCATGAAAAACACGACTTACGTAACAAAACCTATAAAAGAAAATGAGTAAGTTAACACCCGAAACAACGATAAATCTAAGATATTGTTAACAAAGCAATGTTAAAAGATCATATATGATATCATATGAATGTATATGATTCTTGTATAATTTAATAACAATTATTTAACAATTATACAGGAGGTTAACCTACCCCAACCAAGGAAAATTACAAGGTAAGGGTTTACTTCACAACCTCTTCATTATCCAAGGTTGTTTATACATAATTATCTACTGGGACCTCGTTATCATCCACATCCATGTTTCTTAAAAATGTATTTCAAAATTTTTTTACTATTAAATGGAAAATGGGTTAATGTCATTTATACCCTAATACGTTTTTGAAAGGAATCTTATCATCGTTTTCCAAACAATGTACTTTTTGACATTTTTGACTAATTTAAGGTAAGAATGTTTTTTTAACTTATACGGCGGGTGCGGCTATTTTCCGCCATTATAACTTCGTCGAAGCTTCCCTTACAAGATTATAAGAATATTTTCAAAGTAAATTTATTATTTTATAATTATGGTAATTTTAAATGATTTCAAAAAGAGAGATATTTCTCTCAAATAGATTTGATTTCATCCATGTCAACATCATTTGATGGGTTTTAAGTTTAATTGAAATTGATTTATGATACGAAACTTCCATTGAACATTTTGTAAAATATTTGACTGTGGATGTGTTATTTTTATACCATCCATAGTTTATGGAGAAATTGTTGACATTTCGTATGCTAGTTTTAATACGAATATTTATGTTATGTTTAAATCTATCCATATGAGGAATGTATTGGACTTAATAAGTGACGGGTGGAGCCTGCTATAGCTCCTCGATGCATCGGTAGGTCTCATGAGACAACTAGACATGGAATTGGCCGAGGCCCTTTCCCAATTTGATTTATGGTGTTGGCCGAGGCCTTAATCATTTTAGACGTCTTGGCCGAGGCCTTGACAAAATGTTTCCGAATGTCTAGCATTATACATTCCCTCATTATGAAAGTGGTTATTGATATTAAATGTGATTATTCGTTTAGTAGAATATCCATGTGAGTAAGTAATTGCATTATTTTATTTTACTTTTGCCATATTATGCTGAAGTTCAAGTTCAATAAGGCTTTTGTTTTAGTTACACCCTGCCTTAAATGCTTATGTTTTCTTAGGAAAGTTTCCGCTATATTGTTATCCTTACGGAGCATTTGAGCTCACCCCTTTCAATGTTTTATTTTTCCCAGGATGTGAAGAAGTGTATTATGACTGACTTGCAAGAATAGTCAGTGAGGATATGAGTGTGGACTAGGGAGACCATGTTATTGTAGTTTTCATTTTTTATGATGTAATGTAATGTTTACGAATGTATCAAGTGTTTCCAAGGCTACTAAACTAATCGGTCTTTCGATACATGATCTTTTGTGATCATGCCAACGTTATGTAATAATGAACAGACTCTAGGTAATTGGGGTTAGGGCGTTACAGTTGGTATCAGAGGATGTTTAGTACAAACATTGGAAGCTAGATTTTGACAAACTCTGATTAGAGCACGTAGACCTAAGATGAACTTTGAGGATTAGTATAGAAGAACTTCCTAAAATTTTGGTATTGTAGATATTTTGTGAGTTTCCCGAGCAATACATCCCTGTCTGGATACGAGCAGGTAGAGGAGGCTCTGGCACAGATGTACCTAGGGGTAAAAACCGAAAACACCGCTTTGAGCTAGACTCGAACGGGAACTGGTGCACGAAAACGGGCCTTGCTGCACTCTTGGTTACGACACTCTTGGGGGATATGTTTAGGATAATTCCCATTTTCTTTACAAACCACTATGAAGGGTTACGAGTATATACTTCCTCAAAGAAAACATTTTCATAATTATGGATTATATCCATAATTAGTTCAATTTATGTTAAGTGTTTTACAAGTATGTAATTATGTATTTTGATTCATAAACTAATCTAGTTTATTTCATTATTTAGAAATGGCGCCTAGTGGAAGGAATGGAAACCGTATCAATGCACGCACTCCGTGTAGGGATTTCCCTCCTGCTCAAGATAATTATGGTGGAGCTAGTGATACAACTGGTGCTGATCAGCTTCTCACCGTACTGGGACAGCTCACGCAGGTTATGAATAATAACCTTACTCGTATGGAGCACCCTGATCCGCAACGTGGAGGATCAATGCTAGACCGTTTCATGAGGCAACAACCACCAACCTTTAATGGGAGTACAAATCCTATAGTAGCTGAGCAATGGATAAATTCCTTAGAGAAAATATTCCATGCCTTGGGGAGTAGTGAAAGGGAGAAAGTTGTCATGGCAGTTTACCGCCTCATTGGAGATGCCGATCAGTGGTGGTCACTAATTCAAAACACAAAGGAAGATGATGAATTAACAAACATGGAATGGCAATAGTTCAAAGAGATATTCTTAGAAAAATACTTTCCTCGAGACCATCGAGCGGATATGGAAAGGCAATTTTTGAGTCTGAGGCAGAAGGAGGATGAGAATGTCGCAAAGTATGAGGCTAACTTTACAAGGTTTGCGAGGTATGCTGCAAATTACATACGTTACCCAAGAAGTAATACTGATCGTTTCTTTGATGGGTTAAAACCATTTCTCCGTCGAGCTTTAGTATCACAAACCTTCTCTTCATACGAAGGTATTTTCTTGTGCGCTATCAAGACAGAAAAGGAATTCTCTAAGTCTTATGACTTTAAATCAAAGCAAGATAAGAAGAGATCTGCTGAAAAATCTGGGAAAGGAAATAAGGAAACAGGGAAGAGGGGTAGAAATGAATTTCCACCCTGTGATAATTGTGGTAGGAAGCACCCTGGTGCCTGTCTAAAAGGAAAAGGAGTATGTTACAAGTGTGGTGAAAAAGGCCACCAAGCTCATGAATGCAAGGGAAAGAAAGTGGTTGTCAACGTGGAATGCTATAATTGTAGGGAGAAGGGACATTATTCAAATGAATGTCCTAGGCGTCAGGGGAAATTACCTCAGAAGAGGCCAAGGGATCAGGGCCAGGCTTATGCTATCACTACTGCTGAGGTGGAGGCTCTGAAAGACGTGGTGGCAGGTAATTTAATGGTTTCCTCAAGTTTAGAAAATGCATTATTTGATTCTGGATCATCGCATTGTTTCATATCTTCCCATTTTGATAAGAAAATTAGATATTTCTAATTTGATTTAACAAGGGAGTTGTCGGTCAAAACCCCTAAGGGAAGTATTGTTGCAACAAAGTTTTGTCGATTAGTTCCCATTAGAGCACCTAAATGTTCTTTACCTGCTGATCTAATCGTCATACCCATGATTGAATTTGATATAATCCTCGGTAAGGATTGGCTTTCGGAACATGATGCAAAAATTTATTGTAAGAGGAAAGAGGTTACGATTCTTGATGATGATGATAAGGAACACCTTATCTTTAGAGCAGAATCTTCGCCACATAATTCTTATCTAGATCCACCCCCAGTAGCTCAACTAAATTCAATTATTGGGGAGGAAGAGAAGGAAATTACTGAGGGTGAGGAAAGGAATATTCAAATAGAGGATGTACCTATTGTGAGAGAATATGTTGATGTGTTTCCGGAAGATTTACCTGGACATCCTCCAGAACGAGAAGTTGAGTTTTCCATTGATTTAATTCTTGGATCAAGGCCCATATCGAAGACCCCTTATAGAATGGCCACTATGGAATTAGTTGAACTAAAGAAACGACTAGAGGAATTGAGTAATAAGGGATTTATTCTCCCTAGTGTTTCTCCTTGGGGAGCCCCTGTTCTTTTTGTTAAGAAGAAGGATGGATCTATGAGGTTGTGCATCGACTATAGGGAGATCAATGCTATAACAATAATGAACAAGTATCCCCTACCTCGCATTGATGATTTGTTTGACCAACTGCATGGAGCTCAATACTTTTCAAAGATTGACCTTCGGTCTGGATACCATCAGTTGTGTGTGAAGAAGGAAGACGTTCCAAAGACAGCATTTCGAACAAGGTACGGGCATTACGAGTTTACAATAATGCCTTTTGGATTGACTAATGCACCCTCTATTTTCATGGATCTAATGAATAGAGTTTTCAAGGAATATCTTGATGAATTTGTAGTGGTATTTATTGATGATATCTTGGTATACTCCAAAATCCACTAAGATAATGAAAATCACTTACGCATTATCCTGAAGACTCTTAGAAGACATAAATTATATGGGAAATTTAGCAAGTGTGAATTCTGGCTTCAGGAGATTTCTTTTCTTGGCCACATTGTCTCTAAGGATGGAATTTACGTCGATCCTTCTAAAACCAAGGCAATCCAAGAATGGCCAACACCGAAAAGTATAACTGAGGTACGCAGTTTTATTGGTTTAGCAGGTTATTATCGACGTTTCGTCCAGAATTTTGCCAGATTGGCTAACCCATTGACAAAGCTCACACGTAAAGGGATTAAAATTTTCTGGACAAAAGAGTGTGAAGAATGTTTTGAATAACTGAAGAGAAGATTAGTCAACGCCCCTGTATTGACTCTACCATCGGGGAATGATGGGTTTGTTATTTATAGTGATGCATCGAAGAAAGGACTTGGTTGTGTCCTTATGCAGAATGATAAGGTTATTGCCTATGCATCACGACAGCTAAAAATTCATGAGCAAAACTATCCTACTCATGATCTTGAGTTAGCAGCTGTGATCTTTGCTTTAAAGATATGGAGACATTACCTATATGGTGAAAAATGTGAGATTTATACTGATCACAAGAGTTTGAAGTATATTTTCTCACAAAAAGAACTCAACATGAGGCAAAGGCAATGGCTTGAACTACTCAAGGATTATTATGGCACGATACATTACCACCCGGGGAAGGCAAACAAGGTGGCAGATGCTTTGAGCAGAAAAGACCATGGAGTTTTGAATGTGATGAGAATTGAAAGGGATCCAATTTTCATGGATCTAGTGAAGATGGACATGGGAATAACTAGGGAAGGTGAAACATCAATGCTTTTTCAAATGGTTGCCAAACCATCATTACTAGAAAGGATTAAGAGTTCTCAGACCGATGATCAAGAATTTCAGAAGAAGATTAAAGATGTGAATGATGGAAGATTGAGGGACTTTGTGTATAAGGATGGAATTTTGAAATTCAGGAAGAGACTTTGTGTTCCCGATATACCGGATCTAAAAAGGGAATTACTGGATGATGGTCATAGTTCCAATTTCTCTATACACCCTGGGAGCCCCAAAATATATAGAGATTTGAAGGAACATTTTTGGTGGGACAATATGAAGAGGGAGATTGCTGATTTTGTGTCGAGGTGTATGGTTTGTCAACAAGTGAAAGCTGGAAGGCAACATCCTGGTGGAGTATTGCAACATCTTCCCATACCTGAGTGGAAATGGGATAATATTATGATGGACTTTGTCATGGGACTACCAAAGAATCCTAGAAGAAATGATGCAATATGGGTCATTGTTGATTGTCTTACTAAGTCAGCACATTTTCTGGCTATAGGGGAGGATCTACCATTTGAACGTCTAGCAAGATAATATATTAATGAAGTTGTAAGACTTCATGGAGTACCCCTATCGATTGTTTCTGATCGTGATCCTTGTTTTACTTAAAGATTCTGGAAAAGTCTTCAAAAGGCCTTGGATACTGAACTTCGTTTGAGCACTGCCTATCACCCTCAAACAGATGGACAATCAGAACGGATTATTCAAACCTTAGAAGACATGTTGAGATCATTCTATCTTGACTTTCAGGGTATGTGGGATCAATATTTACCACTAGTAGAATTTTCCTATAACAATAGCTTCCATTTAAGCATTCAGATGGAACCTTATGAAGTGTTATACGGAAAGAGATGTCGTACACCAACCTGTTGGGATGACGTTGGTGAAAGAAAACTTGTGGGACCAGAACTGGTGGAAGAAACAATGGAAAAGGTGAAGGTAATCCAAAACCACATCAAAGCAGCTCAAAGTAGGCAGAAGAGCTATGCCGATAACAGAAGAAAGGTTTTGGAATTTCAGGTGGGAGATCATGTTTTCCTAAAGGTATCTCCATGGAAGGGAGTTATACGTTTTGGTAAGAAGGGTAAGTTGAGTCCCAGGTACATTGGACCTTTCGAAATTCTAGATCGTATTGGGGCTGTAGCTTATCGTTTGGCGATGCCGCCAAATCTCTCCAAAGTTCACGATGTTTTCCACATATCGCTATTGAGAAAATACATGCCCGACCCAACACATGTACTTAACAATGAGGAATTAGAACTGGAACTCGACCTATCTTATTGCGAAGAGCCCATCAGAATCCTTGATGTGAGGGAGCAGGTGCTGAGAAACCGGACGACTCGTCTGGTAAAGGTTTTGTGGAGAAATCATAAAATGGAAGAGGCAACGTGGGAACCTGAGGAACTTATGATGAAGAACCACCCGAGTCTTTTTATGCAGTAATACCCTAGAAATTGCGAGGACGCAATTATTTGAAGGAGGGGAGAATGTAACACCCCAAGCTTCCACGGTACGTTTCCCTTTGAATAATGCAATAGCGTGTGTTGTACGCAACCTCGAGCTCTAACACACACCACAACTAATTAAACTAGCCGTTGTGAATAGTAATATCTACTTTTTGAAATTTTATAAATTTTATTTATCAAAACGGACTTCATTTTTGGATTTGGAATATCGAAATTATCCTATGTTGAATTTTTGGTATTTTTCTGAGAACTTCTAATTTTTTATGAATAGTGAAAAATACATAAAAACAACTTTTTTAATCAAAATAATTTATAGTGATAAATTATACTATTTAGTGGTTTTAGAGTATAATTAGTATATATTTTTACCATTTTATCCAATGGTGGTCATTAGAATTAATTTCACATTGAAATTGGACATAAACAATTGTCAATCTTTTGATATATATTGTTTCTTAAAAACACGCAATTTGTTGTGACAGCAGGAATTAATTATAAAATTAATTAATGAAACTTATATGTTTGGAATTTTTTAAAATAGACATCATTTTTGAATTCGGAATATCAATTATAGCTTAGGGTAAAATTTTGGCATTGTTCTGAAAAACTTCAATTTTTGATGAATAGTGAAACCACTAAGTGGTAGTTAAATAACTGATTTTTTGTTTAAATGAAATATTACCACTTATGTGTTTTGAATTTCAAAAATCCGACATACATGGTTGTCATTATGATGTAAAATGTGGCTCAATGGGATTAAAATATTTTTTTGGTGAATAGTAACTTTTAAGTACAATTAAGCGCGATTAAAGGTAATTAGTGAAATTTAAGGTAAAAATGATATTATAAAAATATTAAAATACCCTTACACTTGTCCTACCCCTATTGGATGAGTAATGGCCGACCAAGACAATCCATGGGTCAACATGGGGACCCCATGGAGCCACTTTAGTTGGAAAATGACATAAATACCTTTTATTTAATGTTAAAGTAAAAAATGACACAAACATGAAATGTTTTACTAAAACAATTTTTACATGGGGTTATACAAGTCATATTTTTGACTATAATTAGTAATTGGAAAGCTAAAAATATTTCCTACATCATAGTAGTTTTTTTATAATTTTTAGACATTAAATAAATTAAATTATTTATGACATAATTATGATGCGGCGATGACCTCATTATTTAACGATTTTAATAAAATTAAAAGATAATGTAAAATACAAGGCTTACACTTGTCCAAAGACTATTGTATGGGTAGATTTCGAACCCTTATCACCTTAGACACAAATTATATAAGTGTTGGACCTTTAGAATCCGAAAATAATGCTATAATAATGTAACATTTCAATCTTTCCAAAAGAGCCCCTCCTCTACTCTTATAAAAGGCCCCCACCTCTACCACCTTATTCACACTTTCAAGCCTTTTGGTTCAGCCAAACTCAACCCAAATACTCTCCCAACTGCTCTCCCTTCATCCTAGAGGATTTACATTAGTCAGAAAGCCATCTTAAGGAGTCCTTTTGATCAAATCAAAAGGAAGAACCCGAAGAAGAGGTAACGTTTTCATCACCCTCTTTCAATTTTCTTTCTTCTTCCACTCCCTCTTTGTTTATTATTTCAATTCTAAAATTATAACTCCAGTATATTCTATATACTGTGATGTTATTATAAATATGGAACAACCATATTAAGTATTCTACCCATCATTTGAATGACATGTCAACATACGTGCGTACGTACGACTTACCGTCTCCACATCGTGGTGTAATTGTTATTAAATATATTATTATTTAGATGGGTATAATAATGATATGTAATTCATGAAAATAATAAATATAACATGATATCTATTCTTTATATATGATATAATATCCAATTATATATTATTTTAATATCAAAATAATGATATTGTCGCTCGTGCGTACGTACGGACTACCGTCTCCACAAACGCGATGAGATTCATTCTCCATCGTATCTATTCAAGTATAATTATCATTTGATGATTTAAAAATAATGTTTAAGGACATGATATCATTCTGGATATGAATAAGATACAACCTATCCATGAAAAACACGACTTACGTAACAAAACATATAAAAGAAAACGAGTAAGTTAACACCCGAAACAACGATAAATCTAAGATATTGTTAACAAAGCAATGTTAAAAGATCATATATGATATCATATGAATGTATATGATTCTTGTATAATTTAATAACAATTATTTCACCATTATACAGGAGGTTAACCTACCCCAACCAAGGAAAATTACAAGGTAAGGGTTTACTTCACAACCTCTTCATTATCCAAGGTTGTTTATACATAATTATCTACTGGGACCTCGTTATCATCCACATCCATGTTTCTTAAAAATGTCTTTCAAAACATTTTTACTATTAAATGGAAAATGGGTTAAATTCATTTATACACTTATACATTTTTGAATGGAATATTACCGTCGTTTTCCAAACAATGTACTTTTTGACCTTTTTGACAAATTTAAGGTAAGAATGTTTTTTTAACTTATACAGGGGGTGCGACTATTTTCCGCCATTATAACTTCGTCGAAGCTTCCCTTACAAGCTTATAAGAATATTTTCAAATTAAATGTATTATTTTATAATTATGGTACTTTTAAATGATTTAAAAAAAGAGAGATATTTCTCTCATATGGCTTTGATTTCATCCATGTCAACATCCTTTGATGGGTTTTAAGTTTAATTGAAATTGATTTATGATACAAAACTTCCATTGAACATTTTGTAAAATATTTGACTGTGGATGTGTTATTTTTATACCATCCATAGTTTATGGAGAAATTGTTGACATTTCTTATGCTAGTTTTAATACGAATATTTATGTTATGTTTAACCTATTCATATGAGGAATGTATTGGACTTAATAAGTGACGGGTGGAGCCCGCTATAGCTCCTCGATGCATCGGTAGGTCTCATGAGACAACTAGACATGGAATTGGCCGAGACCCTTTCCCAATTTGATTTATGGTTTTGGCCGAGGCCTTAATCATTTTAGACGTCTTGGCCGAGGCCTTGACAAAATGTTTCAGAATGTCTGGCATTATACATTCCTTCATTATGAAAGTGGTTATTGATATTTCATGTGATTATTCATCTAGTAGAATATCCATGTGAGTAAGTAATGGCATTATTTTATTTTACTTTTACCATATTATGCTGAAGTTCAAGTTCAATAAGGCTTTTGTTTTAGTTATACCTTGCCTTAAATGCTTATGTTTTCTTATGAAAGTTTCCGCTATATTGTTATCCTTAAGGAGCATTTGAGCTCACCCCTTTCAATGTTTTATTTTTCCCAGGATGTGAAGAAGTGTATTATGACTGACTTGCAAGAATAGTCTGTGAGGATATGAGTGTGGACTAGGGAGACCATGTTATTGTAGTTTTCATTTTTATGATGTAATGTAATGTTTATGAATGTATCTAGTGTTTCCAAGGCTACTAAACTAATCAGTATTTCGATACTTGATCTTTTGTTATCATGCCAATGTTATGTAATAATGAACTGACTCTAGGTAACTGGGGTCGGGGCGTTACAAACATTCAGTAACAGAGTATGTAGCTAAATTTATGAACTTAGTGAGATTTGCACCCGAGGTGGTAGGTATCACATCATTGAAATCTCGTATCTTCGAAGCTGGTTGGGTTAGGACATTCATTCCAAGATAGTGGTTCTTTGTATAGAAAAATACATGTAGATGGTTAATAGAGCCTCGGTGGACGAAAGGGATCTTTTGGGGGCTGTGAGTAGAGGAAGTGTATTAGTACCCATGGGGTATAGTGGGAACTCGAATTCCGGGATCAAGAGGAAGAGGGAAACTTATTTATAGGGTGGGAGTATGCCTCAAAATCCAACTACAGGATCGATAAAGCTTCCTCTGAAGCCACAGAGTAAGCTGGGATGTTTTTAGTGTGGTTCTGTGAGCCACATCAAGAGGGATTGTCTGACACAACCTTGAACATGTCATAATTGTAAGCTGATGGGAAATCTGCAACGTTATCGTTGGAATGCTCCAATTTTGGGTGTCCATGACACTCCTCAGGGGTCGTAGAGGTCTTATCCCTCGACATGATGGGGGTGGCAACATACCCTTCAGCAATAGAGTAAAGTGGGTCATGGTGATTCTGGGAATACCACGACACCTCCGCAGGGAAATAAAGAGTAGAGCATGACACGCAAACAGTTGTTTGGTGCTGAGCAGGTTGTGGTGGATGATTAGTTGGGACCATCCACAGTGCGAGGTATGGTTCTTTTAAATTCAATGTTGATGCAAGTGTTTTTTGTTAGGGGTGCTTTACATTATTTTATTTCTTCTCAAATTGTCGATTCTTTGGGTTTAATGGGAGAAATAATGCCTATATGTCTCAAACTTCAAACTCCTCTGGATGAAAAAGAGTGTCGAGCCTTCTTGTGTGAAGCATGTAATCTAGTGCTGGATGTGTTTGAGTTGACATGGGACTTCTCATTGATTGATATGGATGTGTACGATATTATCCTAGGAATGTATTGGTTGACAATGTTTAAGTACCACAATGACTGTTATGCAAAAATGGTTAGTATTATGATGGAGGATGGTGTGATACATCTCGTTAGAGGGGAGAAGAATGAGAAGTAGGAAGAAACATGTTGTTTGGAACTTACTATTGGCACGCTCTCTTATTGATTAGCGGCCTTGTCATTGGCATCAGTTGAAGATGTTGAGAAGAACATTTTTCCAGCGGTTGTGGATCAGTTTATGGATGTATTTCCCGAAGAAGTGTCAGGGTTTCCACCTGTGAGAGAAGTGGAGTTTACGATTGATCTTATTTCAGAGAACAGTCCTATCACTCTTCTATCTTATTGAATGGCACCGGAAAAATTGTGGGAATTGAAATTGTAGTGGGAAGAGTTAGAAAACAAAGGGTTCATCTGGCCTTGCAAGTCTCCGTGGGCAGCATCGGTTTTGTTTGTAAAAATGGAGGATGGAACCTTGCGGCTCTGTATTGATTATCGTAGACTTAATCAGGTTATGATAAAGAACCGATATCCACCTCCATGCATTGATGAATTGTTTGACCAGTTGGGGGGAGCTCAGTGGTTCTCCAAGATTGACTTGTGACTAGGGTATCATCAATTGCAGGTGCAGAAGGAGGATATTCCAAAAAAAAACTTTCAAAAGTATATATGGCCAATAATAGTATGTGGTTATTCCATTTGGTCTAACGAATGCAATAGTGGTTTTCATGGCATTGATGAATCAGATATTTCATAGATATCTAGATGCTTTTGTGGTGGTATTTTTTGATGATATACTTGTGTATTCGAGGACAAGGGTAGAGCATTAGCAGTACTTGGTGATCGTATTGAAGATCAAGAGGGATCATCGGTTATATGTCAAAATGTCAAAGTGTGACTTTTGGATACAGGAGGTTCATTTCCTTGGCCATGTTATTTCTAGAGGGGTGTTTCTATTGATCTGGAAAAGATAGATATGAATATCTCTTGGCAACCGCCAAAGAACATTTTCGAGATATGAAGCCTCCATGGTCTAGCTGGGTATTATCGACGTTTTGTTTGTGATTTTTCATGATTGGCTTCGCCGATTACAGCTTTGACAAGGAAGAACATCCCATTTCAATGGGATGGGAAGTGTCAGAAATGTTTTGAAGAGCTAAAGGGTTTCCTTACATCATCACCAATCATGGTTTTTTCCGAACTAGGGAAAGGGTACGTGGTGTATTGTGATGCATCTGGATCAGGGTTGGGGTGTGTTCTCATGCAGTAGGATCATGTGGTTGTGTATGGCTCACAGATGTTCAAGTTGCATGAGAATAACTAACCAACACAAGATTTGGATTTGGTAGTAGTGGTTAATGATTTAAAAATAATGCATCATTATCTCTTCAGTGAGAAATTTACAGTGTTTACCTATCACAAGAACTTAAAGCATATATTCTCACAAATAGATTTTAACATGAGGAAAATAAGATAGATGTAATATCTAAAAATGTTTGATTTCAACTTAATGTACACACCAGGTAAGGGAAATTCGACGTCGGGTGCATTAAGTGGGAAATCATGTTCTCAAGTGGTGAAACAAGCATAAGATCAGTGGTAGTTGATGTCGGTCATTGCCGACATACGGTTGGAATGTGAGGACCGGGGTGAAAGAGCAGTATTCTTTCCAGTTTCATTGGCTCCTGACATGGCTGGTTTGGTTAAAGAGGCACAATCATCTTATTCTGAGTGAATAGCGATGAGTTCAAAACTCAATGGTGGAGAGACCATTGAGAACTGGGAACTGAATGGGAATTCAGTCTTGTGTTTTCAAAATCGGATGGTGGTACAAGTGGATTATCGAGATGATCTTATCAGGGATTATCATCAATCTAGGTGGGTTGTCCATCCTGAAATTCAGAAAATGTTTTAGGCGTTGAAGGCACAGTTTTTGTGGTTAGGTATGAAATGGGATGTGGCTGAATTTGTTTCAAAATGTTTGACTAGTCAGAAAGTCATGGTAGAGCATCAATGGATAGCAAGAATATTGCATTATTTACCCATCCCAGTGTGAAAATGGGAGCAGATAGCAGTGGATTTTGTAACAGGTCTCCCAAGAACAGTCATGAAGCACGATGCCATGTGGGTTATTGTGGATCAGCTCACAAAGTCGGCCCATTTCATCCCGATTCATGAATCTCATACAGTGTAGGATCTATCCAAAATCTATATCTAGGATATGGTAAAGTGGAATGATGTTCCCTTTTTGATTGTATTAGATAAAGATCTGAAGTTGACATTTTGTTTTTGGAAATCCTTACAGTAAGCCCTTGGGACACAATTGACTATGAGCATGATGTATCATCCTCAGACAAATGGCCAATCTGAGAGGATGATACAAACCTTAGAGGACGTGTTTAGGGCTTGTGTGATGAATTTTTATGGTTTGTGGGAGGAGAACTTACCATTGGTGGAGTTCTCCTATAATAATAGTTATCAGGCTTCAACACATATGGCTTTGATTGAGGTTTTGTATGGGCATCCTTATCGTTCTCTACTATGTTGGGTGGAAACAGGTGAGACTTCGACGATCATACCAAACCTTGGCCAAGAAACTACAGAAAAGATAAAGTTGATCAGGAAGAATATAGAGATGGCTCGAAGTCATCAAAAATCTTATGTGGACCATCTTCAATGACCATTGTCATTCAAGGTGGATGATCATGTGTTTTTGAGAATATCTCCTAGGTTGGGACATCGTCCGGCTGGGAAGCACGGTAATTTATCTCTGAAGTACATTGGGACATTTGAGATACTTGAGAGGATTGGAGAGTTTTATTATAATTTGGATTTTCCACCATGATTTAGTGCGGTGCATAATATGTTTCATGTGTCGTAGTTGAAAAAGTATCAGCTGGATCGTGACCATGTGATTCGTTTGGATTATGTTGAGCTAGAACCAGATGCTTCCTTGGTGCACATGCCGGTGCAGATAATGGATAGGCAAGAGAAAGTCTTGCATGGTAAAAGCATCAGTTTAGTTTGTGTTTTATGGAAGCATGGTTAGATTCAATAGGAGACTTTGGAATGGGAGAAAGAGATGGTTGAGCAATGGCCTGAGCTCTTTCGAAAAAGCAATGTTTTCCTACTTTCTAAGGATGAAAATTCTAATGGTGGGGAGAATGTAGAAACCCCAGTTTGAAATATGTATCCTGTATTTATTCCTTTTTGTGTTTAAAGTGTTTGGGATTATTTTTAAATAGGTTGAGAGAGTTTTTAATGGTTTTTAATGAGTTTGGATGGTTTTCTAAGGGCGCACAATTTGATCACGGTTAGGGGAAACCATGCAGGTTCTCTATGAAAACCGTGGTGGGGGAGATACAAGGCTTCACACAACCTACACATAGTTTTCCAAACCATACAAGGAAACCATTTAGAACCATTATCTCGAGACAGTGGCATGTGCACGGTTAGCACACGATTTTCCAAACCGTGCAGGTTAACCGTGCGACCACTTATAAAGTGGAGTTTTAAATCCGGGCTCCCTCGGGCTTAACCTAAAACACTCCAAATCCTCTCTCACTAGAGCCTCACTCGGGATACTGGGTTATTAGTGGTTGGAGGTTCTCTCCCACTCATTTTTAAAGAGATCCAAAGGGGTTTTAATGTGGTTTCTCCCGGGTAATTTTCTCCTTTTGGTTTCTTTGTGGTTTCCTCCAGATCTACATCTCCCTCTCTCTCTCTTGTTTTTTCTAGATCTACACTATTTTTGTGTAGATCTAGGGTTTTGGTTTCCTTGGATATTAATTTTAAGTCATGTGGATGTTAGGTAATGGGATCTAGAGAGGTTTTGGTGGTGCGTTCACCGAACTTGAGGTGCGATTGTTGTGGGTCGATTTCGCCAGAACCCTAAAGGTATGTGGATTCTCTCTCGACTCCACTTGGTTAGAACTAATGGTTTTTTATTACAATTAATTTGTTTTTCTTAAAATTAATTGTGTTTTCATGTGTAAAATTGGTTGGAAATTCATTCGTAATGTTTTGAGGATTTTTGGGAAAAAGAGGTGTTGTTGTGAAATGATCTTGTTGTGGATATTAAAATGGGTTGGTGGGATTGATTGGTGGAAATGGTTGATGAAAATGGTTTTCAATAAAGATGTTGTTTTATTGAAATGTTGTTTGGAATGGAAAATGATTTAAGGGTGGTTTCAATAAATGGGTGATTTATTGAAGTGGTTTGGCATGTTATGGAAACGGTTATTTGTATGTTGTTGTGGCCTTGGTGGGTTATATTCTTAGTTTTTACTTATTGGAATGTTGTTTGGAAGTGGGACAGAAGTATTTCTATAAAAATAGTATGGATAGTGGATGGAAGGACCGCCATCAGAAGATAAGTGTGCAGGAAGTACCACTAGTATAAATGGGTGAACAGGTTGGACGGAAGTTCCAATGTTTAGGTTGTCTTGTTGTGCATTGATTTGCAAGATATAAATTATTGTGCTAATGTGTAAATGATTAAATGTATTGTGGCATGTTTTTTTGGATTTCCCTTGGTTTCTTCGTTTGGGTGATATGGATTGGTAAGGGTGTGTTTGGATTATGGTAATGGTTTCACTTTTGATTATTTTATTTAAACAGCTTTATATAAATGTGCTAACTATTTATTCTAGTGGTGTGTGTTGGGAAGTAATTTAGGGAAAAACTAATGAGTATTAGTACTCACCCCCTACTTTGGAACTTTGGTACTTTTGCAGATGTCGTATTTCGAGACACAGGTAATGGTAAGGCATCTCATTTCTTGTGGTTCGTGGTGATTCTTGGGATATGTGGTGGTGCTCGGAGTATGGAGCTTGGTGTGGAGCCGTGGAGTGTGTCTTGGTTTATTTTGGGTCTCTTGTTTAGTATTACCCATAGTACTCTGATATCGTATTGGATTGTATTGGTTTTGGGTTGTATTGTGGAACAACTTGGTTGAATTTTGGGAATACATTCTTGAATGTTTTATTGACATGCATAATGTAGTGATTGTTAGTGGATGGTTTGGTTGGTTTTGTCTAATGGGAAGATCATTCCCCAATCTGTTCTCTAAGCCCTCGGCATTTATTTCCAGCCTTTGGCACCTTGGGAACGTCACTTAAGGCTAACTAACATTCCCCAACCCTCTCAAGCCAATGGGATGGGGCATGATGTTACATCTGGAATCCCTTCCCATATCTCACCAGCCATCCCAATCTCATCCATTACAAGTTAATATCAAATAAAATAGAAAATATCACATCCATAGTACATAAAAGTTAGAAAACAACAAAAATAGTCAATATGGAAATCTTGGCCCTAAAAGAAGGCACTTCACCTTTACATTCAAATGGGCTCACTCGACCCCATTCTCAAGGAATCCAACATTTATAAATAAACATGCACTCTCAACCCCAAATATTTATCTATATCAAAAAAATTATTTTTATTACATCTTGAAATAATTAATTTTTTATTCATAGGTTCCAACTACAGGTAACCTAAGGCATCTGTTATAATAAGATATTATAATTATTTGAAATTCTCCCTAACATAAAACTAGTTTCATTAAACTACAAGAAGAACAATTATAATTCAACACGATTTTTTTTATTATCATCAATAAGAATTAACATTATTCATTTTATTAAACCAATTACATTGAAAAATTGAAAAAAAAATCAATTAAACTTGTATACTTGCATTAATTTTATTACCATAAAGTTATGAGAAACACTACATTTCTAAACATGACTCTTTATTATCCAACTAACAAATTATTACCAACATTACATTATTTATCAGACTTCATTAATTTAAACATGCTAAAACAATCATAAAATCATTCTAAAAACATAGTATAGATAACACACTGTCTATTAAATAATGAGGCAAACCATTATCATGGTGGAAAGAAACAACATGTGATCACTACAACCCTAAAATAATTTCATTATTTAATCAAATTTTATGTTTGTTACATTAATTTCACTATCATAAAAAGGGATAAAACATGTTAAATTTAAGATTAAACATAAATAAAATAGAATATATTAATATTCAACCTCAAAATAATCAATGTACTTCAAATGTGAATATATTAATATCATGTATCTCTGGTTGCCTCTCATGCAAGAAACTATATTCCTTTGAGGACTCAGCACTATAAATGCACCAAAAAACAACCAATAAATCTCTATTAAAATGACGAAGATACTACTAAGTAATAAAAAATGAGGGAATTAGAGGAAATTAGATCTATCCAATAAGAAAGCATGAGAAAAGGGAGGTAGAACGTACCTTGGATTGTTATAGAATGAACATGGGAAATTGGGATAAAATCCTATCAAAAGGGGATTCCAAGATCCCAAAAAACCACCATGGGGTGCCCAATGTTTGAGTGGAATAATTGGGGGGTAAACTAGGGTCAGATGGACCTATGGGTATTTATAGGAAGATAAAATTTTAGAATACCACAGTGCTACCCCTAGGACCATGCCATGGTCTTTACTAACAAATGAAATTCTATGATATAGTACAAGGGATCATGTTGTAGCCCCCTTGGTCATAGGTGAATATGATAACCATGAGAAGATCCTATAAAAGTGGATCTAGGAGCTATAATTATACCTTAGGAAACCACTCCTCACTCGCACGACCATCGGGAATGGATAATGCTACAACAAAATCCACATGGTTCAACCACCTCTATTTTGGCAGTAGCCTCAAAATGCATCCCGACCCCCTATGCCATAACATGGAGACCACATCGTAGAAATTCCGGATTTGGTAGTGGACCATAAAGAAAATATGTTTCATCCACTAGCTTTTTTATAGAAACCTATAGTATGGTGAAACCTAGGCCACCATGCCATAGTAATGCTATTATTGTTTGTGGCATGCCCTTTCACCCCAAACACTTTTCAAACACCATGGAAAACATATCCAGGAACCTATGACACCTAAAACACACATATTTATGAGATAATAGGGTTCTATAACTTATAAATATATTACAAGTCTTAAAAATATATATCCCTTGTAACATCAATAGGTCCTCACCCAGAACTGAATTTTCCTCCTCAAAAAAGTTAAATAATTACAGTATGACAGATGCCCATGTGTCATGAATAATACCACCACCTTTCACAATCCCTTAAGCATATGAGACCTCCATATTTAGTTTAAAACTATAACTATGGGCCTTACATTTAATCTAAAAATAAATATTCTCTCTCTCCCATGATAAGTGACACATTCTGGTAAGTGGATGGAAAAAAGGAGAAATTGCATAACTTGAGGCAGACTTGATAACTTCTATTATAGAATGAGAGAATTAAAAATCTCCATGAACATGGTTATGATTTACTGGAGACTTGATATGAGTCTTTTTTGATGGAATACATTACTAGTGTCCCATAGGACCAGACAACCATAAATAATTTAAATGTTCCATCCCTATTCCTGTGCACATGTCCCTATATAGTAATCGAAGCTCATTTGAAGGATGTCGTTTTTTGTTCTTTCTATTCCATGAGTTCTTATGATCACTAAATATAAAATTAATTAGTATTGTATCTTCAAGTCTTAAGTCTAATCCCACTAGGGATGGTTAGAAAAGATAATTAATTAAATAATCAAAACATAAAATAATTATGATTATATGAATTACAATCTAAACTACCGAGAATATTTATTTTTTAGAGAGAGGGTGGGAGAAAACAATAAAAAAAAGAAAAATTCATACACTATCCAAGATCAAGCACTAATGTTCATAAATTTTATTTAATTAATCTTGTTTCAATCATAATTATGTTTTTTTATCCATTGATCTTGGTGATTACTCTACCTTTCTTAAATTATACTTTTCTAATGGTTATGTATATTAGTTTATTAGTGAAATAGGTAACCTAAAACCATTTTTAAACATAGAACCCAAATAAAACATTGGTCATAGATAAGGTCGAGTTCTAGTGATTAAATTATACAACCCCCCCCCCCAATTAAAATTTAATGGTCATGCAAATAAAATAACATAGAAATAGAGGGAATAAAGTTATATTGAAAAATCCAAGTATTAATTAAAAAACACTTACATTAGTACAATACCTATTAAAAACATAATTTGGGACAAAATAAATCACCCCATCATAATATCCATGATAGGTTGATAAAATTATGAAAATTAAAACCTAAAGAATTTGTGGAGTAGGCATTGAGAAGGACTCTGTAGAAGCAGAACACCTTGCTCGGGGATTTGGTCCCCATATTTCTCTCCCTTTGCAGTAGTGATAAATTCTATTATTTATAGGCCTAGATTCATCTTTTGGGTGGAATTATTTTCATAAATAGGGATATTAAATGTTCCGTGGTCAATATCTAGAGTCCGAAAGCAATTTATTTTGAATACCCATCACAAACATCAAAATTTGAAGCTTTAATTATCACATCACCTAGTTTCATGTCATGTAGGCTTCTATCGTGCCATGATAAATTAAGCTCCAACTTCTTCTTTTCTTTTTCATAGATTTTCTTCTAGGTGTGAGATTTTCAATTTTCATGCGATGAATATGGTTTTCACAAAATTAATGTTTCTCTCTTTTCTATTTTATCCCAATTTTTCTTTCATCCTGATATTTGATCCTTGAAATCTTGTCTCAAACATCTCTTAATTTGAATTGACTTTTCATGATGTGAATCTTGAGCACCTCGGATTTTTTTCTTTAATATTCAGTCATATTATATTAAAATATGAATAAAATTTTAAAAATGTGGGAAATAATTATCATCTTTTTTTAAAAATCCAATTTATTTTATTTAAAAAATAAATTCAACAAATGTAGTTATCGAATCCCTCATAATTGAACACATGGTTGTCCTTAAGAATGAAATCTCTTTATACTAAAAAGGACACTCACTAAACTATGATTTAAATTCAATGTAAAAAAAGTAAAGTTATTAAATGAGGAATTAAATATTCATGCATCACATATGAAAATTTCATCAACTCCTCATTTTTCAGAGATATCAAGTCAACATGTATTTTACTTTTTTCTCTTTGGAATTAACCATTCCTCTTCATTATTCAATTCATAGTTCTCAATTTATCATTAGTGTCCATAACAATTGTAATTTATCTCACTTTAATTCCTTTTCCCTCGTCAATCAAGGTACAAATGTAAATGAATTTTGGTTCATATGTAGAATCATGTTTTTTCCATAGGTTTTCAATGCATCTACTTTCTCCACCTTGTAAAGAAAAAATCACAAATAATATTAAGGTATTCATCATTATGATCAAATTACTTTAAGATTTGTAGTAGTTGGGTGAATACTGTAATAATTAGTAATAAAAAAAATGAGAGAAATATCTAAGGCACATTTCATCATAATCAAAAAAATATCATTAAAAAAAATTTCTTTCCTGAGTTGACATCTCTACTTTACCCTAAACACATAGTAGAATCATAAATAAATGAATTATTATTAACAATGAACCCTCTTTAATATTTTTTCTTATTTTATTTTTTTCTAGAATTTTCACTTGGTAAAAATATCACATACACTACCAAAACCCAAATTATTTCCACATGACACTGTTTGTGACAGTTATAGTAATATAATGGGTTAATCAATGGTAAAATTTGAATTTCCCAAGACACAAACCATTATTTATTTATTATTTATTTATTTATTTTTTGATTTTTTTCAAGAGGATGTTCAATTTAGTAAAAATAATTAAAATCATAAACCTTTTCCCAAATTTCCATGAAAACAGTCCATTCATATCTATATAAATATGCACACCCCTTCTACCTAGGAACCATATTTCCCACACTAATTTTTTATAAATATGAAAAATAAATAGAGTAGGGTAGAAATTGATAAGATAAGACTATAATATGGATCTTCGATATCTTTGATATTTATGGATTTTATGATATTTAATAAGGACTAATGGAATGTTAGGTCCCAAGATTAATATATTAAACAATAAATTTTACTCAATCATAAAAAAAGTGAATTTGCACAATAATTACTTCAACAAGATGCAAAATAAGTTCTAGATGAAAGAAATCCTAAGTTTCACACAAGAAATATACTAAATAAATAATGGAAAAAATTATTCTTTTAAAATAAATTATTAATTTAAACATGTAATTTGGTCAATTACTGACAGTAATGAACAAAAAAATCAATTAACAATTTTTATTGAAATTTAAATCATGTTAATTATCAGAAAAATTTCATTCACATAAGATAACCAATATCCCTAAATCATGATTTATAAAGTCCAAATACCAATATTTATCTCCAATTATATATTCCCACATTTTTATCATTTAAATTTACTGATAAAAAAACTAAAAAAAGAATGATAATTATCTTAAAAAGTTTTTTGTCTCATAGATTAAAAAATCAAGAAAAAATATATGCATGGGTCAGGATTTTTCAATTTAAAAATGTACTGAGTAGAAATATAGGGGAGTAATATAAAATACTAGAATTAAAAATAATACTCCCCTATTTCATTAATTCACATTAGTTGATGGTTTTCCATATTTCCTTATGAGGGTCTATTATATATAGTTCATGATGTGATATTTCAGGTCTCGACTAAATCCCCTACATGAAGCTTCTTCAATTTCCTAATTGATGCTTGATTGTGCCTTCATATTGGACTAAAAAAAATAAAAAATTAATAAAATAAAAAATTACATTCATTAAATGACAAAACATATAAGGTAAATTGAAACTAAATTGCAAAACTAAATTTCAAATATAAAAAAAATCTCAAGAAAGCATAAAAAAGTAAGTCCTATAAAAAAATCTAGTTAACTCCCTAAAGATGCACTTTTTAATATTCATTTAGCATAAACATTACCATAACTAGATGATTGGAGTGTGATACAAAGATATGATTATTAGGCCTTTTCAATTTTGACTTTAAAGTACATCCAGATCAGATCAACTCTTCCTCAACGAAATATGCTTGAAACTTTGAGAAGGTGACCAAAATCTGAATTTATTAAAGTTATGTAGAATGAATTAAAATTTTATCTAGATTTGGTAATTTTAGTCTTTTTAATTTCTGGCTATATTTCTTCAAATTCTATAATTTCCTATTCATGTTCTATAACCAAATCCCCCACCCTCATCCTTTTTTTTCTTTTACTTATTATTTTGAATTGTCAGTGAAAACTATTGTAGGTTCTTATTCTTTTATATCCTTCTTACCTTATATATTTTCAAGAATATCTATTTTTAATACCACACAAATTTTATCATATTCTTTGTTTCTGATTCAACATTTGCTTCAACTTTATTTACTTTTTTGTTTTGTTGTATTGGTTTGGCCTCAATATGGTGTTGAGGAGGAAACCATTATGTGGATAGCCTCATAAGTTATTGATGATGTTATTTGGATATCAATACTTGAAAATAAGGCCTGTCGTTATCCTCTAGGATTTCAGTGGTGAGGGTGTATTATAAATATGTATATTCATCTTTAGGAACAAGTCTTGCCTTAGGTATGGATTCAAAATCAACAGTGGTATTGCACATATCCTCAAGGATCGATTCATCATGGTCTTTATCCTCTAGTACCCATTGTGATTCCTTGGCCTCTTCTTCCATTATATATATATATTTATATTTACATGACACTTCAAAAACAAACACTTGGCCATATAGTATTTACTAATTGTCCCTCGGGTATAGTTATGGTCCATGGATTTAAATGATAAGAAACTATTAATAACATATATATGATTATAAGGAATTAGTGAAAGGATGAAATAAAATGTGAACTAGATTATGAATTGTGTTTCATTAAATATGGTTATTGAATTACATATTGAGATTAATATAGTTGGTAACGGTAAATATGGAAATCAATGATTTAATGATTAAATAGGAATCCATGGATAATTTTGTGGCTATTTTGTGTGGAATATTGGGGTTGATTGATGTATAGAGTTGATAATAGTTATTGTAGGGGAAATATGGAGATATGTTGATGATGTAGGGATGTGGTGGTACTATTTTGTTAAAACACTTTATAGTGGGATTGAGTGATTGAATATGATATGTACACTCTATTTCCTTCTGATTTCATACACACCCCAACTGAGTTGTATTTCATTTATAATGACCAATTTTTGTAGGTTCCAAGTTTTTTCCCCAACATCCAGTTTGACAAGGGAACATGTGTTTGACTAATCTATCTTCTATAATATCTCATTCAAAGGTTGTTATATATAAGAGTTGTGATGTATAAATGTAAAATGTGAGATGATGTGATGATGAGAGGATAGTGCAGTATGTAATGGGGGTCATACATGGTGAGAGGAAGGCATGAGGTTGATTTATTTCATGTTCATAGAACATTACTGCTAAGGAATGTGATGGGAGGTTAGGATATGATTATGTGGCTATATATTTAGATTGGTTCCAACTAAGGATATCATACCTTTCCCACGTTAGGTTAGGTAGGGATGTGTTGTGAAAGTCAGAAAAGGTTACTTGGTATATGTATTTTGTGGACATGGATTAATGATATGGAAGTAACGGGATATCAAGGATGCCTTTCATTGGGGTGTAATAGTGAAAAACCAATGGGAAAATGGTTTGTTGTACCAATTTTATCATATTTTTTATATTATTTTATTATCTTTAGATGGTTTTTGGTGAGTGTGTCTTAGTGAGAATATCTATTAGTTTACTAGGTATAGGTGTCTACTCATTCATTTATTTACTCATTGGGGAATTTGTATGCTTCTTCAATATTTTCACAAGTGGCCATGGGGTGGATCCTTCTGAATATACCTCTATAATCACCCAATATATATATATATATATAACCATGTTATAGTTTTCCATGATGGTTTTGGTGATCGATCCAGAAAGTACCCACTATATTTCCTTGTTGAAGTTGGTGATACAATAAAAAATACATTTATAATAATAATACATTATTAATAAAATTCTAGCATAAACCACCAAAGGAGACTGAGTAGGATGGGTTTCCTCAAGGCCTTAGTGATACCTTCAAATATTGGTTTGGCTCACAAGTTGAGAAAATATATGAAAAAAATATTACTTGATTTTTTATCTCTAAATACTACCTCATAGTATTGAAATTCATATCATATAACATTGATAAAAATATTCAATCCAACCACAAATTTAATTTTCGATATTTATCATGCAAATACAGTTCTCACTCGATGGAAAACACTAACACATCATCAAATGATGATCACGAACATTAGTTGAAAGGTAGTATATGAAGAAGAGGATGATATCCATGTAGTTGAGGAAAATCTATGTCTATGAGTTCTAGAGGGAAAATAATAAATGACTTTTTTTTTCTATATCAATACACATTTTGTTGTTTTGTTTCCTTAACAAGGTTATCATTTCATTTATGAACCCATATTATTATTCTATAGTATTATTTTCTTCTAATAAACTTCTTAGGAATGTTGGGATCTACACTTAGAAAGTTATTATTGGATAATATATTATTAATAATATTGAAAAAATAAAAATATTTAATAATGAATTACTTATAAAAAAATTATAATAATTAATAATATGTTATTAATAAAAATACATTAGTAATTATAATTACACAAAATTTTATAAATTTAATTATATTCTTAATGAATAAATGCCTTCTAAGTAATGTATTCATAGAAAATGCATACAATATATTTCATTTTTTATTTTTGACCATTATAAAATATTTCCACAATTTTTCTGTTGAGTTCAAAAGGACATTAAGCATCATAACCATTGATAATATAGTGATTATTATGTGACCAATAATTTCAGTACATATTAATGGTGTTTATAAGATATAATCAACCTAGAAAAAATAAATGATGGCCTCGACCAGCAGGATCATACCCTATAAAGACCATTTTTAGAGATACTGAGGGAGATGATATTGCTTGTATTTTACATTAACCAATACCAATATGAGATTCAACAATTGGAATAGAAGAACAACTTAATACATGTGAAGTTTAAGCTTATAGATTTCACCATCCAAGCCATGTTTGTCAAACCACCTGAATAAAGTATCACTATCGTACACCTCACCCTTAAGGCATACACTGGTGTAATAAGGAGTTGTGTTTCTAAACCCTAGTAATATGATTTTGTATATATTTTTTAAGATAATGACTATATTTGTCCCTTTTCATTATTACTTATATATATACATGATTATATATTGAGATTAAAAAAGATAGATTATGATATGAGGAAACCAAAAATTTCTTTTTGGGAAATAGATAGTTTTTATTGATTTTTTTTATAAATTCAATAATTTTGATGTAAATATTATTTGATGGAAATACTATTACTAAATAGTATTTATTTAAATATAAATGATAATATAATTTAATTAAGTTCAATGTAGTTCTTATATAGGCCAGAAAGTTGTTTGTATTATGAAACTTGTAATTTTTGATAAATAATTTTTTTATTTAAAATTAGAAATACTTATACTTATAAGATTTTATTTGGTAAAATAAATATCATTTTTTATTTAAAAACTTCAAAATAATCAAATGGTGATTTTTTCATAATTTTTTGAGATAGTCTTTTTTTGGGAAAAAAATGAATATGACATAAATATATGGTGTGTATTATAACATAAAAATAACCCTAAAAGTGATGTAATAAATACTATAAAAAGAATCCATGATAATATATATATTTAAAATAAAAAATAATGTGTTTTTGATGTCTTTTTATTAATTTTACAGACCTATATTTAATCCTCCAAAACCTATGTTATATTCTAATGCTTTTGAGATATTTTTTTTATAAACATGACTCACCTGTACATCATTAATGATACTATTTTAATGATCTAGATTTTTATATTATTAAAATATTGAAAAAACGAAAATTTTTTAAACAATGTGGAAAACTATGGAATGGTTTTTATTTTTCAATCTTTTATTACCCAGAGACCAAAACCTTAGTTTAGAAATTAACAAATAATTTCCCTATATTTTTCTATAAACCCTCCCAACCTCCCATTACTCTTCACTAAAAAACCATTGAGAATGATGTTACTCTCCATATTATTCCCTAAACTTATTTCAAAGTGTTACTCAGGTAAAAATAAGATCCTCTAAAGATTTTAGAAGAACCCTCTCAAAGAAATGGATTCTGCCCTATTTATTTTTATTCAAGTAATTTCTTGGTACTAAGCCTTTTTATTTCCAATTGTTCGTATTGTAATGTTTTTTAAACATGCCATTATTCTTATTATAATGTACAAGTATATAAAACATTTCACTCTCAATAAATCTTTTAATGAAATATTATGCACACTCATTATGTCGTCAAAATTATCCCATGATTTTTATGCCAAACATTGGTGTTTGCATTACCCATCCATATTTCCATACAAGAATATCCACATAGATGTACTTAATCTTTCATTTATTGGGTATTTCCATGTATTTAACCCAAAATCATTAATTATTATATTAAAATTGATTAAATACATTATTATGTTGTATGATCTATGTGGAAGACAAATGAATTTACATAATATGAATGTGATTGGAGGGTCTTAAATTATAATGACCTCCAATACAATATGAAATTTTTATCTCATGAGATACCATATATGGTGAATAGGTAGTTATATTAAGAACACTATGTTGTGATGTCTCACCATCCATCTTATAATTATTCTTATAATTTCATGTTTTATTTTGTTTCCACATTCTTATAATTCCTTGATGTAATCACCTTTTATTATGTTTTAATGTCCATGATTATGATTTTTAACCTCATATTTAATCATTTCCGGCCTCTTGAATCACATGTATTTCTTTAAATTATTCTATTATTTTATCATTACCCTTATGGGATTTATTACTGACCCCTTTCTAATGTATGCCCCTATGATACCCCATGCAATTTTAGAAGATCAATGGAATTCAGGCGCTTGTTATGGAGTTTGTAAATAATGATGTTGTATTCTTATTTCATGTTATTATGACATGTATAAAATTACCCAAATACACTAGGATTCTCGATCTTATGGGCTTGTTTCACATGTATCTTAATATAATAAATCATTATATACAGTGTATAATGATATGGATTATCATAATAATAAATAAATATAATAAAATAATAATAATAAATTTGTAATAAAAATTGATGTCATAATAATAAATAAATAAATAAAATAATAATTACTTAATCAATAACTACCAAATATTAATAATTACATTATATTATGTTGAAAAAGAGATAATGGCCCCACATTCCCCAAGTTCTCTCTCACGCTCTCTATTCAGAGTCCTCTAGGTTTTCCTACAGAATGTCCTTACATCTCTGTTAATGACTTTTCTGATATCTTCTCCTTCTCCCCATTACTCCACCCTTATCATCCATCTGACATCGAGTTTTTCTTCATTTCACTTCCTCTCCACATCCCCCATTCCCTCACTTTTTTGGGTTCGCTCACATCTCATTGGCGGTGTTATTTTCTTGGTGTTTCTATGAAATCAAATGTCACCTATTGAATTTTATCACTAGATATTTTGTGTTTAACCCCAATTTGGTTTTATCTGAAGGTACGTAAGTGGTTTAGGATTGTGTCTTAGTGGCGTTTGATGGCTTCTTACAACTACTTTCATGTTGGTTTTCAGGGTCTCTAACTCTGAATTGGCTACTCTTATCGCCTAACCTATCATTTCAAAACTCCATACTATTTTTTCATGATGGTGCTTCAGTAGTTTGGGGTTGTGTTAGAGGTGGAATTCAACACCTTTCTTGTTTCATTCTCCTTCATTTATTTAATAATTTCTTTCAATGCTATGGTTTGTCCCTTCATGGTGGCACTTCTTATCCTTGTATTTCTTCTCACTGACTTCTTTATTTGATGTTGTGATATTTCTTTCATTTCAATTATTGTTTAGTATGATATCATAAAGTTAATAGACTCCCCCTTTATCTTTCTCTTCTTCTCCCTACTATGTGGTATACTGTCACATATTGCATTAATCAATTTTGATTCTCCAATTATATTCTTGGTTCAGAGGCCTTTTATCAGGATGGTGGGTTTATCTTTTGATGGTTCCACTGATGATGTTTATTACTGATTGTTTTGGATTTTTTGTTCTTTTCTTGAGGTTGAATATTGTGTATGTTTTCTGGTTCTTTCCTCGATCTGTTGGTGGGGTTTAAGTTCTCTTATGGGCGATGTTGCTAATGATTATTTAGTGGTGAAGATAATGGTAGATTTTTATTTTTATTCAGGGGAAGTTCATCGATGTTGTTTCTCATATACATTCTCAGATGAAGGTATATTTCAGTCAAGTTCTCCAATGATGGTTTGATGACAGCGGTTCTAATTTTTAGATAGTTTTTTCTTCTGATGGAGTTGTGTTTGAAGTGAAAGTGGAATCTTGGTGGGTTGGCATCTCAATGATGGCATTTATTGAAGAGGTTTGAAGCCTGTGTTTTGAAAATTTAATATGAATCATTTCTGGGATGTATTTGGTTTACTGGTCATTGTGCGGTGTGGTTCCCACTTAACCCGATCAAAGTGGTTTTTTTCTGAAAATATCAAAAATATTAGTGGTAATAATTACAATATTAATAACATTAATATTTATTAATGTAATTATTAATGTTTAAAAACTAATCAACAATAATTAAAAATAAAATAATTAATAATTATTTTATTAAATTATTTTTTCAATATATTTAATAATTAATTTATTGATTATCAATAATTACATTATCAATTATTAGTTACATTATTAATTAATATTAATTATTTCTATATTTATAATAGTAATTATAATTAATATAATAATTAATAGTAATGTATTATGAATAATTATTAATTAAATTAATAATTACATTATTAATTTTTAATAATTACATTATTAATCATCAATTAAATTGTCACGAATGATATTTAATCGTTAATAATTATGATTACATTAATAATTAGAAATAATTATATTATTAATTTTTATTAACTTCATAATTAATTATTAATTATTATTAATAAGAACATTAATAATTAATTTAATCATTATTAATAATTACGTTAGTAATTATATTTATTTATTAATAACAAAACTATTGTTTTTAATTATTAATTTTTATTAATTAATTAATATTGTTAATTAATATTAGTTACATTATTATTTTTAATTAATAATCAATAATACTATATTATTATTAATTATTAATGATGTATGACAGTGACCCCATACTTTTCATATGTGAATGATATATCTTATTAGCATATTATTCATTACATATAAATTTGATCAATGCCAAAACCATAAAGTTTTAGTATCTTTGGAAACTTGGATATGTTTAGAACTCATAAAAAAATGATCCGCATCATTTCCCATTATGTTCTTCACAAATATCACCCTTCATCAACATATCATACTTAAAACATTTCTTCATAACCTAGGGAAGAGAAATGTAAGAAAGGGTGAGCTCAAAATCTCAATAATGTTAAAATTAAGGGATATCAATCAATGATCATATGGTATTATAAGAGAAACATAAGGGTATAATAACATGAGATTAAAAATTTCAAATCATCCCTATCAATTCTTAAATCATAATCTTGAATTATGAAATAATGTTTTATCAATCAAAATACATAATACATAAAAGTGTGGAATCATCAATAATAAATCACGAGCCATGGTAACATATCATAAACATAAGAAATAAGTTTTTGGCCCGAACATAAGCATATAAAATGATTTCCTTAGTCAAGGATCACTATAAATAGTATCATAGTGGATTGGGTTCACTTACTATTCTATCACTTCCTTAATCAACATTCACTTCTAATACTATATTATTTGACAAAGTCTATTAATAAATTGGGTTCACTCCCCATTCTAACAATTCTCTCACTAGGCATCCTTATTTACCCAATTAATTTGAGGGATATATAATTATGGGCCCGCACATCTCATAATGAAATCTATATAAAATAGTTCCACAATATCATAAAAATTTCATCATACCATCAATTCAGAACTCATTGAAAGGATATAAGTTTTAAAAACATTTCATACTAATAAGCATAAACCATTTAGATAAAGAGTAATGATTGAAACATTAAACTATATCCCCATAAAATCATAATAAACATCAAAATATATTATTATAGATAAAAATACCTTAAAAAGATCACCATATCATTTATTGAGGAAACCCCACTTTTTATTTGGAATCACATATTTAGAATATAATAATTTTCAAAATATTAATTAAACCATTATATTTTACAATTTCAAATAAAAATTATAAATTAGTAATTAAATAAATTAGTACTCATGATGGTGGGAAAATCCATTCATGCGGTGTATTTTAAAAACAATTATTTCACATTTTCAATAAAAAATAAAAACTACCAAGTTTGGAAAATGATAAGAAGGTTACTTTTAATTTTTTTTAAGGAAAGTAAAACATAGTTAAAAATTAATTTAAATATTTTTTTTATAATAGTAAAATTATTCCTGGATTCATTTTAGAGTAAATATGGACATGGAAAAAGTATTCTCGTTAGAAGGGGAAAACAAGGTTGGTTTTCCTTAATAAAATTATTTTATTCTATTGAATACATAAAGGGTAGAAAATAAAAGGAAAAAATTAAATATATTTTAATTTAAAAACTATAATGAATGAAATAATATTTTTTGAGACAAATCATAAAATCTCATCAATGGAATATTAAATTATAAACAATCCGGGTAAAAATGATATTGTAACATAAAACCCTGACCTTAAGTCCGTATTTTATCACAAGTTATACAAAATCCTATATAATAAATTTAAATTTTATTATACTTAAATGAAATAATAATAATCATACCTATAATAGAATAAATTTTTCAAATATAACATTTTATCACTAATTCACAAATAATAATTCATTATCCTTTTCATTTAAAGTGTTTATAACATCATTTTTCATGTTTGTTTTTATTCAGTGGTTATGGTATATGCACTTTGTTAATTATTCCTTTATATAAATAATTTGAAAAATTATATATATATATATTCATTATATCCATAATTATAACCATTCATATAAATTGGGGGTGAAGAATGAATTACATCACTATGTGGAGACTATAGTCTAAATATATTGACGAGTGATGTTTTCATTTTCTGATAGATAGAATGAAAGAAGGGAAAATAATAATTCACCTTTAAAAGCCCATTATTATATTATAAATATCATATATATATATATATATATTAAATCTAACATAATCACCAACTAATAATGATGAGGATGAAAAATGAATTATATCTCTATCTAGAAGTGGTAGTCTAGACATACCCACGTGAAGTACTTTCACCTACCATTTAATTAAGAATAGGTGGTAAAAGTTTTTAAATAATCATAATAAAATATTAGTATATTTATGATAATAAAATAATATTTTTTTAATAGATATAATAAGTTTATATGAATATAAATAAGAAATAAAATTGTAGGAGACGGGTCCAGATTGATATTGGATGAAGGTAAGTATTATATGAAGGATTTTGAGTAGGAATTTTCTAATCTAGAGTGCTCAAATGGTGTGAATAAACGAGGATAATATGTGATCTTTTACAAGTGAGGGGAGGGGCACACATGGAATTTCCTAAATGATTTCAATGATATAAGGGATCTTTCAAGGGAAAGTGGATCCAAATGACTGGGTATTAAAAGTTAGTATAATATAATGTCTAAATATATTTAACAAATAATAATTATATTGGTGTGGGTGGAAATCCAACCCTTATCCCTTGGTTTAATGCCTGGTAAACCCGTTTTAACCTTAACCATAAATATTTTTTAAATTTTTTTACTATTAAATATGGAAAAAATAAATTTTAATGAATTATAATATATTAGTTATTATGATTAAAAATATAGAATCTATTTTACAAAATTAAATTTCCATAAGTGTAAGAATTTAATTTTAAATAATCATGCTACCCACAACAAAAACATGTTTGAGAAGAACAAATATTTTTGAATAAAACACAATTAATATACATTCCATCCCTTTTAAAAAAAATTAAATTAAATATAAAATATGTAATTGAATATATATAATATTTAATTTAATTAAAAAAATTAATCATTATATATTAATTTAATTTATTATGATAAAAGAACATTGCTCACATAAAAATAGTATTGAGAAAAATGCATTTTTATGTCCAGAAATGATTTTATATAAAAATAAAGTATAATGATTATTATTATGTAATTAATAATATTGTTTTTAATTATAGTATACTAATATTAATTTAATGTTAAATTAAAAACATAATGATACTTTCACTTGAAAATAAATGATAATTTTTACAAAAAAAGTAATTTTCATTATTCACTAAAAAATAGTTGTTTTTAGAAATATACTAAAAATTCACTATGGGATAATATAGAAATGATAATTTAAAAAGTTTACTTAATTACCCAAAATAAAATTTTTAAAATGGTATAAATTAATTATATTTTTTACATTAAAAACATGACAAAAACCATTTTTGGTGAAAAAAAATATTTTTGAAAAATAAAATGACTTTATTGAAAACTGAGTTATTATTTATTGTGAATTAATAAATATATTTAAATTATCTATAAACATTTATAAAATATTTTAATAAATTTTTTATTACAATTCACACATTTAAATTTAATGGTTAGGCAATAATGGTTTACTATATCACATTTTTTAGGGACTTGGGGTTTCATGTAAGGCAATATATCATATACATCAAGTTTATTTAGAAAGAAATACAAATAAAATATATGGTTAAAATTATCACCCCCATATAATTAATTTATCCCTAAAAATTATATCTTGATGATACAAAATAATTAGTATGTCATTGCTTCATCAGATCCTTAGGTTCTCATGTAGCTTCCTTATTTTTTTTGATTTTTCTAAAGAACATTAACTAGATGAGTAGTCATTTTTCATTAAACTTAATCTTGATGTTCCCATTTTTCTAATTGTTTTTATTCATATGAATGAACATTATATATTTGAATAACCTATGAGTTTATTATATGTTAATTATCAGTTATGTACTTTCTTAGGAGAGATACATGTAACACAATGTGAACTTGAGAGATGTTTAGTGGGAGTGCCAAGTGATAAGCTATAATACCCATATGATCAACAATATCAAAGGGACCAATATATAGGGATTATATTTAACTTACTTCCAAATATCATAACATTATTCCATATTATAATTCATAATAAAACCTTCTCACCAACATTGAATTTCAGATCACACTAATGATTTCTAACATAAATGTTTTATCAACTCTGAGCTACCTTGATGTGATGATGAATGGATATTACCATCTATTCCATTTCCTTGAATTAATTAGTTCATGATATATCTATTTATCCAAATTTATACTAACATATCCTTGATCTATTGTTCTTTCCATAGATGGATTCAAGAAGAGACATCTCAATGCTTGAGTGAAATATATTATTGTATAAAAGCTCAACCAGAAGAAGGCGTTGATCCCAAAAACCTTTTAAATCTTGAAAACATGATCCAAACATATAATCTAGGGCTTGGATGGTCCTATTATACTAAATATATATCTAAGGATGATAATATATACTAAAATAGATCTCTGTATTTAGATATTTCTAAATAATTATACAACAAGTTGAGGTAAACCTCAAATTATGATTATATAAAATAGAATGTGGTACTCCAAGAAACCATACCACTTCCTTAATATATTTATTGTAAATATGATTAAGGGAGAAATATTAAATGATATAAATTAAGTGAGATGGATTTATAAGGTGATCGACTACAACCCAAATAGAATTACTCCCTTTAGATATTTTGAGGAGTCTGATGAAAAAAATCCTAGTGATGTTTTCCCATTACCATTTTGATATGGGTATAGGTTATAAAATGACCTTAGAATTCCATTTCTCATTCTTGAATTTCTAACATACTAATCACTGATCTACATAATACGTAATATCTCTCTTCAGGTTTTCCCACCATAAATACTCTTTCAGATATTTATACATATTCGTACTTCTAGGATGAATAGAGAATGATGAGCTATGAGCTTCTTGTAATCGTTCCTTCACCGGGTATGGTATTTAGAAGACACACAATTAATTCCTATACCTTATCATTCCATCATAATAAAGGTTGAAATAAAGAACATTTCTCACCATATTTTTTATCTCCACATCTTCCTTCTACACCTCTTTAATATTTACATAGATTAATGAATAAACACTCATTTGACTAAGATAAGTTGCCTCCCCTTATTTCAAGTTTTTCCTAGTATATACTTTGAAAATAGATAAACACTTGATCTTTTTTTATCTACATAACAGATAGGATTTTATGATATTTGTGACTCAAAGTATCACTAACCTTATTCAATTTCCTAGGGTGATAATGTATTGTGAAGTCATAATCATTAATCAACTCAAACAATCTTCTTTGGCACATATTAAACTATTTTTTTGAATATATAATTTAATATTTTATGATAAATATATATATATCACAAATTTATCCATAAAAATAAATCATCTATATATTGAATAAAAATATTACCACTTCTTACTCCAAATCTTGAGTTGGGTAAGTTTTCTCATGAGCCTTCAATTGGAGTGAGGCATATGGTACCACTATCCCATTTTTTAGAATAACACACCCCATACAATTTTTTTATGAATCAATATAAATCGAACACCTTTTTCTGCAATAGGGTAGTGTTAGAATAGCTTAAACTACTAGCCTCCATTTTAGTTCCTTGAAATTATCTTCACATTCATCATTCCAAAGAAAATAACACCATTCTAAGTAAACATGATTATAATTTTATATAGTCATTAAAAATCCTTCATAGGGCACCAATAATATCCAGCCAATCCAAGAAAACTATGAATCTAAATCATAATTGTTAGTTTGGGCTAATATTGAATAACTTCAATATTTGATAGATCCACTGATATATCATTTATTGAGATTACCTGATATAAAAATGAAACTTTTTGCAGGTAAAATTCACGGTTGGAAAAATTTTCATACAAATTATTCATCATCTTGAACATAAGAACAATCCTTAAGTGATATTCATGGTCTTACTTTCTCATGGAATATATAATAATATCATCTATAAACCCTTAAAAAAATCTAGATAATCTTCAAAGACTATATTCATTAAATCTATAATGATAGTGGGGTAATTAGTATGACCAAATGGAATCACTATAAAATAAATAATGTCCATACCTCAAATGAAATTCTATCATGGTTATGTATTCACTTTTTTACCTCAACTAGTATCATAAATATTAAAGAAAAATCATGTAAATATATTTATCTCTTCATAATTGAATAAAAAAAATAAATATGTAGCATAATATACTTATTATTGATTGTGACACTATTAATTTATTGATAATCAATATAGAGTCACATTGATCCATCATTTTTCATAAAAAAAGCATAGTTGTATCCCATGGTGATGGAATTTTCCAAATGAATACCTTATTAAGATTATTCAAGAGTTTCTTATTGAATTATTATAATTCAATTGGGGATTTTTTATATTTTTTTTTGGAATAGGTGTTTTATCAAGAATGAGTTATATTGAAAACTCGACTTCATGATTCAGAGGAATATTAGGCAACTCTTTTGAAAAGACATAAAAAAACTCTCATAAAATTGGAATATAATTTTTATGAGTTTCTATACAACTACATAAGATAACTAAATCATTTGAATATAAATCAATTATTATAGAATAGATTTAATTTCCACTGGAAGTTCATATTTATCCTCACACTAATTGATAATCACAGTTTGGTTCAGAATATCAAAATTTCCTTCCCTTCCTCGGCAATTAACATGTGATTTATATAATGAAATCCAATACATACACAATATCACATCAAATTCTATAGGAGGAAGAATAAAAAAAATCATAGGTGAAAATTTCCACAAAATATAATCAGATATGAATCATAGACATGATATGTGATCATCATACAATTAAATGTTTTTATTGCTAATTAAACATACAATAATTGAGGATTTTAATTAACACTCCCAGTGAATTTTCATGGTATAATGATATTCATATGACTAATCTCAAATAAAATACATCAATATTTGAGAATGCCTATAACCACCTCAACTTTATTGTTCTATCTTCAATCTATTACTAAAACTAAAATGGTTATCATGAAGATCAATAATTGTTATTCAGAGTGATTAATAATAAAAAATAATTCATTTTTGTCTAAATAATGAAAACTAATTTTTATACCATGACACCGTATGTTTAACCATGGTCAATCATGGTCATTATCTATCCAAATCCTTCCTAATTGTCCACAAATAGAATTTAAATTAACAAAAGAATATCCCCTGGGAGGGCCAAACCTAGTGCATAGTGAGGGCCCATTCATAATACACTAGAATCACGACTGAGATATACCATCAAAACACTTTATAGGTTATTAACCCTATATTAATTTGTTCCAAAACGATAACCACTTGTATTATCAAGACATGGATGTATTATCATGGTAAAATCACACTTATTCATTTACCAAAACTGAGTTTGTTATCAAGTAATTATGCTTATATTAAGGGTTGTCACTAAAGTTTCCCCATCCATATTTCTAAAAGTCATTAAAACTTACTCTGGAACAAACTATAGTGATCCAATACTTTTCATACATAAATAAAAAATCTTATTAGCATAATACTTATTACATATCAATAAGATCTATACCTAAACTATAAATTTTTCATGTATTTGGAGACTTGGATATATAAAAAATTGGTACATAAAATTTCTACATCATTTCCCATTAAGTTTATCACAACTATCTCCCTTATTGGACATATCATACTTAAAACGTTTCTTTGTAACTTGGGGAAGTGAAACATAATAAAGGGTGAGCTTTGATACTAAGTAAGGGTAAACATAGGAGTTATTAATCAATGATCATAAGTCATCATAAGATAAGCATAAGAGTATGAGTACATGAGATTCATATTAAAAATTCACAAACATAAATTCATCGATCATAATCTTGAAACATGGTATAAAGTTATATCAATCAAAATTCATAAGACAAATGTTTAAAAAATAATCAATATATAAGGGCTTGTGCGATTGTGCCATGTAATTTAGGATTTGTGCCTCTGGGAATTTGGGTAATGTAAGGGTTACCTCTCATCCCAATTATAAATTGGAATTATCATATAATAAAAAGTATGTAATTTGAGAAGAGGAATGTGAATCCCAAATAAAAAAAATCATAAAAGGTTTCCAAGTACTAATCCCCTATAAAAGGGAGTTTGGAGTGAAAATTTTGGTAATATTTATATAAAACATTAATGAAATTAATACTAACAATAATAAAAAAAAATTAATATATATATATATATATTTATAATAGAACAAAATAAAAAATTAATTTTCAAAAATCATTCAAAAAATTGAGAATACAATAAAAAGTATTTTTTAATATCATTCCCTAAAATCAAGAATATATATATATATATATATTATAAGTTGAAAAAAAACATTTAAATTAAAAATTATAAATAAAATTTTATTGAAAATACAAAAAAACAATCATAATACATTATTAATAATAAAAAAATTAAATTACTTTTCTACAATTCCATTTTAATAATTTTTTTATAAATCCATCTTAGAAAACCTTTAAGGATACGAATATCAAGGCATAGACTATTGTGTACTTGAATGATGTTTCCAACCTCACATAATATATATATATATATATATATATATATATATATATATATAGAATATATAAATTATGGAACTATATTGAGTAAAGTATTAGACACATGACACCCTGATTGACCTATCATAAGTAAAAATCAAATGGCCATTCCAAGGGCCACTTTTTTCTAATATTTACAGAGAAACATTCTTATTTTTAAAAAGTTGTTGAGAAAGAGTAACTTTCTAAATTTTTTTTCTAATAAATAATATTAATTTCATCTTGATAATTAAAGCCTTTCCTGGTTCATGTCATTCTTCTTCTTCTTGAATCTATCCATACTTGTACTTTAGATAGAACCACCACTATGATTGGGCTTCCCCACAAATGATATATTCTCATTAAGACTGACCTGACCTTAATTTTATGATATGATAATCAAACATCATTTTAAATATATTGATTAAACACTCTTTTATTCTCATATTATATATATATATATATTTGTATATATACATTCAAAAATACACATAAATAAATAAATAAACCCATACTCATGAGTTATATTTAATTTATCAATTTTTTTATTAGAAAATTACTAATTATAATATTTAATTTCGGAATACTTTTGAAAATAATTATTAATTACAAAAAATCTGCTCAAAAGTTCTGTTGATTTGGATTATTGTGAATTTATATAAAATTATACAATTTTGAAAATAGTGTCCCTGATTTGGTTTCTTCTGCTTAATTTATGTGTTTTATAGGTGCTGGAGATCGAAAAAGAAGATTAATATTTTCAATTAATAAGTATTTCTATCTAATTCAATAAACACTCTATGTTTTAGGAAAAAAATTATCCAATTTATTTTTGGAAGTTGACGACTATAGTATAGTATTTATGGTTTTGAGGAGAGGTAGTCTAAAGAGCATGACTGTTCCAACCCTCTGGTTGTGTGATAAATTTGTTGACAATAAGTTTTGGATTTGTTGATATTTAATTAAGGATGAAATTATAATACATGTCTAGATGGATGTAAAAGTGAGAGTGTTAACCATACACATGAATTAAACATTTTATTTTTTGAGGATGCTAAATAATGAAATACAAAGAAATTGAGTTTGAGGATGATCCTATCATATCTATTGATAAAACATTGAAGCCACAATAACATTTAGAAAGATGATTTTCATAATTAAGGAATCTTGATATCACAATATATCGAGGACATGAGATATGAATGAGTAACATTGAATATTAGTTCATTTTTAGGTGTGTGAAGGTGTATTTGGAATTGATGAATTTTAATGAGCTTATTATAGTTTAATATGGATTTGGATTGGGAATTAAATACTTTTGGAATAATCTGGAAGAAAGATTAATAGTTTTTATATAGTCTAGAATTCAAGCCACAATAGCTTAGTCCCCACCATGATCATGCTATGTCAAGATAAAATATTCTAGTGGTTGGTATCATTGGGTGTAGATCATTACTTGGAGAGAAACTCATGAAAGCTAGCGACACTAGGAGTAAAGTAGAAAATTATAGGGAAAATGGAAAATTACTTTATTTAAGGGTTTGCAAGAGAGGACATGTAATGGTTTCCTCATTCCAAACTTTGAAACATATGGATTTTAAATTTCCCATTATTCTATGACATAGTTGCCCTCCCATAGGAAAGATGATCATGTCATGAAGTGGTTTAGGAAGTTTTCAATGGCTTTACCTTTTTGATTATGTCCCTATCATTGAATAAGTTCACTCCATAGATATTAAAGGATTTTTGGATTTGTTCAATAGGGAAATATTCAATTCTATAACTGGTTTAATGATCGGTAAGATTATAAGTATCATGACATGATCTTTAGAGAGTTTTAAATGAGATATTATACCAAGTTTTATGGACCTGGTAAATAACTAAGTACCTTATTGCAATGGAAAAGATCATTTTTTATCATTCTTAGGTAATAGAAACTCACACTTCCGGGATGATCATTATACCATGAAGAGGGTATTTCAAAAATATTTATAAAATTCAGTTAGAATTTAAAACAAGGAATATATCACCTTAATTACAAGATGTTGAATAAGTTTAATTAGTACATTATGATCAAATTAAAATATGTGATACAATTGGAATGATACCAAAGGATTGTAGGAAAGAGTATTGATCCGAACCATTGTATTAAGGTTTAGATTCCTGGAATACTTTGTAAAAACTTATTATAGATTTTTTTAGAATATATGGTAAACATATTTATATATCTAGTATAGAGGAAGAATGTGAGTTTTATGTTTCGTTTATACATCTGGTTATTTGAGAAAATAAGGGAAAGAAAAAGTAATACCACTACTATATTCAATTACTAAAGAATGAAAAAATAAGATAATTATTGTGAGGAATTATACTCATTTGGAATAATAAGTGATAATGTTGTTTTTGTGTGGAAGTTAAATAATTTCCACCCACATTGGGTATTCATTCTCATCAAGACTTAGAGAATTAAAAGAGCAGCGAGTGTGGACTTCAAAGAACTATCAATTCTAGAGTTATGATACTAATTAAATAACATTTAAATATAAGGGAAACATTCATGTCTATAATATTTTGAATAAACCATCAAATATATAAATTTGTCAATCCATTATTGATGTTGTGAATAGAGGATAAGAAGAGGTAGTTTCCTTTGGATTGATAGTGATTATTTCTAAAACCTTGTAAGGGCTGTGAACCTTGTCCTGGATTAATGATGACTAAAAAATGTATCCACCAAATAGTTCATGATAGTGGATTTTTTACACTATTAGACCGCTATGTGTTTTCTCCTAGTATTATCTCTTAGTGGTGAACCAATTAAAATACTTTATATATTATTTATATAATATATTTATTTGTATTTATTTATATATGTGATTGAAAATGAGATAGTGTGAGATGAAACATGTTCCCTATAATGATGGGACAAGATACATGTGGGTATGGTGGATTCAAAAAGAAAATTTAAATTTGGTGTGAACCTTAATTCACCCCCCTCAGGATCAGTTTGGTCCCTATTAGAGGTATCAAAACTCAATGGTTCTGAATTGGTGTTTAATCTCAACATCTGTTTTTGGATTTTTGTGCATATGGATTCAATGATGAAGACTCCATTTTTCAATGGTAATGAATTTTTTAGTCTCCAAAAGGAGTTAGCTATTTTATGATAGTATTTTTTAAGGAGATCATGGATTATATAAGTTGAGATACTGATTTGAAAAAAATAGTGAAATAATTATTGATTCTTGGATATAGAAGATATTTGTTATATCATTATCCAAGGTAGTTTAAAATAAAATGACTCATTATGCTAATATTTTTGAAACATGTAAAATTTTAGAAGTAGTATGTGGGAAATTATTATAAGAAAAGTAGGTTGTGATGTCTACCTAAAGTTAATATTACAATAAAAATAAATCTATGAACAAACCTTATGAATATAGCCTCATATAAAAAGGAAAGAGGAAGAAGAATCAGAATAAGACTCCCAAAAATATGAATACTCAAATTTTGGTGAAAAATTAGGATTATGTTATTTTATATAATTCTAATAATTTAATGGAAGATTCTTGGAAACTATAAATTTAAGGTTTCCCTTGGAAATTGATAAAATTATGGATTTTAATAATGACCTGACAATTACATCAGGATAAAAATCTGGTGTTTCTTCATATGATGGACGTTATGTGGTCTAATACTTATAAGAATATTTTTATGAATTTTTAATCATCCATGGGGTGGACTGTGTGTTCATTTTAGATTAGATTTCAAATAATAAAAGATCAAACCAGGTGGAGGTGGATTTAAAAAATAAATTATGATGATGGGTGAAAATATTAATGGGTAAAGTGACCTTTTTCAATATTTTTTTCATAATATTACTATAATTCAATTTTTTTTATGTCATGATAATCCCTATTTTTATGGGTTGAGAGAGAACCATTACAAGGTCCAAAGGCCCTTGTGTCTTGAATTAGTAAAACAAATGGTTATGGAAGAGGATCTAAAAATAATAATTATCCCTCTAAAATTAAATTTGATGATATGATAAAATTTGGAAAAGAAGAAAATAGAAATTTAGAGAAGATAGTTCTCCAATGTATGGATAAAGATGAGAAGATCAAGGATATTGAATCTAATTTTTAATCCTCAAAGAGAAAAGTTAATCTTGTGATTCCCTCTAAGGTATCCCAAACAAGTGGTGTATGTAAAGTTCTAAATATGGAATCAGTGAATAAAAGGAATATTCCTACTAAACCCAGTAGATAAAGCACCTGAAGGAAGGTATCTATGAAATAATATTTTTGGGAATTCATGGGTCACACCATGATCTTATTTCCAAAATCCGACATGCTCAAAGGTGGAATGAATTCTATTGCATCAATATCTCAACCAACCAATGACTGCATGAGGTATGATGTTAACAACAGATCTTTTATTTATACTAAACATGAATGTATAGATTTAAATTGAAATAAGAAAGGATCTATAATCAGAATAAGTAAATCCTCTATTCCTATGAAAAATAAAAATCAAATTTAAATCAAAATAAACTATGTTATATTTAAAAATATATTTATCAGATTGGGAGAAAGTAATGATGGAGCATAATAAAGGGTGAACCAAGTTACAATAATGTTTTACACACAATATCCATATCAAAATGGTCCAAATAAAATTTCAAAGAAAAATAGGAAAGGTTCCCCAGTTGTGAAAATGGTGGTTGGACATGTCAAGAAAGGTTCATCCAGGATAAATTTGACTAGAGTAATTCTAATTGATATTGAAGTAGATAGACACAAATCATTTTTACATGGTTTCAAAAAATATAGCATTAGTAAAGAGGTGAATACATGTCAAAGAGATCTCCTATAGAATATGAAGCAGAAAAAGGATACAATAATAAATCTTCAAAGTAAGAAATATTCACAAGTGGTATTAGTCCCACATTAGAGTTAAATCCCAAGGAAATCAAATAAAACACCAAAGAACATATCCACAATGTTTTCTGCACAAGTTATGTTATCTAAGGAATAACTATTAATAAGTGTTAGAATGAAGTTGTAATCAGTGGATTGGTTCACCAACGTTGAACACAATCGTTAGATTAAGGATTTACAATAAGTACCCATTTCATAATGTGTTTAAATGTTCTTAAATTTTGTTTTCATAAATGTAGATTTAAGGAGAAGTAAAAATCCATGGGGTGTGATTTGGATGAAAGAAGATTAGTGAAACTAGTGGGGTTAGAGTTATTATAGTTCATAATTGGTATCAGTACAAAAAAACATTTTAGATGGTATCAAGGATTAAGATGAATCAATTATTGGTGTTGAGAAACCAATTTATATTTTGGATATAAATTTGTATTTTTATGTTTTTATAAGTAAGTTAAAATGATATAGATCCAAATATTGAATTAAATTGGTTTCAAAGTATTATATAAAATATCCAGTGGTATAAAGAAAAATTTAGTTATAAAAAATTTGTATCATTCCCCTAAAAGGAGGTTAACACTATTAAATAAAAGCAACAACAATATTTATAAAATACTTGTTTATTTTTTTATGAGTTAAAAATCTTGTATCATCTAATTTTTTCAAGATAAAAAAATCTCTAGGGTAAAAAGTGTTTTGAAAAAATGAGTGATATCCCATTGTTGAAAGTTATATCTATACATTGTGCAAGAACTAAATGAAATTAAAAATAGATGGAGATGTTCATTTATAGGTTGTTAGACCTGATCTAGAAAAGGATAATCCCTATGAAGAAAGTATGAAAATTTGTTTTAAGTGGTATTTCAAGTTTATCATGAATAAGTGGGATCTATATGTTAAGCATGTGGTATGAATCACATTTTTTATACTTTTTTGTTTATTCATTGATGTTCTTGCATAAATATGGATGATATCCTAAGGATAATTACCAAACTAAGTGACATGCACATCTTTGATGTTGTTTACATACACTCTCATTTCCTATATAGCGTTTTGACTTATTATAACTACATGATTTTTCAATGACTCAATTAAAAGTGCTAAATTAACTTAATATAATATTTAAATAAAAATAGAGCTTAGTGTTGAAGTGTTTAAAAAATTAATATTTTTTTTCAATAAGTGGTATTAAATTATGATGTAAAAATATATAGTTTCACCAGTGGTAATTTGGATAATGGTTCATTCAAAAAGTATTTAAGAGAGACTGTAATGTTTTTTTGTGGTAAAAAGAACTAAAAGATCAAGAGTTGAAGATTTTTCTGGACGATATTGACTGATCATAATACCAAATGGGTAGTGAAATAATTTAATGATAATGTTTGAGAGAAAACAATCTAAATCTGGGTTTTAAGTGTTGATTAAAATCAACATTTCCCAAAAAATATTTGTCAGAGAAAATTGAAAATATGGAGTATGTAAAGTATAGAAGGAGGTAGAAATGGAAGAGATACCCCTATGGAATTTTATTAGAGTATGGGATAGAGTGAGAATAAAAATATGGATAAGATGTACCTTTGAATTTTAATGACAGAGGGGGAGTGAGTAAAATGCATCATAAATTTTTACATTATTTTGGATAATTTGAGTTAAAAGGTTGAGAAGGATTAATGTTAGTATGTCACAAAAATCCAAAATGTATGGATTTCATGGATATGAGGTTTCATTTTAGATTTGTTTATAATGAATGAAGGTTAACGTTAGAATAAATGGTGAAATGGATGAATAATTGAGGATGGTTACTATACACATGGGGTACACATTTTTGTTGTTGAGGATGTATAATAATTAAATACATGGAAATGGAGTTTTTGAAAGTTCCTATAATATTACATGAGGTTACATTGAAGCCATAATAGTGTTTAGATAGAGTGGTTTGATATTTAAGACACCTTGATATACCTATAAATTAAGTACATGGTATATAAAGTATTAACATTGATGAGGAGATACTATTTTTGAGAGTGAATTTTTATCTGTAAATGATGAAGTTGAATGAAACTATTCATGTTTAACATGGATCTGAAATGGGAATTGGATGCATTTGGAATAAGTTGGATGTATCTATAATAGTTCATTCCATAAAACCTAAATAAAATCCTAATATATTAGGTTATTCCATGATATAGATATGTTAAAATAACTTGTTCTGAAGGTTGGTTTCATGTAGATCACACCATAAATATAACCTCATGTATTTTATTCTTTTATCTAGTTAAATCTGATTAATTTATGTCATTGAACCTGACCATACCACGAGTGAAGTTGTAGAGTATCAGGGAAATGGAATATTCCTATACGTAAGGTTACTAATGAGAGAATACCTAAGGGTTTCTTCGATAATAACTTTGATACATAAGGATTTTCTCGTTTTCACCATGATACGATATAACTACCTGTTTCAAGAATGATTTCCACTCTATAAAGTGGTTCAATAAGTTTTCATTGGTACTACCTATTTAGTGATCCCCACACCATGAAAAAATTTCATTTCATAGAGATCAAAGGATTCAAGGATCTTCATCATGTGGTTGTGTGTCATACTGCAATATGTTTAAGGAAAAATAAGATTAAGAGTATCATGCTACAATATTCATAGATATTTAAATGATAAATTATTTTAGATTTTGTGGATCTAGTATTTGGCTGAGTGCCACACCTCAATAGAGAATATCATGCTATGATTTGGATGAGGTAATAGAAAGTCATGAAATAGTAAAAAACATCATGCTATGAAGAGTTTATTGACATAATATCTGGTAGATTTAGTTGAAATTTATATTTGGTAATATATGGCCAGAATTAAAATAAGTTGACTCGGTTTAATTGGTACGTTATGGTAACATAAATACATGTGGTATAATTTTCATGATCAAGAATGATTGTAGGCATAAGGGTTGATCCCAACCATTGGATGAAGTGTTTGATTCATATAAGAATTTATAAAAATTACATGTAATAGTTTTGGGATGATGGGGTGAACATATTTATATATCCTGTATATAAATAGAAGGAGAGTTTAGAACATTATTGATATATCTAGTATTCTAAGGGAAAAAGGAAAAAAGAGGGAGTTCCATGGATATATCCAAAATTAGAAGGATTGAAATAAGATAACTATAGTGTGTAATTATATTCACATAGAGGAGGAAGTTCCATTGTTGTGTTCATGTGGAAGAAAACTGCTTGATACTTAGATTGAGTAGTCATTATCACTAGGCCATAGATGTTTGGAAGAGTAGAATACATGGAATTCAACGAAGAAACAATTATTGAGTTATGAAATAAGTATAATCACATGAAGGTTTAGAATTTACCTTTATGTCTATAAAATATTTAAGTGAGACTCCAATCTATAAACTAAACAAGGCCTCCCCAAAGAAGTTTATATAGGAGAAGAATAATGTGTGACCCTAACACAACCCGATCCATCAAGGTCCCATGTAGGCTAACAGTAATATGCGAGGACCACCCTACGACCGCCTCCAATAGTACAATGGTTGACTACTAGAACAAAATAAACATATCACACATATGGAATACATTAGCCTACCATACTTATGTATACACATTTGTCTCTAAACATGCTATAGTAATGCCAAAAAGTAATAAACGAAACAATAAAATTATGAATAAACTCAAGAAGCTCACAAAAGAGTACAAAAATATATAACCAAAGCAAATAAGCAAAAATATTTGATAATTAACTTGAAAATAGTTCAAAAATAATAATCCATGAGAGAACAATCCCAACATGAAACTTCCATAGTCTGATCATGATCTAAATAACACTAAATCTAGAACCAATAGGAACCAACCATTCCTAGACCACCGAAATCACTATTGAATAGCCGACCATCTACATATGACATTAAACTTGTGAGGATCTTCCATACAAGGTTGAGTATGTACATACTATGTAACACACCCTAAAATCACCAAAAGTATAATGTATAATAATAAGAGTCATTTATAAACTACAATCATCTGGGTAAGGAAAGAAGAACCTATAAATGATCATTGAAAGGATCCAAGTCATAGAGTAGGGTATGAACCCTCACTACTAGACAAATAAATTTTACACATAGATCCATGAATCCATACTATCAAGATTGAAACCCATGTGGTCCCTCAATTTATCCAATAAGGGAAAACAAAACATCACTTGTAGACACGTCATATGAGAAAATTCAATGTAAAAATAGAGGACTGTGCCCTGAACAATAGGGGATCCCAACCTTATATTTAATATCCCATATTTATAGGATCACACACTTAGGTGAATGAAATAGGATTTCTAGCCATAACTATGTGAGGAGATTTAGGATCATGACCCTTGGCCCATGGGGTATACTTGAATCTTCCCATAATTGACCTATAAATAGGGGATCACATAAGAAGATTGGAAGGGTGGAGTACCTGACCCTATTTGGGTGGGGGAGAAGACAAGGACTCTCCCATAAATATTCCTAGTATTGATAGCTATAGTGTAAGTGCATGGACTGATCCTAGGGTAAATTTCTTGTATCTCACAAACCAATATCGTTCTTGTGTATTGTCTTTGCAAATAGAATATAGAAATTCAACTATATGGTGCGTGGAGGTTCACCAGTGTGTAATATCCCTAGGATAATATGTTGTGTACCCCAAACTTCCCATGTCATATTCCACTGAGGGTATACACTGTACAGGTTTGGTGCACACAACATATATTTTATTATGGTTTCATGTTCATTACTACTCGTACACACCGAGTAGATAGCTTGTCGTCACACTACATGCAAGTTAATAACATGACGTGTTATATTTAAGTTAACCCAAAAACCTTATCCAGCACACACCCAAAATATATGATGTGTGTGATTCTAAAATACACACTATGCAGTTGGGAGTTTTCTTAGTAGTATATCCTCCACCCAAATAATTTAAAATTATTCCTATTTTACCAAAAAAATATCTTTCGGATTCTTTATAACCATGTTGACTGAGATCTATTCTTCACTAAAGGATGGATTTCAGCAACTGATCAATGAAAAAATGATACCCCTTTATTTTCAAAATCATTCTATCACTCATCAATTCCCCATCCCGTATTTCTCTCACTAGTACCTTTTTAAACCTTACACTATTTTCTAATGATTCCACCTCCACTCTATGATCCTTAGTGTCAAACAAAAAACATAATTTTATGTACCGATTTGGAAATTAATCAAGGAAACAATATGTGGGAATAATTAAATCACCATCTCAAAATTGAAGTCCAGTGATGAACACATGAAGAATAGAGGGATAAATCCAAGAAAAAACAATAGTGAATAATAAATAATGTATTTCCATTATTCGTTCATCGGTCATTGGGTATAAATTTATAGAACAATGGGTCAAAATTTGTTCAAAAAACAATTTATTCTTAAACCATAATTTTATAAAAAATCATAAGTTAACAGGTCCATTAAATATACGAACATGGATACCACTTAAGGTACATTGATCTATTTTCATAAAAAATTAAATAATATGGTAAATAAAAATAAATAAAAATAACCATACCTTGATTCAGGAATGATCATTTTTGAAGAACTCTCTCATTTGTAATGTTGTTGACGAATGTCGATGCATTCTACATCAATCCTTGATCCCATATTTTTTCGATAATGCTCTCACCACATAGATATCCTCCAGATATATCATGGTTTTATAGAAAACCCTAGATATTTTGGTAAAAATGGATTAAATAAATTATTATCTCAGGTTAAATAAATAAATTTGATAGTTAATTTTGTAATTAATTATATTTTTATTATTCTCATGACTGCACACCATTGTGGTTCCCGATGTGAAGAAAAATTACATCTCACCTTGGAAAAAACATGTTATCTAGACTCAACCATAGTCTCTATTTTCTTACATGACTACATTTTTAAAAGATTTAAAATTTTTTCTCAATAATTCTTGGATGATTTAAAAAAATAAAATATTATTATAGTTAATCTATAATGAGGATCTAGCAACACCTGATATCTACACCCATGATGAAAAAAATTAAGGGGAATTATAAAAAATTTATGATTTTCCTAAATATAAAAACTAGAGTCATTACACTATCCTCACAATAAATAGAACCATGAACCTGGCTTAACTTCATGATAAACACTATGTTGTATTCAACCTCACCCAAAATCTTGGAGATATATTTCCACCATGTCCAAATTATCAAAATTCTTTCTTTGGAGATACCTTTAGGAAAAAATGGCCTCTATCATCAAAATCTAAAGGTCTCCATAATTAGTAAAATAAGGAATTCTAATGTATCTAAGTTTCTCTCATCTGATCTTGAATAATGTACATCTTTTCGTTCATCGTTATCACCAACTTGGGCCGCATGAGTACTGAATCACCCACTCATGAACATCAAAAGGGTGACCTATAAAGTCTCTCATTTGTGGCCTAAAATAAAACCATGACAATAGTAGAGTGGTAAGAATTGTTGTCTTAAATATTCACTAAGGGAAGATCATCCTCCTAGCTTTGGGAACAATCCAACAAACAAGCCCAAAGCAAGTCTTCAAGGACATGAATGGTCTACTTATTTTGGCCATCAATTTGGGGATGGAACACCATGATCATAAAAAATTGAGTCACTAAATCTTCTTATAATCATATAAATAAACATGATTAAAAAAGTGTTTCACAATAAAATATAATAATTGAGGGTAATCCATGATATTGGTTGATCTTATACATGTAAAAGCTTCCCAATGTTTCCATCAAACTCTGATTCATGATGGAAAGTAAGAAGGTTGACTTGGTTAGTCGGTTAATAATGACCTATATAATATCATGAATAGTAAAAATATTTTTAAACCTTATCAAAAAATCCATTGATGTACTATTAAAATTCCACTATTGAACTGCAAAGGGATGGGCCAAACCCATTGGAATCTAATTCTCTGTCATTACCTGTTGATAGGTATGAAATTGAGAAGTGATTTCAACAAAAATACACTTAAAATCTCACAAAATATTTTATTTAATATCTTGATTTATATTTTTTAATATAGTATTTACTCTTAAGGGTGATTTCTAAAACTCCTTTAGTGACTCCTCATGCCATTTTATTGAAAACATTATCCATCCTCTGAAGAATATGATGTACTCCCAACTTTTATAGAAACCATAAGGGGAATTTTATTTGAATATTTTATCATGCAAGTCCTCACAATAAAATTATAAAATCTATGATTCCATTATGTGCTGAAGAGGGGTATGGATCAAAACCATCGATCATAGATACACTACTTCTCCCTCACCCACCAAGGACTAAATAAATGTGTCCGACTGCTCTTATTTCGTTCATAAAAACTTGGAATGTGATTTACTATTAATATAATAATAAAATAGATATCCCTTAACTAAATTATAGAATCTCATATAGTCATAGTTCAATAGAAAATCTTATCATCACCTCTGTCTTAGGTTGAGATCACTTTGAGTGAAGATATGTATGAAACTCTTGTGGTTGGAGTAACAATAAACCACTCTATCTGAAGGTAATGTAACCAAGTCTTTGTGGAGAACACCATATCCTCCAGCTCTAAATTATCTACCACACAATGTAATCTCTATCCCTCCATCACACTCTTGGGTGGATCCTAATATTGTACTAACATGATATTCACTGATTATATGACCACTTCTTATTTATAGATAAAATGTTCTATAAATAGGACTTTAAAAATTCATTATTGTCACTTCGAGACTTTCCTATACAGTTGATTCTCTTGACATACATCTAGAACCATACTCAAAGGCTTGGTATTCTTTGCCTCTAAATACAAATATACAAATATATATTAAATTTAGACCACCATGAACAGGTTTAGAAAATGATTTATGATATGATTCATGAGTCCCATGAGTACTTTTGGGACATTTTTCACGACCAAGGGAAAAATTAGAAACTCATAATGACCATAATAACAAAAAAAACTATCTCCAGTATATAAAATTCACATACTCTTAGCTAGAGATAGTCTAACCTAAGGGCAATCTTCAAGATCCACTTTTCCCCCTTCATCTTATCAAAGGGATCATTGATTCTCAATAAAGGGTATTTATTTTTAACTGTCACCTTGTTTAGGAAATGATACTCTATGAAAAAATTCAAACTCACATCTGCTCTCTTGGTTAATAATACTATATTTTACACATGTTTCACAACCAATATTTTGTTTATTTTTTCTTTAATATGATTTCAAGTCATCGATATTTTACCATATTTTCAAGCTAGAAAATGTAATTTTTTTTAAAACATTTTAAAGGGGCGCATGGTTTTCCAAACCATGTGGAAACTATGAAATTGGTCCTTTCACAAGACATAACCATTTGACATGTACTACAAATGGTCTTTTAAACTATGAACATGTGAAATAGTAACCATTTATAGTGTCTTTAGGGGTCCAAGTACCTTATCATGTCTTGTGTGTATTTAACTAAACTATGTGCCTTAAAAGTGTGGGTTGGCCAATTTTTTTTATTTTTATTTTTTTATATTTATTATTATTTTCTTCTTTTTTTTTCTTTAAATTTTGTTCATTTTTTTATTTCCTCCCCACACCATGCCTCTACCTTCCATGAAGTCCCCCTTTCACGACCCTATGCCTCACCTATGGCCTCCCCTCTCCCCTTTCCTCCATCAAACACCACCAAGGCTAAGCCCCATACCTCACTGTGACCTCATACCTTATCCCTCATCAATTACTTAAAATCATTTAATAATTTTTTTAATAATATCCACTTTAATGGGTTCTAGTGGTAACCCTCATAAAAAATGTATAAAAACATCATAAAAGGAATAATAAATTCTCAAATTCTTATACATTATCAAATTTTCACCTAACCAAATTAACAACCAAGAAGAAAAAATAACCAAATTAAGAATCCTGAATGAGAAAGGGTATATGATACCCCATACCAAGACCCTCACTCAAAGAGAATGAGTATAAAATAATGCAACCATAGATTATAACCACAACTTCTTGGAATATCCCTTGATATCATGCTCTTGATGAAGTCAATAGAAATTTTAAATGTTATTAATTACTCCTCAAGTAAAGGGGTCAAACCTATATTTTCAAAATAGGTATCTTATTTCATTTTTAGGATAAATATAGAGACTATATTGAATATAATAGGAGATAAGATTCACAACCACCAAGTAACCATAAATAAGGAAGTGGTCATGATCAATATCCTAAAAAATATAATTGATCTATTATTCAAACCACTACACATGTGGTTTATTATATACCCAAAGAAATTTATCCTCATAAATTTTATCACACTCATACTTTCTCCGTTCGGTGGTGGTGTGAGATGTAATGCATTCCTCAAGTGAAACCTTTCCAATTTGTAGGTAAGAAAACATCATTTACCAAGAGATATTCTGGGGAAATGATATGCCCCTTGATCCATATTTCATAGGTACTCATTAATAGTATTTGGGATAGATCTCTTCTACTATGGTTTCACTTATAGTTATTAGTCTGGATATTTAGAGACTTAAAGGCCCATCTTTTTATGAGGAAGGCCTTTACTAGAATATCTTATGACTATAGGTCTAGGAAAAGATAAATAGTTTTTTTGTCCCCATGATCTCATTATTGGATAGGTAAATCCATCCACTACTATAAAATATGCCTTTCATAGCCCTAAAAATGTCCTTTATCATCACTATAGAAGCGCAAAATACTTGAACGAGATTAAAAGCCCAAGTCTTTTATAAACAATTTTAAAAGTGCTGATAAAGGTGCATACTACAGTGTTCTACTACAACACACCACCACACCAGTGTAGTGTGCTCTAATAGTAAAATGTAGAATAAAAAACACCATTAAATAATAAAAATAAAGTATGAATATATAATTTTAATGAAGAGAAAATAATCTAGGCTTGTTTGCTCATTTTTGGTGATGTGATGCACATTTTAAACTAAAATGATACTTATATGTAAAAATAAACAATTTGAGTGATATTGGTCATGCCGTATATAAAATTTATGTGTGGATGATTCTTACACATATCAAATGACTTATGGATAATTTTTATAAAGTGTCAAAACAATCCAAATGAGTTTACTTGGTTTTGAGTATATTGCTTGTATTTTTTTACTAAAATGTCATTTAATACTGGAAACATGCACTTTAACTCATTATAGTCATATCATGTGATGGTTTGATGTGATACCAGTTATTACAAATTAAGAATGACTTATTAATTGTTTTACTAAATTATAAAGACAATCATAGTGCATTTTCATAGTTTTCAGTGAGTGACACTTTTTGAACTAAAATATTTATTTTAAACTAATAGCGGACACGTGGAGCCATACTAGACAAATCATGTATTATTTTGAGTTGCAGATGATTACTAAAAATTGAAAATGACATATGGATCATTTTACTAAAGTATCAAAACAATAAGAATGCATTTTATTGGTTTTGAGTTGGCGAGTAGTCCTTTTTACTATAATTGATATCAATTTTAAATAAAAAGATTCACTTTCAGTCATATCGGACACACCGTGCATCAGATTATGGTGTATATAATTATTACACATCCCAAATGGATTATAAATTGTTTTTAAAAAGTATAAAAACATTACAAATGTGTTTACCTTGTTTTGAGTACGTCACTTGTCTTTTTTACTAAAAAGTCCTTTTAAACTGGTAACATGTACATTGACTCATACTGATCACATTGTTTATCAGTTTGATGTGAGATTGATACTTAACTTTCAGAAATGAATTATGAATCACTTTCCTAAATTATCAAGAAAATATGAGTGTTCTTTTATTGTTCTTAGTGACTGAATTTTTTTGAACTAAACTATCAGTTTTAAACTGATAACAGACACATTCAGTCATAACAGTCACACCATGATACAAATTGAAGTGAGGCTAATTCATACATGTCTCAAATGATTTATGTATTATTTCCCTAATGTATCAAAACAATCAAATTTTTTTTATCAGTTTTGAGTATGTCAGTTTAACTTTTTACTAAAATTAATGTTAATATTAAATAAAAAGAAGCACTTATAGTCATACTAGTCCCAACATGTTTCAGATTGAGGTGTGGATAATTTCTACATGTACCAAAGTCTCAAATAAATCCTAAATTCCAATTTTAGCATACTTCCATTGTATTTTTATGTCAAACATCCAAAACTACATATTAACATGATGTTCTTAGCAGAAAAACCTTTCTCATTATTGAAAGTTAGAAGAGAATAAGATTTCAACAATGAGAAAGTTTCTTCAGCTAAAAAAATCAACTCAATATGAATTTTTGGAAATTTGAAAAAAAAATAAACGAAAATAGAAAGTGTGGAAAAATTGGATGAAAATATCATTTTATCTTATTTGTGGCTTGTTGCAAATAGTTAAATGAAAAGAATGAATTCCCAAAATATTTGTGAAAAAAACTAAATAATTATTACATAAAAATGATAAGGAAATTAACTTACAAACAGTATTTAAAATGATGTACAAATTAATAAAATAAGTTGTTGGAATTTACCTTTTACTGAAGGTTTTATGAATTCTTGATGCATTTCCTTATTGTCATTATCTCAGTTGTAGGCTCGAACCAAATAATCCAGTTATACAAGGAAAAAATTATTATATGAGTAATACTGAAAAGAAATAAATTAAACATAAACAAAAAACAAAAAATTAACTATATGGATAATGATTTTACTGTGAAAACATTGTTAACCATATGGTATGTTGACGGTAAATTAAGAATGATGATAAAAAATGCAAATAGATATCGCCAAACAATCAATAAATGAGTGAAGAGAATGAGGATAATTTCTCCACTATGGTTGGTTTTATCCTATTAATTCATTCAAAGTTGAATGTTCTCGACAACTTCCATCCTCATTAGCTTATCTCCTGAATATTTATCATTTCATTTTGTTGTTTGACACACATCCACCATCTCTTGCGGACATGAACCTATGTTGCTTGAAATACTATAAGAAGTAGTCATCCATGGGATGAGTAATTCCCATAGTAGTAAAAGTAACAGAAAAGATTTGGGGGGATGACTCTTAAGGAAACCAAATGAAATAATAATTGTTCAGGAGATGAAGCTGATGGGGATGATGATTATACTTAATTGTGTTCTATAAAAGGGAAAATTCCTCCCATTTGTAAGAATTAAACCATTGGTAAAATTTATTAACATGATGCATCCATTACCACCAAATACTTACAAAGAAAATATCCACATAACTATAGAAATTATAGAGTGGATGGAGGAAAATAAATGGAGTGGGTGGAGGTGGAAGAATCAAATTACGCAACTGCAATGTTGTGCGGCCTGAGGGACATGGGTTGCTATAGTGTAGTTTTAACTGATGAGTGTATATTACTAAAATTAATTTATTTAATTTGATGTGGATATAGAATTAATGATGAATTAATTTCATTTTTATCCTTGAATTTATCCACAATGATCCAAATAAAATTTTATAAAATAGTGGGTTTGAATTTTTTTTATAATTTTTTATTCTATAAAACTTGGTTTTTTTAAAAAGGTTTTAGTTTATTAAATAAATTATAGGGGTTTTTATTATTAGAAAAATAGGTAGATGGATGAATGTACTTCATTCACTCTTACCTTTATTGGTAATAAACGTGAATGCTTTTCACACTTTCCACCTTCAAAAACTATAAAATGGAGGGCCCTCCTCATTTGGTACATAGATAAATAAAGTGAATCTACCTAAATATTATATATTTGTGTTATATATATATATATGTATTATATTAGTAATTTTATTTTAATATAATTATAGATATATATACATATATGTATATTATTTATCATATTTAAATTTATTTAAATACATAATATAATATTCGATATATACATATATATAATAATATTTTTTCTAATGAAACTAAAAAAATACTATTAATAATAATTTTTAAATTATATTAATTATAAATAATTATTATTATGGGTAATTGTATATAAAATATAATTATTTACATTTTTGAAAGTTTATTTATATAAAAAAATGTAAATATAGTTACATACTTTTATTATTTTTAAAGTAACATGAGTTTATAATATTTTATTGGTTATTTAAATTTAAATTATATTACAATTGATTAAATTTATAAATATACCTAACATGTATATGTAGACCTAAAATGATGAATACCTAAAAATAATTTCAATTATATAGAATTTGATAACTTCAATTCTATTTTTTGTAACTAATTAATGTAGAAACCTAAGGATTCTAGAGCAGATATATAATATGCATTATCCCATACTTGATATTTTATGGAGGCCCATAAAGAAGTTGGCATAAAACTATAAAACAATATAATTCCTAGCAATATATGTAACCGTTATAGTAGAATATCACAACATATTAAAATAAATTCCACACCATACTAATTTTAAAAATATAGAGAGATTGAAAATAAATAAATATGGCATCACCCTTACTAAGATTTATCTTAAAATAGAACAAAAAAATCAAAGAAAATAAAATTTTAAGGAAAAAACATACACCAAAATACTAAAAGAGAATTTAAATAAATAAATTCCTTTACATGAATTACATAAAATTAGTTTTTCTGATACTTTTTACCATCTTCAGACTGAGAATTGGTTTACTAAGTCAATTTTATAATTCATTTAATGTTTTTATTTCCAAAACCTCCACTGTTTATATAGTGGAATAAATATTTATTTAATTGGTTAATCTGGAGACTAGAGGTGATTCACAAAGATTCCAAAACAATGATAAAATTAAGATTGTGGAAAAATCTGGGGTATAGATGTAGATATTGAAGAAAATTAATTCAAAATAATAATAATTTAAAACACCAAAAAGGATATCCAAAGTAGTAGTCAAGAAAAAAACAGATCATAAACCAAATCAAAAATAGTATACAACAACCGAAGCACAAATACAGAAAAAAATTAGAAACTATAAAGGAAAACTGAAAACCCCTGGATCTAGATATCAAAAAGAAAAATATAGAAAGAAAATCAGAACCAAAAAAGGAAAAAAAATGGACAAACTCACTAGGTTGAAGAAAATATGAGACCCTCAGATCCAAATGTCAATGTTTTCTTTGGAAACTTAACTTCAACTGAACAAGGGAAGCCAGACAATATTCAAGAAACTGGAGGAAGTGGGGTTTTGTGATTCGAGCTTTGATTCATTAGGGAGGAGTGCTGATAATGGGTGGATTCATTGAAAAGCTTATGATATCACGACAGGTTCACAACTGCAGTTTGGGTTAGTTTTTCTAATCTCCCATTTCCATTTCAGAATCCTTCTATGATTCGCATGATTGGTAATCTCGTAGGTAGATATTTGTGCTTGGATAGCCGCACCGAAGCTGTTTGTCACCTGGTCTGTCCAAGGGTAGGCGTGGAAGTAGATGCATCATGAAAACCTTTTGATTATGTCTGGATTAATATTGATGAGGAGTATATAGGTGAAAACAATGGGTCATATACAAGATATGGACAGATTTCTGCTCCTCATGCGGTCATTTGGGTCATGCTTCGGAGGTCTGTCATAAGTGTCTTTCATTCCAGGAAGTCCGCCATCTGGGAACCTAGTCTACAACCAAGAAGAAAGCCAGTGTGAAAGGTAAGGCTCATGTTACTAGTGGTGAAGTTGGTCCATCGTAGTTGAAAAATGGTTGAGGTAGTGGTAGAGATTTCCACTCTCAGCGTCTAGTAGAGATGAATCAAATGAAAAGAGATTGTAGCAGGACAGTTGAGGTTACACATGGGTTGGAATTGAGGGGTAATACTATGGAGATTACAGATGAATTGGGATAATCATCTGAACCCGTGGGTGGTTCAATGTAGCAGACTGAGGTGCATGTTTTTACCCAGGTGGTGGGGAAAAAGGACTCAGTAGAGCAGGAGGCAGGCGGTGTGGTGGACTGTTATGCTGAAACCTCTGGTGCAGATAGCGGTGGCTCTCAAAGGGGAGTGGGAGGTGAAAGGGAGGTCATGCATCTAAGTGATGGGGAATTCGCCCAGAATAGGTCTGATTGTAGTGATGTTAGGAAGACAGAGGGTGCGAACCAAGTAGAAAATACTAAGGAGGATCCTAGAAGAGCAGCTTGTGGGGAGATGGTCAAAGGCAGCGATGACCTTCACTTGGAGAAGTAGGGTAATTCACTGGATGTGGAGGTCTGTAATCCAGATGGTAAGGAAGGGAGCTGGTTCTCAGGGAAGCAATATGCTATCCAGGTGAAGAATAGATTTTATGGCCTTTGTACTTTTGAGGAGTGTATGGAGGGGACGTTTGAAGGGAGTAGGAGTTCTTCCGCAGGAGAAATAAGCCCGAGGAGCAGTATATGTATCAGGGGGAGGAAGGGGAAGAGGGACTACTCTTCCCTGCCACCCCCTTACAGACTTGGTTAGCCAAAAAGAGAATGGAAGAGGAGGTGGAAAATGAGGCCATGTTCCAGGATTCCCCTGAACAACCTGAACTTTCCTTGGATCTGATTTTGTGTTCAGAGGATGAGGTGCCAGAACAGGTGTTGTATCTCAATGCATCAGTGGAGGATGCGGCCAAGATGATGGGCCGAGACATTCGAATGAAGCTAACTGAGGACCAATATTCCCGGGATGACAAATATGACACGATACTGGTTGGGGGTTTCAATAAGGGGTTGATCGTACTTGAAGAATATATAGAGGTCTAGGATAAACTGACCTCTTCTTTGGAGGCTCTTTTAAGTGAAGAGCCACTCACTAAGGTAACAACTATTTCCTGGAAGTTATTTAGGGATATGGATTCTGGAAGAATTTTATTTTCCTTCAATGATGATGCATTAACATTATCTATTTAATACTTGGTTTTCCACTCTCACTTTTCTTATTCCTATGTTGAGGCTTAACCTACGCTTTTATTCTGGAGATGTTTTGGTATATTGTTTGTTGCTTGTTACATGGATCTACTTCAGAGTAGGTTCATAGCGCAAGGTGACCACTACTGCATGGTACTTGGAGTGGAAGACTTAGAGGGTATGGCCTGACCATCGGTTCCGTGCCCGTGCATCCTTGCATGGGACTGGTTGCTGAGTACTTATGCTTGGTGGGGGCCTCATATCGAGGTAATTGCTGGGGTGAGGTAGGAAATGTAATGTTTTTTTTCAGGTTCTTTTTATTGTTCCTTTGTTTGTTTTGTTGGACTTGGTGGTTCTCACTTCCCCGTTAAAAGTGATTCAATAATCAAATAAAAAATAATTTTCATCTCAGCATTTATCAATACTTTTTCTGTCACTGATAAATACCAGTGCTGTTAAACTCATATTTTGTAGTAGTGATCTGAGTCCACCACTGATTTCTTGCCTTTTTTGGAAGTGGGTAGAATGAAATACACCACTTCATCCTATTCCAATCTCTTAGAGGAGCTAGTTTGCATATCAAGTTCCTTCTCAGAATCACTTCCATCAATATTTCGACCCTAATTGTTTTCCTCTTCTTATCATGCCTCTAAATTGTTCTACTTGGTTTTATGTGACTTTTAATTTATATGTCACCATAATCCTTTTTACATACTTTTAAATCGACAATTTAACTTAAAATCCTTCAAACTGGTTTCTCAACATTAGAATCAAAGTAATATTCTGGGAGATTAGGCTATTCAAAACATCAACCCATCCCTATATTATTAAATTTGGGGTATCCTACATTGAGCTTATATGGGGAATTCATATAGAGGTTCCATCCTCATTTTCTTACTTGAGAATCTCACCATAGAGATTTCCATTTCTAGTTTTTACTTCTTAATAAAATATTTACACTTTGGGATGATAGTTCTTTTTATTAAAGGATTTATCAAACAAATCCCATCTAGCCACATGACCCAAAAGAGATATCTCTAGTCTATATATGTTCCTTCAGTCCTACACTAGAATTTAAATTCATACCATTTTTTATAGTCATATTTTACTACTCATTCCAATATAGATCTTATGGGGAGTGGTAGAATTAGATTCCCCATACTGATTCATGTGGCCACACCCACTCACTGACATCAAGTGTCCCGGTTTATCACAAGAAGAACAAAAAAAAACCAAAGTATATATCTTACAATGAAACTCTTCCCTAACAACACTCCAAAAACATTCTTATAATATTTTGGAAACGTTGAAATCAATACATATTCATGGAGAGATATGGTGAAAAATAAAGCATGTTCTGCAATCAGAACATAAATATTGGCGAACCATATTTCCTAAAATTCAGATAATGGAATGATTTTGGAATGTAAGAGGCATTTTTGTTAATGTTACCCATAGATCCATGGTAAAATAGTAATGTTTCATGTAAAAATTATATGACCATATGAATAGGTAGAATCATGATCCATTTTAGATTCTATGAGCTCTAGACTAGGCGAAGATAAAATCATCCTCCAATAAATAATGAATCATGATGTGCTGATTATTGAGAAGGGAAACAGTTGACCATTCCTATAATTCCAAAAAACAAAACAAAAACTATCTAAATAATTGACTAATGGGTGGTACTATCTAAATTGGGCCACCAAACTCAGATTTAGGAGAGTTGAGGCTTCTATGAACTCTGAGTTTAGGAGAGAGAGTTGAGGTAAACCATTGAAACAATATGGGTCTTTATGTCTTATCACCATATTATATAATGGAGGGACAAGATCGGGATTATATAAAAGAATAAAAGAATAAGGATGATCCCTAGAGGAACATAAAGGTAGTCCCTCCCCCTCCATAGGTGGAGGGACTAATGTTGTAGACATCACCACCTAGGTCATAAGACCTAGCCAAAATTCTGTGAATAAAGGGAATTCTCTAGTTATCCAGTATCCCTACCATACTCGAAGATGAATCCCCTGGACCAAACCCCATGGTGTGTGCACACATACTACCCCAATTCTACTCTCCTATGACGATTCATACTATTTTTCCTCCTTATTTGTGGTTATCTATCTTTGTTATGGTCTCTAATTACCTCCTCACTCTTTTCTCTCTCTATTTATTACTTATTTTATCCATGATTTGGTTTCGTCAAACCTAGGGTTTCTAGGATTGAATAATTTCTAGGACTTTTTTTGATTCTAGTGTTTTTGGTGTTCCATTTCCCCCTAATTGGGTGTCCTCCATCGAAGGAATCATGTTCTGGCTCATGCACCATTGATTTTGTGGTAGGTTTCTCCATGTGAAACCTTTAAATTTTAGAACACTTTACTAATTTTTGTTTCAAATTCTTGATTTAATTATTTATTTCTATTGGTGAATATTATATTAGGTTTTATAATGGATACAAGGTGTTTTTCCTTTGTAATAACTCCTATACTTGGTATTTCAAGTTAAACTTGAAATGAATAGTATTTTAAATTTTTTGAAAGAATTATTTTAATTAAATTGAGTTATTTTAAAATGGGTTGAACCCATTTGGTTCTTAAAATAAATTGAAGTGTTTTATTTTGGATTATTTTCATTATAAATGAAAATTTAAATTGGTTATAAATTTTTTTTCAAATTTTTATTTTTATAATTTGTTTTGAAATATATACATGTATTTGGAATTGGTTTTTTTAATTGTTTTATAATATTCCAATAATGGAGACTATTTGAAGAATTATTTTTATTAAAATTTTTTCTTTTAAATTTATTTTCCTCATTTGTATCATTTTGATATTTAATAATTGAGTTATTTTCTTGAATAAAATTTTATTGGTGATTCCATGTATAATGCTTTGAGAAATATTTTTTAAAGGGGTTTGAATTTTTTCAATGTACTCAATGTCCTGAGTGGTTTTTGGATTGACCAAGTTGTAACTTTTAATTTATTTCTAATTAAGGGTGTGTGTGAGAAACCCATTTGATCCCCATTGTATTTGATTGATATTTATGGTTTATGGGAGTTGGGTGATTTTCTTTAAGAGGTAGATTGGGGTGAGGGTGAGTTTTTTGATATGCTTTGTGACACTTGCATTTATCTCTATATATTATTAATGTTGATCATCAATTATTATCTTTTTTTGTTTACTCACCCTCACTTTACTTTGGTCATGGGGAACTAGGTAGCTAAATGCGAGTTTAGAATTATACCATACAAGATAGTGACACACTACTAATGTCCCAACTAGTTAGTGATTAGGCTAGATATAGTGTTCCATTCCAATGAGGTTTTGTGCATTCCATATGGTTGGTTTGTGATTGGAAGAAACATAGTTCGGTAGGTTATTCAATTGAGTAAATTTTATAACATTCCCACTTTAGGACCTAGGGTTTAACCCATGAAATATATTCATTTATTTGGAGGATTCATTTTTGGGGACTCCCTTGGATCTTTGATATCCCCTATCTTCTTGATATGTGTGGTACCTAATATTTTCCTTCTCTATTTTCTTACTATATATATGATGTGGTGACTATATATAATTATCTTTATATTTATATTATATGTCTTGGTTCTTTCTCAAACATATTTAATATTTTTTTAAAGGATATTTGAAATGAGATTTAAAAAGGGGGCATAGGTCTACTAAAAGTTTTCTATTTGATTATTTTAAGTTATTATAATTAAAGAATATTTTTTATAATTTTTTTTGGAAACATAATTATTTATATATTTATAATGAAACCCTATATTTAAATAATTTATTTCAAAATTTTACTAAATTTATATTTAATTTAATGTTTATACAAGGTGATTCGTTTCTCTTTGGTAAACCTACCAAGCTTTATCTCTGGCCTATCTATCACTTCTAATTTCAGGTTCTCATATTTCTTTTCACCACTATTTAGGGAATTCAATTATTTGTGGTTAGGTTTTATTTTATTACATTTGTACAGTTGTTCCTATTACCTAATTTTTATTGGACCTGGTTTTACTTTACTAAAATATCCACTATGTAACACTTTACATGTTTTAATTTGTACAATTAGGATTTTACAACATTCTATGGATAAAGGTTAGTGATAACTACTAATGAATGAAGAAATGTTATCTAGAGGAATATTTTTGTGTGTCTTTTCTTTTAGGGGAGGGAGTTTAAGGTGTGAGATTAGAGTTCATTTCTACAATTACTTTCTTCCTTATAGTTATTTTATTCATATTTGTTTTTCCATAGATGTCTAATATACGAACATGTCATGCCAGATTTTTGTTATATTTTATACTATGATTTTACTCTGATTTAAGGGAGAAATTATTCCCAATTGTGGTTTCCATGATTTTCAAGAACTTATTCATGATCATGGGGATCTGAATCACCCTTAGGTCCCTTCCACAAGCTATCTTGGGGATCTAATGGACGAATGACTTGATATGGTTCATGATAAAAAGGTGTAATGGGATTTGAGTTATTTTATTTATTGTAAAATTGGATATTTTGTGAGAATCCCACTAATTATTCAGGATTTCATTGTTTGATAAATTATGAATTTCATTTTCAAGACTCTAGAGGTTGTTCATGTATTGGTTCTAAATCACCACCTATCACAATGACACTTGAGTTTCCATGGGTATTTGTGATTTGAATTATGAGTTTGAAATTTTTTTTTTATTTTTTTCCATTTATTGATCTTCACTAGCATGGTTGAGTTTATTTCAGGTTCATATTATACTTGGTATGGAAATTGAGATATAATTGATGTGTTCAGTTAGTTTTTATGGAATGATGAACCATGTAGTAATTTAATGCTCGATTCCAGACCCATTTTAAGAACGATTTACTAATGGGAACTTTACCCATCAGTAATGTGTCCATATCAATAATGTTTTGAAATATCATTTTATTTTATATTTAGAATACATTGGTTGATACCCAATGATGGGGATTATCTCAAGGAAGTCTTGTGATATGTTGACATGCGGTTTGGATTTGTGATGGGCTTTCAATTCAGCGTGTTTGTGGAACATCTTTAAATGTTGTATTTTAAAATATTTTTGAGGGGTTTAAGAAAATTTATTATGAAAAGGAATCATTTTTATTGAATATTTTGATTTTTTTTTGAAATGATCATGTTCATTTGAAACTTGGGTGGTGTTTTAATTTATAAATTGGATTCAAAAATGTTTTTATAGGTGCAATTTTTTTAATTTTTTTAAAATAAATTAGAGGATTTTTGAATGGGGGTTTTTCCCTTTTCATGGATTGTAAAATAAATGGCTTTAAGGAAGAGAAATAAGAGATTTTAAATTATTTTGAAAATGAAACTCATGTTTTTATTTTAAATTTAATGTTTGAAATTTTGGAAATGGATGTTTTTGTAAATGGAGTGTTTCGAAAGGGGTTTTTTAGATTTTTGCGTTTTTTGGTTTTATTATTATTTATTCATCCCTTGATTCAATGGGAATTCTTTATTTTTAATTTTAAAAATAAACTATATGAGTTCAAATTTCATGTTATTTTGATTCTTCGAATCTAAAAAGTGAAAGAAAGGATGGATTTTCAACTTCATGGGATGAAAATGCATGGGAATCTATTTCTCATAGGTGTAGTCTCTCTAGTTGGTGGCTCCACCAAGACTCAAAATCAAGTTGTAAGGCCAAATTTGATGTTGCTCTAGGTTTTGTCTCTAGGATTCTAGAAGTGTACCATTACGTTTCCATGGTAACCTAGGTTCTTCATATGAATTAGTGGATCTTTTGTTCTTATGATGATTATTGGTTTTTAGTTTTAGTGGTTTCCATTTCAGTGGTTTAGAATCATTGAGAGCCTTTAATGTATTTTTATCTAGTGGTTCTTTAGATGGTTCTTAATGTATTTTAATGGGATGTTTCTTGTTTTGGAGTGTTTATGGGACATTGATGGTTATTGTGGTGTATTTACTTGGATACCAATTATTTTTTTGTGGTTTGTGTTTTGGGATTTTTTTGGATGGGTTGTACATGTTTTATGTTGTGTTAGTTCTTGCATAACTAGGATGGATTACCTTCAGTTAGTTGAGCACTTGGGAGTTCTGGTTCTATTGTGATTTTCCATGAGATGGTGTTCCATATTTGTGGTCCTAGTTTACCTATTAGAGTATGGTGACCCAGGTCTATGGGACATGTTTTTTATTGTATCGAATGTTCTTCTAGTTTCTCATACTTTGAGTTAATATGTTTGATAGAGGTATTAATGTTTCTTTGGGTGTTCAATGAAATTTATTCTATTATGGTGTTTCATCCCTTGTATATTTTTTTTGTTAACCCACCATTTTATAAGAAGTCAAAATTATGGGGAGACATGGATAGGACTAGGTGTTTGTTAGACCTAGTGTACCCTTTTGATAGTTGAGTTTCTCTTAGGGATTTCTGATGTTAATACATGATTTCCATCATTGATTTTGAGGTATATTTATACTTGCTATATTATGGGTTTCTTCCATAATTTGGATATGGATTTCTGGGAGAATAAAAATTTATGGTGGGGAAAATTCTCACACCCCATATTATTAATATTATTATTTAACCTAATAATATTTAATATTATTTTAATTCATTGGTTGTTTCCTGGGATTATAGGAAACAAATTTTATTTTTTAAAACTTTTCTATGGAAACACAATTATCCAGCACAGTTATCTAAATCATATGGAAACCATGTGACTGGTTCGGTCTCAAGAAACATCCATTCATCATGGCCTATATAATTTTTTTAACCATGTGGGTGCCTAGTAGTAATAATATGAAGTGTCTTTAGGGGTCTAGTATAAGGCCCTAGCCTTAAACCTTACTTAATCTTGAGTTATTACAAGATTACACATTGAGGATCTTTTCAGGTTTAGAGTTTTAGAGAATTAGATCATGAAACATGCATTAAATTCCACATTTAAACAAGGTGGTTTCATAAAAGACAGTATTCATTCTTCCCATCAACGGAAACATATTGAAAATAAAACATGGATTCTTTATTGACACATCCTTGACACTATCATCACATCATGTACCTTTCCCTTGACCTGTGAAAAACATTTCAAAAACTTGGGATGAGCATAAAAAGCTCAGTAAGGGTTATAAAAAATATGGAAAGGAAACATGAGTTCATATATACATAAGAATGAAATCATACTTTACCCATAAAACATAGGCACTTTAACATACCTCATCAAACCATGAATAAATCATAGAAAACATAAGACATAAAGGTAACTTGAGGCATTCATAACATTCTTACGTAGGGAGTAACCCTCATGGTTACGTTTGGAATACCCATCACAGTATATTCCCTAAATCGCTTCGGAGAAACCTTTACGTTACACTCCTTCGCGTTACGCAATGCATTGGAGAGCTATATCGGGCTCACCTGCCCTTAGTCTATCACGGAACCACCCGTCTTCATAATAATCCCCAAGAACCTCAACATAATTGTATCACATAAAACATGCATAAATGAAACATAAAATTTCCAACTTTCAATAACAAGATATCAATACAACACATTGATATAAAAACATTATGAAAACAATTTTCAATACCAAAATAAAAGAAAAGTAAAACATGGTATTTATTTTTCTTTTAACAAAAGGTATGGCTTGTAGAGGAAGCCGAAACTCAAATAGTAGTCACGGCGGCGGAGAAGTCGTTGTCGCCACATACGTACGACAAAAACATTCCCTTTTGTTGTTTAGTAAACGCTTCGTATAAAAAATATTCCTTTTGAATAAACTTAAAATTCAAAGGGGTTTATACACCATATAAAAAAAGGTTGTGTATAAAACAAAATATGCCTCAATGAAAGGAGATTGAGACGAAGTCCCATACAAAGACGGTATCCTTGGTTTAAGGATAAATCAACTACCAAATTATGTGTGACAAACGAATACACCAAATATAAGTGGATATTAAGTTTAAAATAATCAAAGGTCATTCACACATATTCAAAGGATGAAATATTCAATAACTACATGTTGAACCCAAAGAAATTGAAATTGGGTTAAGAAGTTCCCTTGACATCCTAATGACGTCACATCAAAATGAGTTGATGAGAGATAAAAAGTGTATCTCATCACTTGGACATAAAATTTACATCAATAAGGATATATGAGAACATATCCCAACATAACAATATGTAAATTAAAAGACCCAACAAAAGAAGTCTTTTAAAAAATAGGAGGGTGAAAGGTTCCCTTACCGAATTGGGTATCTTTCAAAACATACACCCCATGAAAGAAGGACAATAAATCATTGATGTAAATACTCATAAACGAAAGAATATTACACAAAGAGTAGAATAATGGGCAGTACATACACCACTCAAAGGAAATTCTGGAAAATGTAGCATAAATCTCACGGGAATAAAAGTGAGATGAAAAATCCATTACGAAAACTCGGCAGCCTAACGGTGCCAATAAAACTTACAAAAAGGGATTGATGAGATCAAATAGGGTATCTCATCATATTAACTTAGAGTTTATAGAAATATTAATATAAAAGAACATCCCCCAACATAAAAAATAGGATCTTAAAAGAAGTGACATAAAGGAGAGTACTTAAAAAGAAAGAGAGAGGTTAGATCTCTTACGAAAATTCGGCAGCCTAACGGCGCCACTCAAAACTTCCAAAATGGATTGATGGGAGAGAATAGGGTCTCTCATCACATGAACATAAAAATTACATTAAGTGTAATATAAAATAACATCCCAATAACAAGAAAGATGAGCTTTAGAGGGAATGACATAAAAGAGTGTACTTAAAAAGAAAGAGAGGAGTAAGATCCCTTACCTCAAGTCCAACTTGTCTTGTTCGTTTCTTTATTTTCCTGAATAATAAACTTTGGTCAATTAATAATTTCCTAAGTAACTCCTTTAGAGATTATTATTCAGTTCATATAACATATTATAATGTTATAATAATTGTTTAATAATGTTAGTTCATATCAGACGTTTTTGCCGATGTTTGGTACATGAGTAAAAAATGAACTTGTTTGAAAAAAGATTGCCCATGTAGTTATAAGTAAATAATTTCCAGAATAGTATTAATTATTAAAATATCATATATATCCAGTAAATATTCATTTCATAATATTCCATATCATTTGGAGATAAAAAATGAAAAGCACCGTTCATGGAGACGGTAGGCCGTACGTACGCATGAAGGCTACTTTCATTTTTTGTCATATTAATGGAATTAAAACAAAATGAGAGAGATATATATATGTTATAATTCCAGAATTATATCCATAATTTTTATGTAATATATTACATATATATCCATTATATATATGTACTTATAGTATTACATTACATTTTGAGATAAGAAATGAAATGTACCGTTCATGGAGACGGTAAGCCGTACGTACGCATGAACGCTACTTCCATTTTTATTTCATATTTAATGGAATTAAAAAATAATGATACATAATAGTATTTTAATTCCAGTTTGGTATCATATATAATATCATTAAATATATCCTTTATACGTACCACATATGGTATTAACGAATCAAATCACTTTGAGGGGGCGGTAGTCCGCACTTCCATAAATGAAGATATCGCGTTTACCCATAATGGAAACCATAAAGGTACACCCAAAATAAAAAATACAGAAGATTAAAGAAATCATAAACATATTATATATCATATATAAATATAGTGTCATCTTAATGGCCACCTTTTAAGGTGTTAAAATAATGTTGAACAATCATCGTTTCGGGAGGCCGAAATTCACCATCCACGGAAACAGTATGTTCTTTAACCATTAGATGTAGGTGTGTGAAAGTGTAGATAGAATACTTCTTATAAAAACATCCTAGTATATTTATGATACTGTATTTGTCACAAAAGAAATGAATAAAAAGAGTTTATGGGGTTGGAGAAGCAAAATAAAACAAGAGTACTCAAGTGAAGACATTACCTTAAAATCGGGTAACTCCCTTTGGTTTGAGCTCAAAGGCTTCATTGGGAAGACTTATGCCCAAAGTGAGGCTTCAAGGAGTAAGAGAGGGAAGTTTAGAGACAAAATGTGCAGAGGTTTGCCGAGCCAAAGGCTTTGGGAGTGTGGGTAAGGAGGTAGGGGTGGGGGCCTTTTATAAGAGGAGAGGAGGGGCACTCTTGTAAAGTTACAGAATGTTACTTTATTTTCAAAAGAGTTTAGGATTTTAAAGGTCCCACATTGATGTATTTCGAGGATAAGGTGATAAAGGTTCACAATCCACTCATCCAATAGGTTTTGGACATGTGTAGGTCTTAGATATTACATTATCTTTCCATTTTATTTAAATCGTTAAATAATGAGGTCATCGCTGCATCATCATGATGTCATAAATAATTTAATTTATTTAATGTCTAAAAACTATAAAAAAACTACTATGATGTAGGAAATCGTTTTATATTTACAATTAATATTTATAGTCAAAAATAATATTTGTATAACTCCATGTAAAAATTGTTTTAGTAAAACATTTCATGTTTGTCTCATTTTTACTTTAACTTTAAATAAAAAGATATTAATGTCATTTTCCAGCCAAAGTGGCATCATGGGGTCCCCAAGTTGACCCATGGGTTGTATTGGTCGGCCATGACACATCCAATGAGGTTAGGACATGTGTCAAGTTCATTTCATATTATTAAGACATTATTTTTACCTTAAACTACACTAATTACCTCTAATTGCGATTAAAAACTTAATAAGTTACTATTCACCAAAAAATTATTTTTATCCCATTGAACCACATTTTACTTCTTAATGACAACCATGTATGTCGGATATTTTAAATTCAAAACACAAAGATGCCAAAATTTCATTTAAACGGAAAAATCAGTTTTTATAAGTACCACTTAGTGGTTTCACTATTCATCAAAAATTGATGTTTTTCAGAAAAATCCCAAAAATTCACCCTAATCTATATTTGATATTCCGAATTCAAAAATGAATTCTATTTTACAAAATTCAAAACATATAAGTCACATTAATTAATTTAATAATTAATTCGTGCTGTCAGATCAAATAGCGTGTTTTTATGAAACAATAAGTATCAAAAGATTGACACTGGTTTAAGTCTGATTTCAAAGTGAAATTAATTACAATGACCACTATTGGATTTAATGGTAAAAATATATTCTAATTTCACTTTAAAACCAATTCAAAAGATAATATAATCATATAAAAAAATTAGATTAAAAAGATGTTTTGAATTAAAATACAACATTTTACACTATTCATTTAAAAAAATGAACTTTATCGGAAAGATACCAAAAATTTACACAAAGTAAATTCTGATGTCCCAATTCTTAAGAAGAGTTTTATTTGGTCCAAAAAGATGTATAAGAGTGAACAAAACTATATTGAATGACGGTTCTCCATTAAAAGGCGATAATTGAACCTTTAGTGAAAACTAGGGCATATACGCCTAAAATCGAATTATTTCCGTATTTAATGCCTTTATCTTTTATTGGATAAATGTAAAAACTTTAAAAAACATATATAATCATATTTTAGTTATTTCTATCCATTCCTGCCAATACAACGGCTACATGTTAACTACCATTTAAAATCATATTATTTTATTAATAGAGTGCAACGTAAGATTCCCAAGAAACTCGTTGTTGTGTGTTGGGTATGCCATCGAGCATAGCGTCCCCTTTAAAGTTATATTAATATTTTATTCACAAATATGGATAAATATGAAAATGTCATATTCTTTATTTACCTCGGGTGTTACATCCTTCCCCCCTTTTGGGAATTGCGTCCTCGCAGTTTTAAAATTGCGCTTGGAAACATCCTTGAAAGTCCCACATCAGAACAAGAGTCGGTAAAAAAATAACCTTAAAATAAATAAAGATAAGTACAGAGGTCACCCGAGTTAACCCATACTAGGACTCCATGTAGGAAAACATGGACATGGAGGAGAAAAAATAGGGTCATGTTCTGATGGAGAGTGATAAAAAACATGTTTAGGAGAAAGTTAAAAATAAGAAAATCACAAACTTGTGATGGGTTAAATGGTGTTGGGTTCCCCAGTAGGAAAAGTTAATAGACAACATTTTTATTTTAAGTTACATTTTATTGAGGAATTTATTCATAAGGAAACATAATCACTTATCATGTTGACTTTCAACTTTTACTAGATTCCTTAATCAAACTCATATTTTTTCCAAAATATGAGTATTTAGGGAGACTTGTTCGCATTAAGAGTACTACAATCAACTTTTAGAGAATCACCTAATCCAAAAAAGAGAACTATATACATCTCATGTCTTTAGGCTTTAACCAAAACCAAAACTATAAAGGTTAGTACAAGGTCAGATAATCCAAAAAAGGATAACCCTTTATAAAAAGAAAATCTATTCTTAATCTCAAAATTTGTCCAACAAAACCCAAAGTTCAACGAGGACCATCCGATAAACAATTTGTCCATAAAATTCTTCAAAGTAAACCAATATAAGATTGATACCCAAATATTTGAAGGATTTAGTCACATAGTCTTCCAAGTTAAATCGTAACATTTATCTCTAAACAATATCAGTTGCTCCTAAAGTCTCGTATTGAAAAGTAATTAACCTAATCACATATCCTCTATGATAGGTTAATCATTTTCATAAATAACCCAAAATCAACTTACTCTTAATTCATAAAATCATCTAACTAAAAATAATTGGTCAAACTAACCAGGGACTTCACGTAGTCCAGTGGTAGGCGATAAATACCAGTCGCACTTTTGTTGTGGGTTCGATTCCTGCTGCGTTGTCCGACGCGACGGGTTGTCACATGGTCTACGTGTTGTCCTTTTTCCAAAACTATATAATTCTTAAATCATTCCCCAAAAAGATATAAAATCATCAAAAATGATCATAACATATTTTAACCTCAAGTTTGTCTCGTGCCTTTCATTTCCAGCATATCATATAATAACTCATAATTACCTCAAAAGTAAGGATCATATAAACTCTAATGGTTACCTTTATAATTATTACCTGAACTTCCACATGGATTGGTCATATCGTACATGATGCATTAAAGATCATACCAAAGTTCAAGTGGTTGATCATGACTCCTTGATAGTTTGTTTAGAACAACCACGAGTTTCCTCATTGAATTCCCCATTTTATCTAGTATCTTAATCATAGAACCACCACATTTTCCTTCAAACATGTTGTCTCCTTGGTGACTGCTAGATCCATCCATTCACTAAAAACCGAAATGTTAGTGTGAGTATATCAACAAAACCATCATGTACTAATGAGTAAGGTAAACACTAAGATACACTTACTCATTCACTTTATCTAAGAATAGGACTCTTTCTGAAATCCTAACCATTATGGTAATGTCACTTATGCTTAAAGAATACCCTAACCTCTAAAGTTATCTAAACCGAACTCTGATACCAACTATAAGGCCCCAGCCTTAAACCTTACTTAATCTTGAGTTATTACAAGATTACACATTGAGGATCTTTTCAGGTTTAGAGTTTTAGAGAATTAGATCATGAAACTTGCATTACATTCCACATTTAAACAAAGTTGTTACATAAAAGACAGTATTCATTCTTCCCATCAACGGAAACATATTAAAAAATAAAACATGGATTATTTTTTGACACATCCTTGACACTATCATCACATCATGTACCTTTCCCTTGAACTGTGAAAAACATTTCAAAAACTTGGGATGAGCATAAAAAGCTCAGTAAGGGTTATAAAAAATATGGAAAGGAAACATGAGTTCATATATACATAAGAATGAAATCATACTTTACCCATAAAACATAGGCACTTTAACATACCTCATCAAACCATGAATAAATCATAGAAAACATAAGACATAAAGGTAACTTGAGGCATTCATAACATTCTTACGTAGGGAGTAACCCTCTTGGTTACATTTGGAATACCCATCACAGTATATTCCCTAAATCTCTTTGGAGAAACATTAATGTTACACTCCTTCGCATTACCCAATGCATTGGAGAGCTATATCGGGCTCACCCACCCTTAGTCTATCACGGAACCACCCGTCTTTATAATAATGCCCAAGAACCTCAACATAATCATATCACATAAAACATGCATAAAGGAAACATAACATTTCCACCTTTCAATAACAAGATATCAATACAACACATTGATATAAAAACATTATGAAAACAATTTTCAATACCAAAATAAAATAAAAGTAAAACATGGTATTTATTTTTCTTTTAAAAAAAGGTATGGCTTGTAGAGGAAGCCTAAACTCAAATAATAGTCACGGCGGTGGAGAAGTCGTTGTCGCCGCATACGTACGACAAAAACATTAACTTTTGTAGTTTAGTAAACGCTTAGTATAAAAAAGATTCCTTTTGAATAAACTTAAATGTCAAAGGGGTTTATACACCATATAAAAAAAGGTTGTGTATAAAACAAAATATTCCTCAATGAAAGGAGATTGAGATGAAGTCCCATACAAAGACGGTATCCTTGGTTAAAGGATAAATCAATTACATAAATATGTGTGACAAATGAATACACCAAATATAATTGGATATTAAGTGTAAAATAATCAAAGGTCATTCACACATATTCAAAAGATGACATATTCAATAACCACATGTTGAACCCAAAGAAATCGAAATTGGGTTAAGAAGTTCCCTTGACAGCCTAACAACGTCACATCAAAATGAGTTGATGAGAGATAAAAAGTGTATCTCATCACTTGGACATAAAATTTACATCAATAAGGATATATGAGAACATATCACAACATAACAATATGTAAATTAAAAGATCCAACAAAATAAGTCTTTTAAAAAAGAGGAGGGTGAAAGGTTCTTTTACCGACTTGGGTATCTTTCAAAACATACACCCCATGAAAGAAGGACAATAAATCATTGATGTAAATACTCATAAACTAAATTATATTACACAATGAGTAGAATAATGGGTAGTACATACACAACTCAAAGGAAATTGTGGAAAATGTAGCATAAATCTCACGGGAATAAAAGTGAGATGAAAAATCCCTTACAGAAACTCGGCAGCCTAACGACGCCACGTAAAACTTACAAAAATGGATTGATGAGATCAAATAGGCTATCTCATAATATTAACTTAAAGTTTATAGAAAGATTAATATAAAATAACATCCACCAACATAACAAAGAGGAACTTAAAAGAAGTGACATAAAGGATAGTACTTAAAAAGAAAGAGAGAGGTTAGATCTCTTACGAAAATTCGGCAACCTAACGGCGCCACTCAAAACTTCCAAAATGGGTTGATGGGAGAGAATAGGGTCTCTCATCACATGAACATAAAAATTACAGTATGTGTAATATAAAATAACATCCCAATAACAAGAAATATGAGCTTTATAGGGAATGACATAAAAGAGTGTAATTAAAAAGAAAGAGAGGATTAAGATCCCTTACCTCAAGTCCAACTTGTCTTGTTCGTTTCTTTATATTCCTAAATAATAAACTTTGTTCAATTAATAATTGCCTAATTAACTCATTTAGAGATTATTATTCAGTTCATATCACATATTATAATGTTATAATAATTGTTTAATAATGTTAGTTCATATCAGACATTTTTGCCGATGTTTGGTACATGAGTCAAAAATGAACTTGTTTGAAAAAAGATTTCCCATGTAGTTATAAGTAAATAATTTACAGAATAGTATTATTGATTAAAATATCATATATATCCAGTAAATATTCATTTCATACTATTCCATATCATTTTGAGATAAAAAACGAAAAGAACCGTTCATGGAGACGGTAGGTCGTACGTATGCATGAATGCTACTTTCATTTTTTGTCATATTAATGGAATTAAAACAAAATGAGAGATACGTATATATGTTATAATTCCAGAATGATATACATAATTTTTATGTAATATATTACATATATATCCATTATATATATGTACTTATAGTATTACATAACATTTTGAGATAAGAAATGAAATGTACCGTTCATGGAGACTGTAAGCCATACGTACGCATGAACGCTACTTGCATTTCTATTTCATATTTAATGGAATTAAAACATAATGATACATAATAGTATATTAATTCCAGTATGTTATCATATATAATATCATTAAATATATCCTTTATACGTACCACATATGGTATTGATGAATCAAATCACTTTGAGGGGGCGGTAGTCCGCACTTCCTTAAATGAAGATATCGCGTTTACCCATAATGGAAACCATAAAGGTATGAACAAAATGAAAAATACATAAGATTAAGGAAATCATAAACATATTATATATCATATATAAATATAGTGTCATCTTAATGGACACCTTTTAAGGTGTTAAAAGAATGTTGAACAATCATCGTTTCAGGAGGCCGAAATTCGCCATCCACGGAAACAATATGTTCGTTTACCATTAGATATAGGTGTGTGAAAGTGTAGCTAGAATACTTCTTATAAAAACATCATAGTATATTGATGATACTGGATTTGTTAAAAAATAAATGAATAAAAAGATTTTAGGGGGTTGGAGAAGCAAAATAAAACAAAAGTACTCAAGTGAAGACATTACCTTAAAATCGGGTAACTCCCTTCGGTTTGAGCTCAAAGGCTTCCTCGGGAAGACTTATGCCCAAAGTGAGGCTTCAATGAGTAATAGAGGGAAGTGGATAGACAAAATGGGAAGAGGTTTTCCGAACCAAAGGCTTTGGGAGTGTGGGTAAGGAGGTAGGGGTGGGGGCCTTTTATAAGAGGAGAGGAGGGACACTCTTGTAAAGTTACAAAATGTTACTTTATTTTCAAAAGATTTACGGATTTTAAAGGTCCCCCATTGATGTATTTTGAGGCTAAGGTGTTAAGGGTTCTAAATCCACTCATCCAATAGGTTCTGGACATGTGTAGGTCTTAGATATTACATTGTCTTTCCATTTTATTTAAATCGTTAAATAATGAGGTCATCGCTGCATCATCATGATGTCATAAATAATTTAATTTATTTAATGTCTAAAAATTATAAAACAAATATGATGTAGGAAATATTTTTATCATTCCAATGAATATTTATAGTCAAAAATCAGATTTGTATAACCCCATGTAAAAATTATTTTAGTAAAACATATCATGTTTGTCTCATTTTTACTTTAACTTTAAATAAAAAGATATTAAAGTCATTTTCCAACCAAAGTGGCATCATGGGGTCCCCAAGTTGACCCATGGGTTGTCTTGGTCGGACATGACACATCCAATGAGGTTATGACATGTTTCAAGTTCATTTCATATTATTAAAACATTATTTTTACCTTAAACTACACTAATTACCTCTAATCGCGATTAAAAATATAATAAGTTACTATTCACCAAAAATAATTTTTTTTATCCCATTGAACCACATTTTACTTCTTAATTACAACCATGTATGTCGGATTTTTGAAATTCAAAACACAAAGATGGAAAAATTTCATTTAAACGGAAACATCAGTTCTTCTAAGTACCACTTAGTGGTTTCACTATTCATCAAAAATTGAAGTTTTTCAGAAAAATCCCAAAAATTCACCCTAAGCTATATTTGATATTCCGAATTAAAAAATGAAGTATATTTTAAAAAATTCAAAACATATAAGTCACATTAATTAATTTAATAATTAATTCTCGCTGTCAGATCAAATAGCGTGTTTTTATGAAACAATAAGCATCAAAAGATTGACACTGGTTTAAGTCTGATTTCAAAGTGAAATTAATTCCAACGACCACTATTGGATTTAATGGTAAAAATATATTCTAATTTCAATTTAAAACCAATTAAAAAGATAATATAATCATATAAAAAAATTAGATTAAAAAGAGGTTTTGAATTAAAATACAACATTTTACACTATTCATTTAAAAAAATGAACTTTATCGGAAAGATACCAAAAATTTACACAAAGTAAATTTTGGTGTCCCAATTCTTAAGAAGAGTTTCATTTGGTCCAAAAGGATGTATAAGAGTGAACAAAACTATATTTAATGACGGTTCTCCATCAAAAGGTGATAAGTGAACCTTTAGTGAAAACTAGGGCATATACGCCTAAAATCGAATTATTTCCGTATTTTATGACTTTATCTTTTATTGGATAAATGTAAAAACATTAAAAAACATTTATAATCATATTTTAGTTATTTCTATCCATTCCTTCCAATACAACGGCTACATGTTAACTACCATTTAAAATAATATTATTTTATTATTAGAGTGCAACGTAAGATTCCCAAGAAACTCGTTGTTGTGTGTTGGGTATGCCATCGAGCATAGCGTCCCCTTTAAAGTCATATTAATATTTTATTCACAAATATGGATAAATATGAAAATGTCATATTCTTTATTTACCTCGGGTGTTACTCCTTCCCCCCTTTTGGGAATTGCGTCCTCGCAGTTTTAAAATTGCACTTGGAAACATCCTTGAAAGTCCCACATCGGAACAAGAGTCGGTAAAACAATCACTTTAAAATAAAGAAAGATAAGTACAAAGGTCAGCCGAGTTAACCCATAATAGGACTCCATGTAGGAAAACATGGACATGGAGGAGAAAAAATAGGGTCATGTTCTGATGGAGAGTGATAAAGAACATGTTTAGGAGAAAGTTAACAATAAGAAAATCACAAACTTGTGATGGGTTAAATGGTGTTGGGTTCCCCAGTAGGAAAAGTTAATAGACAACATTTTTGTTTTAAGTTACTTTTTATTGAGGAATTTATTCATAAGGAAACATAATCACTTATCATTTTGACTTTCAACTTTTACTAGATTCCTTAATCAAACTCATATTTTTTCCAAAAGATGAGTATTTAGGGAGACTTGTTCGCATTAAGAGTACTATAATCAACTTTTAGAGAATCACCTAATCCACAAAAGAGAACTATATACATCTCATGTCTTTAGGCTTTAACCAAAACCAAAACTAGAAAGGTTAGTACAAGGTCGATAATCCAAAAAAGGATGACCCTTTATAAAAAGAAAATCTATTCTTAATCTCAAAATTTGTCCAACAAAACCCAAACTTCAATGAGGACCATCCGATAAACAATTTGTCCATAAAATTATTCAAAGTAAACCAATATAAGATTGAAACCCAAATATTTGAAGGATTTAGTCACATAGTCTTCCAAGTTAAATCGTAACATTTATCTCCAAACAATATCAGTTGCTCCTAAAGTCTCGTATAGAAAAGTAATTAACCTAATCACATATCCTCTATGATAGGTTAATCATTTTCATAAATAACCCAAAATCAACTTACTCTTAATTCATAAATTCATCTAACTAAAAAGAATCGGTCAAACTAACCAGGGACTTTATGTAGTCCAATGGTAGGCGATAAATACCAGTCGCACTTTTGTTGTGGGTTCGATTCCCGCAGCTTTGTCCGACGCAACGGGTTGTCACACGGTCTACGTGTTGTCCTTTTTCCAAAACTATATAATTCTTAAATCATTCCCCAAAAATAGATAAAATCATCAAAAATGATCATAACATATTTTAACCTCAAGTTTATCTCATGACTTTCATTTCCAGCATATCATATAATAACCCATAATTACCTCAAAAGTAAGGATCATATAAACTCTAATGGTTACCTTTATAATTATTTCCTGAACTTCCACATGGATTGGTCATCTCGTACATGATGCATTAAAGATCATACCATGGTTCAAGTGGTTGATCATGACTCCTTGATAGTTTTTTTAGAACAACCACGAGTTTCCTCATTGAATTCCCCCTTTTATCTAGTATCTTAATCATAGAACCACCACATTTTCCTTCAAACCTGTTGTCTCTTTGGTGCCTACTAGATCCATCCATTCACTAAAAACAGAAATGTCAGTGTGAGTATATCAACAAAACCATCATGTACTAATGAGGAAGGTAAACACTAAGATACACTTACTCATTCACTTTATCTAAAACTAGGACTCTTTCTGAAATCCTAACCATTATGGTAATGTCACTTATGCTTAAAGAATACCCTAACCTCTAAAGTTATATAAACCGACCTTTGATACCAACTATAAGGTCCCAGCCTTAAACCTTACTTAATATTGAGTTATTACAAGATTACACATTGAGGATCTTTTCAGGTTTAGAGTTTTAGAGAATTAGATCATGAAACTAGCATTACATTCCACATTTAAACAAAGTGGTTACATAAAAGACAGTATTCATTCTTCCCATCAACGGAAACATATTGAAAATAAAACATGGATTCTTTCTTGACACATCCTTGACACTATCATCACATCATGTACCTTTCCCTTGACCTGTGAAAAACATTTCAAAAACTTGGGATGAGCATAAAAAGCTCAGTAAGGGTTATAAAAAATATGGAAAGGAAACATGAGTTCATATATACATAAGAATGAAATCATACTTTACCCATAAAACATAGGCACTTTAACATACCTCATCAAACCATGAATAAATCATAGAAAACATAAGACATAAAGGTAACTTGAGGCATTCATAACATTCTTACGTAGGGAGTAACCCTCTTGGTTACGTTTGGAATACCCATCACAGTATATTCCCTAAATCTCTTTGAAGAAACATCAATGTTACACTCCATCGCATTACCCAATGCATTGGAGAGCTATATCGGGCTCACCCGCCCTTAGTCTATCACAGAACCACCCGTCTTCATAATAATGCCCAAGAACCTCAACATAATCATATCACATAAAACATGCATAAAGGAAACATAACATTTACACCTTTGAATAACAAGATATCAATACAACACATTGATATAAAAACATTACGAAAAAAATTTTCAATACCAAAATAAAATAAAAGTAAAACATGGTATTTATTTTTCTTTTAAAAAAAGGTATGACTTGTAGAGGAAGCCGAAACTCAAATAATAGTCACGGCTGCGGAGAAGTCATTGTCGCCGCATACGTACGACAAAAACATTACCTTTTGTCGTTTAGTAAACGCTTCGTATAAAAAAGATTCCTTTTGAATAAACTTAAAAGTCAAAGGGGTTTATACAACATATAAAAAAAAGGTTGTGTATAAAACAAAATATGCCTCAATGAAAGGAGATTGAGACGAAGTCCCATACAAAGACGGTATCCTTGGTTTAAGGATAAATCAATTACATAAATATGTGTGGCAAATGAATACACCAAATATAATTGGATATTAAGTGTAAAATAATCAAAGGTCATTCACACATATTCAAAAGATGACATATTCAATAACCACATGTTGAACCCAAAGAAATCGAAATTGGGTTAAGAAGTTCCCTTGACAGCCTAACAACGTCACATAAAAATGAGTTGATGAGATATAAAAAGTGTATCTCATCACTTGGAAATAAAATTTACATCAATAAGGATATATGAGAACATATCCCAACATAACAATATGTAAATTAAAAGATCCAACAAAAGAAGCCTTTTAAAAAAGAGGAGGGTGAAAGGTTCTTTTACCGACTTGGGTATCTTTCAAAACATACACCCCATGAAAGAAGGACAATAAATAATTGATGTAAATACTCATAAAATAAATTATATTACACAATGAGTAGAATAATGGGTAGTACATACACCACTCAAAGGAAATTGTGGCAAATGTATCATAAATCTCACGGGAATAAAAGTGAGATGAAAAATCCCTTACAGAAACTCGGCAGCCTAACGACGCCACATAAAACTTAAAAAAATGGATTGATGAGATCAAATAGGGTATCTCATAATATTAACTTAAAGTTTATAGAAAGAGGAATATAAAAGAACATCCCCCAACATAACAAATAGGAGCTTAAAAGAAGTGACATAAAGGATAGTACTTAAAAAGAAAGAGAGAGGTTAGATCTCTTACGAAAATTCGGCAGCCTAACGGCGCCACTCAAAACTTCCAAAATGGGTTGATGAGAGAGAATAGGGTCTCTCATCACATGAACATAAAAATTACAGTAAGTGTAATATAAAATAACATCCCAATAACAAGAAAGATGAGCTTTATAGGGAATGACATAAAAGAGTGTACTTAAAAAGAAAGAGTGGAGTAAGATCCCTTACCTCAAGTCCAACTTGTCTTGTTCGTTTCTTTATATTCCTGAATAATAAACTTTGTTCAATTAATAATTACCTAAGTAACTCCTTTATAGATTATTATTCAGTTCATATCACATATTATAATGTTATAATAATTGTTTAATAATATTAGTTCATATCAGACATTTTTGCCGATGTTTGGTACATGAGTCAAAAATGAACTTGTTTGAAAAAAGATTTCCCATGTAGTTATATGTAAATAATTTCCAGAATAGTATTATTGATTAAAATATCATATATATCTAGTAAATATTCATTTCATACTATTCCATATCATTTGGAGATAAAAAACGAAAAGAACCGTTCATGGAGACGGTAGGTCGTACGTATGCATGAATGCTACTTTCATTTTTTGTCATATTAATGGAATTAAAACAAAATGAGAGATACATATATATGTTTGGTTGCGCCCAAATTTACCCTACGGGTAAAAGCGATCGATGTAGTACATGTAGGGGTCGAGTCCACAGGGACCGAAGAAGTAACCTTGAGATGCTATGATTTGGTGAAGGATGGGCTATGAAGTAGCCAACTTTGGTTTTGATTTTGGATGGTTAAAAATAATACTAAGAAACCTACGTGAATTCAATTTAATGAAAATGGGTTGATCTAGGATTATGATCGGGTGGATTGAATGAATTTTACTTCTTTAAACAATTTTGGTTTTATTAATTCTTGATGAATCCATTCTTCAAGAATAACACTACCTTCATCATTTTTTGGTTTGGTGCTTACTAAACACAATTACTAATCCCCTATACACTTAGAGAACCAAATTCATGATCTCTCCGAGGTATATGGTCATTTAGTAATTGAATTAATTTTTCTCAAACACAGTAAAGATGAAGAGTAGAAATAACTGAAGAATGAATGTCTTAAATTAATTATCCATTTAACAACAATTCGTTCATAAAATAACATTCAATCCAGCCTTTTCATCCTCCTAAGATCAACCCATTAAGGGTTTAGCCATCCATTGATGGTATACTCTCAATGGTGGGCGGAAGATGGCTAACAAGAATTGTATTGAAGAAATTAAAACCGCGGAAATAACGAGCACTCCTCCGTGTGTGTGAATGAAATTCACACCTATGTGTGAACTAATTCACAAAAACACAGAGATATCACTGTGCTTTGTGATTATAAAGTTTTAATAAATTAAATGGAAAATATATAAGAGAAGAATTTGATTAAGAACATAAAGATACAAAAAAAACTTAAATGGAAATGGAAAACATTACAAAGGAAATTTGGAGGCAAAACATTACAATGAAACAAAGCATCCAAGATGATAAGAAAATTTTCCACCCCTATTCCCTTAACCAATAGCTCCTTATATAGGTATATTAGTAGCCTTAGGTACATCCCCCAACAATTAATTCACCCCCAACAATTAATAGAGTCAAATGGAGGGTGAATAATCAAAAGGAAATTGATGTTTCGAATTTGACCCGGAAAACTGTCCAGATTCGTCCACCACATTGACGTGTGAATTCGAAATTGAAGAAGGCCGAATCCGGAGGGGCTGTAGAAGGGAAATATCTTCATCCATATGTCCTCTATGAGCTTTAAACATTTCAGGAAATTTCGCTCAGCCGTTTGGAAGTTATAGTCGAAATGGTGGGACGGATTTCTGAGCATTAATGTCATGTCCACCATTTAAATCTCAACTTCAGATCCATTTATCATCATGATAACTTCAGAATTAGCTCCAGCCACAGTTGAATAAAATGATCCTCATATTTGTATCTTTCTACTGTATAAATTTGAGCTTCATTGGGTTTGGTGTCTGGGCCCCACATTTGTTTGATGGGCCTTATGCCCATTATGCTTTTTCCAGCATGTTTCTGCATTCAGGCGCAAAATTCTCCATCTTCCTTTGGGATTAATCCATCGGACCTAAAAGATAAAATGTTACAAACAAAGGGATAAATCATATCCCAAAATTTCAAATTAAAATTATGAATATTGTAATTTCCACAAGCAAATTATTGAGTGGGCCCAAATTGACATTTTAAGCATGAATTGCACAATGATGGGAAATGAAGTTCAATTTCTGAATTGGACTAAAATTGGTGTTTATGAACTTTTAAATACATTAATATGAAGATATTAACAATGAATATTAGACACTTTCAGTGACTAATCACACCCCCCAACTTGAGTTTTGCTAGTCCCGAGCAAAATAAATTACAAATATGAAATTCAAATCCCCTTTTCCAAAAACATTTAAATACACATTTCTCACTCAAAAGATCTCATACCAAAAAAATTATGGAACCCTTCAAAATCATTTAAAACAAGCTAGGTCCATATGCATATCCCAAGACCAAGACCATTCCTTTGTTCAAATTCATCGCCACATTTCATCCAATTCAAATTAAGCATGATAAAGTGTTGTGCATCATAAAAGATATGGGGCCCATTTTATTGTTCAAGGGGAAAAAATGGAAGCGCTAGGTGGGAATCACATTAAACCTTAAGATGAGTATCCATTTTTTTTTGATTTTTTTTTGATTTTTTTTAACAACAATAGATATGAAAAGACTAACTCTGGGCAAGACAACTATGGAGTCACGATCCCCAAGTGCCGGACGCCACACATATTGTCAATTTCATGCTCTACAATAGAGATATAAAGCCTAACTCTGTGCAAGACAACTATGGAGTCACGATCCCCAAGTGCCGGACGCCACGCATTTGGAAAAAACATTGCTCTATGTGGTCATTTTTTTTTGTTTTTTTTTTTTTTTATTTTTTTATTTTTTTGGATACTCAAATTAAACTAAAAGTGACCCCAGAACCCTATGATATAATGAAAGGGACCCAAGAACTCAAATTTACACCCACAATCCAAAAGACGCGCATTGTGGCATTTTTATTAAGAGGATGAAAATGTAAACTTTGAAAAATCACATTGGACAACCGCACTTTCCAAAAACTATGCTCATGAACTTAAACTTGCATTAAAATCAGAATCAAGGAATGAAAAATTTATTTGATATCCAATTTTAGAGTTTGCAATGTGTCTTTATCATGTTTATGGTTAATGGAATTTTTTTTTCATGCATGTTCTTATTCAAAATAAAAAACATTTTTTATCCCCCCCCCAACTTAGAATAACACTGTCCCCAGTGTTTAAAGAAAAGAAAAGTTAGAAGGGGGTAAAAGAGGAGTTCAATGAAGAAATTTAAAATGAAAATCATGGAATGAAGTCACCTGGTGGTTGATGATGATAGCGCATTCCAATGTCTCCCTTCAATCCTGTGTTCGAGTCTCAACAGCTTTGATGGTGGTGAATGGATTTTTCTTATGGCTTACGACATGTCCGTTTATTTTTTTAAACCTATAAAAACATAAAAACAAAACAAAACAAAATAAACTGATGATACATTGTCTTATTTATATTTTCTGGGTAAGGTATTACTCAGAGATCACACCATGTGACACGGATGAATATGGCGCTCCCCTTTCATACCCATCCTTACTCATAAAATAAGAACAGGTCAACATCTTATGGTGATTTATTATAAGAAAAATAAAATGATTCAAAATAATTAGAAAACATGAAAACCTTGGGTTGCCTCCCATGCAGCGCTTTTGTTTAACGTCGTTGGCTCGACTTTTACCCCCCAACTTATCCAATTCCAACTTTCAGCATTTTAATTAACCCATCTTTTTCCACTTCAACTTGATTGAGATTGATTGTTTTTTTAGAATCTTTTCCTTGTACAAATCCATGTTCTAAAATAAATCTGAAGATACAAGGAATGTCAGAAATGGTTGATCTAGTTGCATTTTTTGTCTTGCCTAAGACGTCAAGGTTCAATCTAACATTATTTCTTTCATGAGAATAATGAATGAATAAATTATGGTCGTGGGTATCACCTATGATGTAATTCTTGTTTGGGGAATGAAGGATAATGATTTTGAGTTTTGGTTGATTGCATTTTCCTAATGAAGATTGGCAATTTGAATGAAAGTCGGTTTCTTCCCCAAAATTTTTAGAATGAATTGGTTCCGTTTGAAAATATGATTCATCCCCAAAAGTGTCTAGTTGAATTTCAGGAGTGTGTATGGGTTCAATGTTTGGTATTTCTCCCAATTGTTCAGTGATTTGTGTTTTTGAAAAATCATTAATGGAGTTATATTCAGGAAACTCAATCCATGATTTCAAATTTTCCTCTTTTGAATCCAAAAAATCAATTTCATCCTGATTTAAACACTCATTAACAATTCCTTGATCTTGTTAAGTTATCCCATATCCAAAGGTTAGTTCTTTTTTCAATTCATGAGAGGTTTTTGGGATAAAAGATTCATCTATCAATGATGGGGAAAGAACATCTTGAGTGGGAACAGATTCCTCAAAAGTCTTAAAGCTTTGTAATTCTAATCTGAAAGATGAAACTTATGAATTCATTTTATCCATTTGTTCACAAAATTGTTCAAGAATTTTTTTAGGATTAGGGTTGATATATGTTTTTACATCCTGGACTTCCTCATTATTTATCTTTTCAATCATTCTTGATAGGTATGGAAATTGATCTTGTAAACATTCAGCATCCCATTGATTGTACATCTCATCTGGTGTGGTGTATTCAATTAAGGATTGTTCAATGAAATTTTCTATGTGAGGTGATTCAAAATGTTGATTTTCCAGATGATTATATCCTTGGTATATTAATGGGTATTGTTGAAGATAATCCATTTGAGTTGATTGAAAATCGTTTTTGGGATTCATTGGACACACAGGAACAGAAAGGGGAAAAGAGAAGAGAAATTTGGGTGAGAATAGAGAATTTGGGGTGAGAAAAGAATATTTGGGTCTAAGGTACTTACTTGGGTCCCCGGCAACGGCGCCAAAATTTGGTTGCGCCCAAATTTACCCTACGGGTAAAAGCGATCGATGTAGTACATGTAGGGGTCGAGTCCACAGGGACCGAAGAAGTAACCTTGAGATGCTATGATTTGGTGAAGGATGGGCTATGAAGTAGCCAACTTTGGTTTTGATTTTGGATGGTTTAAAATAATACTAAGAAACCTACGTGAATTCAATTTAATGAAAATGGGTTGATCTAGGATTATGCTCGGGTGGATTGAATGAATTTTACTTCTTTAAACAATTTTGGTTTTATTAATTCTTGATGAATCCATTCTTCAAGAATAACACTACCTTCATCATTTTCTGGTTTGGTGCTTACTAAACACAATTAATAATCCCCTATACACTTATAGAACCAAATTCATGATCTCTCCGAGGTATATGGTCATTTATTAATTGAATTAATTTTTCTCAAACACAGTAAAGATGAAGAGTAGAAATAACTGAAGAATGGATGTCTTAAATTAATTATCCATTTAACAACAATTCGTTCATAAAATAACATTCAATCCAGCATTTTCATCCTTCTAAGATCAACCCATTAAGGGTTTAGCCCTCCATTGATGGTATACTCTCAATGGTGGGCGGAAGATGGCTAACAAGAATTGGATTGAAGAAATTAAAACCGCGGAAATAACGAGCACTCCTCCGTGTGTGTGAATGAAATTCACACCTATGTGTGAACTAATTCACAACAACACAGAGATATCACTGTGCTTTGTGATTATAAAGTTTTAATAAATGAAATGGAAAATATATAAGAGAAGAAGTTGATTAAGAACATAAAGATACAAAAAAAACTTAAATGGAAATGGAAAACATTACAAAGGAAATTTGGAAGCAAAACATTACAATGAAACAAAGCATCCAAGATGATAAGAAAATTTTCCACCCCTATTCCCTTCACCAATAGCTCCTTATATAGGTATATTAGGAGCCTTAGGTACATCCCCCAACAATTAATTCACCCCCAACAATTAATAGAGTCAAATGGAGGGTGAATAATCAAAAGGAAATTGATGTTTCGAATTTGACCCGGAAAACTGTCCAGATTCGTCCACCACATTGACGTGTGAATTCGAAATTGAAGAAGGCCGAATCCGGAGGGGCTGTAGAAGGGAAATATCTTCATTCATAGGTCCTCTATGAGCTGTAAACAGTTCAGGAAATTTCGCTCAGCCGTTTGGAAGTTATAGTCGAAATGGTGGGACGTATTTCTGAGCATTAATGTCATGTCCACCATTTAAATCTCAACTTCAGATCCATTTATCATCATGATAACTTCAGAATTAGCTCCAGCCACAGTTGAATAAAATGATCCTCATATTTTTATATTTCTACTGTATAAATTTGAGCTTCATTGGGCTTGGTGTCTGGGCCCCACATTTGTTTGATGGGCCTTAGGCCCATTATGCTTTTCCCAGCATGTTTCTGCCTTCAGGCGCAAAATTCTCCATCTTCCTTTGGGATTCATCCATCGGACCTAAAAGATAAAATGTTACAAACAAAGTGATCAATCATATCCCAAAATTTCAAATTAAAATGATGAATATTGTAATTTCCACAAGCAAATTATTGAGTGGGCCCAAATTGACATTTTAAGCATGAATTGCACAATGATGGGAAATGAAGTTCAATTTCTGAATTGGACTAAAATTGGTGTTTATGAACTTTTAAATACATTAATATTAAGATATTAACAATGAATATTAGACACTTTCAGTGACTAATCAATGTTATAATTCCAGAATGATATACATAATTTTTATGTAATATATTACATATATATCCATTATATATATGTACTTATAGTATTACTTAATATTTTGAGATAAGAAATGAAATGTACCGTTCATGGAGACTGTAAGCCATACGTACGCATGAACGCTACTTCCATTTCTATTTCATATTTAATGGAATTAAAACATAATGATACATAATAGTATTTTAATTCCAGTATGGTATCATATATAATATCATTAAATATATCCTTTATATGTACCACATATGGTATTGATGAATCAAATCACTTTGAGGGGGCGGTAGTCCGCACTTCCTTAAATGAAGATATCGCGTTTACCCATAATGGAAACCATAAAGGTATGACCAAAATGAAAAAAACAGAAGATTAAGGAAATCATAAAAATATTATATATCATATATAAATATAGTGTCATCTTAATGGCCACCTTTGAAGGTGTTAAAAGAATGTTGAACCATCATCGTTTCGGGAGGCCGAAATTCGCCATCCACGGAAACAATATGTTCGTTAACCATTAGATGTAGGTGTGTGAAAGTGTAGGTAGAATACTTCTTATAACAACATCCTAGTATATTTATGATACTGTATTTGTTAAAAAATAAATGAATAAAAAGTGTTTAGGGGGTTGGAGAAGCAAAATAAAACAAAAGTACTCAAGTGAAGACATTACCTTAAAATCGGGTAACTCCCTTTGGTTTGAGCTCAAAGGCTTCCTCGGGAAGACTTATTCCCAAAGTGAGGCTTCAATGAGTAATAGAGGGAAGTGGATAGACAAAATGGGCAGAGGTTGGCTGAGCCAAAGGATTTGGGAGTGTGGGTAAGGAGGTAGGGGTGGGGGCCTTTTATAAGAGGAGAGGAGGGACACTCTTGTAAAGTTACAAAATGTTACTTTATTTTCAAAAGAGTTCTGAATTTTAAAGTTCCCAAATTGATGTATTTCGAGGCTAAGGTGTTAAGGGTTCTAAATCCACTCATCCAATAGGTTTTGGACATGTGTAGGTCTTAGATATTACATTATCGTTCCATTTTATTTAAAAAGTTAAATAATGAGGTCATCGCTGCATCATCATGATGTCATAAATAATTTAATTTATTTAATGTCTAAAAATTATAAAAAAACTATGATGTAGGAAATATTTTTATATTTTCAATGAATATTTATAGTCAAAAATCTGATTTGTATAACCTCATGTAAAAATTGTTTTAGTAAAACATATCATGTTTGTCTCATTTTTACTTTAACTTTAAATAAAAAGATATTAATGTCATTTTCCAACCAAAGTGGCATCATGGGGTCCCCAAGTTGACCCATGGGTTGTCTTGGTCGGCCATGACACATCCAATGAGGTTAGGACATGTTTCAAGTTCATTTCATATTATGAAAACATTATTTTTACCTTAAACTACACTAATTACCTCTAATCGCGATTAAAAAATTAATAAGTTACTATTCACCAAAAAATTATTTTTATCCTATTGAACCACATTTTACTTCTTAATGACAACCATTCATGTCGGAGTTTTGAAATTCAAAACACAAAGATGGCAAAATTTCATTTAAATGGAAAAATCAGTTCTTATAAGTACCACTTAGTGGTTTCACTATTCATCAAAAATTGAAGTTTTTCAGAAAAATCCCAAAAATTCACCCTAAGCTATATTTGATATTCCGAATTAAAAAATGAAGTATATTTTAAAAAATTCAAAACATATAAGTCACATTAATTAATTTAATAATTAATTCCCGCTGTCAGATCAAATAGCGTGTTTTTATGAAACAATAAGTATCAAAAGATTGACACTGGTTTAAGTCTGATTTCAAAGTGAAATTAAATCCAACGACCACTATTGGATTTAATGGTAAAAATATATTCTAATTTCACTTTAAAACCAATTCAAAAGATAATCTAATTATATAAAAAAATTAGATTAAAAAGAGGTTTTGAATTAAAATACAACATTTTACACTATTCATTTAAAAAATGAACTTTATCGGAAAGATACCAAAAATTTACACAAAGTAAATTTTGATGTCCCAATTCTTAAGAAGAGTTTTATTTGGTCCAAAAGGATGTATAAGAGTGAACAAAACTATATTTAATGACGGTTCTCCATCAAAAGGCGATAAGTGAACCTTTAGTGAAAACTAGGGCATATACACCTAAAATCGAATTATTTCCGTATTTTATGCCTTTATCTTTTATTGGATAAATGTAAAAACATTAAAAAACATATATAATCATATTTTAGTTATTTATATCCATTACCGCCAATACAACGGCTACATGTTAACTACCATTTAAAATAATATTATTTTATTATTAGAGTGCGACGTAAGATTCCCAAGAAACTCGTTGTTGTGTGTTGGGTACGCCATCGAGCATAGCGTCTCCATTAAATTAATATTAATATTTTATTCACAAATATGGATAAATATGAAAATGTCATATTCTTTATTTACCTGGGGTGTTACATCTAGTGACATTCAAGTGGTTTGTGCACAAGTTTTTAATTCTTTATCCTTAACAATTTGGGTTAAAAATTGTTTTCTTATTTTTTCCTTTATTCCTTTTTCATTTATTATTATTTTTTTCATCCCTTTATTTTATTTCTTCCACGTGTCATGCCTATCATTCTTATGAGATCCCATAGTGTGACCATCTCCCTCGTCGTCTACATACCCTCTCCCCTCTTATCTTTTATGCCCCACTAGGGCTGATCTTTATCTCTTTTATTACCTCTTCCCCATTGTCACCCTCCCTTACTCCTATGAAACACCCCTATGACCAAACCCGATGATGTGAACACCCTCATCAACTAATTATCATGTTCCATGATGATTCCTTCTGGGTTTCCTCATGATTTACAGTAGGATATCTAAAGTATGATTTCTGGTTCCATCATCTCTTTTTATCCAAATTTCTTCCTTATAATAACCCTGATTTTGTTTAGATGAACCTAGGTTTTCCATTTTTTGACCATTTTTTTGGGTTTTTCTGGATTTTAGGGGTTGTGGCGGTCTATTTTCCATAGATTGGGTGTGTTCCATCGAAGGAAGAACATTCTAACTCATGAACCATTGATTTATAAGTATTTTTCCCATGTTTAATCTTTATATTTCAAATACTTTTATTTATTGGTGTTTCAAATGGTTTATTTTATTATTTATGCCAAATGGTGAATGTCAAATTGATTTTTATAAGGGATACAAGGTTTTCTTACTGTGTCATAATGCCTTTACTTGGATTTCAATTTAAAATTGAAGTGAAAGGTATTTAAAAATTATTGAAATATTTTATTTAAATAAATTGAGTTATTTTTAAATGGGTTAACCCAATTTGGGTCCATAAATAAATTGAAGAGTTTTTTTGGCTCATTTTCAGCATTAAATGAAATTTAAATGGGTTTTAAAAGAGATTTTCAAATGGATCAATTAATGATTTATTTTAAAATATATACCTATATTTGGAAATGTATTTTAAAAGGTTTTACATGATTCCACGAATGTATAATTATTTAAATAATTGTTTTAATTAAATAGTTCAGGTTTTAAATGGAGTTGGATTTATTGGGTCATGTTGAGATTTAGAAAGGGTGTTGATTTATTTAATTAAATTTTAAAGGATATTCCAAGGACAATGGTTTGATAAATTATTTCTTATAAAGGGTTTCAAATGGTTTTAAAGTTATCGGCATATTGATATGTTTTTCAGAGGCCTTGTTGGCACTTTTAGTTGATTTCTAATTGGGTGTGTGTGTGTGAAACCTTCTTGATCCCCATTGGTTTTGATTGATATGGATGGTGGATGTGTGTTTGGTGATTTTTCTTGAGAGGGATTTTGGTGTAAGGGTGAGTTATTTTTAGGATTTGTGACATTTTATTGTTCCCTATTTATCGTTCATACATATAATGAACTATGATATTTGTTTATTTACTCACCCTCACTTTACTTTGGTCATGCGAACCCAATTAGCTAAGTGGGATTCTAGAATTATGCTACACTAGATAACCACCAACTACTACTATCCTCTCTTATTAGTGATTAGGTTATATGGAGTGTGCTATTATTATGTGTTGGGTGTAAGATAGTTGGGTGGTTTGTGATAAGATTCAACATAGTTTGGTAGTTTGGTGTATTGCGTACTGTCTAGGACTGTCTCATTTTAGGACCTAGGGTAGAGCCCATGATATCTATTCTTTTTTTAGTAGATTAATTTTGGGGTACTCCCTTGGATCTTTAATATCCCATGGCTGCGTGATATCTATAGAACCTTACATTGGATTATTCTAATTTTATTTTTTGTAACTATGGTTTGGTTACTTTCTATAATTATACTTATATCCATGCTATGCATATTTTTACTTTCTCTCCTCTCTATTATCTTTCAATAATTACATTTTTAAATTCCCTTCATAATATATTTTAAACTATAAATTTATCTTTAAATAATGTCATTAAAATTATCACTAATTGGATTCTTAATTTAATGTTCATTCATGTGGAGTGACTTCACTTTGACATGCCTACTGAGATTTAGCTCACACCTATCCATTATTTTAGTTTCATGTATTCATCCAAATTTTTTCCCTATTGATAGAATGAACTTATTTGAAGTTAATTTTTATTTTATTACATTTATCCACTTGTTCGTTTTAATTTTTTTGGTAGGAAGTAATTTTACTTTATTTAAATGTTTGAAACATGGACCTTTTCTTGATTTACTTTGGATAATTAGTATTTTATTGCTTTTTATGGATGGATGATAGTGATAATTACTTGTGGATAAAGAAAATACATTTGGACGTGGATTTTTTGTGTGTATTTTAATTCCATGGGGTGGATCTTGGGGTGTCAGTTAGGGGATTGTTAGTGCATTTGTTATATGATTTATTGTTATTTTTTATTTTTTTGGTGAAGATATTTGATAAATATATGGGTTATGTTATTTATTCATTATATTTTCTTCGGTTTTTTTACTTTGATTTATGGGAAAAATCATTCTAACGAGGTGTTTCTTTGATTACCATGCACTTTTGTTATCCCATGGGGATTGGGAGAACCAATCATAAATTTTTGTGAGCTTGATTAGTTGTTCGATGGATGGACGACTCAGGCTAGTTAATTAAATCATGGGGCACATTGGGTCTAATAAATCCATTATTCTGAAGATCCTTCAAATACACAATTAGCTTTCAATTCTCATCAGAATTCATCCTATATGTTATTCAAGATACTGGAATGTTCTTTTGGTGTAATTCAATAATAAAATCAACCATTCAATGATTATTTAAACTAGGTACATATTTAGAGAATCGTCTGCTTACTATTCCTCCACTATAGAAAACCGAACATTCATAGGGATTACTACAAAAATATTCATACAGTACAATTTTTGGGAAATTGGATACATCTTCTTGTGAATTATCCACACACATACATTATATAAATATTTCTTGCTAGTGAAGTAAAAATATTGATATATAATCTTGTATGGGTCTTACTCCCTCTTGGTAAACATGATTTTGGGAATGAGCTATTAACTTTTAGCCCATGTTGAGAATGATATCACACGACTTCATTGAAACTACCAATAGTTCCTACATGAACTTATCTCATTTGAGATATAAGTCACACTACTGATAGAAGAATGTGATTTTATGGTCACCCCTAATAGGAGTCTCTATCCATGAGGGTCTAACTTGAGGCCCTACTAGAATCTATGGATCACTAATAAGGGATATTAAAAGGATGTAATGGATCATGTTTGTGTCTACCAAGACTGATAAATTGGAGAAGATATAGATCATACAAAGAATTATACCTAGAACCTATGGGTTATAGTCCCTAAATACCTATAATTGCCTACAACCTTGGCTACTGTCCCTCTGAGCCTAGAATGAAACACTTGGGGTTGGTGGTGGTGGTAATATATAACACCATCCTCTTATATCCCATCATCCTAGATCCCCAATTTCTCCTCTACCATTACTGTCTCTGTGAGGATATATGTAACCATCATTGGGAGGTCCTAGGTTTCAATGATTCTAGTGATGTGGTGTCTTATCAACTAATTTTCCTCCCAGTGTTGTACAACGTGTTAGGAAGTTCAATGAAATGTGATTTTGGCTGTAATAGTTAAAGCATTGAAATTCCATCTACTAGATAGATCTCTTCTATTATCCCAAAGATGATGATTCTTTGGTATTATTCCACACACGAGATGATCTCATGCATCAGTTTCCCGATGTCTATTATCAGTTGACCGCTGTTAAGGTCTCTACTTCTAGGTGACAACTATTTTTCCCAAGTAAGTATTTCATTTTTTGTAAATGGATCGATATGTGTAGTTCATGATGCATAAAATATTATTATGGATTCATTAAGAAAGTGTATTTCATGCCTAATAAAACAACCCTGTAATTCCATAATATTACTGAGGTACTTCCATGTTCTATAGAAAAATAACCGTGAGGATACAACCTAATGAACTCAAAAGCAAAAGTTCAATATGACGTGTAATGTATGTTTAATGATTCTTGATCTAGATTTTATGGTATTATATATCATGGAAAAAATATTTATAAAGATATAAAGTGTTTTGATATGTTATAGAGGTTAGAGGAAGTGGTATTGACCAAATATGTGTGAATTATATTATTTTCCAAATTCACGTAGCCAAATATATCATGGGAAGATTCATGTATACAATTCACATAGAACTTTCTTATATATAGGGAATTCAGGAATCTATTTCTAATATATTAAAAAATTGACACAACTGAATGGTTCATATATATGAATGATGTATGAATTAAAATTATTTATGTATCCAAATGGGTCACATAGCTAGATGCTCCACATAGCCAAATTCTCCACAGAGATAATTGAGTCACGTAGCTAAATTCTGATGAGAAGGACATAACTGATTATTGAAATATCCAATTAGTGATGTAGACAAATTTATATTCATGTAGAAGACTCACATAGGGGAATATGATATTTATACAATTCTTATATAGTGGATTGTTTCCCATATGGTCGATTCAGAATTTTCATTACACACAGATTGAAATTTTATAAGTTTCCACTATTTAAATATTTTTAGAAGAATTTATTATGTTCATGCTTCGATAGTTTTGAATTATTTTTTAATCATGGAATTCAGTATTTAGTCCATGATTATATTTGGTTTTTAAGGAGTATTAAATGGTTACTTTGGAGAGTTAAATGGATATTTAATTATGCTATAAAAATAGTAAAGTTAGTCCATGATCTAGTTATGGGTTTGACTACAGTTATAGAAATAATAGATGAAAATATAGGAGTGAATATATTATTAAGATGTTATTGAAACTGAAGATATAGTTTTTTATCATATAAATGTGTATAGTAGGTCATCAATTAATGTAATGTGAGATATTATTTCAGTTATGATATAGAATCAGAAGAAAATATATGCTGGTATCGTAGAATAATAGAGAGATCCCAACTCTGATTATTCAAATAATTTATAAGGAGTTGAAGAAAGAAAAATAGATCTAGTATAGTATGTTATGAATTAAAGAAGATAGTGAGAATTAAATTATGAGAGATATTGAATCCATTATGCAAGAGTATTTTGAGAAGGTCAATACATCATTAAAATGAAGAGTGGAGTCATAGATGAGAAATAATGCAAGAAGGATATCACATATTCACAAGTATTTGAAGAACATAAAGGTGAGTTTCGATACCTATGATGATAATATTTATTACGTCCTATTGAATATATTAAAGATGCACAAAAGTATTGGGAATATAAGTTTCTTATGGAGGAAGGCTATCTGAAGAAGGAGAAATTTTATTCTCTGGATCATTATTGAAGAATAATCTTAGAGATAGGGTGTTTAACCAGCTACTGGATGCTTATGATTTGGGTACATAACCAAACATAGAAGAGGATACGTTGGGGTTTATAACCAATTACTTAGATATTTTAACTAGTTCGTCTAAAAAGTTTTATTCACTTGTGCGTATAGTGATTAATGCATATTGGGGGTAATAACCAACACAGAAAGGAGTAGGTTTTTCTACAAACCTTGAAAATCAAAGTGTAATGTGTTTTCTTTATTATTATTTCTTTTAGGATAAGGATTATAATTAAAGGATACGTATCATGACTTTAATTAGTTGAAAAAGTTTAATTAAAAGAGATAGAATTTGTAAAAATATTGGAACACTGATTCACCCCCCACTACGTTGCACCTAACTGATCCTTGGGCACTTCAAACACTACCATTCCCTTATATCTATAAGTACAACCCAAAAAATATATCCACCACAATGAAAAATTCAAAAACCCCAACAGTAGTTCAAATAAAAAGTCACACTACTCCATATTGAATTAATTTTGAAGTATACACTAAATATTTTGTGCTTATAAGAACCCATAATGAACCATGACTCGGGAGTATCATATGAGGTTGGTGAAACTCGATGAATACTCTACCACTGGAATGATCCCCTAAAAAAATCAACGATCTTATAGATATGAACTGAATACATGGTTATTGGGTCATACTACTCCTTGATGTGCCACTCAAACATGACCCACAGAAGTGTCAACTCATCATGATTTTGAGTAATTTAACTCCACCAACCACCTACTACACTATAGAGAATACTAAAAATGATAAATAAAATTTTATAGAAAGGGGTTTGAACAAGATAGAATACTTGAATAATCAACTACATCCAGTCCTACACCACCTTTAGGCCCATCTTGCTATGAAACATAAGTAACCCCTACTATTAGAAATCATATAGTGAATTTAGACTGCCTGTTTATTTACCCCATAATACTAAGTTGAATAGCTTATCAACATATCATAAAGTATAAAAATAAACTACTAGAGGTAGGTATGTTTACTACTTAGTAGGTGGAAGTGATTCCTTTTGTCTGCCCATAAAAAATACCTTATGTATTGGAACCTAAAATAAGGACTCATTACATAGGTTGTCATCATCAGGATCGTGTAAAAAAATCCCCAGTAGATCTTTGCAGGTAAGTATCCTAAATATTTTAAAGATATAACATAGTAAATAGATAATATTTGGTAAACTGACTCAATAAAGTCATGAAAATCATAGACCCATTCTTATATGTCACATATACCACTGTTTTACTGATAAGTAGTACTTCTTTATACCAATTCAATGAGAAGGTTAGTAGGTGTATGGATATATAGGTTAATACACCATAATAGGGTTACCTATTCTAAGAGGAAAACATATGATACTCCAACATAGTTTCACTATTTCCCTAAATCAATACTCACAATTCACATATCTCAAAACTATATCCCTATGATGAAATTTCTATGATTTTACTAGACATGACCCGATCTACCAAGGCCTCTCCTGGGCCTGTGGTATGATGAGACTCCCACCTCAATCATGATTTCAATAGTATAGGGGCTATTGAATAGAACCACATAGGAACATCACACATATAGGAGGCATTTCCCTAATATACCTACACATACACACCTATCTCCACAGATATCAGAGTAATTCCAAATAGTAATAAATAGAGTAATAATTTCATGAAAAACCACTAACAATCAGAAAAATAGTATGATAATACATAATCAAATTAAATAGGGTAAAATAAAATCCCATCGACTATAAAATATGTCCAACCTAATAATCAGTGAGAGAGTTATCCCTGCATGAAACTTACAGATTTTTACCATAGTCTATCTAACACTTCCATCAAACACCACTAATAAAAACTAAATTTTGCTCCACCTAGATCATTATCGAATATTCTGTCTTCCGTAAAATACATGGAACATGTGGGAATATCCCTTATAGGGTTTAGTATAAACATTCCCAATGGGATTCCCTAAAATTATAAAAAAGTGCTACACACCAAAATAAGTGTTTTTTATAAACCACAATCATGAGGGTAAGAAAGGAAGAAATTAGATACTCTTATATAAAGTTTAAAAATAATGTATTAGGGTCACATCCTTCATAAGTTTCCAAACTAATTCTGTATGCCTCTCCATGGGTCAATACCATCGAGATAAAAATCTATATGTGCACTTAGGTGACACAATAAGGGGTAAACACACTTCACTATAAGATACCTCATATAAGGTAATTCTACTCAAAAATAGAGTATCACACCTTGAGATAATAGGGGAAACCTAACCCTTCAGTACTATCACATAGGTAGGGGATCAAATGCTCTAATAAAGGAAACAATATACCCAACCCTACCCAGTGGAGGGGATAGAGGATCATGAAACCAATTATGTGGGGGGATACATAAAATTATCCATAATTAACCTGGTAATAGGGGATCATGATTCTTAACTGGATATGTGGGATACCCAACCCCATTTGGTGGGATGACATGGAATATCTCATCACCATTTCTAGTCCTAACAGCTATGATAGAAGTAAATGGATCTATTTTGGGTTTTATTGACTGTATCCAAAAAACATATCTTTCCCATGTACTATTTCCATACATGGAATGTTGAAATACATCTATACAACATGTAGGATCCCCAGGTTTACATGGAAGGTACCTTGCAATCTACTATTTTCTATTCCCCTAAGGGTACTTGAGGTGTGGCCTTGGTTCATGTGGCATGTAGGATACTCAGGTTCCTTGGTCATGTACTACTCATAACTATCACATAGTCATCTGGGGGTAAAATATATGTCATTCACTCATAAAACATATTATATTTTAATTATCTTTAAAACCCCAACTACCACATACTTTGAATAAATGACTTGTGTTCTTTTAAAATAAACACCATGTAGTAAGGATTTTCCTAGACAGTATATATTATTCTCAAATATTCACCCCATCGACTAATTTCACAATAAATAATTCTTGGATTCTTTCCAACCATGTTGACTGAGGTTGACTCCTCTCTGGGGGTGGATTCTTTCCATTGATCACTAAAAAAATGGATCCCCATTCACATGATCCTTTTATACCCTATTCATTCCCCATATAGTATTTGTTGAATTCCATCCCCATTCAACCATCAATAAATTTTCATGATTTTATCTTGATGTTATGATCCTTGATGTCACATGTATAATATCATTACATGGATTAATTTCAAAATCACACAACAAAACAATTTGTGGGAATAGTTTAATGAAAAATTCAAAATAGAAGGTGGTGATAAATGCACAACCAATTGGGGAAGAAATACATGATACCAAAAAATTTAATAATCAAGAATGGGCATGAATGATTCGTCTATCGGTCTTGGGGCAGAATTATAATAAATATTTTGCCAAAACATATTATTAAAACAAATAATTCTAAAACAATAATTATAGTAAAACGTAAGTCGATAGGTCCATGTGGAATTAAAAAATGGATTCAACTTAGGATAGATTGATCCCAATTGTCAAAAAAAACAATGATGAGGTGAATACATTAATAAAAAAGATCCTTAATTCAATTTTGGAACAATCATTGGTGAAGAACCCTCTTTCAAAAGAGATTGTTAATGAATACCAATGCATTCATCATTGAACATTGATCCTTAGTTGTTTTTTCCAATGTTCTCCCCATGGAGAACTTCTAAATACCCAGGGTATTGTGGATAGTGATAGATATTTCTCTAAAAAAGTATTAAAAAGGGGATTCACTATAGTTAAATAATTATATGTATATATAATTACCTTTTTATTTTAAATGTGATTGTGCACCATTACAATTCCAAACATGAATGAAACTTATATCGTGCTAAAGGTTGAACTTTCATTATAAAACCAACTAATGTATTAGTTTTTATATATGATTTACGTATTAAAATATCTTCCATTATTGAAAAATAATTATTAAATGGTTTAGTAAAATAAAATATACTAATTTTCTAATGTCACTTAAAATATATGTCCACATCAAAAATAAATTCAAGGGAATTGTTAAAAATTTCATAATGCTACCAATGTAAAAAAACATATTTATTCCAAAACATTGAATTGGTAGTGAGAATTTACAAAACCTTAAAAGGGTAGTCCTTCATGTCTTAATGTAACCATGACCTAAAATTTTTATTCACTAAAAATTGGATGATAGTGTATTTTAGTATAAAATCACACCACCATGTACATTTTCCATAGATTATACCATTTTAGTAAACCATGTAAAATCCTTATATGTATTGTTCTCTACTTTCTACAATTTTATTTATTAATTTCCATTATTGATAAGTAGAGAAAGTGAGGTTGAATGTATTATTTACAATGAGGTGGCAAGATCTGCATGACTATAAGGACTTCAAAGAGAAATTTTTAATTCACTATTCACCCAGATTCACCCATCCCACTCTTGGGGTGCATACATTCAGTTTTTTCTAAAAAAGGTTGTATAATTTTTTTTGAAATACAACACATTTTTTATGAACATGGAATGTTTTTGATGGAGACATCATAGTTATTGAGAGTGGGTTGATGTTGATTTTCTTGAAGCTACTCAATGTATTGATGATGAAAACTATCATGAGACTGGATAATATAGACCCTATTTGATTATTACTTTTTTATTAACTCTTAATTCATAAAAAGTGATATAAATGTTAATTTTTCTTACCATTATAGCTATTTTTCATATTAAAATGTTATAGTAGTTCCAAATTATAATTTTAACCTTATGATACTATTATAAAAATATTAAACATATGTCATATAGTTTAGATACATCATGCCAATGAGAAAAAAATGATGTGTTATTATCCGGATTTATGGGAGCACAGGTCTTCATAATTCTTCTTATACATTTAAAACATTGTAATATTGTATAGAAGATGAAATGGGATAACCCTACAATATGACACCACATGTTCTGGACATTATTAGATTTTCCTATCAGTGAACATGTGTAGTGGTTTCTTGAATTAAGTACATTATAAATGTGTTTCACTCATTCATGTACATTGATACATGAAAAAAACATTGAAAATTTATGTTTATGGTGAGGTAACTTGCATCAGGCACATCATTTGTGGCATTACATTGATAAAATAATCTATACATGATTTTTCTCTTTAATGTAGTTAAATATTATATACTTGGACTTTAATTATGATGATAGTAAGTTAACTAAATTAATGGACTTGTTTGATGAAGTAGATTTCATCTAGTAAGTTCAAGAAAGATATATAGGGTCTATAAGGATAATTACATAAAGTATGCATCTTTCCTAATGAAATTTCATGAGAAAATAGATTATATTACATTGAAATTGTTCATAATAGGTTTTTATATCGATGAATTATCCATATATATTTAGGGGACATAATGTATTTTAAGCTATCACTCTTGGTATCTGGGAATGACTCACTCCTATCAAGTTAAGGTCTTAGATGGTCACACATAACTCTTGTCTATATGTTCCATAAATTCAAATCAATTTTATTTTTTGGAAAAATTAGGCCCCATGTTCAATGGATGACTAAAATTTTATTGTCAATGATCAAAAGTGACTAAAGAAATAAATTATATTATTTTTAATACGAGGATATAATAATTAGAATTAAATTTATATATCATCTTATTTACTTGTTATTTAAGGATAAAAAATGTACATGAGAAAAATATTTTTTCAAATGAATATTATTCATTCAAGTATCATTAAAATTATTTCGGAGAAATAAGACAATTTAATAGTTCATATATCGTCATGTGACATGTAATAATGTAGAAAGTGAGTGAATAAGTGTTTATTATATAAAATGATAAGTTCTATTTGTTATAAGTGTTTTTTTAGTGTAAATAATGTTTAAATTTCTATAGGGACCAAAATTTAATTTATAGAAAATTAAATATAAGTATATATCATCATTTTTGCCTAAAAACATGGACTTGAAACCCATAAATTATAAAATCCAACTTATGTTTAGTTATGTATTTTGTTAATGTTTTTACAAATCATATGTATGTTTGTGGTTTTGGCTACTAGGGAAGTTGGTCGAGGTCAGAGGATAGGACTTGGTGTAGGATAAAAATTATAATATAGGTGAATGATCATGTTATAATAGGGGGATTTGAGACATTGTAGGAGGTTTCATAATATTATGTTTTAGATTGGTGTCTATGTCATGCAACACCATGGTTGGTTACTTATGGATTTTTTAAAATAAGGCACGACCACAACATGGTGGTTTGGACCATGTTGTGGTCTATCTTGGTATACACCATGGCATAATGAGTGTCACGATACCATAATAAGGATCATATTCATACAAGTTATGCGATAACTTATATAACTCATTCAATTTATATCTAACTAATATCGTACATGGATATTCCTTATAAGATGACTACGAAGAGGAATTTTAATATTAAAAACAAATTTTGAGGTGTTAATCATTAAATATTAATAGGTTACAAGTATTTTTAACCTATGAATTTTTTTAAGTGTTTCATCTATTAGGTTGAAAGTTTATCTTCCAAGGAAGGTAATTGGATGGGATATATAAGAAGGATATTAGTTGGTATTTTCTGTGGATGATTCTAACATAGAAACACCTTAAAGAATATTTTCTCCAACTCTCACTTTGATACCACCTTTGAACAAGTATTTAATTGATCATGGCATTTATATAGGTCTTAATTGTGTATTGGTTGATTCCAATGATATTTGGATACCTTTGGGGGAGGAATTATTTAGTTTCTTCTGAGTGATATAGATCAAATACTTATGACAAAAATTTAATAATCTGGACCGATTGGTGTATGGTTCGTAATTCTTGTTCTTTGTTTATATTAATTCCAAACTTATAGAAAAATTATAGTATTAATAGATTTTATAGTTATTATTTTTTAAATTCTAGGATGTTATATATCCCTCAGAAACAATTCAATGGTATTAGAGATAGATTTGTTAGTGCTTTTTGTATTTCTGATTGAATAAGGAATTATAGAAAAGGTGCTTCCTAGGAACCATGATGTAGCTTATAAAAAATGACCATTCTTATTCTTTAAACCAAATGAACCTGAAATAAAGGTATTGAAAAATTGGAATGGTGCTTATAAAGTTTATAATATCATGCCATAGAGGTTTTAAAACATCATTTTTTAATGTTGATGAAAATTCATGGAAAGTAGAGAATTATAGGAAAATAGTCTATGACATTGGGAATTGATATTTTTTCCTTGGTTACGGTCAAAATAATGTCTACCAATGACAAAAGACAAGGTATTTTTGACTTATGAAGTCTTGAACAAAATATAATTCTCCCCATAATGCATGGAAACCATAATGAAGGAAAAATGGGTTGAGCCTAAAATTACCAAGGGCTAAAGTGAAATAGAAACCTAAATTATAATGGATCATGTAATTTCTAGGGGACCAGAATGACATGTACTACACCATAGTGTAATCTGATTTAGATAAAATTTTAAAGAAATAATATTTTCAGTTAAAATTATCAAAAACCTTCCCAACACTTGTGAATGATTTTTAGTGATTATAAATTAAAATAAGGTTAAATATAAGAATTTATTATATTTATTTATAAATAAATAAATAATATAAATTTAAAATGTCTATATTTTTTCCTTAATTGAAAAAATAGTTAATAAATTCGAAAATATTTTTTGGATATTTATGTGATCACTTGTTTCTATAAAATTAATCTGTGGTATTCATTTGTTGAGAATTGTTAACATAAAATATAAAATTTTTACTATTAAATAATAAAATTGTTTATAAATGATATAATGTTATGAAATATTAATGATTTCATATTATTACCACTTAAATAATAATATAAAATGTTTATGTTGAATAAAATTAAATGGTTTATATTTATCCATGATAAATTTTAAATTTTTATATCATCTTTATTAATAAATTTTTCATAAATTTTAATTTCATGTTGAAATATTTTAATTTTTTATTTTTTCAACTTTATTCAAGGAAATAAAGAATTATATAATGAATTGTGGTGTATACTCTAGTTTGAAGAGTTAATATACTTCTAAATTGTCATAAATGAATGTAAAGAGATACATGATATGTATGGTAAATGATTTAGTTGTCTTCTAGATTGACATAAGATTTTTATTAGGTTATAATCCTAAATTAATAAATTTATTATAGTTTTATACATATTGGGTGGTAGAATTGTAATGGAATAGAATTCTATTTTGAGTAAAGTATCCATGTGAGGAGGGACTTTGGATTGGACCGATCACTACCTAAAGGTTTATACCTTTTCTAAAAATGTATGGGTTTTCAAATTATCTACCTCAGCATACTTTTATAGGGATTTTTGTTTCACATGGATATAATCCTTTAAAAGGAATGGTTTCATTTATCTTATACATGGGACACATTTGGATATGTATAAATATAGTTATATTTTAATTTTAGTTTTTAATATAGTTTATGAGTTGTGTAAAGATTTATACTTTAATATGATTTCAATACATAGATTTTATAGATGGAATATGATTCCAAAATAAATCATTAGGAATATACATAAATTTAAAGGTAATTACAAGAGATAATATGATGAGAATAAAATCCATTTAAAAACACTTTGAGTTATATTCCTTCCAAAGTAAACACTTATCAAGTACTCAATAATCAAACCAAGTAGGTTCGTACTAAATCAAGTGGACATTGGATTATCTTTTTTAATGAAATTAAGTAATGAGGTTCCCAAAAGTGTTAAGATCCTTTATTTCATTTTATTTGAGATACATATATATGGGAAACCCTTAGAAAGGATTCTAGAGGAATGGTGGTGATTTTATCCATATGATGTCACAGGAAAAAAGTTGTTTTTAAACCGTACAATATTCATATATGAGATGATTAGAATAATTTCCAACATAAATAGCTAAATGGTGATAGGATCACTAATTTTGACACATTAATTAGTGAAATATGGATCTTTATCCACTAATAGATATAATGAAATTTAAAAGTGGTCAACATTTTAATGGGGGTAATTTAATTAAATGTACTTATTAAATAATGTAAAACATGATAATCATATAATAAAGAATATTTTGTTGATAAATGGAATAATCATATTTTAACAATAATATTAGATCAATCCTCTAAAAGGAGAAGTTTAATTCAATAAGCTTATTAAATTGGTATAAATATTAAGAAATATTTTTAAGCGTGAAGATAAAATTCTATGTGTAAAGAGATGTTCCTTCTTGTGTAGCCTAGAGTTCAGGTTGTTTAAAAAGTGAGCCTATATGATTATAAAAATCATATGAGGATTCACATATGGTTTCAAAGTTTTCCGATGAAATACTTTCTGAGGAAATTTTTCTTGACTCATGTAATCAATATGATTGATCATGCCTATTAATAAAGATACTAGAGTTTTGCTTTAAATATTGTTTTGTCTATAAGAGTCATTATAAAATTTATTTTGTTGGATGTATTCCCAAAATATGAATCTATTAAAGAAAAATTACCTTATCTTCTATAAATTTCTAAGTATTGAGGAAATTATTGTGTGATGTTGATGTTTTAGTATTAAATTAACTTGTAAAAGTGGGTAAAAGTTTTAAAAGAAATAAAATCATGGAAATCTTAAAAAAAGTTTCTTAAAATAGCCAGTCAAGGTAATTGAAACATAAAAGGGTGTTAAGATGGAGGGAATTTTTTTGATATAATGGAATTATAAAAAATATATAAATGGGTTTGAGAAAGTCTATAGATAGTCCATATTATATATCAATGTTGTTGAGTTTAATTCGTGGATTTTGAAGGGTATATGATGGAAAATTCGTACATAAGAAATATTTTTAGAATATAGGAGTTTGAAATTATTGTGATAATTATTTAATCATGAAGTTTGTGTTTAGTTGATAAACAAAATAGTTATTAAATCATGTATTTAAATATAAATTAATAATTAAATCTTAGATATATATTCATAAATGTTGTGTATTTTCATGTTATTTCTCTTATATGATAAGGAAAGTAGTTGGTTAATAAAGAGTTTTGAATAATATTATATTATGTTTTTTACACATGTTATGTGATTCATTGGATATTATAACATGTTTTAGGAGAAGTCAAGGATAAATGTATTTTTATCCATGATAAAGAGTTTATCCATGATAATGATTTTATCTATGATAAAGAGTTTATCCATAAAATTTTATAAAACCAAAGGAATTGAGATTCCACCACTCATAAATGGAATATTTAATTAATGGATTCTTATTTCTAGAAAATTTCTCTATTCACATAGAAAACCATATATGATATTAATAAAATAGTTTATTTATTAATATTCCAACTAAATGAAATGAGTTTTATTTATTACACAAAAAGGATTTTGGGTCTCGTTGAATGATAGTATAAAGAGAATATAGATTCAAAAAGACCAAGTGGAGTATGGTTGGACTTATAGAAGTAAATATTATTAAAAACAATGAATTGATGTAGTAAAAATTCAATGTTAATTTCAATTAGTATCCTAAATGATTTTAGGTTATGTTAGTAACGTTAAATGTATAAGGTCACATTTAGTTACCATAAACAAGTAAATATCAATTTTATATCTTAAAATATTTTAAGAAGTTATGTTAAATAAATAATGAAAATTGTTAAATTTTTTACCATAATGATCTCAAAGTAATTTTTTGGGAATTGTACAAAGAATGATGATATTGATCTTAAAAATAATTATAAGCTAACAAATTTTAAAACTATAAAATTTTATGTTGTGAAGTAAATATGATTCCGTAGTCTCACCACTATTCAAACATTCTTACATTATAGATGTTACTTACTAAATGTGGTTAGTGGGATAGTTATATTAGTAAGTCACATAGATTTGTGGTAGAAATTATATAGATGCATACTCAGTTCAAGAAAACATGAAAATTCGAACAAATATAAGGTTAATTTGGTAGTATATCATATGTAATATGGTTTCATAGATTTTTAGGTACTGTTTTCCAATGAATTGTTAAAATATTTTAAGAATACAAAATTTATTATAATATAAAAAATGTAGACTCCATACTACCATCATTTCATATTGGATTAATATCTTACATGAAGTGTAATGATAAATAACTTTTCAAATGCTGAGTTATTCTAAAACAATTTTCATCATGTAGTATTAAATTTTTTGATTGAATGTTATAGTTAGTATGATTAATATTTTTTATTGACAAAAAAAATATTCTCATGTGTAACAAAATGGGTTTTCTACAATGGATGACCCCCAAGTATATACCACATGGAGTGTCACACAATATGTATTTCATATAATAACAATGTGTGTTTAATATTTCGATTTACTAATACCTAAGGTTGGTGATGCACATATAATGGGAGCCTTTTTTATTTTTATTCATTTATTATGGAAGTCATGAATATTTTCTAATCAAGGGTGGTTGGGTATGTTATTGATCATGCCATTGATTGGAGAATAACTAAGATGGAATTTTTCCTCTCGTATGATGAGTATGAAATCAGGAACCATGGTTGAGATAGAATATGGAGTTTAAAAACATTAAAATAAAATATGCACGATGTGTTTACCTATTTGGGTGAGGTAATGTGATGATCTTATCTACTAAGTTAAATGACATGTGATATATTCATCAACCAACATAGTCTTTACTCAGAGAATCAAGAATGCAGGAGTAGTTATATGTGATTGAAGTACTCTGTTTATGGTTGTTACTAAATTTATTAGAAAAAGTAATTATATAAAAATGAATACATGTATATGATACAACTAGTGGGAACATGTATGAAGATATATCTGTTTGATAGTGATCATGCCAACTCCCTTTGAAGTTTTAGTATCATCGACACTTTACTAGTGGTATACATTTTCATAAACTTATGAAATTGAGAATCGATATTTATTTTCAATGATATAGAGGTTAGTTGAGTAATAATTTCCCCTTGATAATTGGATTTTATTAGAATAATGAGGATCAAATTTTGAGGTCAACATGACATTGGTGTGAAGGTGCACTTAAAGAAAGGCAGAATGAGTAGCTCCAGACCCACAATCCTCGATATAGTATTAAAAATTTATTCTTTAAACAATAAATGTTGTTACCAAATAAATAAACTAAAACATACAAATCCATAAGAAATATTGAGTCATTTACATACCTAGGACTATAATAAACCATCCTGGGTCAGCCCAAGATGCCTCCCAGGTCAGCCCAAAACAAAGCCCGAGGCATATTTCCAATCATCCTTGGATGTAAATAAGTACCCTGGTATCATAGGTGAAAATGTGGTGATGATTTCACCATCACGAATACAAATATAAAAAATGGGTTTCAATCAGGAACCTAACATGATGTATCCAGAAATTTGGATACATACCAAAATAGATAAGGATATACAATAAAAAAAATCCAACCAAACCAGGAATAATGATAAATTATAAAAAAAAATATATTACTAAAACAATTACAACTTGAAAAAATAATCTTCCTTTTTATGATGCTTTTATATTTAAAATAAAAAATTTAAAACTAAAAAAACGTGTCGATGAAGTTGATACAGAACATGAATCTATCAATCCAATGAACCCAAGGGACTAATAAAACTCTCAACCTATCACTATTGAGTCACCTTCATGAACCAAACATCCATAAACATCCCCAATATCATGACATTGAAACAATCAAACTCTGAAGCTAACATCTTGGAACCTTTAAAATAAATAAAGACTATATACCCACCAACATGAGTGTGTTGGGTGTGTTACAATGGCTAGTAGGATACCACCATGATTAAATTTCACAAATTTTATAAATGAAAACAACTCCAATAGTTTTTAAATAATTAAAATAAAATAGCTTTTCTTTAAGATTTCATGGTTTCAAGAAAAATAACACTTAAAATACACATTTGAATCATTTTTCTTTGAAATCCTGAATTAAGACTTCCTTTCATCATTTGAAATAATCATTTAAAAAATTAATCATACCTATTCTTTAAAACCTTTAAACACACTTCAAGAATAATAAAGAACAAGGGAAATATATAATAAATGAAATTACATGGAAAAGTTCATAAAGGAATAAAAACAAAAATTCAAGGAATACCATATGTCAAAAATTCACTATCATAAATAACAAATTCATCAAAGTAGGATCAATAAAGTGGTATATAACTCATATGAAAAATAAGAAATAAATAAATCCCAATATAGGATATATATCATGAGGAAAAAATATAAAGTCTAATGGGAAAATACTTAACATGAATAGGTGGAACCCCTAGCCTATAGATTTTATGGTCCAACCCTTGTCACCAAAATTATTCATAATTATCCATATTAGAGACACATCCCTTAGCTAGATTAATCTCAACTAAGGGACGTAAATTAATAAAAATAATAAGGTAGTGAAGAAAATATCCCTATATTTCCCAACCAGTTTCCTAATGTTCTTCCAATAATAGATAAAGTAGGCAGTTCACTTCCAAGCCAATTTAAATCATATGAAAAAAACCTCAAGGATAATATCACAGTCACATCCTTTTGTAAAAGTGTGCTCCTAAGACCAAAAATTAGAAATACTTATTTATTACTAAATTATGTATAAAAATAGTTATGCATGATGTATACTTACTATAATAATGTTAGCACGCCAAAATATTCTATTTACATGGTAATTTCCTTAGATTATTTTTACTTTAATAGTATTTAATAGTTTCATGATATAATTAAAGTATTGGGAAACTATGATATTAATATTAAATAATTTTTATTTGGTCTAAATACATCATAATGACTAGAAACGATTATGCTTTACTATCAAGTATTAGGGGATCATAAGCATTGAGACTTATTCTCATTATGTTATCACTTAGTGATTTAAAGTAGAGGTGATCAGGAGGACTAATCCGCTAATAAGAACACAATATGTTTTAGGTTTTATTGGTTATTCTTATTTATGGGCATGTTTTTTGGTCTCTCACATTGAGATCATTAAAAATGTGTTACATTTCATAAAATACTTTTTTTTCAAGATAAAAACAATGAAATTTATGTTGTGATGAGGTATCTTGAATTGGGTGATCCATTGAAGGACTTCCATTAGTTTAATGTTCAAGGAAGATTTTGGTGCTTCTAAAAGGAAGAGATATCTCGATTACTATTGACCGGGAAGGTAGAACCTTTTTTTAAATCCATGGAAATAGTGATTAAAGGTATGTCTATCTAGTAAGATAATGAATAAATAATTGAAGAAAGGATGATTCCATGAAGTGTGTGTCCTTCTTCATGAGATATCGTGAGAAAAAGAGATTATATTACCTAGCATGTGTTTGTAGGAGTTTTCTCATTACTATGACTAAACCTTATATACATAGGGGACCTAATCAGTTACTAGAATCTAATCCTAGTCTATAAGTATCAATAACAATTATTTATATAATTCCATAGATGGTCACACACATTTAATATTTATATGATTGAACAATTGTACTGAATTGGGATTTAAGATACGGTGAATCCCATATCTGGGGCCTGGTAATATCCAAGTCTATATGATCACAACAGAAATAAATAATTTAAATATTATTTGAGTTTATAATAATAATCATTGAATTTATTTAGTTATCATATTAACAAGTAATATATCAAATATAATTAAAAATATTTTTTTAATTAATATTAAAATTTTATATCAAAGGGTTATTTAATATTTATCAAAGATGATAGTTGAGTTAATGATTTTTTTATAATTTAAAAATATTTAGGTGTTAAAAGAATGTGATAAAATATTCACAACGGTTTCTGAAGGTTATAATTGTCATGTGAGTCATTTTTGGGTACTTTTAAAGGGTTAACTTACATAAGTAGCTAAATACATTTTATTGAAGTTATATCTTATGTATTTAAGAATTTATTAGACCCAAAATTAGGTATAAAAGTTTTTTCTAGAATTATATCCCCTATCCACCTCTCTCTAAAGTATTAGAATGAGAAATAAAATTGAATATCTTAAATAATATAATATAAGTTGAAGGGTCAATAATATAATTTATCTTTGAGATTTCTGTGTTTGAGGATAAATAAAGCATATATAATGTGTGTGGATAATATATAGGGTTTTTGGTTTGGCTTTTTTTAGCTGTAATATCTAACTATGAGAAATTTTTTTTAATTGAAGTTAAATGAGTTATAACATAAATTGATTTTATTCAACTTTATTATCTATGATTTAATTAATTTCATGAAATATTTGGTTGAATATGGACAATTGTATTCTGGATATGATGTTTCGATATAAATTTAGATGTAGAAATTTTGTAATACCATTTTTCATTCTACCCCAAATCCTTGAGTTCCTTCAATATGTATTGGATCAAACATGTATTTAATATTGATAAATTAAAAATAAAATATTCATTTATTCAAGAAGAGGGAATCCTCATTGTCCAACTTCCAAAAACAATGCATCAATTATTTATCTGATTATCGAGTTATGGTCAACTGGAGATCAAAATTTTAGTTGTTCAAATCAAAATTAATTTCTATGGGTTAATTTTTTTTAAAACATATCACTTTGTAGGTTTTTTATAGTGACACCTCCACCCTTCAGTGGTAAAACAACCATGAAATATTTCTTGCACATGAATAGTAGTTGTATGTGTGATGTGATTCAAGTGTAGTAGAAGTATTCCACGTAGGTTTGGAATAAAAATATAGAAAAATATCCTAAATGGTTTGGACTTAGGAAAGTTTTAAAAAAAGTTTCATGCCTTCACTATGTAGGTTTGAAATAGGAATCCCCTCAATTATGGGGGTGGGGGGTGAAGGCGGGCATTACCAACTACTCAATTTTGTGGGTGGCACACACTTATTTTTGAAATTATATTAATTTTAAATAGGAGAAATTCACTACCATATGTTTTTAAGACACTATTTATTATTCTTATAAGTGGCACCCAATGAGGGGAACCTCTCCCTACATGTATAATAGGACATGCCTGACACACCTACAAGGTCTCTCTAACCCCAACTAGGTTGGGTCTGGTTCTTCCCAAACCATCCAACCCTTTTGGTTTTCCCCCAAGATCTAGAATCCCTCCCTGGGAGTTTAAAAATTCTCTATATCTTATATATATATATATATTGATTTTTTTTAAAAGATAGAAATAAATATTCAAAATTTAATTAAATAAATTTTGGGACTATGTAGAATTTTTTTTGAATTAAATTAAATTTCTTTAATTTTAATTCATAAAAAAACATTCAAGATAATTTTTATAAAATTTAATTTATTTATTCATGTTTAATGTGTACCAACTAATCATGAGCCATAAATGGAACAATGATTTTTTGTTTAATTTTTTAATTATTTATTTGAGTTTATTTTTAATAATTATTCAAAAAATGGTGATTTTTTACATCACCTTTTCCATCATATTTTATTTAAGGGATTTCATATATATAATAAATATTATTTATTTGTATCCCACATACCTGAGATCCCATCACTTTCATTTGTGTATTATTGGAAAATGACAAAGATAAAATGTGATGCTTTTGGTGCTAATACATTCTGAGATATTAGTTGTTACTTTGACGCACTGGGATAAGTGAGCATTCCAACTCAATTTTCATGCTTCATGACTCAGGTAGATACCCTTGGGGTCTAAGTTGATCCCTTATTAATTTAATGGACCAATAATTATAATCCAATCATGTTTAAATTTTTTAATTTTATTTATTAAAGGTTTATTACTTTATGCATGTCCAGTTTTTACGTGTGATCACATAAAATAACAAGTAATATTTCATAGATAAAATAAATATCCACATCAATTTTTTTTCTATTTATTACATTGTAAACATGTGAGAGTCAAAAAATAAGATAATAAATTGTATATATAGATTTATTACATTAATTGAGAAAAAATAAACACCCCTCAAGTTAAATATTAAGTCCTCAAATTCCTTAGATTTCTTAAATTTTGAAAAAACTAGGCTTACATGGTTCTTGTTATCCCAAGTTTAGGGTTTATTATATTATAGGTTTGTTCATATGATAGAAGTAGGAAAACTTAAATAAATTTAGTAACAAATAAATATCCATAACTAACTTTATGAAACTTTACTGTAAAAGTATTGAGTAATTCAAAGTTATCAATTATAGGAGATAAGACTCAACTCAATAGTTGAAGGGGACACAAGTTAATGCATTTGTCCAACCAAAATCCTACCTTAATAATCTTATATTAGTAGAATATCCATAACTTAAACTCTAAGGATATGTGTTACGGATCCTAGTCATTATAATACCCAAGTGAGTGAGTATACTGAATAAATTAGTTGGGGGATACTAGAATTCGATAAAATTATTGGATACATTGAAAGATAAAAAACATAATTAATCTATATAATAGTCATAAATCAATATAAAATTACTAAAATTATTATGTATATTATTTTTGAAAATAGAAAATATTACCTATGATACACTACGATCAATTCTCAAAAAATAACATGTCCTTAAAGGGAAAAATTTAAAAGAGTGGTACATGAACTTTATCATACTGTAGTGCCCTATGATGGTAGAGAAATGAGGGGGGGGGGGGTGGGGTGAATAAGTGGTTACTATTATAAATTAGTTATATTTTAATTCAAAGTCTCAAACTTGTTAAGTTTCTAAATATACTCAAAATTATATCTAAAACTCACTTAGTTTGAAGTAATGTTATAATAGAAGAAATCACATTGTATTTAAATGGTTCGATATAAATATTTACTCCATGCTATGTTGGTTGTACACCCCAACATGGATTATCCACTAACTTCAATATGATTATATAGGTAAAATAAAAAATTGGTTGTAGACCTTAGTAATCATTCCTTTTGTTGATCCTGGTTCAACTCCCATGTGAAAAAATCTTTTTCCATAGTCTGTTATACCCATCAATTATCCTTCTTATCCCTTTTTTTGTCTGAATGTTTTATATCCCCCAATCCTGAAACTCTTAAACAAATGTTTATACCCCTTGATAAAAGATTCTCCTTTTTATTTTTTGATCTAATATAAAGAGATATATTTGTTTATATTTAATTCTTCCACAAGAAAATTTGATAACCTTTTCATGCATATAACTTATTCAAGTTCTTCAATAGCTCTATAAAAATTCAGCTAGTCTCGGAACTTCCTCCAAATAATAAAAGACCTAGATATACTAAAGTATCCTCATTAATTATTTGTCTATTAATACTCTATCTTTTATGTTGTGTGTGATACTCTCCAATTCAGTGTGCCTATATCCATTGCACCACCATTTAATCTTATCTATCTAACATACCTCTTTCCAATAAACTATATCTAGTACACCTCCATTTGATTCACCTTTATGCACCCCCAATATAATAATTATATAATTATATGAAATAAATCAAGTATCTCATTACAATACATTCCGAAGACATTTTAGGTTTATAGTTTCAGAGAATTAGGGTGAAATATTAACAAACAAATTGAAATAGCTTCTAAATAATAGATATTACTTTCCTACTATGAGACTAGCTTCTTAATCCATAATTATTATTAGACATCTCCCACAAAGTATCCACATGTTAAATTCTTCTTGACATTATATACTTTTATTATCTTTATAAACCAATGAAATGGAAACATAATCAATGAGTGAGCTCATATATGTGATAATAATGAAATATCATAAGGGTGCATAAGTTAATAATACGAGTATAATCAAGATACATATGAAAATGATACTCCTAAACCTATAGGCCATAAATCAAGGAATAAAGATTAATATAAAATAAAACATGGATGTAATGTGTGAGTCAATAATCCCGAGTCTTAGAGAAAAACATAGTCATGATAATATGCCAAAAACTATGACAGATATTTCAAATATAAAACATAAATTATTATAGGGAACATAACTTTCATGAGACAAACCATTATTGCCCATTATTATGATCAATTAAAACATACTTGTGAAAATATATCTCGTGAGATATAAATGAAAACCAATGCATTTTATGGAAATATAGGTCCCCACCCACTAAAAATCCAAACATATGTATGATATAAAAAATCATTCATTCATTATATCATAAATAAACCATTGAATGAAATTGGGTTTCATTAAACACATCATAAATAACATATAAAAGAAAAAATAGCTTAATTAAATAAATAAAAAAATAACCCATTGAATAAAATAAGTTTCATATACTTTTCAAATGGATAAACATATGGATATTATCAATAATCATAACAAGATGAACCCATGGAAATAAATGGGTATCCAAATATGTTCAGTAACATTCTAGGTAAATACTATTCAATAAGAGTATTAAAGACTAAGGTATTTACATCATATAGGTAAATTTTATATGTTTAAGATAACAATTTTCCTAGAAAAATGATGTATAAAATCTTTGTTAACACCATTTAATCAAAGGAATCAAGAATATGGAATTTATAGAAGAAATGTATTGGAGTAAATATTATCCTATGTGATGAAAATGATTAGTAAAGACAAAGATAGTGATATATAATTTCTCTAAAAGATTATGAAAATACATAATTCTTACAAATAAATAATGTGAATGGTTATATTTAAAAAATATTCTCAATAAATCATATGATATGTAAATGGACAATGGCTTAGATATAAAAAATACTTTTAAGGAGCTTTAGAAAATCACTTTGGAAAAAAGAAAAATCATTTATCTTTTGAAATAAATTTAAAAGATATATTTTGTAAATCATGGTGAAAAATAATATTTATTTTATAAAACATGAAAATCTAGAGATAATGTTTCAAATAAAATGACAAATGTAGTGGAAATATGTGTTTCAACATGGAATGTTAAAAAGAGATTATTTTTAACTTATGTACATAAATTATAAGGCAACTTAAAATATTATATAATGAATTAGGACATCGAAATGGGAGGTTCCTGGCCGAAAAAAGAGGCTAGTCCATTTTCACATATAAGAAACACTTCAGGTAATATATAAGTCAAGGGAAAATGAAATATCTAAGGAAAAAATAATTTCCCATGAATATAAAATGTAAATAATGAGATTTTTTATAAAGAATATAAATTCATGAAATGGAATATATTTCAAAATCAATGTTTACTTTGAAATTTTATTTTCAATGAAACCCTTATGATTTGAGTAACATTCTGATCAAAATAAAATTATAGTAGGTTGGATTTTAAAACATTTGAAATTTCAAGATAATACATGATATAGATCTTAAAATCCCATGATTATGATAAAATACATTTATTAGTAAATATTCACCCCATATTATATTTATCATGGTGCACATTAATAAATAAGTCTCAAGATGTTAATTTTTTTTACAAAGAAGCCCTTACTATTTCACCCCCAATTAGTCAAATGCACTAGAAGATCCTATATAAAAAAAATAAATATCTTAATTAAATATTTAAAAACCTTTTTTATTTACATAAACTTATATAAACTTAATTTATAGATATTTTCTACATTTATATTACTCATTTATTACATATTTTTGATGTCGAGTGTCTATAATCATGATCATTTTGAACTAGTTTTATAATAGTATTTTTTTATCAATTGTTCTACAAAATTTAATTATTTCAAGATCATTAATGATATTATAATGGATTGATTATAATTTTTTATAAAATTTTAATTTTCTTTCATGAGTATTTTATTCACTATTCTAAAAGATGAAATTGAAAACAGACATTTTTTGGTGTTTTTTATCTCATGAAGGGTGGTTTCTAAATTAACAAGTTAAATAAGGATTTATATTTTCTAAATTTTTTATATAATTATATCCAATCATATAATTTATTATATTTTTATAACTATCTATTATATAATTTCATTGCACTGTTCAAGTAGGTGGCCAAACCGACCCAAACATGAACATATGAAGTTCAATGGATGATTACGAGGTGATTTCGTTGAAATATCATTACACCAATAGAATAATGAAATAAATTAGTGTTTATTACTATGATATATTATAATTAAAAAGTATGAAATAATAAGTAGTGGATATGAAAATATTACATAATTTGAATTAATGATTTTTATCTTAGGATTCTTGTTTTAAACGATTAAATTAACGATAATTGTTTGAAGATAATATAATTAATAATCTAAATAATTTTTTATAACAGAACCTTAATGAAATTTTGAAAGTCACATTTTCCATTAAATCCATTCTCATGACAATCCTTGTAAGCTAGTGATGAAAATAAAAATGGAAATTTGTCTTCCCACAGTGGAGGTTGTTTGCATGTACTCATTGTTGAAAATTTCATTTTAAATATAATAAGATAAATGTATAATATGTTTTATAATTTTAAAATATATTGTTTTTATAAATATACTAATAATTTATTAAATTAATTAATATAACTATCTATTTTAAGTGTTTAACGTGAAAAAACAAGGCGCTTTGTCGAGGCGATATTCTGCGCACACACAAATACTATTTCACTTTTATTTGGGAAAAGGGAATGGTTGTTAGTATTTGTACTATAATTATGATAAAATAATACTATAATTAATATAATCATGTATTGTTTTATATAGTTAAATTAAATTTGATAAAGAATAGATCCACTTATGTAAATTGGAAGAAGCAGCTACTTCGGTATTCTCATTTGTAAATGGGTTAAACCTTTAAAGGATTGTCTTTTGAGAATACCATAACCTCATTAATGTGTCTAGTAGTGTAGAGGATAGGGTTTTTATAGTTTTTCTAGAACTAAGGGGGTTTTGGAAATAGTGTAAATTAATAGAGGATAACCCCATTTAAAATTGAAAAATAGTGTCATTTTTTAAAATTCCCATAATATTTCAGTAATAAAAAGTCACTATAAAGAAAAATAACTCCAAAATTGATAAATAATATATATGAGAATATATAAGGTCATTACACAACATAAAAAATAAATTAAAATAATTTTTAATACTTTTTACACCTTACCTCTTAGGTTACTAATTTTTACCATTTTTTCACCATGTAACTATTTTTTACCTAGGTAATTTATCCTATATAATGAAAGCTAAATTGGTATTTATTATATAATTTTTAGATAGGGATTCAAAATTTTAATTCTATTTTTTTCAATTTAATTTTCAAAAGTGATAAAAATTAACATCAAAATAAAAAATGTATAATGTATTAAGAATATTGTTTTTTTAAGAAAATATAACTTAAATGATAAAATGTTAAATATTAGTTGATAAATTAAACCAATAATTTTTAAAATGATAAGTTAAAATCTAAAATGATAATTTTTTCCTATAAAATTGTTTTATGAATTTATAATTCATACTTATATACAAATAATGAAAAAAAATCATTCAATTTTTAAAAAGTTATTTAATCTATTCACCCAAAAAATAATTTTTTATCTAACAATAAAAAAGTTAAAAGTAATTAAATTTTTACATATTTAATTAAACCATAAAGTTAATCTAATTAATTATAGATTTTAAAATTCATAGAAATGTGTTACAATCTGTAGGTGCAAGGCACGAATCATTGTTTTTTAGATAAATGTTTATTTAATTATAATGTGAATGTATTCTTATTTATTTTAAATAAATATATATTGGTTGGATGTTAAATTATTTTTTATGTATATTAAAATCTTAACTAAATGTTATATAAGTTCATTTTAATATAAGAACACCTAATATATGAAACAAGCTATTATGCTTAAAATGTATTTTATATTGATATGCTCATTCGATTATATAATTAATAATTACATGTTGATATCATAGTCATTTTATCTTAAAAACCCCGTATAAAATATAAATAAGGTCTAAGGGTAATATTAATCATAGAGGCTGTCATAGGTGGCGATTCTAGGACCATAGATTTCTCAATGGGTTCTATAAATTGAATCTTTTCCAACAAACAATTTGTTTCAATCGATAATTCTTTGTGTTTAGATTGGTATTGGTCAAGGGAAAACCCATGATAATCTTCCTCCCTTATGAGCTCATAAAAATGCGATTTAGAATGAATAATTCTCCATATAGATTCAATTTCTTCATTGATTTTTCGATATAACTGCTCCATCCCATACCATTTAATTTAACAACTAATATTTAATGGTTATATTTAATATTTAAAATACATAATATTCTTTCTATTTATTTTGGTATAGTGTGTGAAAAAATATATTTAATATTTTTTTATTTAAGGAAAATATATAGTGATATCTCAGGTTGTTACACCCCCTTAAATAAATTGCATCCCTGCAATTTTAAGTACTCCTATCGAATGAATGTTGGTGTGGGTATTCTTAACATATTCATTATTCAGGATAAAACTTATAATATGACATATAGCTTAATTTAAGAGGATATACCACATTACGTATCATTCCTTAAAGAATATTAATCAATCATACAATAATGTACCCCAGTATGTATATAACCTTATCATATATTCTACCTAACATACCTCTCCCCAAACTATTTTAATATCTAATACATTAAACCATAAATAAATCACACAAAAATTACCGCTATATTTAACTATAAATTTTTATTAACCACTAGTTAAGAAAGTCACACACAAGTCAATGTATATCATAATTCAAAAAATGAGAAAAAATTCACCAAAAATATCATGGATCATATTTTATTGAAATCCATAATCAATTTTAATGATATCTAACTTAATTTTATCAAAATCAATCTACATTCCATTAACTCAACATAAATTAGATATTATTCCTAATATTTATCCATACCTATATCACATTTTATTCAATAATTATCCCTAAAAATATAATCTCTTCATAAAATTACTTTTCAAGGTTATTGATCCCATTCAATATATGTTTCAAAACCATTAAATAAGAACTAATGATGTACAATCCTTAGATGTTTTAAATAACCCTAATAACATCCAAAATACTCTCTATAAATATCACTCACTAATTCAAAAATATGGTATTATTATAAACTAATTTCTATTATTGTATCGACCTCACTACCCTATGTAGGGCTAGGAAACTCACCATTTATGTCATACTAGGAATATACTAATGTTAACACCCATTTAAGTGTGCCACCATATATAGTTATGGATATAATAGTTTTTAGATATAAAACTTTCTCAAGTTCATCCTTGTGATCCTATTTCATCCAAACACTTAATCCACAGTGGATAAGATAATATACAAAATAATTAGAATATATAAATATGAAATCTCAATCCTAATATTTTTTCTCCAATAAAAACTTCATTTAAACCTATGATTCTTTATTTTCAACTATTTCACAAATGGTTCATACTATTGATCTCTTAGTTCATTATAGGTGAATTTACACTATTTTAACTCATAAATTTTAACCTAATCCATTAAATAATTAGTAAATTAATAATTCATTGTGGGTTGTAAATATCATATGATCAACCAAAACATATCCCCCTGAGTGTATATCCAATAGTGCAGTTAAACCTCTTTTTTGTGAACTAGGTCACAATTGAGTTTATAAAAAAAATTCCCTATTCAAGGATATTTCACCTTATAACAAATATTACAAAACCTACATCCACTTTCTAATATAATTTTTGGGATTTATTTTTAGGGTAAACTATACAATGACTGTTTTACTAAAATTTTAAAATGTTATCCTATACTTAGATATACCCATTATACTTTTACCTTTGGTTTTCACTAATGTTATATTATCCTAAACCCCAAAATATTGGATATTATATCAACTAACCAGAAGTCTTATCTTCACCTTTTAAACTAGAATAAAAAATAGCTTATCAAACATTGATTACATTTCGTACTCCTAAATTTCCATCACTCGATAACAAACTAATATCCAGATTTATCTAACTACTACTATGATACCAACTAAGACATCCCAAACCTAAAAGTTCATTAATTAAATAAACTATGAAATAAATTTCATTACATATCATTCTTAAGTACTTTTTACTTTAGGTTTTTTGATAATTAGGGAAAAATATTAAATAAGAAATCTCATCCCCTTTTAATTGATGTACCTTTTTCCACTATGAGATAAACTTATTAATCTATAACATGTCTTCAAATTCTCCAACAAATTATCCACATAATAAAATCTTCTAGAGAATATATATTTTTCCTTAATAAACTGAGGAAATGGAAACAGATTAATGGGGTGATATCAAATGATCAGTAAGGGTAAACATAATCGATAATAATCAAAGATCAAAGGTGAGAATAAGATGATCATATGGTTATAATCAAGATATATTAGAAAATAATACCCAATAAATATTAGGTCATAAATCAAGGAATAAATCTTGAAATATAATAATAAATGTATCAAAATATAATTTCAATAAGCATGACCCATGGGATCATAATATAGTCATGAGAATAAGAATAAAAGTGTGAAGCATATTTGAAATATAGAATATACACTAGTATAGGTAAAATAAATTTCATAAGACACACCATCAGTGACCATGATTATGAGAAACTAAAATATCATCATTAATACCTTTCTCAAGAGATATAAACATAAACCAATTAATTTTACCATGATATAGGACCCCACCCATCAATCATCCCAACTTATTTATGCCATAAAAAATTAATTATTTGTTATATCAAAAAGAACCCATGGAAAGAAATTGAGTTTAATTAAACACAACATAAATAACCTGTAGAAATAAAAAGGGTTTCATTCATCACCTAAAAGATAAGCCATATAAGAAATTTTTTTTAATATCTTTTTGAAATGGATACGCATGTGAAAATTGTCAATAATAATTTCAAGATAAATCAATGTAAATATATGGGTATCAAAATATATTTAGTAATTTTCTAGGTAAATACCATTCAATCAAGATAATAAATCATATGGTATTTAAATAATCTAGATAAAGGATATATGGTGATGAAAAATAATTTACAAAATAAATCAATTCATAAAATCTTGGTGACCATACTTCAATCAAAGGAATTAATAATTGGGTACTCACATAGGAAATACATTGGAAGAAGAATTTTGTTTATACTGAAAAAATGATTTAAAAAGACATAGGGAGTGGTGGATCATTTATAAAAAATTGAAGGAAGATACCTAAGTTATAAAAAGAAATATGTTGTACATTTACATTAAAAAATATCTTCAATTAAGAATAAGATATATCAAAGTATAACAGTTTAGATGATAAATACTTTTTCAAAGTTTTTGAAAAAGTATATTTAGAAATAAGAAATATACTTTATCTTTCGAAATACTTTTAAAAAAATATATTTTTTAAATATTAGAGAAAAATATATTTTGTTTTAGGAACCATAAAAACATAGATTTAATGTTTTAAATAAAATGAAAAAGGAAATGTAAATATGATTTTCCATGCAAAATGTAAAATAGTGATTCTTTTAACACTTTAATGAAAATTTCCCATAAAGAAAAAGTTAAATTTTCTTTAAAAAATTTTAAATAAGATAATTTATTATGAAATCATGTCAATAAATTATAATAACATTTCAAAAAGCATCCCATGAATTGGTACATGAAAAATAGAGGTTCCTGATTGAAAATAAGAGAAGAAGTCGACTTTATTTAGAAGAAACACTTTGAGTAAATATGTGTCAAGAAGAAATGAAATATTGGGGGAAAAATAAAAAATATATGATTATTAAATGAAAAAATGAGTGCTTTTTTAAATAATATAATATAACTAGATTTATTATCATTAAAAAACAATCTTGATTTCAGGATAAGATTGGAAATGAAACCCAAATGGTTTTTGTAACATTCTGATCAAAATAAATTTCAATTTGGGTAACGTTTGAATCAATGTACATCTAATCTTGAGACCCCATTAATATGTTATAGTAAATTCATTAGTCTATAATCACACTATATTAAAGGTGTGGTGGTGAACGTTAAAAAATAACTCTCAAGAAATTAAATTTGAGACAAAGAACCCCTTAACTTGTTTCCTTTCTTAGTCAAATAAACTCTAACATCCTGTATAATAGAAATTAATTTCTTAATGATGTATTTTTTTACCTTTATAATATATTTAATTATTTATAAAACTAATTGATAATTATTCTATACATTTATAATAGTTATTTATTACCTATTTTTGATATTGGGTGTGGGCAATCTTGATTATTTTGAATGAGTTTCATAATATTCATATTGTTAATTGTTATTCTAATTACCATTTCATTAATTTTACTCTAATGGATAACTAATAATGATTTATTAATTTTAAAATTTCTTTGATGATCACTTTTTTCTTTATCATAGATAATGAAATCGAGTACAAATATTTTTCAGTGTTTTCTAACCTATGAAGGGTGTTTTCTTAATTAGTGAGTAAAATATTGATATATATTTTCCATATGTAAAAAAAATTATTATATATATATTTATATTATTTTATAATATTAATTAATTTTTTATATTCATCCATTACATGATTTTATATCATTGTTCATGTAGGTGGTCAAATCGACCTAAACTGGAACATACCTTGCTCAATAGATGATTAAAGGATGATTTAGTTTGAATATCCTTTAAAAAGTAGAATAATGATATCATTTAATGTTTATTAATTTGTAATATCACAATTATAAATTATTTAGAAGAATAATTAATGGGTATGGATATATTACATAATTTTAATTACAGATTTTTGTCTTAGTATGCTTGTTTTAAACAATTGAATTAATGATAATTGTTTGTTGATAATATTAATAATAGGTTTTATAATTTTCTATAATACAACCTTAATGATATTATTGAAATAATATTTATCCATTAAACCCATTTTTAGGGCCATCAATGTATGGAGATGATGAAAAGAAAAAAGAAAAACAATTTTCTCTTGGAGGCAGTAGTCCAAATATATGCATGGTGGACGATTTCATTTTCCATTGAAATAAAGAAATATATAATATATTTTATCATTTAATAATATAAAATATTTAAAGAATATCCTAATTATTTATTATACTCAACATTATTACCAGCCATGTATGGTGGTTATGGATAACAAAATGTGGCGTTTTGTGGAGGCGGTAGTTCACGCACACGCAACGATTGTTTCACGTTTCTTAGGGAAAAAGGGAAGGTTGGTTAATGATTGAAACATTTTAAAAATAATATACAATTAAAATAATGATCACTATTTTGTCACATTATATGGTTAATATAATTTTTAGAAAGAATAAATTCATACAAGGAATGAGGAAGTAGAAGTTAGAATTCTATACCTCATTACCTGGGTTGTCTCCTTTTCTAAAGGGGGAAATCTAAGAATGATATCCTTTTGAGAAGAAAATAACCTCATTGAGGTGTATATCAGTGTATATGAGAGGTTTTGGAAGGTATTTATGTTAAATAATTTGTTTTTTGTGTGAGGGGAAGTGAGTATAGGAGAACTCCTTTAATAAGTGAAAAGGAGTGAGATTTTTGTAAATACCCAAACATTTTCGATAATGGAAAGTCACTCTCATGGAAAATGGATCCAAAATTTATATATAATAGATATGAGAATATATAACTCCAATAAACACCTTAAAAACTTTATTAAAACTTGTTTAAAAAATGTTTCTTAATTTACCTCTTTGGTTACTCATTTTTATCATTTTTGTTTTTACACAATAAGTAGTTTTTACCTATGTAGTTTTTTCTTTATGACACAAAATAAAATTTTAATTGTTATATAATCTATACCTAATTATTTTAAATTTTAAAATATTTTTTTTAATTTTTAAGAGTTAATAAAATTAATTTTAAAAAAATAAATATAAGTTGTATTAAAAATATTATTTTTGAAAAAAATAATTTAAATTTAATAACAAATATGGGATAATAAATGTAATAAAACATTTCAAAAATTATAAATTACATTATAAATAACAAGTATTTAATTTTAAAAAGGTTTCATTAATATCCAATTCAAACTCATATACTAATAATTTCATAAAATTTTTGTTATTACTAAACATTGTATTAAAACTATTAAACTAAAAGTAAATCTTTTTGAAAAATATAAAAAATTTAAATTAAATAAATTTTTATTATTTGAATTAGAAAATAAATTTCATATTATAAATTTCAAATTCTAAAATTAATATAATTTTATAATAATATAATGGTGCAAGGCATGAAGTAATAATTTTTAGAAAATCATATTTTATATTATATTATGAATTTATTCTTATTAGTTATCAATACATATATATTGGATAGATAATAAATTTTTATATATATATTAAAATCATATCTAATAGTGATATGTTAACATTTTAGTATATGATTTCATAACTTGGAAAAAAATATATTAATCTTAAAATGGATTTTTTTATCGATACAATCATTTGATTCTATTAAAAATAATAATATATTTGATATCATAAAAATTTCTATGTAAAAAACCCATTATAATCTCTAAAAAATATAAAAGGGTAATATTATAGGTAGTTAAAATTCTTGATGGTGATTTAGTGGGTGTGGATTTCATAGCTAGTTCTTCAAGTTTAATATTTTTTTGAAAATGATTTTACTCAAGTTAAAATTGCTCGATTTTATATTGGTATTTGTCTAGGGAAACCCTTAAGAAGATACCTCCCATACAAGCTCAGAAAAATGGGCTTAATAAGGAAGAATTTTTCTTCCAGATTCCATTTCTCCAAACTTTATTTATTGATTTTGTGATATTGTTACTTTAATTTAAACTAGTTAATTTAATGACTATGTTTTAATGATCATATTTTGTATTCAAAAAATATAATGGTTTTAATTTTATTTTGGTATTGTTTGTGAAACATGATATTTAATTTATTATCTATTTAAAGAGAATATGCATTGAATTCTTAGGTCATCACATTATCCCCCTTTAATAAACTGTGTCCTAAAAATTTTAATTACTCCTAACTAATTAAATTATGTGATTGTATTATTAACATATTAATCATTCGGGATATAAATTAAAAATAATTTATACCTTAATTTATTAGGCTATACTAAAAATGATATAAAATTAACCAAAAATTAAATGAATCACATTTTATATAAATTCATATTCAATTTCAAAACTATATAACTCACTTTTCTCAAAATCAATAAATCCATAACTAACTGAAGATAAATCATATATCTATCATAATAGTTATCCATACATTAATCAAGTGTTATTCAATATTTCTTACAAAAAATATATATCATTGTTATAAAATAAATTTTCATGGTTATTTATTACATTTAATATATGTTTAAAAACCATTAAAATATAAATAATTAAGAACAATACTTAAATATTTAAAATAAACCTCATTACTTCCAAAACACCGTCGAAAAATATCACTAACTTATGAAAATATCTATGATTACCAAAAATTAATTTCTATGTTGGTATCAACCTCATTTCTTTAAGTAATACTTGTAAAATCACCATTAATATTATTATTATAATATACTATGATTATAAACCATTTAAGTATATTCCCTTATTTAGTTATAATACATAGTGTTTTTTGGAAACACACCTTTATTAGCTTTATCCATGTGATGTATTTTCATAGAAATACTAAAACCAAAATGGTTATGATAAAATCCAAAATAATTAGAGTATATAAATATGAAATATCAATCCTAAGATATATTTCCAAATGACTCCATCATTTCAACCTATGATACTTTCATTTAAACAATGTAACACTTGGTTTATCCTATAACTTTCTTATTTCATACTAGGTTATTTTTACTTGTGTTATATCATACTTATTAATGTAATACCTTAAATTAATTTGGAACTCAATCCTATATAGAAGTTCTTAAAGAGAATATAATCTACTAAATAATATCCCTAGAGAGTGTCTAGACATGTGTTCATTTTGGCCTATTTTTATTACACTAGGCCATAATTGAGTTAATACATAGCACATCAAATTGATGAATATTTATATAAGGTAAAACTATTCTAAGGAATAAATACACTTACCCATATAAAAAATTGGGTCTAATTTTAATTAAAACCACACAACCTCTACTTTACCAAAATTCAAGATGTTATCCTATACATAGAAAAATCCCTCAGAATTTTCTGTAGTATTTTCACTAATGTTATCTTATATATATCCACAAAATATTTGATATTACATCATCTAACATAAAGAGTTATATACTCCTTTTAAATTAGGATAAAACATAACCTATCAAACATTTATGACATTTCAAACTCCCAAATTACCCTAAATAGATAACATCCCAATCTCAAAAGTTTTCTAAAACCTACACTAATACCAACATTGAAATTCGAATCCTAATTTTTTGGAAATTACTTTAATTAAGGTAAAAATTCATTACAACACATTACCAAGACCTTATTGGATTAGGGATTTAGATAATTAAGACAAAACATTAACTAAAGAATATCAATCCATTTTAACTAATGGATTTTTCCCACTATGAGAGATAATTAGTAATCCATAATGGGTATTCAAAATCTCCAAAAAAATTATCTACATGATAAAATATTCTATATATTATATACTTTTATTACCTTTATAAAATGGAGAAATGGAATCAAAATAAATGGGTTAGATAAAATTATCTGTAATGGTAAATATAAGTGATAATAATTAAGTATAATAAGTGATCATAATAGAAGTGTATTGATATAATCAAGGTACATAAGAAAAATCATACCCAACAAATATTATGTCATAACTCATGGAATGAAGCTTGACATAAAATAAGACATGAATCAAAAGAGTGATTAAATAAAAAATATCCATGAAAACATAACATAATCAAGACAATAGTCATAAAACTATGAAGCATCTTTCAAATATATAAAATAAATTAGTATACAGAACATTAATTTGATGGGCACACAATCGGTGCCCATACTTAAGAGAAAATAAAACATACTCATTAATTCTTATTTCATGAGATATAAAATTAATCCAATTCATTGGAGGGTGATATGGGACTCACCCCTTCATTAATCCAAACATATATATTCCATATGAAATTAATCATTCTGCATATCCTAAAGAACCCATGGAAAGAAATTGGGTTTCATTGAACAAATTATAAACAACCCATTGAAAGAAAAATGTGTTCATTCGTCCCATAAAAAAGAACCTTAGGAAAAAATATGTTTCATATCATTTTCAAATGGGCACACATATGGAAATGAAAAATAATAATAATAAGATAAACACATGGAAATAAATGGGAATCCAAATATATTCAGTAAATTTATGGTAAATACTATTAAATCACGATAATAAAGCATATGTTATTTATACTGTATTGACATAGGATATATGGTTACTAAAATAGACTCTATAATCAATCAATTTATTGAATATTGGTGAAAAAACTTTAATCAAAGTAATAAATAATAGGTATTTATAGAGGAGAGGAATTGGATGAAAAATTGTGGTTATACTATAAAAATGATTATGTAAGGAAAAAGGAAATGAGGGAATATTTCCCCCAAAGAGAAGGAAATTACATAAGTCATCCATAGAAATAAGGTGTATGATTACATATTAAATACATCATCAATCAAACATAATACCTGTCAAAATACCTTGACTAAGATGAAAAATATTTTTATGGAGTTTTGTAAAAATAAATTTCTAATTAAGAAATATCCATGATATTTTGAAATAATTTTAAAAGTTATATTTTGTAAATATTGGAGGAAAAAAAATTATTTTGAAAACTATGAAAAAATAGAGATAATGTTTAAAATAAAATGATAGAGTTGGAAGGAAGATTTGTTTCCATGAAATAAGTTAAACAAAGATTATTTTTACACTATGATGAAAATTACCCATACCGAAGACATTGAAAATTTAATTAAAACGTTTTTAAAAGGAAAATGTAGTATAAAATGACCTCTATAAATTATAATTACATTTCTTAAATCATTTTATGAATTGTGTTTTTGATAAATGGAGGTTGTCGACCAAAAATAAGAGATGAGGTCAATTTCACTTATAAGAAACACTTTAGGTAAAATATGAGTGAAGTGAAAATGAAATAATGTGGGAAAAATAAAAAACCATGAATATAAAATAGAAATTATGAGTGATTTTCAAAGAATATAAATAAACCAGATGAATTAACTTTTAAACAATATATGTTATTGAAAATTAGATAGGTGTAAATACTAAGATTTTAAAAATTCTATTTTCTTCTTAAAATAAATTTGTATTATATTATACATTATTATACACATGAAATATATAGAGAAAACAACATGACTCTATTATATTAATGGAAATAATTAAGTTATTCAATGAATAAAGCCAATAAAATTCCAAACCTTACAAGGAGACATAAAATATAAAATATAAAACCAAAAATGGAAAAATATAGATCACTCCAATCTAATAGTATAATCCCTCCGACAAAAAATGTTATAGAGAAGAATAAAATATTAGTAAACCAACCAACATAAAAATATATAACCTTCAAGGGAATTTAAGTGAATAATTAATGAAAGAATTAAGAGGTATTTATTGGAACAAATGTGACCACTGTAATAATAACTTGAGAGTTGGGAATAGTAACCCAACTGTTGGAAATAATAACCTGATTGTTAGAATAGTAATTTTACATAAAAATAATAAATGTTGATATAAATAATATTTATAACGATTAATTTAATTAAACATAAATATTATAATACTAAAAAAATATCACAATTAAAAAAATTAAATAAAATATTAACACATTTTTAATAAACGTATTTTAAATTATTTCATAAAAACCATAATTTTTATATTAAAAACTAAAAATTACCTATTTTAGAAATTTATTTTTATTAAAATAATATAACTTTTTAAATAATCATGTATAAATTTCCATGGGTATTTTTTTGTAATTTTTTGAAATACTTTAATTTCAAGGTGAATAGTAAAAATGCAGTTTTTCACATAACTAGTGTATCTTAAATTACATCACTAATGATGTAATAATGAAAAAATAATTTATAAAACATGAGTTTATTCCTTGATATATATAATTTCATAAATTATTCATTAAAATATGATAAAATTAATTTCCAAAACTAAAATGAACTTTTCAAAACCTATAGTCAAAAGTGATTCCTTAAAATAACAATTTCAATTATTTTCCTCTCCCCTTTTTAATAAACAATGTTAATTCTAGTTTTAAAGTTTTCTAAAGTATTAAAACCATTATTTTAGATTTATATATTTTTTATAATGTAAGAAATTCACTATGACAAGTTTTAAAACTCATATATTATTTTATATAGTAGTCTATTCTAAAAATACCTCTCTCCTCTAGTATAAATTATCCCACTACTTTTCCTTGGAAAACCACCCATCACACTCTTTAAAAATCCTAACCTATGAAAAAATACTTCCTATAAATCCCCTTATAATACCTAGTGGCGTTCTGGAGTAATCTAAATCTAACCATCATGGGACCTTAGTGTCATAGAAGAGAAGCCACATTGAGGAGTAAGTAAGTATCATTTAACTATTTTATTCTCTTCTCTTTATTTTTCACAACCCATTTCAAAAAATAATTATAGGATTAATTAGTTAGTAATTTAAAATTATATTAATTATTTTAACCTAATTTATATATTGCATTTACTATACATATATATTTCAAAAAAAAATTCCCACTATCTGGACAATGTCCTGTTAGAGGTCGGTTAACCAACCATAGAGACATTTCCAAGTAAAAACTAATAAAAAATATCATGGATAGATATTATGAATTATAAAATAGGTAATTACATTTATTACAATCTTTTGGAATTAATTCTACTCATGTATATTTACTTTTTAGAAAACTAACAAAATTAAAACAAAATAGTATATTTCAAAGGAAAACATGATATCAGAACACATCCTAATCAACAATAAAAATTAAGAAAAATAATACAATTACTATTATTAATAAACACTGGATCAAATTAACATAATTAACTTCTAAAACTATTTTTTAATAATCCTAATTTTATTATTCAGGATGTAGAAAACAAGAATTAATGTAAGGGGATTCACAAACCCAACTCTTTTTCCTTTGGTTATCCCTCTTTCATGACATATTTGGTTTTAATATTCATCTAATATTCATTAAATATAATTTAATTATTCATAAATTTTATTTCGGGGGAGAAACATATTTCAAACTTGATTTTATGGGAAATACATATATTTTATAAAATAACTATTCTTTTCAAAACACATACTTCACTCCTTTTGAGTTTCTCTTATTCAATAATGAATGATTATTATTATACCAAATATTTTTTTACCTTTTTCATTTGGGAACCCCAATTTTATTCATGAAATTATGATTGATGATATCCTTATGAAACCCATTCCTTTCTATAGTTTAATTTATGAGTATTATTATTATTCATTCTATGTGGAATGCATAATTATGTGAATGATATGATTTGACAGGTTGGTCCAGAATTATATATCCCTCTAATGAATTAGTTAATGTGATGTATATAATGAAATAATGAGTACTATGCATTAACTTTACTGAATATTTTTTCAAAATTATGATGTAATGATTATTCACAAATTTTATGCGTGAACACGATGCTAGATTTGTTTAAAACTATGTGTGGTATTTGACTACTTTGACATGATGGTTTATTTTTATGATTTTTCAAATTCCATGAATTTATCACATATTTTACCTTATGATGTTGATGATGATCCCATGCTTAAGAAATGACGATGATTATTTTTCTCACCTATGTTATATTGAGCCTTGTTCATTATTCATCATCTTACTAGGATTTTAACTCACCCCTTTTTTGATGTATATCCTTAGGTGATTACATTTACTAAGGAGAACGTGAGCTTTAGAATGAAAAAAATAAGATTTTACAAAAAAGATTCTGTTTTATTATGTAAAAGTGATATATGAGCCGAATATTCCTAAGGCACTAAACCTTATAATCTTGGATTTGTATCTCTATTATGTTTTTATATTAAAATTATTTAATGGTCATGTAAGAAAAAGTAGGGTCTCTATAGTTAGTATTAGAACATTTTTTAGTTAATTTGCGAATTAGGATTAGAAAACAAGATTGAAAACCAAAATTATATGTCTGCATAAGGTTAAAATATACTAGAAGAATCTTATTAGATAAAGTCTAAACATAGGGATCCCATAAGATATTCCATTAGAGTTAATTATGCAAAAGAATAAATAATTTATTATTACCTTGTTATCATTTATTTTGTTTAAACTTTTTCTATTTTAGAAAATATTGGGAACTAGGAGAAACCTAGACAAAAACCATGTGATGGACAATGAAATGATTGCGCAATGACATCCCGAATTCCATGGGAGGTGGAGTTCAAAACATTATTGTGATTATTACCAAGTTATCTCAAGTAATGGAAAATAACATGAACTGTGTGAAATAGCTGTCTTCACCCAAGAAGGATCAACTAACTATTGATCCCTTTATGTGGAAGCTACCATTGAAATTTAGTCGTACTTATGATCTAATTGTCATATAATAGTATATTAAATCAATAAAGAATATCTTTTTAATGATTCATTGTTATGATAAGTAGAAGGTGACCCTTTATGCATATTATTTTTAAGGATAACTCAATAAATGGTGTGATTTAAAAAAACACCAATATATAGGATTAAATAGATGATATGGAGTGGGAATACTTTAAGAAAATATTTTTTACATGTATTTCACCTGAAATATTTGAATAATGACAGAGAGAGAACTCTTAATGATGAATCTAAAGAAAGGTGAATCTTTCATGGATTATAAGGAAAACATCACAATTCTTTCAAATAGATTCTTTAAAATTTCTTATAAAAAAGACAACAAAATATATATATATTAATTAGTTGATCAAAACCACACATTTGAAAGAATTTATCTATCCAAACATCAATTGTAATGAAGAAGTGGTTTGATGTTCTCTCAAAGTAGAGATGGAGTTTGGTGAATAGACACATATTAATGGATATAATAATAGAATAATATAGTTTCAAGCTGTTAGGTCCAATGAGAAAGGTGTAAAGATGATAAAACCTCCCATGTGTCAAAAATGTGGGAAGAAGCATCACATTTATTTCCTCAAAGGTATAGGGAAATGCTTTAAGTGTAGGAGGGATAGACACCAAACTCATGAATGTTGAAGAGATATGGAGAAGTCGGCCCACATGATGGGGGAGATGAGGTTACATCCTAATGAATCGCCTATAGTCTAGTGCTTCAATTATAGAGAGAAATGTAACTATTCAATATAGTGTACTAAACCTCAAGTCCTTGAGGGTAATTAGCATCAATATCCACCCAATTGAAAGAATAAAGGGAAATATTATTCCATCACTACTGATGAAGTGGAGCAAGAAAACAAATTCATATAAGGTACACTACCTATTCACTCAATAAAGGTAAACGTTTTATTTGATTATAGTTGTACTCATTACTTTTTATTCTTCATGATTTCTAGAACCATTTAATTGAAGTCCCAATACCATGCAGTAGAGATATCATCAAAAAAATATTGTGGTTCCATCATTGCAACTTAAGTGTTGGAATATTCTCCAATAAGTTTATATGGGATGATTATTCGAATGAATATTGTAATATTTCCCTTTGTAACGACCCAAATCTAGAGACACTAAACTGGTTCCCCATACCCAGTTCTCCACATGACCTCAAGGACATTTCCCCAAACGCCAGAGGCTGTCGACTAGCAGCGAGGGCCTTGGTGAGTCTTTGGGGAAACTATACCCTCATTTGGTAAAGTATACAAGGGAAAGGAAATAACAGTCAATAAGGGAAGTAGTAAATATCATACAATAACTGAAACTAAATAGTGGAAGCAATAAATATATAGTATTGATGATAATGATGTATTGGGTACAAGTATCAAAGGAAAGCAGCAAACACAACAACGTGCTGAAATACAACTGAGAAACAATGTATGAAAAGTAAACAACAACTCCAGCAGCATCACAAGCCTAAGCTCAGTTCTATGATCTCCAGATCCTACCAGAAATCATGTACCTAACGCAGAAGGGCCAAAATCCCTATCCACACCTGCAACCATATAACCTGTTTTGGCCAAAAAGCAGGACCCAAATAGGGTGTGAGACTAATCCCAGTAGGCAACCACCACAAGATCTGTACCCTACTGTCAGTGAGTAATATAACTGAAGTAATGAAAGTAAATGTAGTAATGAACTATGATTACACAAGTAAACAATCCTACCAACTAAAATTCACATTAATTTAACAATTAATTTATTCATTTAATTAAACATCCAAGGAATCTAGAAAATCTCCTTATTCCAAGGTAAACAGGTAACACAACAGGCATCAAAAGACTACGTAAGCAAACAAGCAGGACAAAAGATCCAAGCTTGTGCTTTGGATTGGTAGTCACATCTAAACCAACAAAAAAATCAGCATTCACACTGAATCTATGGGTGGATCAAACTAGCAGTCCCCTGTAGTCAAGTAAACATTCAAAGGCACAGACACTCCGGGAAGCACTCACGTCGATTCCCCTATGGTCTTGCAACGATAGCTATAGACTCTCTAAGGAAGATCTTATGTATAATTCCTCTTATGGTATCAATACGTGTGTAAACTAAGGACACTCATAGGTAGAAAAAAGTCTAATTATTGTAGGTACTACATACAAAACTAATTCCAACAGACCCCCTAGAGAAGCACTTAATAGTTTATTCCATCTTTTGTCTCCCACACCAGGTTCTCACAGCCCTGAGCAGTCTAGTCATGCATAATCGATTGTCAGCGGTCCTAAGTAAGTTTAGAAACTAATTGGATAAAAGATACAATGCATCAAAATCATTTAAACAATAGGAAACACATGTAATCAGTTATTACAAGAAAACTAGCAATTGTAATAGGGTTCGCCTTGCAGGCACACTGTGCCAAACGGTGATAACAGCCAAACAAGAATAACACCCAAGGGATGACCCTCAGACATGAAAAAAGCATATATTATTATCAATTAACCTTAAGATAACAAGAAATCTATGGTAATTAAACAAAATGACCAAAATCCCTAACCTGGGATACCCGAAACATGGGAATCCAACACTTTTGTACAAAAACTCAAATACATTAAACGTAAGGCAACAAACCACCTACCAAGATCCTAGGAGATCGATATACGTGAACCTCAGCCCATGAATCGGCCTAGAATAGAGTAGATATACAAAAATTTCTAAACGTTCTACCTCAGATAACTCATACGAGAGAAAGCATCAGGAAACATGGTTAAAGAAGAACCAAGAAATAACCTATGTGATTCTATTGCAACCGATGACGTTCGAATCAGATAACCAGTGAGAAATCGGTAGCTCAGAGAAGATTCGGCCTCCTCAGATGCTCTGGAAAGAATTAGGTGAAGAAGAAGATGGAAATAAGGATTAGCCGCGACCCCAGTCCGTTAAATAAAAAAAATACATGGCGTGTACTTTTGGAGTACACAACGTGTACTTGCCTTTTCCGTACTCCACTTTAGGAGGCCTCTATGTCACCCTTACACGACCGTGTGTGTGGCCATGACACGACCAGTACATGGCTTCCAGTGGAATCTAAGTACATGGAATTTACTCATAATGTATATGGCGTGTACTCCGGTAATTTCCAAATTTTTCTTCTTTTTCTCACAAACTAACAGAAAAGGAAAAACATACCTGAAAAGAAGATCTGGGTTCTTAAAAACTTTCCCCCTTAATGAAATTTGTCCCCGAATTTCCCTAACAAGGTGGTGAAGAAGAAACCTCGAACAACTCTGACCACTGTGATCCCATATCGGCCTCCCCCTCCCAAGTCTCGTACTGTACACGGCCATGCTGCCATAGCACCCATACCAGAGGAACATACAATCTACATAGTACCTTTTCACTACGATCAAAAATCCTCATGGGATACTCCTTGAATGATGCATCCTGCTCCAGCTTAACCTCCTAGGGTTGAAGAACATGAGATGAGTCTGAGAAATAGCGTCGAAGCTGAGAAACATGGAAGACGTCATACATATCCTGGTTCCTCAATGTTAACTGCAACCTATAAGAAACCATCCCAGCTCTCTCTAGAACCTCAAACGGACCGAAGTATCTTGGTGAAAGCTTACCCAATATTCTGATCCTCTTGTGTCCCAACCTCGGGGTAACACGTAGGAAAACATGATCTCTAACCTTGAAATCCAAAGGTCGTCTCAACTGATCAACAGAAGATTTTTTCTGAGACTGTGCAGTAGCCATCCCTTTCCGAATCAACTCCACATGTTTTGTGGTCTCCTGAACAAGAAGAGGTCCCAACATACCTGCCTCTCCTACCTCCAGCCAACACACGGGTGATCGGTACGACCTACTGTACAAATCCTCGTAAGGTGCCATCTGAATAGTTGATTGAAAACTATTATTGTAGGAAAACTCTACTAGAGGTATATGTCTCTCCCAAGAACCTCCAAAATCAAGGATGCATGTTCATAGCATGTCCTCCAGCACCTGAATCGTTTGCTCTGACTGTCCATCTATCTGGGGATGGTAAGTTGTACTCAGAAGTACATGTGTACCCAAATCCATCTGTATCTCTTGCCAGAAATGCGATGTGAAGTGGGCGTCCCTATATGAAATGATAGTACTCGGAACCCTATGCATGTGTACAATCTCACAAATGTACAACAGTCCCATCTCATTAACACTGAAGGTCTCCTTAATTTGCATGAAGTGAGCAACCTTTATGAGACTATCAATGACAACCCATACCGCATCATTCCCTCGAGGCGATCTTAGTAACCCTGTCACGAAGTCCATCGCGACATCATTCCACTTCCACTCGGGAATGGGTAGCTTCTTTAAAATACATACTGGTCGCTGTTGTTCCACCTTCACCTACTGGTAGGTGGAACACCTCATGACAAAACCTGCAACATATCTCTTCATACCTGGCCACCAATATTGGCGGTGCAGATCAAGATACATCTTGGTGATGCCAGGATTAACTTCCCAAACTAAGGAATGAATGTCTCACATCAACTCCTCGCGTATATCTTCTGGCACCCATACGCGTACCTCAGAACGCAAGATCTCACCCTCGCCTATGGTCTATTCGGGAAGAGGGTCCTCTCCTGACACACTTTCATGTAGGAATAGGCCTTCAGAATATGATAGTTGCCTCATTCGAATTAAGTGGAGAAGGGTAGAGGTAACAGCTATAGAAGAAATAAAAGTCTGACCCAGTCTGTCGTGGACCTCCAAATTCATTTCAGAGAACAGATCCATAAGCTGCCACTCACTGCTGGCCTCCTGAACTGCCTGTATCTGTGTCCTCTTGCTCAGTGCGCCAGCCATAGAATTTCCTTTCCCATGCATATAAGCAAGCTCGAAATCAAAAAACTGTAGGTACTCAACCCACCTCCACTATCTCAGATTCAAGTCACGCTGTGTGAAGATATACATGATGATCTTGTGGTCAGTATATACCACAAAATGCTCTCTAAGAATATAATGTCTCAAAAAATGCAAAGCATGAACAACTACAGCCAACTCCAGGTCATGTGTAGGATAGTTTCTCTCATGTGGCCTCAACTGCTGAGATCCATTACTCAACAAAACTATCCTCTTCCATAAGAAATACTCCAAGCTCGATGCCAGATGAATCACAGAAAACTATATAACTCTTGCCCGATTCTGGAAAAACTAGAATCAGAGCTGAAGTCAATCTCCCCTTCAGCTTTTGAAATCCTGAATCGCAGGCTTCTGACCAAACATACTTTACCCCCTTCTTATTCAATCCCATCAACGGCACTACTATGCGTGATAAGTCCTGTATAAACTGCCTGTAGTAACCATCCATCCCTAAGAAACATTGTACCTTGAAGAAATTATTCAGCTTTTCCCAAGTAACTACAGCTCTCACCTTCTATGGGTCTACTAATACTCATATCTCTGAGATTCCATGACCCAGGAAGTGAATTTAAACCATCCAAAAGTGGAACTTTGAGAGCTTAGCATATAACTGATGCTCCCTCAGTGTACTCAAAATGATCTCAAGATGGGTAGCATGGCCGTGTCGAGTGTGAGAGTACACCAAGATATCGTCCATGAAAACCACAACGAAAGAATCTAAGTAAGGATGGAAAACATTGTTCATCAACGCCATGAAAACTGATAGCGTGTTTGTGAGACCGAACTGAATAACCAAATACTCATACAAACCAAACCTGCTCTAGAAGGCTGTAAGAGGTATATCAGATGGTCTGACACACAACTGATGGTAGTCGGATCTCAAGTCGATCTTCGAGAGAACTCTGGATCCTCAAAGATGATCAAAGAGATCATATATCCGCAACAATGGATATCATTTTTTGACCGTCAACTGGTTCAGCTTCCAATAATCCACACAAAGCCTAAGGGTGTCGTCTGCCTTTTTCACAAACAGGACAGTCGTACCCCAAGGAGAAGTTCTAGGTCGGATGAAACCCTTTTCCTAAAACTTCTCCAACTACTTCTTGAGCTCCTGAAACTCAGGTGTAGCCATCCAATAAGGAGGAATGGACACCGGTGCCACTCCTGGCATAAGCTCAATAGAAAATTTTACCTCAATCTCCAGAGGTAAACCTGAAAATTCCTCTGGAAAGAAATCCCTGAAATGATCCACCACTGGAGGAATGTCTATCTGTTAAGTCCCCTGGTCATTCAAATACAGAATAGAAATTTGAGCTGTAACTCCGCCTAGCCCATGATGCTCTGGTCCTGAGCTACTAGCCTGGACATCCCACTCTCCCTTATAAGGAAAAGGTTCACCCTCCGGTGATATGAAACTCACCCTACAGCGATAACAGTTAATGACTGCCCAGAAGGGAATGTGCCAGTCCATTCTGAGAATTACATCATCGCCTATCATCTCTAGGACATAAAGGTCCCATAGAAAGTGATACCCAACCACCTCTAGAGAGTACTCCTTGCGCTGACGTACACAAGTAGTTCTAATTCCCAAGGGAGCGTATAACATCATCATATCCTGAGAAGTATAAATATTAAGTCTAAGGCTTTCCAAAGTATGCATACAAATAATGTTATGAGAAGCTCCTATATTGAAAAGTGCAGAGGATACAACTGAGGCTATTAAAATCATACCTTTAACTGTAGAAGGTTTAAGATCATGCTCCTCATGAATCAGCTCTACCGCAAAAGTCTGTCCTGCACCGCGGCCCTATGTAGCAGCCTGAGATCTCTGAGTTGACCCTCCTTGAGACTGACCACTGTGTCCACGGCCTCTACCCTGGCTTGAATGACTTGAAGAACTTCATCCCCCAGTCTTCTATGGAACTGGTAATCCTGCTCATATATACGGAGTCGAAACTGATCCTCCTTCACTAGCTACTGGAAGTAAAAACTTGAAGAAACGCTGCAGATGACCCATCTTACTGCAAGATCGGCACTCCACTAGGTCTATCGGCTACTGAGGCTTCTTATTCCTAGTTTTTACACACTGGTAGCATGAAAATTGGTTTCCAGAATAAAGATCTTGTCTACCAGAAGTAATACCTCGCTTCCTCGGGTCACCTTGTGTAGACTCTCGGTGGTGCTTCCTGCTCTCTATATGAAATGAATCAGCCCTGGATGCTGAGCCACCCTGGTCCACAAATCCAGTCTCTCTCAGATTTCTCTCCATGATAAGCTCCTGGTTGACAATCAGAGTAATAAATGTCAACTTAAATACGTTCACCTGTTATCTGATGTCCGGTTTGAGCCCTTCCTCAAACTTCCATGCTAATAATATCTGGTCATTCCCCAGAATGGGATTGAAACTCCTTAACTCCGTGAAGTGAGAGGAATACTTGATAACTATGAGATTACCCTGCTGTAGGTTCATGAACTCTTTGGATCTGTCATCCCCCAGTGTCGCCGGGTAGAAGTAGTCGTAGAACATACGTTGGAACTCATCCCAAGCCATACCATGTTGGTGCCCTACCTGAAAAACCACATCCCACCATCTATTGGTGGAATATCACAACATACAAGTTGCGAGATTCAATCAACTCTCCAGAGGCACATCCATGTTCTCGAAGATGGATAGCATGTATTCTAGCCATGACTCCGAAACCTATGGACCTCCATCCCCTGTGAACGTGGGAGGATGTCGCTGCTAAAAAACCCGCGTCAGATCTTCCATAGACGGGGTAGGATGTTAAGCTCCCCGGAAGGTCTGCATGAATCTCATGAAACCCTCTTTGAACTGAGCATCGGCAATAGTGTCTGGAATCACTGTAGGTGCCAAGTCTAGAATGATAGGCGGAACTAATGGTAGTCCCTGATCTGCTGTATCAGGCGTACGATCATTTCATTGCAACTGAAGGACAACCAGAGGACGTCTTGGTGCCATATATATGAAAGTTCAAAAGCACACCTCAAATTCAGGATTAACAATGACAGAAAAACTGAAGGAACAAGAAGGAATAGGGAAAAGAAGGAATTCAAGTTATGGAAAACATGACTACATGGCGTGTTCTTTCCCTACACGGCCTGTTCCCTTAGGTCATTCACATGGGAGTGTACTTATACCTAAATTGGTTTTGTAACACCCCAAATACATGGTGTGCTGTCATAACACATGAAATATACGTGAATCCTCTTACCCATCTGAGCCCTTCTACACTATTAAGCCACACGACTCCTCTAAGAAAAAACTACAAAACGTGTTAAAGGGAGACATGGCGTGTACTAAACATGCCATACCTAGACCGTGTTGTTAGTGACACAGCCTGACACATGGCTGACACTACACAGCGTGTTCAAGGAAGACACGACATGTACAAGACATGCCATACCTGGCCTGTGTTTCTAGCGACACGGCCTGACACACGGCCGACACTACATGGTGTGTTCCAGATGGACACGACATGTACAAGGAAGGGTAACACCGACCCGTGTTTTTTGTGACACGGATGGGTCCCTAGATCAAACTACACGAAGTGTAAGATTAAGACATGGCATGTATGTGAAAAGATAACACGACCCATGTTGTTCGTGACACGGTTGGGGTACCTATTTCATACTACATGACGTACTAAACTAGTACACGACATGTTCCTACAAGAGTATTCAGAACCTCGTGTGCTCACACAGCTAGTGACACAGTTTAAAAATGATACAGTGTGTATTAATAATATACACACTGTGTATTCTGGGTTTTTCTAGGCAATAGCTCAGAAACTGCTTCGAAGCCCAGAAAACATAGAAAACAAGAGTTTAGGTGCCAAATTACGATCCATGGGGGCCCATACTCCCCACGAATCAAAGTTTGGTATCATAACAATTCATATAACAAGTAAATTGTATAAAAAACTCATGATCCACCAAATTCTGATCCTCAAGGGCCCATAACACCTCTAAGACCAACGTTTGGCGTTCATGATAAAGAAGCTCTAAACAACTGATACCCTATCAACATAGAAAGTATTCTATCACAGCTGCTATCACAACAACAAGCATAGTCTATCATAAATTATATCACAACAACATGAAATTTATAATTCAGTTTATATGGCATGGAAAAATGCAAGAGATGTGATTTACTAAAAAGTTCCTATATGATGCATGAGATGGAATTCCCTCATAGCATCAGGTTGTAACAAAATAGAACCACAATCATATAAAAAGTAATAACAAAACACAAGTGCACCACCCAATGGTGAATTCAATTAAACTGCAACATTTGTAAAACTAGAAAAGTGAAATATCTGAGGTAACCTGGATTTTTTCCTATACACGGGTTCTAGAACTCTCGGGCATATCTATTTACCATTTACCTATTCCGTCATATCCCTGTCTAATGGTGCTAAACAGTAAGTCAATAGAAAAGAAAAGAACCTTCCTGCTGATACCACTTTGTAACAACCTGAATCCAGAGCCACTCAACTGGTGCCCCGTACCCGGTTCACCACATGACCTCAAGCACATTTCTCCAAACACCAGAGGCTACCGACTAGTGGAGAGGGCCTTGGTGAGTCATTGAGGAAACTATGCCCTCATTTGGTAAAGTATACAAGGGAATGGAAATAATTTTCAATAGCGGAAGTAGTAAACAACATACAATAACTGAAACTAAATAGAGAAAAAAATTAATATATAGTAATGATGATAATGATGTAGCAGGTACAAGTATCTATGGAAAACAGAAAACACAACACCACGCTGAAATAAAACTGAGAAAAAATGTACGAAATGTAAACTGAATCTCCAGAAGCATCGCAAGCCTAAGCTCGGTCCTATGCTCTCCAGATCCAACAAGAAATCATGTACCTGAAGGAGAAGGGCCACAATCCCTATCCACACCTACAACCATATAACCTGTTTGGGCTGGAAATCAGGACCGAAACAGGGTGTGAAACTAATCCCAGTAGGCAACCACCACAAGATCTGTGCCCTTCTGTCAGTGAGTAATATAGCAGAATAAATGAATGTAAATGTAGTAATGAACTAGGAGTACAAAATTAAAAAATTCTACCAACAACCATTAAAATTCATTTAACAATTAATTTATTCATTTAATTAAACAACCAAGGAATCTATCAAAGCTCCTTATTCTAAGGTACACATGTAACACACCAGGAATCAAAAGACTACTTAAAAAAACAAGCTGGCCAAAAGATCCAAGCTTGTGCTTTGGCTTGATATAATCATCTAAACCAACCAAACAATCAGCATTCACACTGACTCTCTGGGTGGCTCAAACTAGTAGACCCATATATTCATGTAAAAATAAAAAGTTACAGACACTATGTGAAGCACTCACATCGATTACCCTATGGTCTTGTAACGATAGCTACAGACTCTCTGAGGAAGATCTTACATCTAACTCCTCATGTGGTCTCGATACATGTGTAAACTAAGGACACTCTTAGGAAGAAAAAATTACAATTCCCATAGTTCCTGCATACGAAACTAATTCCAATAGACCCCCTAGGGAAGCAATTAATCGTCTATTCCCTCTTTGGTCTCCTGCACAAGTTTCTCATAGCCTTGAGTAGTCCAGTCATGCGTAATTGACTATTAGTAGCCCGATGTAAGTTTAACAACTACTTGGATAAAATATAAAATGCATCAAAAGCATTAAAAAAGAAGGAAACACATGAAATCAGTTATAACAAGCAGACTAGAAATTGCCATAGGGTTTGACTTGCAGGAAAACTGTGCCAAAAAGAGATAATAACCAAACAAGGATAACACCCATGAGGTGATCCTCAAACATAAAAACAATCATATATTATTATCAATTAACCTTAAGTTAACAAGAAATCTAAGGCAATTAAAAAAAAGGACCAAAATCCCAAACTCGGGATACTCGAAACATGGGAATCTGACACTTTTGCACAAAAACTCAAAGACATTCAATGTAAGGAAACAAACCGCCTACCACGATCCTAGGATATCAATATAATTGAACCTTATCTTGTGAATTGTCCTAGAATTAAAGAGATCTACAAAAACACCTAAAAATTCAACCTCAGAAAACTAATATGATAGAAAGAATCAGGAAATGTGGTCAAAGAAGAACCAAGAAATCACTGCTGCGATTCTATTGCAACCGATGGAATTTGATTCAGATAACTGGTGACAAATCGGAAGCTCAGAGAAGATTCAGCCTCCTCGCATGCTCTGGATGAAATTAGGTTAAGAAGAAGATGGAAATAAAGATTAGGCATGACCCCGATCTTTTTAACGAAAAAAAGAAAGTATATGTCGTGTACTTATGGAGTAGACGGTGTGTACTTGCCTTTTCCAGACTCTGCTTTAGGCGGCCTCCACGTCACCCTTACATGGTCGTGTGTGTGGCCATGACACGGCTAGCACACGGCTTCTAGTGGAATCTATGTACACGGCGTGTACTCATAAAGTACAAGGCGTGTACTCATAAAGTACATGGCGTGTACTCTAGAAATTTCCATATTTTTCTTCTTTTTCTCACAAACTACTAGAAAAGGAAAAACATACCTGAAAAGAAGATTCGGGTTCTTACACCCTTGGTATAATTTGATGCTATACTAGGGAATGTATTGACTCTTATTACATATAGTACACAAAACTTATCAAAAAGAGTAAATCTATTTTCATATTTTAACCTATCTAATGATCCTAATTTTTTTAAGGAAGATCATGAATCTACTTTTAAAAGTACCTCAATGGTGTGGGTATTGATACCCTCTAAGGAATCATACGTTTCCTAAATGGTTGAGTCAAAGGAAGGTATCAACCTTAAGGAAATGTGAATTGTGATGTAATATAATGACGTATTTCTTGAAGAGTTTCTCAGACATCCCATAGATCATGACATATATTTCTCAATATATTTCATACCTAGATCCACTATTATCTCTAAATGTCCTAATAGGATATCCCTAATCAAACTGGAGGAGTTAAAGAATCATCTTCATAAGAATTAGGGAAAAAACTTTATATGCTCTAGTTCATCACCTTATGGGGCACCAATGATCTTTGTCAAGAATAAGGATAGATCAATGTGGATGTTTATTGATGACTTGTAGATTAACAAGATTACCATAAAGAAAAAGTATCCAATTCTAAGGATTTATGACTTGTTCAATAATCTTCAAGGAGATCAATTTTAATGAATGGTGGATCCTCATTTTCGATATCATTAACTAAAGGTGAAGAATGAAGATATTTAGAAGACTTCTTTTTGAACACGTTATGGGAACTATGAGTTCATAGTGATGACCTTAAGACTTACTAATTCCCCTAAAATCATTATGGATGTGATGAATAGTGTTTTTAGAGACTACCTCAAAAAAAATTGGGTGTTTTTATTGATGATATTCTCATTTACTCAAAGAGAAAGGAGGAACATGAAGACAATCTATGGATTGTGTTAGTGAAATTAAGGAAAGATAAAATGTGTGCTAAGTTCATCATGTTTTACTTTTAGATGTAGTAGGTCAAAATCTTGGAGAACATGATCATAAGTGAGGGAATTTCTATAGACCATGAAAATAAAAGTTAATTAAGAAAGGGACCAGGACCACTATTGTCCCATAAATATGTAGTGTTCTTAGATTAGAAGGGTACTAGTAACATTTATAAGAAATTTATCATGATTGTTTATCCTGATAACTATGATTACGTAGAAAGGGGTGATATATGTATGGGTAGAATAATACAAGGAAAGATTGAAGGAGTCCAAGAAGAGGCCAATCATTGCACCTATACTCATAGTACCCACTAGTGGAGAATGTTTTGTGGCATACATTAATGATTCAAAGAATGTATTGGGTTGTGTACTCATACAAAACAACAAAGTGACACCCAATGCAACATGAAAATTGAATATCCATGAAAAAATACACGATTCATGATATAGAGTTATAAGTTGTGATCTTCCCTCTAAAGATTTGGAGGAAACACCTCTATAGTGAAAAGTGTGACATTTATACTGATCACAAGAGTTTAAAGTATATTTTCACATAAAAGGTGATTAACATGCATCAAATAATATGGTTAGAGATGATCAAGGAAAATGATTTCTCTACTCATGATTATCTTGGTAAGGTAAACACAGTATCTAATTCCATTATAATAAAAGAACCAACTATATTATCCATGATGTAGATTGAGAAAGAAACTCTCTTTATGGATATACAAAGGATGGATCTTGAAATCTTAATGGAAGGGAATGAATCCTACTTTCCCCAAATTATCATTCAACCATCTATCAAAGAAAAGATCAAGGAGGCACACAAGGTTGATCTAGAGCTACAAAATAAGGTGAAAGAAATAGAGGAAGGGAAGTTACACACATTCCACATCAACAATAGTGGTGCAATTCAGTTTGGAATGAGGGTATGTGTGCCTTTTTCCTATGAGATAAATAAGATCTATTGGATAATTCACATAGCTCACCTTTCACTATCCATCCAAGATGTACCAAGATATACAATGACATTTGAGAGAACTTGTGGTGGGACAACATGAAGAGGGAGTTTGTAGAGTATATTTCAATATGTTTGGTATATTAGTATGTTAAAGAAGCATGAAATAATTCCAAATGGATGATAAAACCATTACCTATACCCACAGGGAAATGGGGGAACATTACTATGGACTTTTTCAATGGTCTCCTTAAGACATACAAAGAAAAGGAATGTTATATGGGTTATAGTAGATCAACTCACCAAGACTACCAAATTCATTTTCATTTAGGAAGAATTATATCTTGAAAAACATTCAATGATATACGTGAAGGAAGTGGTGAGACTGCATGGGGTACCCCTTTCAATCATTTATATTCATTATATATATTTCACATTTAAATTCTCAAGAAGTATTAAACATGCGTTGAGAACAGAATTGAATTTTATCTTGGCCTATCATCTCAATCTGATAGAAAACATGAAAGGGATATTTGAAAGATAGAGGAAATTATAAAACCATACTCAATGGAATTCAAAGGTTGATGGGATCAACATCTCCCATTGATTGACTTTTCATATAAAAATATCTTCCACTCAAGTATTCAGATGGATCCATATGAAGATCTATATGGGAAGTGATGTAGAAAAACAACTTTTTAGGATGAAGTTATGGAAAAAATATAAATAGACCTAACCTCATGGAATATATGGATGAAAAGTATCAACCAATCTAACAACATATAAAAGATTCTTGGAGTCATAAAAAGATCCATGTTGACTACCGTTAAAGGGATTTGGAGCTTCAAGTTAGATATAACATTTTCCATTGAATATCACCACGGAAGAGAGTCATGTTATTTGGAAAAAAATTTAATCTTAGTCCAAGGAACATTATCCCCTTTAGGATCCATGATTTCATAGGAATAGTGTCCTATCATCTTCCACTTCCACTAAGTATGGATCGAGTTCATGACGTCTTCCACATATCACTCCGGAGGAAGTACATACCTGATCCCTTACTTGTAGAAAATCCATAGGTGGTAAAATTGAATAATTAACTATCATATAAAGTGAATTTGATGAATATATTGATCCTTAGAGATAATTTCCTCTGTGTAACATCCCAACCCAACTGACCACTAAACTGGTAGTAGAACCGGTGGGTCACATGGCCTCAAGCACACCTCCCTGTATAAAATATGTCTCCAACTAGAAACAAGGATATAAGGATGTTATAGTGGAGAGAATATAACCTCATGATTATAGCAGAACAATTTTATAAATGAAATAGACAGTAAACAATAGTGTACGTAGTAATAAATGAAAGATAGAGCATCAGAAGAATAATACAAACAACTAAAACAAGAAGGCCAATGTCATGTTCACAATGCATGCATGTCAAAATATTGTTACAAAATTAAAACATACATACAACAGGAAATTTATATAGTAAAATAAAAATAAGAAAACAAAAGGAAATCCTCGAGGGTGACCTCCAAGAGCATCCTAAGATCCAGATCAGTCCTATGCTCTTAACTCACAAGTATAAGACAAACAGTACCTATACTAATTCACAGTCCTATAAACATGATATTTTCTCGAGTACCCCAATGAAATGGTGGCCTAAACATGGTGTGAGATATAAATCCTAGTAGGTTACCACCCACAATGTATTCAAATAAAACCAATCTCTGAATATAATGTAAAGTAGTGTGCAAGTATAAAGAATAATAAAACAAACTAAATAAATAAACAATAGCCTACTCAGGTTCCTGAAGGACACTTGGAATCTCTACCTACATCTACTCATGGAAAGAAAGTGAATCCTGAACAGTAACTATATATATATATATAGTGTGGTTCTATATTTCAGCAACCTATATGAACGATGTACATGTTGACATGATTGGACATATACCTGGAATACTAAGTGTTGTCAGGACTGGGGCCTAAATCAATCATCCATTACAATTCTAAATGATCCAATAAGCTTCAATAAAGGGTACATACCTACATTTCATGATGAGTGGGAGACATATTTCTCATCACTCGAGACAGTGAGTGTTTGATCATGTCAAAACTCAAACATAAGTGAGTGTTCCATCATATAAACACTCAATAAGGGATGTGGAGTTCCAATCCCACCATCTAGAGAGTATGAATGGTGAGAGACATCATGCCCAACTCTCGATGTAAGATAACTTGATATATCCATGCACAACAGAACCCTTGACAACATTTTACAACCAATATGAAGGCATAATCATATTTATAATACTATAACTGATGCATTACCTCTCGTGATTTAAATTTATTAATCCATTATAATCAAGGAATAACAATTCACATTAATCATTTAACAAAACATGACCAAATGATGTGTTCATTCCACCCTTTCATAATTAATTTTACTTAAATCACATATCTCATCGAAGGAAGGAAAACATTGATGATCACGAAATTCTATTTAATATAGTTCACCAAATACATTCTTATTTATATATAGAAAGTGGTGTGGTCATACCACCCTATTAAATTACATTTAAAACATGTAATTCAATCTATTAAGAGAATGTAAAATAAACTACAGGGATCAAGAGGCACTTAGAAGGTACCATAGTCAATTTCCAAATTACATACAAGATAAATCCCATTTATAAAGTAATCCAATCCCTAGGAAGATCTTGGGGTCATCGGTCACTTAGATTTGGGTGGGCCAATCCATTCACTTAGAAGGTGAAATGGTTCTATAAACATTTATAAAGGGAAATTTCATTTAATAATACCATTATAGGTAATTTCCTAATCATTAAAAATATCTAAAATAATGAAAGGAATAGGAATAAAAATTTCTATGAGGAAAAAACATTATTTTAATATCTAATCATAAAATTTTAATATTGGAGACTGTGCGCCACATCCTAGGGGTTTTATTATAAAATCATGACATTGGTTATCAAAAAATTAATTTTACATATCTAGAATTACATTTATAAGGAATAAATAAGATCACCATACAGATCATTTATAATTATACCACAAGTAAAAACAATCACAATGGCCAATGTGGAACTTAGGGGGCACCACTATTAATTCAACAAAATCCTATAAGAGGTAATTCTATTATTAATTCAACATGAATGCTTAGAATGAATTCTGGTCATTTAATTAATTAATTATGAAAGGTAAATTCAAGTTGGAACACCCAATTATTGTCCATGATTAAGTTCGGTGACCACAATATATTAAACAAGGGTCAATGAGAGTAATATTAGGTGTGTATAACAGTTTAGATTGAGGAAAAAATTTGTAAGGAAACATGTGGCTATGTTCGGCATGGAGTGCAATGACACTATTTTTAAAATGACAGAAACTTGAGTAAAAAGATGTAGACTTCTTACATCATGCTTTGGATGACTTGGTCATCCTATATCAAGTCATGATTCATTATATTTTGGAAGAAATTGATGAAATATGCATTATCCCATAAAATAGGGTGAATGAACTCACACTAGAATAGCACAACATCTAGAATGAAAACATAGAAATGAAGAAAGAGGAATCAATAACTTATCTATGTAGATATATAGAGACCAACAATGTTCGATTTGAACATTAGATATAGGATTTATCATCAATCCTATCCAATTAGGAGGAGGAACCCACAATGCATAGGAAGAGCGTCACATGACCCGAGGGAGAAGAAGAAATAAAGAAAAGATATTTTAAAACTCATTAAGGGAAAAGGGGTAATTTTACCCTGAAACCTGAGTCACCGGGTTTGGCCACATGTTTAGCCAAACTATGTGCCAACTGCGTGGTTCTTGCTTCTTACGAACCACAAATCACATGGTTATCCCATACAGTTTACCCAAACCATGAACCAACCATGTGATGAATAGTATATCGGTACATCCTAAGTTTTACAAACCATTCGTGATAGGTTCAATATTTGGGTAAACCATGTGCATCCCCAATGACACCTATTGAACCACTGATTCAAGTCGCATAGTTTAATATTGGGGCTGTACGGTTTCAGAAAAACTGTGTACCCATATCATATCCTATTGACTTCGATGTCGCAGAGCTCGACACTCTCAAAACTCAACAGAGAACCTGAGGAACCTCTCACGCCTTTACCTAGGTCTAAAAACAACAATTTAAAGTGTTCCAACTCTCAAAATTATATTTTGAAGCTCAGTTCAAAGAACAACTTGTCCACTAAATTCCAACAATCAAATTCCCTTTAAATTATACCTTGGATCAAAAAACACGAGCCATTAAAAACTCTCCATCTTCGAAATTCTCATCACTAGGTGGATTTTAGGAACAATAGAAACATCACCAAACCTACAAGGGCCGTGAATTCTCATTAAAAAGGTCATGTTTCATTTCCAAATGACCAAAAAACCTCGAGGAATTTCTTAATTATATGACACTTAAGCCATGAAAATTGGAGACAATGGTCTTTTTTTGATTGAAACACATAAATGGTGCTTACCCAATAATGTTTGTCTAGAGACATGCTCACATCATCATTTATTTAAACATTAGGAAAATGGTGCTTCTCTTTGTAGGTTTTTAACATTAAAAGGAGAAACTTCTGAGCCACAGTAACTCTACCATCAGAATTGCCTACAAAACACACACCTAAGCATTCTAAAGACACTAAAAACATTATTTATTTAATTGGGTGTTCCCTATTACTTCTAAGGACATATCAAGAACTTCATTATTAAGAAACAGTTGAATCATTATCAACATAACTAAAACTAGTCATGCAAGATTACCTAAAGACACTAACGACCCTTACACCACACCCACCTTAATACAAAAACATGATTTTAAAATGATTCCTCACTAAAAATACATATCCAACAAGAAGTATAACCAGTAAATCCAGATTTGGATAAACATTATCACAATGTCTAACTTATATGGATAACATAATTCAAAAGGAACCACAACACTTTCTTCCAAGGAATATAGAATTTAAAATGAGTGTGTTCACTAAAGTTCATACCTAACTTCTAGAGATGTTCCCTGATAAAACCATAAGCTGACCATTTAATCTGTTATTCCTTATAATGATCAAGGGTGTAACCTAGATCCATCGCACTGGAATCATCACCCATTAAACATCACCTCTGAGCCAAAAAAATGTTTAGGATAGCCTCATATTCATTAAACTGATGTCCAAGGAACTAAACCATGGTAGTCTATACTCCATGTTTATAAGTGATACTTCAGTACAAGGCCAAGAAATCAACATTAGATCATTGAATAAGTCTAGAGTGGTCTACTCCTAGCGATCACGTCAAAGTAAAAGGTATGGTGTCTAAGAGGTTATCAAAGGCATTCTTACATGGAAACCCAAGTATCACTCAAGAATAACCATGCCTTGTTAATAACCACAATTCCAATTCTCAAATATGATAGAGATCACTTATTGATACTAGTATATTTTTAAACATTATCATGACATAACACCAATGCTCTCTTAATGCATCAAGGGAGACACAAAGATATGGGACTTACTCATCGCAAAGAAAGAGTGTACTAAAAGGATATTAAAGATTACCAAGAAAATTTGAGACACTTATATCACATCTGAGATGAAGTGATCGGTATGGTTTCCAACCAACCATACCCAACCTCCTGAAAAAGAGTAGTTGAGCCACTACTGTTTAAATTACTGGAGGAATCTCGACTTCTCCTACCGATGCACCATCATTAACTGAACCACTATGTATTCATCAACAGAGGAATCCTATAATCACTCAATATAACCTCCAACTCCATCTGAGACTAGAAGTGTTTCTCAAAGGCTGCATACACAACCCACTATATGAACGTTGTGTTTCTGAGAAAGCACTGAAAATAACTTACAAGAATCGACATAATGCTTTCAATATTATGAGTTTCCTATTCATCGAAAGGATAGATTGAACTGCCACCCACCAGTGGGATAGATTATATTCCCCTTGAAAAACATGTGACAATCCTATGATTCACACTAAAAACATCAAATCATTTAGAATAAAAACCAAAACCAACCAGACTGACATTTCAAAACACCAAATCCTTTGGGAAATCTATCTCAAGCATTGTAATGAATTTGATTCCTTTAATGCATAGGCAACTCTACTTCGTAGATGAGCCATGAACGCATCCAATATTATATGGCTCAATTATTACACTAAACTAAATCAGTTCATTACACCATTTAGGATCTCTATGGGAACCACATGTATGAATGAAAACTACAACATGGTTACATGAGAAAACAAATCATCATGGATACTATCCCCAGTCTTTCCAGCCCTATAAATTTAAGTATCATATGGAACATATAGAAAACTAGCTCAAATTCATATTATCTCAGACAAATATAAATAAGACTAACAACATCTCAAGTCACCCGAGGAAAAAAATAAGGTCACGAGTCCGACTAAGCAGATGAACATACCCTAGGCATGTCTAAACCATTGAAATTGAGTATTACTCAATGATCGTTCCTATAATAAGGGTCAAGATACCATGAATACCTATCAAAAAAAGAGTTACATTATAATCTACAAGTCCTAATAGGGATGGAAGCAACCAAACATCAAGAAACTAACGTCATCTATCAAGGTATTTAAGCTCCAAGGGTGGTACCTACCTCAGACTAGCCCCTTAAGAAATCATAAGAATCAACCCTATCACCAGGTCATGCCATACATATTTCAATTGTCCCCACACCTATCATTTAATACTTTTATAAGAAGGAAAAATGACTATGAAAAACATTCATATTTCCATTCCAAGGAATCTAAAGGGAATATTTAATCTACCCTTACATGTGGGTTTAAATGAAGGACACCACTAAAGGTTCCCTTTCTAAGTCTTTACCTTGATTCACATTCAGCCTTTAAAAATTTAAAATATTTATCATGGAACATAATGTAACAATTATAAAACAAAATTACTAGGTAAAAGAAAAGGTGACATATAATAGTCTCGTTAAGACAATCTGAGTTCATTAGAATGAAACCCAATAACAATTGTTCAATTATAAAAGTTCCAAAACACCTATAGAGGGTTATCTCATTAGAAGAAACCCCAAATAACCTAGTTAGGTCTAGTGGTTCATTAGAAGATTAATGATATGGATATTCATGCCCATAGATAGAGTCACAATCCTTAAGTTTCAATCAATTCATTATTGATCAAAATTAAATAGATTTTACATTTTTAAATGTTTCAAGGAATAAAAAGATACTCATTTCAAAGCCAAAAATTATTAACTAATAAATTACCATATTTATTTTAAGATACTTCCTTGAATGAGCATTTGTTTAATCATTACAATCATATTTCCAATTTATAAAGATACTATAAAAATTATAAATTTAAAATTTGGTTTTTTCTATTTGCAACCATTGATATTCCGTTCTATGAAACTATTGGTTCATGAACCAACATGTGGTAATTAGTTAGTTAATGTGGAAGCACCAATATACATAGGAAAACCATGTTAGGTTGTTTATGTCACTTTAATTAAACAATTACATACTTGAATTATGATATGAAAGGCTAGCACATTAGCAGTCGAACACAATTATCATGATAACTAATCACAAAACAATATACAACGGAAAAACATAATAAACAAAATACCAAGCATGTTAATAAATTGGAATGATAAAGAAAAATATAAATAGGTTAAAAACTAATCATGTCACTAAAATACATATCATGAAATATAACATTCATGATAATAAATATAAGGCATGGAATACACTCAAGGAATACAATTCAAATCACTAGGCAGCCTGCAAATGCAACTGTGTAGCATGGAATATTCATGAAATGTGAATTTATATGTGCCTATAATTATGAATGTGATGCTTATTCTATTCCATACTAGGATAAGGGTAAAATACCATAATTTAATACATCCATAAGAAGTAAAAAATACACAAATCACTCAAGGTGAAATCATAATCATCTATAAAAAAGAAAAATATGAACAACAATCCCAATCCCAAAGAATTGGAATTTTCCCTTTATATAGGTTGAGCACTCCCAAGAATAACTATTTACCATGTGCCGACACATTAATAGTCTTTTTTCTACCCACAAAATATAGTAAGACAAAAGGAAAATGTGCCCTAATTACACTTTTTAATGCCCCGGCCTGACTAACCACTAAAAAGGTATCCAGTCTGGTAGGTCGGAAGGCCTCAAGCACATCTCCTCATACACCAAAGGCTTCTGACTAGGAGAGTGGTCTATTAAGGTGATAGTGGGGAGACTATACCCTGATGATCATATTATTAAAATGGTATAATATAAATAAACAACAGATAAAATTGGAATCAATAATAAATGAAAGATAGAGTAGTGGAGGAATAATACTAACAACTAAAAAATGGCCAACACCAATATACACAATGCATGCATGTCCTGATAATGATACAAAACTAAAATAGAAATATAATAGGAAATTTATATAGTACATTAAAAGAATATAGAAAATAAAACAAAATAACTGAGGCTGATCTCCATGAGAATCATGATCTCTAGCTTAATCATGTTTTCCTAAGTCATAGATACAATCCAGAAAACACAAGTAATAATCCATGGCCTTGTGAACATGAGATCTTCTCAGGTACCCCAGTGTATTGCAAGCTAGAGAATGGTGTGAGATATAAATACCAGTAGGTTACCAAACACAAGGTCTACAACAAAACTGGTCTATGAATATAAACTAAAGTAGTGTGATGGTATAAAGAATAAGAAATGGAACTAAATAAATATGGAAAATCCAACTCAAGTTCCTAAAAGATTCCAGATGGCTCTACCTATTTCGGATCATGGCTAGAAAGATATGTATGACTAGTAACTATATATATATATATTATAGTTATATATTGAATCCACTAATAGGAACAAAGAATGTGAATACATAATTGTCCATATAACTGGAATATAATGTGCTGGATAGACTGAGGAGTAACTTGGTCATCCATAACCAGTCAAAAAGAGCCTATAATCTCCAATAGAGGGTACATTCCCTACATCTCATAATGATTGGGAGACATCATGCTCATCAATAAATATGGTTAGTGTATTATCATGTCAACACTTGAATAGAACTAAGTGTGTCTTCATGTAAACAATCAACAAAGGAGGTGTTGGGCCATTCCAACTGCCCACATAGTATCAATGGTGTGAGAAATCATGCTCCACACCCATGTAAGGGAGAGTGATACCTCCATGATCAAAATAACTCCTACTATCATTTCTAGACTATATAAAGTCATAATACTATTTATAATACTATCCATGAGGTGTTATATCTTATTATTTAGATTAATTAATGCATTATAATCAAGTCATAACATTTTACTTTATGTGTTTAAGAAAACAAGATCAAATTATGTGGCCATGACACCATTTCATAATTCCATTCATTTAAATCATTTATCTTAGATAATGTAGTAAATAAATCATGAAAATTCCATTATGTTTAATAAAATTCACCTAATATATGATTATTTAGATAAAATAAGTGGTGTGGTCATACCACCATTTTCAATTACATTTTAAACATGTCATTTAATCTATTAAGAACATGGAAAATAAATAATAAGGATCAAGAGGAACTTAGAAAGTACCATTTTCAATGGGTAAATTATCTACCTAGGAAATCCAATTTATAAAGTAAGTAAAGCACTAATAATTGCTTGGGTCCACCATTCAATTAGACAAGAGTGGGCCAATCCATTAACTTATAAGGTGCAATAGTTCTATAAACATTTATAAAGGGAAATTACAAATTCCATTTAATAATACCATTATAGGTCATGTCCTAAACATTACATATATCAACTATAATGTAAGCAATAGTAAAGAACAATGATATAAGGCCAAAATGATTTAAATCACTAAACAATGATTAGTAATTATGAAGATCTCACACCTATTCTGAGGGATTTTACTATAAATTCGAGACATTATTTATCAAAAAAATAATTTAACATAACTTGAATCACATTTATAAGGAATAAATAAAATAACAAGAAGAATTATTTTAGAAATATACCTTAAGAAAAAGAATTCAAGAGGGTCAATATGTTACATAAGAGGTTCCACTATTAATTTAACAAAATCCTACAAGGGGAAATTCCATTATTAATCCACGTTGAATGCTTGGAAAGAATTACAAGAATTTTATTAATTAATTATTATGGGTAAATTCAAGTTGGAACACCCAAGGGGTGTTTTTAATTAAGGTTGGTGACCCCAATTTATGAAACAAGGGTCAGCATGACTAATACTAGGTCTGTATACCAATGTAGATTGAAGAAAACATTTTTAAGGAAAAATGAAACCAAGATCGGCGTGGAGAACAACAATGATATTTATGAAATGAAGTAAACTTGATGAAGAAATGAGATCGGGCCTCTAAGTGGCAACGCTCTCCCTTTCGTGCGGGGCTAGAGTTTCAACTTCCACGATTCCCCCCTCCCTCCTCCGGCTTCTCGGCTAGCTCGGCAACAACTTCCTCTGTCTCGACACCGTCCTCATCATAGTGTGGCTTCCTCCATCTCAGAATGGAGAGGCCTTTTATGGTCACTTCCGGCTTCATCAATTCAGGTAGTCTTCTTCATCGCTTCTCAGTGGGGGAAGTTATCAGCCGGAGTTCACCTCAGATTTAATGTGGTCGCCTCTGGTTCTTCGGCCCAGGCGGGGATCTGCCTCTCCACGCCTCTGCGGGTGACCTTGGCCGACTAACATTGAGAATATGTTTAGCGGAGGAGTTTTTCACTACTTCATGGTCTGACGTCTGAGGGAGATGGTATGGATCTGGTCTGGTGTGGTTTGGAGGGGGAGGGTTTTTTGGTGTGAGCTTCCGGTGGTTCTTGGTTTCTTGTAGGTTCATTGGTTATGGTTCTGGTGCGTGCCTATAGTGGTCCTCGCAATTCTGGTTATGCTTCATTTTTGGTGGTTCTAGTGGAATGTGGCATTGATCTTCATCGTGTGAAGGTTGTGTGAAGTCTATTCTCCATGGTCTGTGTGACATGGTCTTGATTGGTGCTGGTAAGGACTTTGGACCTCTTTATTTGCAATTGTATTTTGACTCGATCACAAAGACCAGGTCCAAAAGGTGGTTTTAGAGCAGGAGGTTCATTTGTGTATTGCTATTTGGATTTGGTTGTTTGAGAGGGAATGGAGGAAGAAATCGGATCGGGCCTGTTCTTTGAGAAATGACACTGCTTGCCGAACAATAATGCATTGGTGGAGAGCTTCATCACGATTTTATGCTGGGTAGGGGCAAAACATTGTGGTCAGTCTAGTGTTTATACTCTTTGACCTTCGAGTTGTGTAATCTCTTCAGTCCATGAATTCTATTAGGGTTCCCCCTTCTTCCCTTAAAAGGGGGTATTTTATTATAATCAAAATATCTAAGGCCCTCAGGCCGTTGGAGGAAGTAAACTTGATGAAAAATCCATATACCACTTACCTCATGATTATGATTACTCACTCATACAATATCAATGCTTCATTTGGTCTGGTTTTGAATAAATTGACGAAACATATATTTTCCCTGAAACTAAGGCAAATGATCTTGCACCAAAATAGCATAAAAATTTGGAAAAGAAATTTATATAAAAAAAAGAAAGATAAATCGATAGCTTACATATGTGGATCTATAGAGACTATTGATGTTCGATTCAGACTGCAAATGGATGAATTATTCTCAATTCTATCTGAGGGAGGAGGAGAAACTCATGGTGCATAAGAGGATCCTCACGTGGATTGAGGGAGAAGAATAAACAAAGAAAATAGATTTTAAGAAGCATTAATGGAAAAGGGTAATTTCAAAAAAACCTGAGTCGCATAGGTTTTTTACATGGTTGGCCAAACTGGGTGCCAACCATGTTGCTCCTGCTACTTAGGGACCCACCCTTTCATTGTTTTCCCAAATGATTTATCCTAACCATTCTCTAATCGTGTGATGAATAGTTCATAGTTATTTTCTAAGTGGCACTAATCATGTGGGATAGTCACACGATATGGGTAAACCATGAACAACACATGTGACACATATTTCACCACTGGTTTAAGACACATAGTTTATTTTTAGGGTCACATGGTTTCAAAAAAATATGCACCCATTTCAGCTTATCCTAACTTTGATGTTTCAGATCCCAATGCTCTCAAAACTTGATGAATCACTAGAAGACCATCTCAGGTATTTAAAAAATTCTTAAAACAACACTGTGAAGTGTTCTAACTAATAGAATTACATTTCAAATCTCATTTCAAATAACAACCCTTCCACTAAATTTTAGAATTCCAATTCCCTTGGAATTATATCTTGGCTCAAAAACAAGGGTTGTTACCCAAAAAAACAAAAATACTTGCCTTGTTAAAGTGGTGTGGAGGAACCATAAGTATTAATAGGTGACATGGGAACTAGAAGAAATAATAAAACATAAGTACCCACCCCTATTATCAAACGATAATATGATTTGAAATCTCTGGGATGAAATTTGTAAAAGGGGGAAAAATATAACAACCCTTAATTTATAAATGTAATTTTCTTCTTAAAATAAATGTGTGTTATATTATATATTATTATAAACATACAATACATTGAGAAACAAACAATAATTTATTCCATTGAAGGAAATAATTACATTAGTCTATGAATACACCGAACAAAATTTGAAATATTATAAGGGTATAAAAAATCTAAAACAGAAAAGATAAAATGGGAAAATATAGATCACCCCAATTTGTTAGAATAATCCCTCCCACAAACAACACTATAGAAAATAAAAAATTTATTAGTAAAATAATAAAAATTAACATATAGAACCTTTAATATAGAACGTTCAGTGAAATTGAATTTAATAAAAATGAAGGAATGTAGTGGTATTTATAGGAAGTAATGTGACTGTTATTATAGTAACCTGGTCATTGGTAATAGTAATATGAAAGTTGGAATAGAAAATTTACCTCAAAAATAATAAATTTTGATATAAATAATAGTAATAATCATTAATTTTATTAAATATAAATATTGTAATATCAAAATAATAAATATCATGATTAAAAACCATTAAAAAATATAATCACATTTTTAATCAACTGTATTTTAAAGTATTTCATAAAAATAATATTTAACTATTTTAAAAATACAATTTAATAAATTGAATATATTTTTTGAAATAATCACATCAAAATTGTATACAGATGATTTTTTTGGAAATTTTATAAAATACTTTAATTTTCGAGTGAATAGTAAAAATACTGTTTTTAACATAACCGATGTATCTTAAAGTACATCATTTATGATGTAATAGTGAACTAATAATTTATAGAACATGATTTTAGGCCATGATATATTAAATTTCATAAATCAGTCATTAAAATATTATAAACATAATTTTCAAACATAAAATCTCTTTCTAAAACCTAAAGTCAAAAGTGATTCTTTAAAATAACAATTTCCATTATTTTCCACATTCCATTTAAATTTACAAAGTGAATTAGATTTATAAAGTTTTTTACATTCATAAAACCATTATATTATATTGATATATGATTTATATTGTAATAAATTCACTATTAAAAGTTTTACCTTTGATATATTGTTTTATTTAATATTTTATTATAAACTTAACCTCTCCTCAGGTATAAATAACCTCACACCCTCCCCAGGAAAAAATACTCATCCCTCACATTAAAAAGCCTAAACAATATAAATATACATCCTATAAATCCCCTTATAATACTTAGGGACTATATGGACTAACCCTACTCTAAACATCAAGGGAGTCTTAGTGTCGTGTAATAGATGCTACATTGAGGATTAAGTTAGTTTCAAATAACTCTTTTTTCTCTTCTCTTTATTTTTTACAACCCCTGTCAAAACCATAACTTATAATATTAATTTTGTAGTAAGTTAAAAAAATATTAATGATGTTTCAAAACAATAAATATCATATTTACTATATATATAATTTTCAAAATTCTCTTTCCCACTCTCCCGACAATGTCCCATCCAGGGTCAGTTAACCACCTATATAGACATTGCCATGTCAAAACTTATAAAAATCATCATGGATGGATATTATGAATTATAAAACATTTAATTACTAGTATTATAATCCTTTGGAATTAATCATACTTATGTATAATGAATTCAACCAAAATTAGTGAAGTCAAATAAAAACAAGATACTTTGAAGGAAAACATGATATCAGAATGCTTCGAAATTAACAAAAAAATTAAGAAAAATATTCCAATGACAATGATTAATAAATATTGTAACAAATGAACATAATTAAATTATATAAATTCATTTTAATACATTTAATTTTATTTTTCAGGAGACAGAAAGGCGACAAAATAAAGCAGGAATTAATATAATTAGATTCCCAAACCCAACTCCTTTTTCTTTGTGTTATCTTTCATTCACAACATATTTGGTAAGAATATTTCTCTAATGTTAATTAAATATAATTAAATTGTTATTAAATTTTATTTATGTTTATATACATATTTACAACTTGATTTTATGAAAAACAGAAATATATTCCAAAAGAACCTTTATTTCAAAAAAAAAATTTAAACTCTTTTTGAGATGTTTATTCTTTACTCAAGAATAATGATTCATATATCAAATATGTTTTTACCTTTTTTATTTGTGAAACCCACTTTTATTCATGAAATCATGATTGATTGAATAATTATGAAACCCATTCCTTTACATTAGTTAATTCATGACTTTGATTGTTATATGTTTTACATGGGATGCTTGATTATGTAAATGTTATGATGTGACAGGTGGGGACCGAATTATATATCCCTCTTATTCATTAGGTAATGTGATGTATTTAATGATATAATGCGTATTGTGTGTTAAAATAATTCTATATTTTTTTTAAAATTATGATTTTATTATTATTAACATATGTTTTTCATGAACATAGTGCTAGCTTTGTTCATAACTATGTGTGGAATTTGACCACTATGACATGATGTATTATTTTTTTCCATTTCCACATTACATGAATTTATCAAATGTAATCTATATTGATATTTTTTATGATCCTTGTATTATAAAATCCTGATTATTATTTTTCTTTATCATATTATATTGATTCATGTTCCGTATTCATCCTCTTACTATGATTTTAACTCTCCCATTTCTTTGATGTATTTCCTCATGTGATTACATGTAATAAAAAGAACATGAGATTTTAAAGTATAAATAAGAATATTTTAAATAATTTTTCATATTTTGTTATTTAAATGTGATGTATGAGACTAATTTTTCCAAGATACTAAACCTTTTGGTACTTGATTTGTATCTCTATTATGTTTTTAATCTTAAAAATGATGTAATAGTCATGTAAGAAATGCTGGGTAACTATAATGGATAATGAAACTATTATGGTTTGAGTCACATTATAATCAAAACCAATTTAAAGTTGGGCTGATTTTGAATTGATTTCCAATTAAGAAATTACATGGTATGGCCCTTTAAAAACCATGAATATAGTAAAAGGAACCCATCAGTAATTAATCAAACCATATTAAAGGAAAAATTTATCACATTAAAAATAAGTCTCAAGAAGTTAAAATTGAAATAACGAACCCCTTTCCTTATTTCCCCACTTAGTTGAATACACTATATTCTCCTACATAATAAATTTAAATATCATGATCAACCATTTTATAACGTTTTAATATAATTAAAATTTTATAAACATAATTTATAATTATTCTCTATAATTATATTACTTAGTTATTAACCATTCTTTATTTCAGGAGTGGGTAATCATGATCATTTTGAACTTGTTTTGTAATAGTGGTGTTGTTATTCATTATTATAAAAAAATAATTCATTCCAAGTTCATTAATATCAATATAATTAATTAATTATAATTATTTATGAAATTTAAATTTCCTTTCATGAGTACTTTAGTCTTTATCCTTGAAGATAAAATCGACAATGATGCTTTTTTGATGATTTTTAACCTATGAAAGGTTTTTTCTTAATTAATTAGATAAATATTAAAGTAAATTTTATGAAACCTAAAAAACAATAATTTATATATTTATATCATATTATAAAATTTACTAATTTTTTAAAATCCTCCATGATATAATTTTATAGCATTGTTCAATTAAGTGGTTAAACCGACCCGAAATGAACATACCATGCTTAATAGATGATTATGAGGTGATTTAGTTGAAATATAATCACATCAGTTGAATAATAATATAAATCAGTATTTATTTGTGTGATATATTATAATTTTAATAGATTTATATTAATAAGTAATGGATATGAAAATTATTACATACTTTGATTTAAACATTTTCCTCTTTGTAAGCTTGTTTAAAACAATTGAATTAATGATAATTTTTTTTGATGATATTTTTAATGGTATGTCAAATTTATCATAAATGAAATTTAATGATAGTATAAATATCATATTTATCCAGTTTACCCATAATAATGACTATACATATAATGTTGTGATGAAAAGAAAAAACGGAAATTAGTTATCCCATGAAGGCGGTAGTCCACAGGTACACATGGTTGATGATTTCATTTTCCATAGAACAAGATAAATGTATAATATGTTTTATCGTCTAATAATCTAAAATATGTTATAAATATCCTTCTTATTTATTAAATTCATTATTATGACAATCTGTGTAAGGCAGTCAATGAAAATGAAACCTGGCGCTCTGCAGAGGTGGTCGTTTATGCACCCACAAATGTCATTTTTTATTTTCTTTTGAAAAAAGTGAAAGGAAGTTAAATATTGTAACATAATTATAGTAAAATAAAATTTTAATAAGGATATTTATGTTATAATTTTATATGTTGAAAATAAAATTGATAATGAATACTGGTACATAAGGAAAGAGAAATAAGATGTTAGAAATATATACCTCGCTACTTGAGTTATCTCATTTACGAGGGGGGTTAAATATTTTAAAGAAGATATTTTGAGAAGACCATTTTATAAATAAGGTGTATATGAGAGTTTAGGATTATTTTGGGTAGATATTTGTGAAAAAATAGCATCTTTAGGGTGTGAGGGTATTTATGGAGAGGAGATTTCCTTTTATATGTGGAACGGCGTGACATTTTTTTAAATACACAATAATTTTCTGTAATGGAAAGTAAATATCAAGGAAAATGGATCCAAAATTATAAAATAATAGAGTTTATAAGAGATAATTTTTATCCAAACCTAAAAAACGTAACTAAATCATTTTTTTTTATCATTTTTACCCTTTACCTATTTGGTTACTCATTTTTAGCATTTTGGTTTTCATGACAGTAGTTGGTTTTTTCCTAAGTAATTTATCCTTTATTCCAAAAAATAAAATGGTCCTTATTATATAATTTGAACATAATTATTTAAAATTTTAAATCAAATTTTTTATTCAATTTTAAATAGTCATAAATATTAATTTCAAAATACTAAATGTATAGTGTATAAAGAATATTGTTTTTGAAAAAATATAACTTAAATTCTAAAATATCAAATGTGGGTTGTTAAATCAAACAAAACATTTTTAAAATTAAAAATTCAATTATAAAATAAATATTTGGTCTAATAAAAAGGTTTAATTAATATCTAATTCATACTTATATACTAATAATTCCCTAAAATTCATGATATATATAAAAACAGTGTTTTCACTATTCACCTAGAAAACAATTTTTTTAGAAAAAACTAAAAAAATAAAGTAGGTAAATTTTTATGTGCTGAATTCAAAAATAAAGTTTGTTTTATTATTTAAAAAATCTTAAATACATATAAATTCATTATAATATAAAGGTGTAAGGCGTAGAATAATAATTTTAAGAAAGTTATATTTTTTATTATAATGTGAAGGTATTATTATTTATTTTCCCCAAATATATTATATACTAATGATAGATTAATTTATTGTATGCTAAATTCATATAAAAAAGTAATATATTCTAATTTTAATATCAGAAAGCATGACATAAAAAAAGCTATAATGATTAAAATTAATTTTATATTGATATAATTATTTGATTCTATAGATAATAATTACATTTTTATATTATACTAATTTATAGTTAAAAACCCCTTATAAGATTTGAAAAAGATCTAAGTGAAATATAACTGGTAGTGTTAATCAGAGGTGGTGATTCAGTGAGCATGGATTTCATAGTGAGATCTACATGATTATGATTTTTCTAAAAATGATTTTCCCAAGACCTAGTCTCTCAATATTAGTTTGGGATAGGTCCATGGAAAACCATAGTGAAGATTACTCCCATCCAAGATCAGAAAAAATTGATTTGTAAGGAATATTTATATTTATAGATTTCATTTTTTTTCCAATTTATTTATTAATTTTTTGATATGGTTATTTCAATTTATACTAACTAATTTAATGGTTGAGTTTTAAGTTTCATATCTTTTATTCTAAATATATCATGGTTTTTAATTTTAGTTTGGTATAGTCTGTGAAAAATGTTATTTAATATAATATTTATTTAAGGAGAATATGTAGTGAAGTCTTTGGTTGCTATATTCACCTACTTTAATAAATTATGTATTCACAATATTAAATAATCATAACTCATGAACGTAGGTGATGGTATTCTTAATGTATTCATAATTTGATATATAACTTATAATGTGACAAATACCTTACATTATTAGGCTATAACAGGTTAATTATCTTTACTAAAACTACAATGATAAGTGATGAAAAAATATACCTCGTCAATCATATATTCTCTATAACAAAACTGTCCCAAAACTATTTGAATCTACAAGACATTAAACTATAAAAAATTTAAATATTCCCATAAAATTTAACTTTATATTTAACCCTCAAATGGTATTAACCACCAATTCATAAAGTCACACACTATTCAATATATATCATAATACAAAAAATGATATAAAATTCAACTAATATATTGTGGATCACCTTTTATTTAAATCCATATTTAATTTCAATAATTTCTTGACTCACTTTTCATAAAATCAATCAACCCATTATTACTTCAACATAAAGTATATATTAATCTTAATATTTATACATACCTTAATAAAATATTCTTTAAAAAGGATCCTAAAAATATTACCTTGTTATAAAATCACTTTTTATGGTTATTTTTTCCATATTATATATTTTTTAAAACCATTAAAGTAGAAAAACTAAAGAAAAATCATTATATGTTATACATAACCCCCATAACATCCAAAATACCATAGATAAATAACACTAACAAATGAAAATAACAATGATTATTAAATATTAATTTCATTTATGATATCAAATTCACTATATTATGTAATACTTGAGAATCCACCTTTTTTTAATAACATGAATATACTAAGAATATCAACAAGTTAAGTATTCTGCCTTATTTACTTATAAGTCATTGTGGTTTTTGAATACATACATTTCTTAGATTCATCCTCGTGATCCAATTTCATCCATACACTAAAACCACAATGGTTATGACAATATCCAAAAGTATATAAGAATATTAATATGGAATATCAATCCTAATATTTCTTCCCCAATGTCACATTTATTTCAACCTTTGACACTTTCATTTAAACTATGTCACACTAGGTTCATCCCATAACTCTATTGGTTCATCCTAGTTTAATTTAAGTCATGTTATTACTTATTAACCAAATATAGTAAATTAATTTTGAAATCAATCGTTAATAACAGTTCAAAAGGAGAATATGTTCCAACAAAGTATACCCCCCAAGATTGCATATCCAGGTGTGTTGTTAGGTTACTATTTCATGTACCAGCTCATGGTTGAGTTAATACCCAACACACCCGATTTAAGGTTATATACCCTAGGTAAAACTATGCCATATCCTACATCCACTTTCAAGTACCCATAGAACTATTTTCTAGGAAAACCAAAAACCTCCAATTTACTAAAATTCAAGAATATTATTCTATTATTAGAGATAACCCTTATACATTTTCCTAGGGTTCTCACTAATTGTTTTCTTATTGTAATCCACAAAATATTTGATATTACATATAATAACATAAAGGGTTATTTACACCTTTGAAACTAGGATAAATCTTAACTTATCAAACAATGATGATGTTTCAAAATCTTAAATTTTCCCTCAACCACCACAATCCATTTTTTTATTATTTTAAAAAAACCACTTTTTTGGTTAGTGAGAACCATTCATGAGCCACAAATACACACAAATAATATATTACCTTAATCCATTACACACCACATTGAAAATTTAGAAATTCAACCAACCGCCAAAAACCACCTAGACAAAAACCACCATGCCAGATACAAATTTAAAAATTAAAATTTCAAATGCACAATCATACTAAAAAACCATATCATCACACTTACAACCAATCACCTTCACCTAACCACCATAATCATAATATCATCCTATCACAATCACCGCTAGCATCATTTCACCATCATCACCACCATTATCGCACATCTTATCTGATCACTATCTTTATCAACAATTCGATAATGAAACTCTAATATTGTCGCCACCCTATCATTGCCAAAGTTGATAACTGTAGCAACCAAAAACCTAGAGACCCCATCATCCACGAAAAACTCAACTAATAATATCTTAATCTCTAATTTTATTTAAACCCTAATATAATACCAAATATGATAGACTAGACCTAATATTCTAGTAATTACATGAATTAAAGAAAATATTTCATTCCAACACATTACTAAGACATTTTATATTTAGAGTTTTATATAATTAGGATAAAATATTTAATAATAAATCTCATGACCTTTTAACCGATAGACATTTTTTTACTACTTTGAGAGTAACTGGTTAATCCAAAACAAGTCTTCAACATCTCCCAAAACTTTTCAACAAAAGAAAATCTTCTAGAAATTATATTATTTTATTATCTTCATAAATTAGGTAAATGGAAAAATGAGAAAGGGGTGATCTCATATTTATAGTAAGGGTAAAAATAAGAGATAATAATCAAACATCAAAAGTGATCATGAGATAAACATATGGTTATAATCAAGGTACTTAAGGAAATTATACCCAATAAAGATTAGGTCATAAATCAGAGAATAATGCATGATAGAAAATAGGACATGAATCAAAAAAGTGTGTTAATAAACATGTTCCACAATAGTATAAAATAGTAATGAGAATAAAAATAAAATTTTAAAAGATCATTTAAATATAGAACATGTATTAGTATAGGGAACATAACATTCATGAGTTAAACCATCACTGAAAATGCTTATAAGAAACACAAATATTATCATTAATACCTATATCATGATATATAAACATAAACCAGTGAAATAATCCATTATAATTTATTCCATAATAAATCAATCATCTTGAATATAATAAACATCCCATATAAAGAAATTGGGATTCATTGAACACATTATAATGAAACCTAGAAAAGAAAAAGGGTTTCATTATTTATTGAATAAAAAAACCCATAAGAGAAAATGGGTTTCATATCCATTTCCAATTAATACACGTAAGAAAGTTATCAATAATCATAACTAGTTAAAACCATGGAAACAACTTCTTATATAAATATATTCAGTACCTATCTAGGTAAATACAATTGAATCAAGATAATAAAGAATATGTTATTTACACCATATAGATAAAGGGTATATTATTAAAAAATAATTTCCCAAATCAATATATGTATTTAATATAGGTGAACACACTTTAAAAAAAGTAATCAATAATAGTTTATTCATATAGTAATGGCATCAAAATAAATATTATGGTCATACTCTGAAAATTATTCAGAAAGACAAAGGTAGTTATGGATCATGTATTGAAAAGAAAAGAAAATTACAGAATTCCTGTATAGAAAGATGGTGGGTGGTTAAATTTGGAAATTATCCTCAATAAATAATAAGATATGTCAAATTACAATTGATACACTGAACAAAAAATTTCATACCTAAATATTATATCTTTTTAATTGAATATTCAATACATTTCATAATAAAACATGCCCAAGGACTAATGGGGTTTAATGTATTTGAAAATTTGGATGCATAAAAAATTGGTACATAAGTGATGTATCTCATATCACACATATTATATCATAATTATCACCTTTATTAGAAACATTATACTCAAAACCTATCTTCATATCCTAAAGAACATAAAATATAATAAAGGATGAGATCAAATGCCCAGTAGGGGTAAACAAGAGAGATATCAGTTATCACATAAAAATAATTTGACTGTATGGGTTTCTGAATATGAGATTAACTTTTAAAAATCCATACCAAATATATTATAATTCATAATCATGAATTATAGTATAAACTGTTATAGTTTATAAGACATAAATCATAAAAAATTAAAGAATATGAACCATGAGAGAATAACAATGTTATAAGACATAAGTTTTTGGTATATAAATAATCATAGAAAATTATTTACTAGTCAAGGAAAAATTATAATACAATTCAATTGGATTGGTTTTACTATCCACTACATTATATTATTAGTAAAGGTTCACTTACAAGACTAATATTGTGGCATAGTCTCTTACTGAACTGGGTTTACTCCCCATTCTGTTCCTTATTATCTCATGAGATATCCATATTTACCCAATTAATTGAAGGAATATATAATTCTAGGAACACCTATAACTTAATCATAATTTTTTCACATGTCTTATACAATATCAAAAATCATTCATCTTCTATCATAACCTAGGGAAAATGAAATGGGTTTTATAAGAATTTTAACATTTCATCATAACATAATCTATAGAAAATAAATGGGTTTTGTAGAAATGTGATCATTGTAATCATAAAAAATATAGATAATTAATATGGATATCATAATTGGATCATATCCGTAGTAAAGTATAAGTAACATCAAAGAATGATATCTTAATGAACAATTCCTTCAGAAGATCACTTCTAAATTTCTTGAGGGAAATAAAATTTTTATTGTAAAATCACTTATTTTCAATATAAAAAATTTGAAAATATTAATGAAAATATTTTATTTAAAGAATATTGAAAACGAAAACATTATTATTTAAATTATTAATTGGTCTTGATGGCAGTAAATTTCATTCATGTCATGTTCTTAAAAATAATGTTTTTTTCACATTTTAAGTAAAAAGTCAAAATACCACATTTAGAAAATAAAAAGAAGATTAATTTTTAATTTTTAAAGAATGAAAAATATTGGTACAAATTTCTTAAACATCATATTATAATATAAAAAAACATTCATGAATTTTTTAAAATAAAACACATATAGTGAAGAAAACAAATATTGATCAAAGAAGAAATAAGGTTTGTTTTTATTAAAAACATTTTCCTTATAATTTAAAGTACCAAAGAGAGAAAAATAATAATATTAATTGAAAATTTATAGATTAATTTAGGAGAGGAAAATGGAAATGGTTTATCAAAATATTAATATATAATTTCCTTTAATGTAAATTCAATCATAAACAATCCCGATTAAAATGGGTTTGGAACATAAATCTCATACCACTTTGGTAAATTTTAAATAAAAATCTCATGAAAGAGGAAAAATTAGATGGATATGAATATAACCATAATTTAAATTATAATAATCATAAAATACATTCATGTGAGTTATATACACCAAATAGAAGAAAAAACTGTTGAATATGGAATGAGACACACAAAAATAAAAGTGAGATGAAAATCCATTACCTTGAGATTAACTTTCTTCGAAAAGGCTCTAATATCATGTATTATAAATTTAAATTTATTAAATAATATATTAAATATTAATAATATCATATAATATCTACTTATAATATTTATGAACCCATTTATTAATAAGTCCTTTATAAAATCATCGTTTCTTGGTGTTTACTATTTCATTTTTCATGGAAGCTCCAGTTCTAAAGTTCACGTACTTGAACTTTGAAATTTTTTCCATAATCTCCAAAATATTAATAATAATATAAATATAATGTATTTTAATTATATATATATATAGTTATATAAAAAATTTGGATATAAAAAATGGTTTACACTATTCATGGAGATGGTAGACCTTTTGTATGAATAAAAACTATTTTTATTTTCTAATGAAATGAAATAAAGAATGGGGGTTATTATTTTATAATTATAGAAACATAATTATATAATAAATAAAATATATATATACATTAAATATATCAGTATTACCATACATATAAAGCATAAACAAAAATTTAATCACATCACTTAATGGAGGTGGTAGCCTGGATGTATGCATGGGTGATATGATCATTTCAAAGTATATGAGATAGTATAAAGGTTAATATGATATTATAATTAAATAATTATATTTATTTTATACAAATCATATATATACTTTAAACCCATCAAGATGAACAATAATGAAATATAGTGACGGAAAATGAGTTGTATTGCTATGTGGTGGTGATAGTCCACACATACGCACATGTGATAATTTCAATTCACATTTGATATAAAATAGGGTAAATAATGATGGTTTAATAATCATAATAAAATTTAATAATATTATGTATACTGAATTTATTATTTTATTATGAATACCATATATTTATAGGAGTTAGAAGAATAAATAAATTGAAATAGGTCGGGTAAGATGATTACATCTCCTTTGGTTAGCCTCATTTAGATCCTCTCTTAAGGTCCCTTGGAATCATATTTCAAGAATAAAAGAACCTAAAATTCCAGGATAGTTGATTTTATAAGAGTATTTTATATGGTTTAGTCTATCTATATGGATTAATGTGGTGAAAAGAAGATAAAGGAGTGGTGTTCTTTCATAAGTGGGAGAGCAAATACACTAGGAATTAATACAAATATTTAAAAATAATCTATTAATTTTCTTGTGAAATTTTCAAAGTGTTGCCAAAATTTATACGATAAGAAATAAAATTCTTTATATAACTTCTTAAAATAAATTATTTATAGTTTGAAGTTGTATTTTAAACATTTTATTTTTGTTTATCCCTTTCATTAAATATATTTAGCCTTAACCGAGGTAACAACTTTTTAAAAATTAAAGGGGTATAATTTTAATTATAAGTTAAAAATTGGATAATAAATTGATAAGGGATTAAATTTTATGATATTTATAATCTTAATTGTATTATTTTAATATATTTAAAATAATAAAATAACAAAATAATTTATTTATTTTCAAAAAATATCTTTAATTTCAATTTCGACTACATTGACTGAAAATTATATTTTTATTTGATTTTCAAAATATTCTTTTTGGGTGAGTAGGAACCATACAATTCCAAATAACGGATTCAAAAACACCACAAAAAACATAACATCTTTGAACAAAGTCATAAGCTTTCTGGTAAAACCAGATTCAAAATTCAAATGTAGAGATATACCATAGCCTCGGGCCACAAACTGCCACGTGCCATAGACCATGACACAACCACGAACCCATATCCATCATCATTGATTCCTGTCGGAGTCATCCTCCTTGTCATCGGAACAGCCGCATCAAACCCACAAAACACTATCATCGTAGGTCCCAAAAACCATCATCTAACAAAAACCGACTAAAAAAATTCCAAAACATCACCATCGATATCACCTATTCCACAAATTCTCAAATCAACCAACAAAATTCTATTCCTCAATTCAAAAATCCATCCATCATGCTTCAAATGTTCATTGCATCAAAAACCAACAAAGCAATATCCAAACCATTGCACAGATTCAACAAAATTCAAGGATTTGAACCCATCACCAGAAAAACTCTTACTACTTGACGAAGGAAACCTTTTCAGAAACTGAATCAAACCAAAAACCCACCACCCAATGTCGCCATCACACCTGCTGAAAGAGGCCAAAAAATGCACCCAGATCCCTCACAGCAGGCTTCAACCGCCGAACCATCATCACACAGTCAAGGGAACCGAGCACACGAACCCTCACTGGATCACAATTACAATGCCGTGGTTTGAACAAACCCAATAACTCCGCCACAATACTTTTTCAAGAACCTGGACCCCACTGAGCAAGGGAAGCAATGCAGCGCCACCTAGGGCTAAAAGAACCACCACCAAAGTATAGAGGACCTCTGATGACGGCGGTTGAGACAAACCTACCCGAAAGCCACCACTACGGTCTTGCCAACGATCTAGGAAAGAAACAAACAATATAAAGAAGATGGTGCTTAGAAGATCAACAGGGAAGGGAATAGATCGAAACCTTAACCACGACGAGAGACAAGATAGAGTGGAACATATCCGAATCTGCAATGTCACCATAGACCGCACATCGAACTCGCACAAGCACCGTGTCAACATTTTATAAATGTTTAAGGTAACTATATAATCACTAAAAATTATAAACAAATTAACATCATGAAAATAATTTTATTTTTCAAAATATAAAATTTAACATTCATTCATACCTTATTATTATCACAATATTGAAATATAATATATATTTAAAAGGAAGACTGTGACATTTCGTATTTTTCTTTACTTAAAATATTATATAGGTCATAATAAAAGATAAATAGAAACAAAGGTAAAAGTTTTAAATATTTGATGATTATGGATAAAATATAATCATAAAATGAATTATAAGAATGTTTTTGGTTTATTTTGAGACCTTATCTCATGGTCTTAACTCTATTGTACACATTTTACCCGTACCGAGGTGAAACATATTTTTCACGGTACTATTAAAATTAACCCAAAATAAAAAGGTAAAAATTAACCAAATTTGAACCTTTAAAATAAAAAGACGTAATCCATTTTTTATTATTTAATATATATAATTGGTAGAATTAAATTTTCATATAAATTCATAAAACAAAATGAAAAAATCATTTAGAAAAATGCATTTTATTCATAAATATTAACTTATATAGAAATCATGATAAATAATTAATCAAATGAAATTTATTGGATTATTAAAAAAATGAATAATATTTAACATTATTAACAATTGAAAAATATAATGGGACTTTTAGTTTACTTAATTTAATTTAAAGTAAATATTACATTTAAAAAATTGATATTTTTTCACCATTAATTAAAAAATAAATCATATCAAACAAATAAAAAAATTTATCCCAAGTGATTTTGTATATGATGATTGAATAAGTTATTTTCATTTAATAAAAAAAATTATAACATTTTCAGAAATTAATTATAATTTCGTAACAAAAATGAAATAAAAATCCCACTGATGAAAATTCATTTTTGAAGCATAAAACAAATTCCCTAAACATTGAGTTCTTATTTTCTAAAAATTATTTAATAATTTTATAATGAGTAAAAAAAATTTTCTTTTATTTAATGATTTATTTACACATATAAATTCCCTCTAATTCAATGGTTTGGTTATAACACTATTTTTATAATACACCACATTTCAGATATAGCTTGATGTTTCATATTATGAAATCTATCAAGCCTTTTATTCTTTTAAAATAACTTTTCAAGGTTTTACATCCACCCTAAAATAAATTGTTTCCAAAAATTTTTTATTGATCATAAATGGTTTAATATTTGAAAGTACTTTGTTGAAAACCCACAACATATGATGGGATAATAAAACTTTCATTGAAAAGGGGAAGTGAGAAACATAGAGGTTACCTAAAATAACACATAATCAGGTTCCTAGATAAAGAGAAAATTAGTGGGAAGTTAAAATATAGACGTTGATAAGAAAAATAATGTCCAAAGACTAATTTAAAGTGATATATTACATAAAAATCGGAAAGTTAATGACCAAAAAATCCATAAATCATCATGGGGTAAAAATAGCATCCATTCATCAGAAATAATAGTAAAATTAAAACTTTTTCTATTTCAATATCCTTTTACTAAAGTTGAGAGATTATTTTACTATAAATATAGATAAAATGATAAAATATTCTTGATTAATTTTCATATAATAATCACAATTTCATCATTTTATTATACATTTATCTATATCCACACCATCTCTTACTCCACGAAATAAATATTCATGTTGATTTTTTTCATTCTTAAGAACTAAAATTAACTTTTAATGACCATAAGATCCATAAAATAATGAAAATGCAGTCATCATGTCTCTATATATTTATCTAAATTGAAATGATTATAATAGGTTATATAATATGGATAAATCATACTTTAATCCCTAATAGAAATACAAAAGTTCAACATAAAACATTATATAAGTAGTTATCCTCAAGAACCTTCCAAAATATGTCATACCAAATTCAAAATCCAAAAATTTAGAAATAAGGTCACCAAATTACCAAATTAAACATAACATTAATCCCAAAAACAGTTTAAAGTAGATCTTAATATCATAAACCAATTATATGAATACATTGATCATATATTCTCCTAAAACATGGTAATAAATTGAATCACCATAAAACCTCATTGAAAATATAAACGATTCATTTATACCTCTTAAATAAAATCACATATTATTGAAAATATTCCCTAAATATTAAAATTAAATAAACTTTATTAGATATAACATAAATCAATTTTTCATTAAATCACTAATCATTTTCAAGGTCACCCATGAACCACCATGACCGATTTTTTCCACCTGAATAGTGATCTCGACTGGAGGACCTCTAGGCCCTAAGTGCACCTCCCCATACACCAAAGGCATCCGACTAGAAGAATGTGTATAAATTGGTGATAGTGGAGAGACTATAAACTATAATGGTGATAATAGAAATGATATATTTAAATATATAACAAAATAATGACCATAAACACTGGAAAAGTGACACGCCCATGGAAGAAGCATAATGACAACATCAATAATAATAATAAAATTCAAAATATACCATTTTTAGAATGAAACTTCACAAGTTACCAATTGTAACTAAGCATGCATACAAATTGTAATAAAAATGGTCTCTCATATATGACCTCAATATATATATACACTCACAGATATATATATATACATATATATATATATACATATATATATATATATATAATCTTGTTGATACAGAAGGAAACTCAAGAAAAACTATTGCTGATGCATAAACCTCAAAGGTCCCCTACAACCCATCCATGCTAAATGGTTTAATATGATCACATATGTCCAGATCCTAAACCTAAAGCCTTACCTGATCTCAAAAGAATAAAATCTATATGTATCCCAATGGGATCGTGTAGGGTGTGATGATAATCTTAGTAGGACACCACCAATATGTTCTTTTGCTACATCTATGATAAAGAATTTAAGTTCTAAAATATAAATAAAGAATCACATAGACATAAATATAATTAACTTTCTTCCCTTCTGCTAAATAACTACAAGGAAGCAATAACCTGCTTTGACCATTATTGATATAACTATGGTGGAGAGGATCCTTAGAATAAATCCCAAGGAATAATTTAAAGGGGAAAAATATCAGGTGAACCCCCAGTTTCCACCTATAAAAATGCCACTCAGCACCTCATGCCACAATCATGAAACTGGTGTCCAAAAATTCATGCCCAAATAATGTGTACCTAGACCCTAAGAACCCTTCTCGAATGCTTCTATCCACTTGAAGCCTGATGTTCCAAGGCATAATGATGTATGTCCTCCTAATAATAACATTGTGATCTCAACAACTCATGCCCAGGGGAACGATGATATCAGTCCCCCCAAAACATCCCAGACCAATGACCTCACAGTATGGAATGTTTTAGCCCCCAACTGATGGTCTCAAAATCATCAACCGATGTATTATCACCATACTTTTGGATTTTAAGGGCATGTACCCCCAACCAAACCGGTGGTTAAAACCATCCAAATCCACATCTAATATAGGCTTTTACCCATATGAGTGGTCAACATCACCTCATCATTTGAGTCCTATCTATGTGTACATGACTCCAATAGTGTGACGACAAATCATAGTAAGAATACATCCACAAACAAGCACCTAAGAAACATCATCCTAGAACCTCATTCCCCTACGACCATGTCTCTCAATCTGATGGTCAAAACCATCCAATACTGTAGGATCTATTCCCATAAAATAAAGACCTCATCACCTCAATCTGACGACCACATCACCCAACCTAGTGATCAATATCACCTAAAGAACCAGGGCATCACCCAACCTAATAAATTCATCACCTCAATCTAGATGGTATTCACCACCTCAATCATTAGGCCATTCCCATCATGTTCCCATAGAAATCATTACAAATAATAGAAATCGTTTATTTTAAATAATTAAAAACATTGGCCTAATCTTCCTAAGTTCCAATGTTTCTCAAATAAATTAAACCATTTTTAGACTTGGATGAGCATGTCCATAGGTATCTCACATGGTTAATTAATTAATTTAATGCAAAGGTGTTAATTAATTTGGTTCTCACTCATAAAAACCAATGATTCAATCGAGTTCGCACCCCAAAAACATGGGTTAAATCATGAGAAATCATAGAATGGCATAACTCATAGTTGTAGATGGAGGATCAATCGATATTGAACTCTAACATGAGATGAATCAAAAGAAATCATCATTTTTTGTGAAAACCATAAAAATAAGGTAAATCAGTTTACATGGATTTATAAATCTATATATATATAGAAATGAAAAGTGAAATTAAATGAATCATAACCTTAATGACATAGTTCCTACACACCTAATAATAAGAAGATCAGAACTCATATTAAGGAGATACCTCAACATAAAGAATCAGTAGAGGAGTTCTCCCTCAGCCTCTTGGAGATGAATTTCACATGAGAAGAAAAAAAATGGGATTCCATTTTCAATAATTTAACGAAAAGGGCCATTTTTTCTTTTCAATAGGCTACACTGTTACTGCACGATTTGGGAAACCATACGTGAACCATGCAGGTTCCCACTAACCAAGAACCATGCTCGCATGATATCTGGGAATGGTTTTCAAAAACCTGTGAAAATGTTTTATGAGTCCACTATAATAAACTATAGTGGTCCTAGTATAGCCATGCCCCCCCCCTCACACATGGTTTTATATACTATACCCAGTGAATAAGGAGGACCCCATGATTACCCCATGATTACCCCTAGGAGCTGTACGATATTTCCAAACCAAACACCCCAGTCTGCATACCCTGGAATGTTGGGTGATCAAACATAGATGAATCCGAAACCCTTAAAAACCCATGACACACTTGAAAATCATTAAAAATCATCTAAAATAAATCAATCAATTTGTTGGAACTTTTAGAATTAATTTCCAAATATCAAGAAAAGAGTTGGTCTACTCACTTAAATCCAAAATTTCAAACTGGTTGAGGATTTTGACCATCTCCAAAAACCCATGATGTTATGATATACCAAACTTAAAATATCTCATACATGATATATAAAGAATAATCTGAATATGGTACCAAAAATAAAAATATATTTAAAATCAACATGGTCTACCCCCGTCATATATTCATAGGTCAACTCAATAAAGGTGTTCCCCACCTCAGGAGTTACCTACCCCTATTTCATCCATACCAAAAACTAAAATAAACTAGTGGTCCACTGTCTATCCTCAAATTCCAATTTCCACCCATGACACATCATCACTCCCTCACCTCATCAATTACTCATATCAGGACCATGTCACATCTGAAACCCATCCAGTACAACATCTAATTATACACCCGCCCTATTTGGATGTCTTACATGTCACCTATGAGGTCACACATCTCAATAGATGCTAATAAGAAGTCCAAGTTCCTGTCACCACACATGGAGCCTGCATCACACTGATTCCAAGATTCTAAGAAAACCACATTGTGTCAATTCCCAGATGCCAACACACCTTTAGAAATTCAGTATCACATCGATTAACATAGATAATATTGTTTCCACAAACATCATAAATATATATATATATATATATACAATGAATCCATGCAGATTAGTACTAACTAAACAATGTATGGTTAGTCCAAAATTACATCCCATGAACCTCATGCACCTAAAAACTGACATGCCAACAAATAGTGCCATTCCAAAATAAAAGAACCTTGGTCACACTCATTATATACCAATGACTGTTGTTAGATCACAAACATTCTTTGAACCTTGAAGCTCAACAATATACATTGATACTGAAGCCTGACTACTTGAAGCCTGACCTCTGTATGATGGTGCACTAGCTACTGGCCACTTTCCCCACAACTAGGTCCTACAGTGTCTTCCAAAGCCTCCATGTAAAACTAAATCTCAAATACCAACTCTTGGTACCACTCCCAGTATAATAATAGAACCCTAAGTCTGCCTCGGTTCTAGACCACTGACTATCTGAGAAGGCCTCCTATATAACCTACTGAGATGCAAAACCAGAACACATGCTCAATACCCCTTCATCTCCCGATCACTCTACATCCGCACATATCCCAGGTACCGACATTGGAAGAACCCCATTGAAGACCCATCCTTACTGGTCTTCTCAAGTATCTAGCCTAAACACCCTACCAAGACTCTTATCGACCTCAATTCATATTATCTGAAGCATCGCCACTGAAATCCACTAATTCTATCAATGGGATTGATTATGACTAATCCATCAAATTTCCCTCGGCTATCAAAGCCTAGCTTAATGGCTATGAGAACGAGGACCAACTAAAGATGCTTACCTGATCCCAAGTCACATTACAGAAACCATACTCAAAACTCCCCACCCTCGATTGTCATCACCAACTATACTCTGTGTCAAATGAGGCAACTCTGTGAAAGGAGCTACATAGTCCCTGATGGACATGTCTCTCTACTATATTCTTAAGAACACCCAAGGTCTCTCTACACTCAACATCTCTAGGAAGAAGTGATCAAATAGTATGGACTCAAAATCCTTCAAATCCAGTCCCTTATGTCTGATTTCTTTAACCTACATGTCCCACCAGTTTTTAGCTAGTCCCCTAAGCATATATGTATCCGTCTTCACCATTTGGCATAGTGGTGTCTCAAGCATCTCAAAGATGTTATGCATTGACTCTATCTATATTTCATCTAGTTTTGGTCTTCCTTCAACCTAAAATTATGTTGGGTGATGAGACTGGGACTCACGAGTCATGTATTCCATCAAAGGATCTTCTCCCTCCGATCCCCTATCAATTCCCTAAAAAATACATACCAGGATCTCCCTTAGATGCTCATCAAGACACATATTAAAATATACTATATAATGTGGTTAACCTTCCTATACCTGAGGTTTTACCTGTTCCAATACCTATATAACATGCTCTTACTCACCCTTTGATGCCTCATCCCGACCCTTACGGGTCTCAACTTGTGCAAGCTCCTGTGACACCAAATCCCCACCTACCTGATGCTCCATCAGAACCCGTCTAGGTGAAAACCCACTGAATAATAATATAATGTTCATACAACCATACTAAAAAATATATAAATAATATAGATAAATATATGACAATTATTTCTAACTCACCACCCTTACACATCCCCATCAAAACCATATCACATGACATCTGGCCTCACCACCCCTTACCCACCAATATCAGAGCCAAGTATCAGATATAAATCTAATAAATCCGAGTAAGATCAAACCAAATAGTATAATCAGAAAAACAGTATTGGTTTTCTTATTTTACATTTTAATCAACTCACCCCATATGCCTCGTTCAATCATGTTGCCTCAATTTGACAACCACGTCTCCCAAACTGGTTATCAATACCATCCCATGTTATCATTCATTTTTTATCCTATCTTGGATAGGACCACACACACACACATAGAGATATATATATTACATATCACATAGAAAAAATATATATTTCATTGGAAACACAAGTCTGGGATGGTTGAGTAGAATGCCACCAAAGAGAGGTTAATTAGGAAAACATTGGTTAACTTCTTTTGTTGACACTTTAAACATCCCAACCCCTCTTAGAACAATCCAGTTTCCTAGTTAAAATTAAAATAAATTTATCATAGGTACATTCACACACAAACAAACACACACAAACACACACACACACATATATATATATATATCATCATATGTGAATAACTAGAAAGAATAAGTAAACTTCCCTTTCCATACTAGTCCAAGGGTCCAAAATCCTCCCTTTTTATAATAGGATGAGGGACAAATACCCCCTCCCTTTCCATATCAATCCAAATATCACATATTATAACAAGTAACAATAACACCCAAGTGAACCACTCTAGTTGGAAATCATATCAATTATAAAGAGAGAAAATTATAACTAAAATTCCCACACTTGGAGACTTGGTCTGCCCCCGATGCTTGGGGATGCGAGCACCAAAAAACAACTTCTAAACCAAGTTAAAAAAAATATAATGTTCGGTATACAATATCCTAAATAGTAAGACCCAAAAAGATGTAAAATAAACTTCTTTGATACCATTTTTATCACCCATACATGTTTTCCACCCAAATAGTGCTCTAGGATGGAGAGCCACTTGGCCTTATGTGTTCTTCCCTATACACCAAAGGCTATTGACTAGTAGTGTGGGTGTAAATATGTGATAACAAGGAGATCATACACTCTAGGTGTGATAATAGTAATGGTCTATATAAATACACAACAAAAGAGTGACTGTAAACACCAGACCAGTAACCCACCAATGGAGGAAACACAAAGACAATAACAATAATAATAATCTACAATTCAAAATATACCACTTTGAGAATAAAACATCACATGACACGATTTATAACTAAGAATGAATAAAATTAAATTCATACAAATAGTAATCAAGAAGGTTCACCCATGTCTAACCTGAGTATATATATATATAAGCATGATTATTCAAAAGGAAACTTAAGAAAAACTCCAGCTGGTGTAGGAACCTCCTAGTTTCCCTACCATCCATCCCATGCTAAATGGTCTAAGATGATCAATAAGGTCTATATACTAATATTTAATCCTTATACGATCACTAAATCATAAAATCTACAGGAATCCCAAAGGGCCCGTGTAGGGTGTGAGAAAACTCTCACTAGGCCACCAACAATGTGTGCCTAACTTACATATATGATAAAGAAAATGGGTATTAAAATATAAAAAATAACCACATGCACATTGATATAGTTAACCAACTTCCCTTGTTCTCAATAGCCTGAGGAATAAATCACCAACTTCATCCATTTCCGGTATAAATGTAGTGGATAAGACCCTTAGTATATAGCCCATGGAATCCTCTAAAGGGAAACATCCCGGGTGAACCCTAAGGTTCTGCCTCTAAAAATGTCACCTGACACCTCATTACATAATCAAGACACAATCATCTAAAAAGGCATGCCCATATAATGAGTACTTTTTCCCTCAGAACCCTAATTGAAAGCTCCCACTGGCTCAATGCCTCACATCTCAAGGAAAAATAGTGTTTGTCTTATATATAATAACACCATCAAAATAGTAGTAGATGTCTTAAGTAATGACAATATTCATCCTCTAAAATCATCTTGGACCAACAATCCCACTGTACGGTGAGCCTCATCCCCCAACCAATGATCTCAACATTATTAACCTATGGATCCTCACCATCCATGTGGCTTTATATGACAAGGACCACTGACCAAAATAATGGTCTACACCATCCTAATCCCTATCTAACAGAGGCCTCTACTACATTATTGGACAAAACCACCTCATCTTATGAGTCCTATCTATGTGAACTTGACTCTAACAATACGTTGGATAATCATGGTTAGTGGAAATCACTAACCATGTACCTAATCCACATCACCCTTTCATCTTTTTCCCCTGCAACCATATCTTTCAATCTGATGGTAAACACCATCTAATATCACACAAGTGGTTCCCATTACATAATGACCTCATCAAATCAATCTGATTACCACTTCACCCAACCTGGTGATCAACATCAACTTAATAACATAGCCCCCTCCCAAATTGGTGAACACGTCACCTCAATCCAGGTGATCATCACCGCCTTAATCCTTGATTCAAACCCATTAGGTTCTTATAGAACTCATCAGAAACCATATAAACAATTTAATTTAAATAATTAAACACCCTGAACTAATCTATATAAGTTTTGAATCCTATTACTAGGCTTAAAACATTTTGTATAATTGTATAATCATTCCCATATGAATATCACAAGAAAAATTAATTAATTTAATGGAAAGGAGTTAATAAATTTGAAAATCTCTTAGAAAACCAAACTATGATCTCAAATTCACACCCCTAAAATGTGATTTAAATCAAGATAATTCTAGGAAACACCTAACTCATAATCGTAGAAATATTCTAGATCTATTTCAGCCTCTAAATCAAGATGAGATAGAAGAAATCAATGTGTTATATGAACACCCTAAAAATTGGGTAAATCTGATCCCACAGCTTTAGCACTCCACGTCAAGAGATCAAGGGAAAAGTGAAATAAGAGGAATCAAGCCCTTACAGATGTGATTCCAATACACCTAATGATGAGAATAGAAAATCTCAGATCAAGAATATATATCAACACCTAGAAGAGGGAAAGGAGGTCTCCCTTGGACTCCAGGAGGGGAATACTACATTATAAGAAGAAAAGAGGGGAGACCCTGTTAATGAATTTAAGTGAAAAAGGTTCATTTTACCTTTTTGATAGTCAGTAAGGTTACCTCATGGTTTTTAAAACAATGTAAAAATCATGTGAGTTCCCACTTACCAAGCACTAGGCTCTCACAATTTATGCACACAGTTTTCTAAATGGTGCACAAACCACACGTGATCCCACTATCAAAAATTGTAGTGGACCTCACAGGACCATGCAACCTATCATGCATGGTTTTTTAAGGCTTTTCTAGTGAATAATGGAAACATATTTTCCCCTTGGATCCAAACAATTTTTCCAAATAGTGCACTCCAATCTTCACAGCCTAAAAAATTAGGTGCTCGGCCTCCGATGCACTCGAAACCATCTTGAAACCCGAAGACACTTTATAAACATTAAAACCCATCAAAAATAAATGCCTAGAGTTGAAGGAAATATTGGAATAAAATTATTAATATCAATAAAAAATTTGGTCTACTCACAAATCTCCAAAATTTAAAATGGGTTTGAGGATTTCCACCTGCTCCATTGAACTATGGTTCTTGAGAATACGTTCAGTTGATTATAGGAACATAATGTAATATATCCCAGGACAGATCTAGCTGGATGGATTGAATATGGATGTGGATATCAGTTTTGTAGTTTGACTCAGATTATGCAGTAGATCCCCATACTTTTATTTCAATTCATATTGTTTACTTCTAGATATGTTATCAGACCAGTGCATGATTAGTGATGTATGTATGAAATGGGAATTTGGGACTTTACTACATTAAATTTATTATTATATAATTTTTCTATTGGAGTTCATTTTCTAATTTCTCACTCTAATTATTTACTGTTATGGATTATTTTTTGTTACTTTTGTCGTTTCCTGACTTTGATATGAGGGAGTAGTCTCACCACTATCACACACTAAGCCCTCGATGCTAGTCGACAACCTCTAGCGTATGTGGAAGCACTCTTAAAGCCATGTTTCCAACCTGTGTGGTTTCTGTTCATAGTGTGAATCTGGTTGGGATGTGACAAAAACCCTTATTGTAATTTTTTCAAACACTTTAAATTTTAGAAAATACCATTTAAGATAATAATGTCCCTGAATTATTAAATTCAACCATTTATTCAACTGAAAAAACCAAAAAATAGGGAAAAACATTGAAAATGAAATTAAAGGAATCATATATATCTTTAAATTATATCAAAAATTCATTTAAATCCCCAAGAAAGCAAAGAAATATCAAATAAAAGGTAAGGTAATGGAAACACCTGTTGGAGTTGGTGCCCTAGAACTAACTTCTAAGTACTTTATGATTTCTTTTATTCATGTTTTTAAATATTAATGAAATTTATTATTGAATAATTATTTTTCTTCTATGTGATAATGTATGTGATAAAATTCTATGAGTACTTGTCAAAATAAATGGTCATAACAGTTCCCCTCAATTATGAGAACCTAAAAGTGACCCAAAAAGGTTTTTAAATATATATTCTATAACTGGATGATAGTATTTGATGGGGCATAAAAGATATAGGCTATAAGAGGTGGAGACTCATTGCACATAAAAACACATTCTAAGGGTTCGCACCCTTGGTAAACTTCAGTGTAGTAGATTATGATTACCATACCATCCAATAATAAATCAACATTTATATGATTCATTGGATATTATGATCCGCATATGTGTATAATGACCCTTAGAGGTTTATATTATTATTAATTCATGTAATGAGTCATTTTTATTTATGTATTAATGAGAAAAAGGATGAAATATACTTGTAACTATGTAGGATATGTTGGGTGAAGCACAAGTGATGTTGTATTCATGAAAAATGGGTGAAAGGATTTATCCTTTATATTTTTAGTATAATTATATATATCAAGACCTTTTATGGGAAATGAACTACCTAATTAAGTCCATATCCATGGTGTTGTTGTCTATGATTTCATTTCCAAAAATCTATTTAATGATACATCCACCACATAGGCTCAGTACACTAGCATGAAACCTACTAGATTGAAGATATCAAGATAATTAGATTATATTACCTAGTGTAAGTTCATTGAGTGTTACATGTAATTATTTAATTAAGTTCTTTCTTTATGGGATCCACGGTGTGTTTCAAGATTCTAATCTTAGACATTAGGCAGTGTAGCCTAATCCTACTGATAAAGGGGCCTAAAGTGTTACAAACTATGTTTATTCACAATGTTAATTAAATGACATATTAATTTAACATGATGGATAAATATTATTCTTATTCATGGTTTAATAATTATTCATCATGGTTTTATCACAAATATTCAATCACCAATTATTTGAGAGAATAAATATGTGAGTTAGATCTTTTGTAAATATTTATTTACAAAATAATTGTTTATTTAATTATTTGAAAAGAAGATATTTTTTTATTTTGGTTTATTCACAATGTAACAAAATATTTATGTATTTTGTTACATTAATATTAAATAAATATTTATTCAATAACTAGGTTAATAAAATATATATATATATATATTTTTATTGGTTAATAATGATGTGAAATTTATTTAATTAATTAAATATTCATTATTAAAGGCCTAATAAATTATAATGAGGATTAACGAATCCAGTTTTAGGGTCCAGTGAGAAATGTAACATTAAGTATTATTTGAATAAATATTAATTTATTTAATCAATAAAATAATATTTATTTTATATATCACTTTAACTAATGTCAATTAAATAGTAATATTTTTATCATTATTTACGCATGGGGTTTACCAATAATTATGAAAATTTTAAGGTCCCATACACAATTATTTATTTTTGTAACTCTAGAACTATATAAACCATGTTATGAAATTTTTTGAAATCCCAAACTACATTATTTCATTGTGCGCAATGAATTATAGAGAAGATTATCTTGAACTATAAAATGATCTCTCCCAAGAACACTCTAATTAATTCAGATAATTTCACCTCCTCCACTAGAATGAATCATTCTTCTCATGAAGGATTCAGTGGCGATCAACAATGATTATTGCAAGCGTTTTATTCATCAGTACTAGCACTCATAGAACTATATAGTAATGATGAATGTTTTTCTAAGTATGTATTAATCATGGCTAGAGGGAATCAACCCATGATTATTTACACTCAATGAATGTATGTCAAGAGTGTTCTACTAATTCATCAATGAATAATGAATTATAAGATCAAGACAATTCAAAATGTATCGATAAATTAATTATAAATTACAATTGATGATCCTTTCTTTCAGATCCAGTATTAAAATGGAAATTAATTTTTTATTCAATTCCATTATTCACAAAATTAATCATCATTTACAAAATATATTAATCATTGATTACAAAAAATCTATTTTTCCATGACCCCATCAGTGTATCCACTACACGTAGAATTTTTAAGTGGTATTAGATCAATCACATGACAATTTATAATTATTTATTATTCATTGATTGATTATACACATTTTTTTGTCAGTTTTTTCTTTGATTTTATTCATTATTGAAATCCATAAGTTTAGTTAACATGTTATAAATATATTAATTATCCTCATTCAAGTTTAAATTTTATTAAAATAGTTAATATTTTAGGGATAATGATTAGAGACAAAATTAAGAGATTCCATGAATCATGGCCAATAGATACAGATACACAATGTGTGGTAGGAAGTACATGTTATGTACACAAGTTCCCTACACAAGGATGTTTCATAGGATACATAAAACAACATGCGGTAAATACACTCAGAGCAATTAATATACCCCATTTTTTGATTGGGACATCCTGAAAATGATATGTTGGACCACATGATTTATTCCTAGAATACACATCTTGTAGTCTATATAGTTTAGTTTCCAATTTAATGATAATTTTTTGGTAATATTTGTGGAATAACTTCATAAGATTCTGATAGGTTGTATCATTAATGAGATACAAGACTTATAAGTGGTGTAAGAACCATTAGAATCATTATTTAGCACATTTAATGAACACGATGAGTCCACTATTATATTCTGAAGAAACAAGACTTGTGCAACACATGATGTATATCTCATCAGAACCTTCCATGTAACTCTTCCAAGATACACACCGAGTCCCTTGATGTTTATGCAAAATACAAGGTAAGAAATAAACATGATGTCTGCATATTTGTATATGGAATATAGTCACCCATTTAAGAAAGAAATTAAAATTCATAAAGAATAATAAATAACAACATTAAAAACATAATTACACTATTAACATATGGTGTGTTGACTGTGTAATAAATTATTTCATAATTAATAAATTTTTAATTAATTCTATATAATTATCCATTATCACTGTTCAATGAATTTATTTTCCATATTACATTAATGATGGGTATCTCCAAGAGATTTTTAATGATAATTATGATAAATGTAATTAATTAATTAATTAAATTAATTCAAGATTTTTAACTTAATAATAAATAATGAATTTAAGTGAATGAAATATGGTGAAATTTTTTATATTTATGACATCCTATGTGAAAAACCCTGATCTCATACAGTCATTTGTATGTAAATGGTTTATTTAATTTATTATTGCATGGTTTTGTAATAATTTATTAAATTTAATAATGGTCTTTGAGTCATTCCTCTCCTCTCATTGTGTAATGTTTTATGTGGCAGTGGTTTCCTTTATGTAAACCCCCTTAAAAATCTTTTGGATCACCTCACTTGAGTGTGAGTAAAATTTTGTATTGAATAGAGCTCCAAGAAAAGTGGAGGTGGTTCAAGTTCGAATCCTAGGTGAGACAAATATTACAGATAAACAAGAGCATAGGTGGAATTATAAAACTGAAGTCATGCTTGGTAACAAGAGTTAATTTCATTGGGTTAAGGGTTCATTTATCATCCTTAGAATCAACTAACAACTTGACAAGATCAGGGTTAGACCATTTTTTTAGTTTCATGGTTAGTTATTTATAGATGTTTAAATCATTAAATAATTTTGTTAACCAGAATAAAAGTTTGAAGTAAAATAAATATTATAATATTTGTAATCTTTATCTACATTTGCTTAATCACTTAATATTAACAAGAACGTGATAAGATAAAATGGAAACATTAAATATAATGAAAAATATACACTATATAATATATTAATTCTGTGTATCCTTTCACCACATGGGTAAAAATCTAACAATAGTTCCATTCACTCAACCAACCTCCACTGGGGTGTTTTAAATTATTGGGGAATCACTATCTTGAGTTTTTATTGACTTAACCCTGATTGTATTAAGGGTTAAATTATTCTACAAAACTTAGTGTATCTTGTAGGAAAAGTGTGGAGGATATCATAAAATTTGATTTTAGGATTGGGGAGTCCACTCAAAAGGTCATTGAATAGTTAGTTATTGCAGTTAGAATGCTTCTCTTAACTAAATACCTTTTGGTATCTTGTTAGACCTCTATATAGGTTATGATTAGGGACATATGGATCCTTATGACAACGTACGAGTCACGTGTATGTTTTATTTTGGGTTTATTTTGTCTCTCTTATTGTTATAAAGGCTTTCAAGATTTGAGGTCTAGATTTTGGGATTTTAAAGGAAATGGGTCAGGTGCACTGTGTGCACAAGATTAATAGTAACCACTAAGTAATCATGTGATATGGCTCTTTTGATTCTAGTGTAATTTTTCATGGTTTGACTAACCATGTGATTTACCTAGGTAGACATTGTAGATGGTTGGGTTTGGGTATAGAGGTGGTTTCACGGCTAGAACATGGTTTTTCTAACATTGAGTCTATTCCCAAGTAATTTTTCACTTTGGTTTTCAAGAGACAGTAGGGTCTATACGGTTATCCCATGGTTTTTCAAATTTCATGACAAAACCATGAGACCCATGTTTCATTTTTTTAAAATAAAATTCCATTGATACCCATGATCACTTTTATCCTAAATCTCACATTAAATTATCATTAGCTTGAATCGTCTATTCATTGACATTCTAATAGGTTATCTATTTTGTCTCTTAGATATTATACTTTGGTTTTGGTGGATCTCTTTGAAGTATGTTATGATTTCCACATTATTTATTTTTCTCTTTATAGATCCTCGTAAATTAAATGTCAAGTCGCAAATTCCAATAAACTGATTCCCTAACCGGTGCACCACATGACCCTAAGAATTCTTCCTCATATGCTAGATGTTGTTTACTAAATGATTTCCCAATGGTCCGAAACCATACATAAAATGAAAATTAAAAATAAGTACAATGTGGACTATAGAAACATTGAGATTTAACCTATCCAGTCACATGATACTATCCAAGATATGATTCCCAAACATACAGAACTGTACATGAACCTCATACCAAACATGTTCTTGAAATGACATGCGAGATCTTCTCTAATACCCAAGTGAAATAGAATCCATACCAAGGTGTGAGTAAAAATCACTAGGCCACAAACAATAGTGTATAATGAAATACCAATTATTACAATAGTGTATGCAGATATATATAGGTTCACTAAGTAAATAAGATAATAAAATAAACATATTTCACCATTAAACATTATTCATTAGCATTGTAATCATTCAAGTTCTACTAGGTCACCCGTTCAACCAAGATAACCCCAACCGTGCTAAGATTCCAAGCTATATGCCATAGGGGTCACAATATTTAATTCACATAGGGGAATTAATTTATCAATTACTTTAATCCAGTGTACCTTAGAGAATCGGTCCATTTACTCTACTGGGGATTTAGAATACCATGTCATACCATCCTAGTAATATATAATAATAGTGGTTCCATGAGTATTAGTCTAGAATTTATAACATGGATGAGGAATTACATTTCCAACATCCTAATCATAGATATGTAATTTCATTTCTATACACATAGAGTTAATAACATAAGTCTATCCTCTAAAAACTATGGTGCACTGGTGTGCCTGGAGTATCAGTCTAGACCTCCCAAATTCATGGATGAAAATTTCCATGTCTGACATCTTATTCCTTATAGAACAATATTAGTTACTCGATCATCAGTATAGATCATATAACATGGATTAGGAACACAATGTAAAACATCCAAATACATCACATAATTATTCATTTTCATTATTCAAGGTTCAACATGCTTAATCTTTTTAACATATTAACATGAATGGAGAATCACCATTAATTTAGCAATATTCATTCTCCTTTATCATTTCACCAATACCAATGTCCCATTGGGATATAAAAACGAAATCATGATTAAAAAAATCACAAACCCCTTTCACATGTCATAAAAACACCAAAACCCAACATCCTCATGAAATTTTTTGAAACCAAACATTAAAACCTGGTTCATTCCTTTTTAAGAAAAAAATAATCTCGAAGACCATCATTTTCCACCCAATCCATTTAAAAGAACCATTAAACAATTTTCTTCCTATTAAACCACACATCATTTTAATCAATACTTGAATTACCTTTAAACCCCCCCAAAAACAACACTGAGGTAAACACACCATTTTAAAACAACATCCATTTTCAATAATTTTTCCCCACATTGAAAATAAAAACCAAATAAAAACCCAAATGTCATAATTTAGTCATTTTATAAGGCCTTATAAGATTTTTTAAAAAATCAAAACCTAAAAAATTCCATTTTTAAAAGGTGGGCACACCCCATGGGTGGTCATAGTTCTAGTCTCACAACACCATAGATCCAATGGGATCTGTGTAATGTCTATGGTCGAAAATTAAGGCCAAGGGAAATCAACTAAAAAGAAGTGTTAAACCCCTCCACATAATGTCTCTAAGGAATATACCTCACACACATAAAAAAATTTATTAGGACTATGAGAAAATATCTTAGACTACTTACCTAATTAACTATTCTTTCCATACTATTTTCAAATTTCAGTAGCCTTACAAAGGATCATCCAAGTCTCATCTAACCAATTATATATCCAACAAATCTAGAAAAACCACTCTATCCCTAACCTCATTCCATGGATAAAAAATTAATTAATTATACCAATTATAATTAATTAATTATTTAAAAAAAATTCATAATAATACCGTAAAACTCACCAGTCACTCTTCACTTAAATAAAACTCTATGTGACCACCAAGGGTAGTCCACAACAGACTCCTAACACCATTTAAATGAAAATTTATAAGAGGAGATACAATTTTAACACTTAAATAAATTAATAAATTTGAAAAAACCTAGAAAAAACAACTGATAACACAGACCTTAATGTAACACCACAAAATACAGTGGTGAATCTATCGTGGGATATCTTCTTTTGAACCCAACCATAAGAACCATGAGAAATGTATGATTCCACCATGATTTAGTGGAGTCATCAATAATATATAAACCTAAGAACTCCAAAGTTAGAGAGGATCAAGAAGAGGAGTGTAGGAAATCACTAGAGGTTGATTCTTACCTTAATATAAAGAATATAACCACCAAGAACACCTCTTTGATGATTATTGTAGAAGGGGATAAGGAGGAGAGCCCCTCCTATAGTTCATGAACATAGAGAAAGATATAGGGGAGGTGAGTTAAAATCTAGAGGGGGATGGTAAAATAATTATTTTAATGAGATTTTGGGATCTATGTTCTTTTTCCACATAGTTTTTCAAACTGTGCAGTTGGCACTATCCAACACAACACATCTTTAGAGTCTGGACACCCATTTAGCCAAAACTATGAGATAACCATGCCACACCCCACTATAATAAGTTACAGGGTTAGTCTAAACCCATAGGCTAGCTACAAACTATGTACAAACACTCCTAATCCTCTCATGGTCTCCCCTTAGATCCCTCAAAGTTTTTCTTTAACCATGAGGCTACTATGAAGAATAAAATGCTAAGTTCAAATTGTACTAAAAACAACTAGAGAAGTATGGTGTCACACGGTTTCTCCTAAACAATTCACCCTATCATAAAAATTAAAAAAATTTAAAGAACTTAAAAAAATCCTTATAAACTCATCCAAACACCCAATCTACTTCTTGAGTGTCATTAGTATTCTCAAAATATCAATTTAAATCATTCTATCCATCAAAATTTCATTTTGAGTCTTGTCCTAGAATTTGACCCGTCCAAGAATTTAAAATTTAAATTCCCTTTGGAATTTCTAACTTATCCGGTGATGAGATCTTACAACATCCCCACTATAACACTTATCATCCCTAATAAGTTATCGTGATCATCCATCCACACGTACTGACCTACATCATTCATTTGTTATAGCCATCAAACGTTTTCCATCATTAAATGCCTGAATTAAAAGAAAACACAACCTCCAAATTAACTCACCAAATCAGCCAGAAATTGAACCAACATTATTACCAAAAAAATGCAAATATGGATCTTACTTGAGTCTATAAAATAGAAACAATTACTTTTTTCATTATCAGATCACTTATCATAGCTATTGTGTTCCCCACCATTTTCCTAAACCTATCACTAATTAATTTACATGATTAGCACCTACACCATTTAAAAATTCAAAGAGAACATCAAACTCACATTCAAACAATTCACCCAGCATGGGTTCCAACATATTGTTCTATAACATTTTAGAGAATGAAAATCACCATTGACATGCTTCCTCATCATCAAAAACCTACCGAAGAGGATGCATACCCCCCATCCATGCATGACCTAAGAATATACTAGTTTTTCCTAAAAATCATAACTCAAACCCAAAATGCACCACTTAATCCCAAAATTACATGTTGGAAATATCTTGTAACCTTCCTCACCCACATTGTATGTAAACCTCATACAGACTATCCACGACCAAGTTTTACAAAAAAACACCCAACTCCAACTATCGGTTTGTTTCCATCTCATCTTATCCTAATTCCCGCACACCTAGAGGAATTATGTGATTATTAAAACATGTCCACTAGAATACATGCCTGACTCCTAGTGCTATTTAACTTTCACCACCTCCAATAATCTAAAACCATCATCATGTCCTACCACACACATTATCACCTCCAACACAAGAACATTAAATTACATTTCAGAACCAATATGAGTAAAAAGACAATTCCTGACTAGACCATCTTCCATTATTGAATTTCTATTAGAGTTACCTATGGAATTTATACATGCAGCTCAATGTTTTTTCACTAGCATCACAATGCCACCACGACCAACCCATATCCATATCCACACATCTATGAACCTTCTAGAATGAGGGTTTCACCCCTATGAGAAATATATCACTCCTCACTATAGGAGTGGCATCTTCAACACTTCACTCATGAAACTCCAAAAACTATGACCCACGACCCATTCACTACCAACCCAATTGTAAAGTCCCAGATTCGGGTTCCACTCCATGGGTGCCCTAAACCCGGTTTGTCACATGACCACAAGCGCATTTCCCCAAATGCCAGAGGCTACCGACTAGGCACGAGAGCCCTGGTCTGATAGTGGGGAAACTATGCCCTCATTTGTCAAAGTGTAGTGCAACATAATACAAGATAAAACATACAACAGTAGTGGAAGAAGTAAAAAATACATAAATGAAATGAAAAACTGCAGTAAAAAGAACCAGCAGTCATATATGTATGTATGTCAAGATGCAGCATGTCACTATTATATGAAAACAGCCAGAACATGTTACACAACAATACAGTAAAATACAATACAACTTAAGTACATGTACAACAGAACAAAAATAGAACAGCCAGTAGCATCGCGAGCCTAAGCTCGGTCTTATGCTCCCCTACCCCTCAGCAACAATCAAGTACCTGTATAGGGACCCTTTCCCTTATCCATACAAATAGAAATATAATTTTTTTGGGACGAAGACATGACCCAAACATGGTGCGAGAAATAAATCCCAGTTGGCACCCACCAAAGGCTCGTGCCCAACTGTGTCAAAATATGCAACAACAGTGTGAAGTAGTAAATGCAATAAACTAAGCAGTACTCAAACGTAACTAACTTTACCAGTTATATTTCCATTTTTAATATTCATTTGATCATTTAATTTAGGATATCACCATAGTGATTATTCTAAGTAAACAGTCAGTGTCCTCAGACATGCAAACCCTTACCCTCAGGTAATCAAAATCTATCCCTCAAGCATAACAGATATTTCCCACAAGCATACAAAGTGTCGCCCTCAAGCACAGAAGTCACTACCCTTAGGCATATGAAATGTTTCCCTCAGGCGAAATAGAACATTGCCCTCAAGCTAAGTAGTACCTTGCCCTTAGGTTAAACAAACAATGACCTCATGCGGAAAAGAACACCGCCCTCAGGAGCAAGTAACCGGTCCATGCCCAACATGTAGATAAGAAATTCACATAAAATTCCTCTCAAGGAAATTTAATCAACATTATTACAATGGCATACCCTTGGGTATCCTTTCCAAATGGCTAAACAGAGGAACGCACCCACGGGGTGGTCCTGGATCCAAGCAGCGATCCCAAACAATAGTTTATTATCACATTTAACTACCTATACAATTATAGGTATTTAAAACAGCCAAGGCCTCAGCCACACAACACCCCAACATGGTTTTGTAGCTTAACGGCACACAAAAATGAACAACAGTTGGAATTGAAACATCAAGCCACCTACCTTAAACGCCCCTGATCAGTATACTTGAACTACGCTCCTCTAATCGTCCAATAATGACGAAGATCTGAGGTGAAAGAGACCCATTCAAACGTAAATAACTTTCCCTCGGGAAATAATTGGTAAGAATGGCATAAGGAGAAGGAGAGGATTACCCGTACGGTTCCAACGAGATCGAAAAAGGTGGAAACAGATTCCCGGCATGCGATTTGGAGCTCCTCGAGTGTTCGGCCCTCTCTATCGACTCCTCCTCTGGTTTTAAGCCTTCCCTGTGAACAGGGGAAGCTACTGCCAATTATAAGTGAAACAAAACAGACTACACGGTGTGTAATATTGAGTATAGGGTGTGTACTTTCCATTTTTTAACTGTTCCTCTGGAGGATTCTTGCCAGCGTGGCACTGTTCATCAGTCGACATGAGTACACGGTGTGTAATACATGAGTACACGACCTGTACTGACGTCCAGCTAGAGGCTACCTCCACCGCCTTACTATTTTCCTAATAACTGACTACACGACGTGTAAATACAAACTAAACAGCATGTAGTCAGTTTTTACACCCTTCCTCATCGACATGGATACACACCCTGTGTACTCATCCCACACAGCCAATGTACATGGCAGGTGGAAAAGTACACGGTGTGTAGTCACCAAATTTAGGATTTTCCCCCATTTTCCTTATTTTCTAAAAAACACTTAAGGATAAGAGAAAAGAGGAAACTTGTACATCAATAATAAGAACCATGTTCTTACAAACTTCCCCCTTAAAGAAATTCATCCCTGAATTTCTATTCCAATAGCGGTGAGGTAAAATTTGTGAACAACTCCGGCCACTGAGCACCTACATCAGTCTCCCTCTCCCAGGTTTTGTCCTGCACTCGGCCATGCTGCGATAGCACCCGTACGAGAGGAACTGACCAGACTCGAAGAACCTTTGTGCTTCTATCAACGATACGAATCGGATGCTCCTCAAAGGATGAATCTACCTGAAGCTCAACCTCCTCGGGCTGAAAGACGTGAGACGGGTCTGAATGATAGCGGTGCAACTGAGATACATGGAAGACGTCGTGCATGGCCTGGTACCTCTGTGGTAACTGAAACCAATAGGCAACCAGCCTGACTCTCTCCATAATCTCAAATGGACCCACATAACTCGGTGAATGTTTACCTTATCCCCTGATCCGCCTCTATCCCAACTTCGGTGAAACACGCAAGAAAACCTGATCCCCGACAAGGAACTCTAAGGGTCGTCTACAGCAATCAGCATAGGATTTATGACGAGACTGTGCAATAGCCATCTGCTTCCGAATCAACTGGACAAACTCAAAAGTATCTTACATGAGACGTGGTCTGATTAAAGCAGCCTCACCCGCCTCTAACCATCACAAGGGTGATCGGCATGGCCTACCGTATAATGCCTCGTATGGTGCCATCTCAATAGTTGCCCAAAAACTATTATTATAGGAAAACTCAACTACGGGTATATGATTCTCCCAAGATCCCCCAAAGTCTAATATTCATGCATGAAAAATGTCCTCAAGCACCTGTATCAGACGCTCTGACTGGACATCGTTCTGAGGGTGGTAAGTTGTGCTCAGAAGCACCTGTGTACTGAGTGCCCTCTGGAAACTCTGCCAGAAACAAGATGTAAAGTGGGAATCCCTATCTGAAATGATAGAACGAGGGACCCCATGAAGACGTACGATCTCTCAGATATACAACTTTCCAAGCTCGTCAACACCGATGGTCTCCTTGATCGACAAAAAGTGAGCTACCTTCGTGAGTCTGTCCACAACAACCCACATGGCATCATTGCCTCGAGGTGACCTCAGCAACCTTGTCACAAAGTCCATCATGACATCATCCCATTTCCACTCCGAGATGGGTAACTACTGTAACTGTTCGGATGGCCTTTGATGATCCGCCTTCACCTACTGATAGGTAGAACATCTCGTAACAAAACCAGATACTTCTCCCTTCATACCCGGCCACCAGTACTGACATCTCAAGTCACGGTACATCTTGGTAACTCCGGGATGAACTGCCCAAGATGAAGCATGAAAATTCTGCATTAGCTCCTCGTTTATATCCCCTGGCACCCATACTCATCCCCGAAAACGCAGTACCTCATCATCGCCAATCATCAATCTAGGAGGAGGGTCCTCATTTTCCACTGAATCTCATAGAACTAGGCCTTCTGAATCAGATAGTTGTCTCATCCTCACTCTATCCAGGAGGGTAGAAGTCACAAGTAAAGATGATAGATAGGTTTGTCCCTGACTGTCGTGCACCTCCAAATGCGTCTCAGAGAACAAAGCCATAAGCTGCCACTCACCACCGGCCTCCTGCAATTCCTATATCTGAGTCTTCCTGCTTAGTGCATCAGCAACTGCATTTCCCTTACCAGGTGTATAGGAAAGCTCAAAATCGAAGGAATGAAGGTATTTGTCCCACCTTCGTTGCCTCAGATTCAATTCACACTGAGTAAAGATATACTTGAGACTTTTGTGGTTGGTGAAAACCACAAAATGATCTCCCAAGAGATAATGTCTCCAATAGAGTAACACATGAACAATTGCAGCTAACTCGAGATCATGAGTCGAATAAATCCTCTCATGTGGCCTCAACTACCTAGACCCATACACAACAACTCGATCACCCTGCATAAACACAGCTCCCATCCCAATACCCAATGCATCACAGTAAACTGTATAGCTCTTTCCCTCCTTTGGGAGTATCAAGATTGGTGTTGATGTCAACTTTTCCTTCAGCTCTTGGAAGGCTATCTCGCAAGCTTCTGACCAAACGAACTTCACACCCTTCTTAGTCAAAACCTTCAACGGCACTGCTAAGTGGGAGAAGTCCTTGATGAAGCATCTGTAGTAACTAGACAACCCTAAGAAACACCATATCTCAAACACGTTCTTATGCTGCTCCTAGGAAACTACTGCTCTCACTTTCTCTGGGTCCATGGAAAATCCTGCCTCTGAGATGATATGACCCAGGAAGTGTATATAGTCTATCCAAAATTTTCACTTTGAGAGCCTAGCATATAGATGATGCTCTCTCAGTGTACTCAATACAATCTCATGATCAGTGGCATGGTCGTGTCGAGTGTGAGAGTACACCAAGATATGATCCACGAATACTACCACAAAAGAATCCAGATAAGGATGGAACACACGATTCATCAGATCCATGAAAACTAATAGCGTGTTCGTTAGTCCAAAAGGCATAACCAAGTACTCTTATAGACCATATTTTCTTCAAAAAGTTATAAGTGGTATGTCTGATGGTCTAATGCACAGCTGATGATATCTGGATCTCAAGTCAATATTCGAGAACACTCGTGCTCCACAAAGCTGATAAAAAAGATCATCAATCCTCGGAAAGAGATATCGGTTCTTGACCATTAGCTGGTTCAACTTCCGATAATCCACATAGAGTCTGAGGGTACTGTCCACCTTCATAGAAAACAGGATAGGAAAACCCCAAGGAGAAGTACTGGGTCGGATAAAAACCTTTTCCTATAACTCCTCTAACTGCCTCTTGAGCTCCTGCAACTCAGGTGTAGCCATCCTATAAGGAGGAACGGACACCGGTGCTGCCCCTGGCACAAGCTCAATAGATAAATACACCTCACGATCTAGAGGTAGACCTAAAAATTCATCCGGAAAGACATCCCTGAAACAATCAACCACTGGAGGGAAATCCTTCTGACAAATCCCCTGATCATCCAGATATAAACTCGTAATCTGGGCTATCACACCACCTCGCCCACGTTCCTTTAGTCCAGATTGACTCGCCTGAACATCCCATTCACCTTTTTATAGAAACACTCTGCCCTCTGGTGATGTGAAACTCACCCTACGACGATAGAAGTCCACAAAGTCTTGAAAGGGAACCAACCGGTCTATCCCAAGAATGAAATCATAAGTCTTCATCTCTAAGACATAGAGGTCCCATAAAAAGTGACACCCACCAACCCCTAGGTGGCACTCCCTGCACTGATGCACACCAGCCGTTCTAGTTCCCAACGGAGTGTCTAGCATCATAACAACAGAAGATGAAGAAACACAGAGCCTAAGGCTCTCCACAACGGGTACAGATATAAAGCTATGTGTAGCACCCATATCAAAAAGCACTGAAGATAAAACAGAAGCTACAAGAATAGTACCTCTGATAGTACAAGGTCTGAGATCCTAATCCTTTTGGGTCTGTTGCACTGCATATGCCTGCCTAGTGCCACGACCCTACAACACAGCCTGGCTACCCTGAGCTATCCTATCCTACTACCTATGAGATCCTAGTATCTGGCTACCACGGACACAACCACCATCCATGCCTGAATGCCCTGACGTATTCTAGTTTCCCGACTGGTAATAAGTTACAGGTCCTGCTCCCGCACGCGGAGTCTGTACAGAATCCCCTTCACTAGCCACTGGTAGAAACACCCTGCAAAAATGCTACAGATGCCCCATATTTCCGCAAGCTCGACACTTCACTGGGCCACGTGGACACTACAGTCTCTTGTTCCCCTCTTTACCACATTGGTAGCACCTGACCGGGACACCTAAAGTAATATTCTGGCTAGTACTGTCACCATGAGAGAAACTCATCTGTCGCATCCTTTTCCTGGTAGAAATAGTACCAGAAACTGGTTCCGAACCGCCCTGGCCTACACCACTATATTCCTGAATGTTCCTCTCTGTAATCAGTGCCTGTTTTATAATATCATGTACTATAGGAAACCTGAAAACATTCACCAGTGCTTGGATGTCATATCGAAGACCATCCTCAAAGAGTCTATCCCTCAACGTCTCATCACCCACTAGAATGGGTGAAAAATGCTAAAGCATGGTGAAACGACAAGAATAATCCATCACCGACATAGCGCCCTGCTGCAGATTCATGAACTCTAGAGCTCTATCTGCCCTCAGTGTCTCTGGGAAGAAGAAATCATAAAAATTCATCTAAAAATATTCCCAATACATGTCTTTATTATGATCTGACTGATTGGTAACATCCTACAGCCTCTTGGAGGAATCACGCAGCTTATAAGTCACGTGTTTGACCCTCCACCCTGGAGACGTCTCAACATGCTCGAAAATAGTCTGCATAGACCCCAGACAAGACTCCGTAGTTTTTGGTCCTCTATCCCATGAAAACATGGGCAGATGCTGCTGCTGGAAGATACAAGTCATCCCAGGCATAGATTTGGCAGCCGGGGGTGCTCCCTAAAATGTCTTCATGAACCAGATAAAGCTTTCACGGATCTTCGCTTCCGCGCATGTGTCTCATATAATGGTTGGCGCTGCATCTGGCTCTGCTGGAGGATCCATTGGTAGCCCATGGCCCACCATATCTGGAGAGTGATTGTTGCCACTCTCCTGGCGAACAACGCGTGGTCGTCTTGGCGGCATGACTCTACAAGGGCAAATGCACCCCTTAGATCAATATTATCATAGTCTGAAAATGAAGGGAACAAAAGGGGAATAGGAGGAAGAAGGCATTCAAGATTTCACAACAAGACTAAATGGTGTGTATACTGACTACACGGTGTGTACATGACTTCTCTTCCCTTTCCCAGGTCCTTCTACACTTCTCCCTTTTGAACACGACTACATGGCATGTATATAATCTACACGGCGTGTGTGGCTTAAATTTTCCAACTGCCCATGTCGTTTGTTACACGGCCGACTACTCGGCTTGATACTACACGGCGTGTTACACCCGCACACGACGTGTACACCAACCTATTTCCCCAGCCACATAGCCAAGTCCACACGGTCTATCACCGGTCATGCCTATACAGTGTGTCCCTCAGGTACATGGCTTGTTTAGTTAGAGGTAACACCGAACCGTTTTTGTTGGTTACACGGCCGGGTCCCTAGGTCAGACTAAACGGTGTGTTCCACAGTGGACATGACGTGTATGTCTTAAGGTATCTTCCTTACATGTTGTTAGTTACAATGGAGGACTCCGGGTCAACACTACACGACATGCACATCCGGTACACGGTGTGTTTTTTCCAAGCCTTTACCTACCCCGTGTCCCCGCCCACATGGTCTCTGACATGGGAAGAGACTACATAGCGTATACTGAGGGTACACAGCCTGTACTTATAATTTTTTCATTTGTTTCTGAAGAAAAGAACACACGGCATGTGTCCAAGGAACTACACGGCGTGTATCCTGGGTTTTCTGAATAGTAAGCCTCTAAAACTACTCCGTAAACCAGAAAATACTGAAAAACAACACCTAAGTGAAAAATTCCAACCTGTGAGGGCCCATACTCCCCACGAATCAAAGTTTGGCATCTTATATATGTTATAACAAGATAAATAGTCAATGGTCCACCAAATTCCGGTCAATGAGGGCCCATACTCCCCAAAAACCAAAGATTGACATCCATTCTATCATCAATATCACACAAAAATACCCTATCACACAGTAGGTATTTATCAAAGCAGCTCTCAGAACAACATGATTTTCTAGAACAACGACTATCACAATAGCATACAATTTCTAATGTAGCTACATGGCATGGAACTATGCATGGCTTGTGATTTCCAGCATGTGCCTAAATTATTCATGAGATGGAATACCCTCATCTCATCAAGTTGCAACTAAATAGAGCCCATGGATACAATATAAAAATCACAATCTCAAGTGTGTCACCCAACGGTGAAATCACATCAACTGTAAAATTTGAAAAATAAAAAAAAATGCAATTACCAAGGTAGACTAGCTTTTCCCTGTACAAGGGTTAGCTTCTACCAGACATAGCTTATTACCAACTACCTTTTCCATCCTATCCCGGACTAAGGCTCCAAATAGTAAGTCTACGAAAAGAACACCATCCTCTAATACCACTTTGTAATGTCGTGGATCCGGGTGCCACTCCACGGGTGCCCCGAACCTAGTTGGTCACATGACCTCAAGTGCATTTCCCCAAACGCCAGAGGCTATCGACTAGCAGTGAGGGCCTTGGTCTGATAGTGGGGAAACTATGCCCTCATTTGTCAAAGTGTAGCGCAGAGGAATACAAGATAAAACATAAAACATCAGTGGAAGAAGTAAAACATACATAACTGAAATGAACAACTGTAGTAAAAAGATCCAGAAGTCATATATATATGTATTTAAAGATGCAGCATGTCACTACTCTATGAAAACAGCCCGAACATGTTACAAAACAATATAGTAAAATATAATATAGCTCAAGTAAAGGTACAACAGAACAAAAACAGAACAGCCAATAGCATCGTGAGCCTAAGCCCGGTCCCATGCTCCCTTACTCCTCAACAACAATCAAGTACCTGTATAGGGACCCTTTCCCTTATCCATACCTATAAAAATGTAATCTGTTTGGTCCGATGACATGACCCAAACAGGGTGTGAGAAATAAGTCTCAGTAGGCACCCACCAAAGGCTCGTGCCCAACTATGTGAAAATATGTAACAATAGTGTGCAGTAGTAAATGCAATAAACTAATAAGTACTAAAAAGAAACTAACTTTACAAGCTATATTGTCATTTTAATATTAATTTGATCATTAAATTTAGGATATCACCACAGTGATTATTCTAAGTAAATAATCAGTGTCCTTAGACACGCAAACCCTTACACTCAGGTAATCAGAATCTTTCCGTCAGGCATCACCCTCAGGCATAACATATATTTCCCTCAGGTGTACGAAGTGTCACCATCAGTCACAGAAGTCACTGCCCTCAGACATACGAAATGTTTCCCTCAGAAGAAATAGAACGTTGCCCTCAGGCTAAGCAGTACCTTTCCCTCAGGCTAAACAAACAATGCCCTCAGGATGAAAAGAACACTACCCTTAGGCACAAGTAACCGGGACATGCCCAACATGTAAATAAGAAATTAACATAAAATTTCTCTCAAGGAAATTTAATCAACATTATTACAATGGCATACACTCGGGTATCCTGGCCAAACGGCTAAACAGAGGAACGCACCCCCGGGGTGGTCCTGGATCCAAGAAGCAATCCCAAACAACATTTTATTATCACATTTAACTACCTATACAATTCTAGGTATTTAAAACATCCAAGGCCTCAACCACACGACACCCCAACATTGGTTCGTAGCTCAACGTTACACAAAAATGGACAACAATTGGAATTGAAACACCAAGCCACCTACCTCAAACACCCCTGATCGGTATACTTGAACTACGCTTCTCAAATCATCCAAAAAGATGAAGATCTGAAGTGAAAGAAACCTGTTCAAATGTAAATAACTATCCCTTGGAAAAAATTGGTAAGAAATGCTTAAGGAGAAGGAGAGGCTTACCCATACATTTCCAACAAGATCGATAAAGTGGAAAATGGATTCCCAACGTGCGATTTTGAGATCCTCTAAGGTTCGACCCTCTCTCCCAAATCCTTCATTGGTTCTAAGGCTTCCCTGTGAATAGGGGAGGCTACTGCCCATTTTAAGCAAAAAAATAGACTACACGACATGTACTATTGAGTACACATTGTGTAATTTCCATTTTTTATCTGTTCATTTGGAGAATTCTCACCAACATGGCACTGTTCATCTGTTGACATGAGTACACGGAGTGTAATCCATGAGTACATGGCGTGTACTGACGCTCTTCTAGCAGCTGCCTCCACCGCCTTACTATTTTCCTGCTGACTAACTACACGACGTGTAAATAAAAACTACACGTCGTGTAGTTAGTTTTTACACCCTTCCTCATTGACATGGCTACACACCATGTGTACTCATCCCAAACCGCCAAAGTACACAGAGTGTGGAAAAGTACACGGCGTATAGTCTCCAAATTTAGGATTTTTCCCCATTTTCCTTATTTTCTCAAAAACAATAAAGGAAAAGAGAGAAGAAGAAACTCGTACCTCAAGAATAAGAACTGGGTTCTTACACCAATAATTGGACATGTCCTTATCACTCTCAATATAGAAAAAAAACTAGAATAAACTGTCACCCATACTTGAATCCCAATAATAGTACCTGCTATACTCAGTTACATCCAAACCACCATAAAGAGTTACTCATAGAAAATATATGGCACACATCCCACCATACAACTCCGCTTACACTACTCCAAGAGTACCAACACTTTAGAGTCCCTTTCTCAAATCAAAAATACATTAATTTATCTAGAAATAAAGCCAAATATCTCTATTAGTAAACTCAATATGATGTTAAGATATTAGGATTGATCGTCTCTAGGATAAGAGTACACTAAGATGTCGTCACAAATACCTCTAGCACTCATCAATTTCCAATTTTACCTCTGTCTACAGGGACATTTAAAACCCTTCCAAAGGCCCTGGGACTCCCTACCAATAAGTGTCTCATAACAACCACATGATTTCTTAGCCTACCCATAGCTAGCTTCCCAATGGAAGTATCTTGGGAAGACACTCCAAAAATGTGTAGTCTATAAACAAAATTAAACAACACATCACTATCCATTGGTGCCTCCAAGATCTGACTAACACTTAGATGTTAAACACAATTGAGTAAAAAAACCACAAAACACATCCCCAAATCTATCAAGTCATGTAACATGTAATCTTATCTCACAAGTACTACCCACTATCTATGCCTACCTAACATTCCCATCTCACCCAACATAGAAATACCTTGTTGTTTCCCAAAACCAAAGGAAAACAGCTTATCCAAAACCACTTTACATGGCCACTCATGTACCAAGAATCATTCAAGAGTTCCACTAAGTTCATGTGTGATATCTCCACATTCTTAGAGATTCATTTAGAGCTTACCAGGAAAGGAACTTAACAGGTCCTTCCCCTAAAAACTACATGTGTCACTAAAACATCCTTACTTTAACTACATTTCAACTCAATGAATCTAGGCATCTCATTATGCCTCTCACTGTGATCATACTAGGTATACCTTACCTATACATTCATCATCCAAATAATCCCTACACACCTAGAAACATATACCCTTGAAAACCTCTTTCTATCTCAATCAATCTCATAACCACTAGGAATACTCATATAAACATCCATTACATGGGCTAGGAACCCAAATGAACCTTACCATCTAAAAAGAAACCATGAGGCTGAAACACTATAAGTCAAGTTCTCTTTCTCAAAACCAAAGTCATCATGTGTTCTAAAACCCCATACTAGGTTTCACCCTTGGTGAAATGTTGTCAAAATACCAAAACATCCATCTTTACCTCATACACCCAAAAGAACTCATAACTCGTCCAACCTCTCTCATTGTTCACCCTAGAAAGCCACATAGAACCACTCCCAAAACTAGAGCCATGTTGAAAGGTCACAAGGTCCAACCACCCAAGGTCAAAACCATATCAGAGAAGGAAACAACTCATGAGACATCAATATATGCTCCCATATCTTCATCACCCAACATTAGAATGTAAAATTCCCTCCTCTAGGGTCTGAAAACTTAAAGGAATCATGTACCAACCAAATTCCCATAACTAGGGTGCCCGCCCCCTCTGAGAATCTGTATAGAAGATAACTCACTAGAGGACCCATACATGTAACTAATACCAAACAAGAGCCACCCATAAGGATTCCAATGATCCTACATATATACCATGCAGATCCACTAGGGTCACTGCACCAACTGTGCATGAGAACTGCACCGACACACTCAAGGACAAGCATATCACCCTTGATCCAAAAAATATACCATTAAAATGATATCCCTAAAATCATGCACTAATGGGACTATAACATGTGGATCCTATTTTTTTATCATGATTCTTGAGATACCTCTCACCTCTATAGGATAAGAATCAAAATCAGACCACAAACTTCTTTCTAATAGTCCAAGATCCATAAGTCCATCATAACTCATAAAATCGAAGCAACATGTGCATCAGTTGAATAAAATAACACACCTAACCATAACATATCAAATATATAACATCAATACCAACCCCTAGTAAGCTACAATTCTGTCTAAATTAGGTGTTCACGATGCACCATCCCAATATCCATCACATGGACTAACACATTCCTATATATCCAGTCTACCAAACACCAAATAATAAAATCATAGGAAAGTAAATACTATGATACCACATTGTAATGACCCATCCTAGATAGAAATAAACTGGTTCCTCTGAATAGATGCATCACATAACCTCAAGAACACCTCCTTGTATACCAGAGGATCCAACTAGTAGAACAAGTCTAAGGTGGAACTATGAGGAGACTATACCCCCAATATCAGAGTTCACAACAAGAAGTAAATAACCAAACATACAAAAATAATAGTGTTTGGGAAAAAATATTTACTAAAACTAAAACATGTTGTAAAAAAATGAAATGGACTAAATTTCGGAAATCCCATGTCATATATATAACATTGATTGCCCAATAGGTTGAGAACATAAATAAACTAAAAAATAAAAATAAGTACAACAGGAACTCTAAAAACACTAAGAAGAAACATATCTAGTCACCTAATTCAATCCAAGATATCCTGCTCGACCATGAATAAACTCAACACAAGATTTAGCCTAAACCTATGTCATCAATAAAATGTGAGAGCTACATAGGTACCCAAGTGCAATGGAGGCCTGAGAAGGGTGTGAGTTAAACTTAGTAGGCTTCTACTAATGGTGTCTAAAGAAATACAATTCAATAAAATAGTGTATAAAGATATATACACCTTCACTAAGAAAATAAGACAATAAAATAATCATGTTTCAACATTAAAAATTTTTCATTGGCCTTTTAATCATTTCATTTCTATCAGGTCATCCACTCAAGAAATCCTACTTTGGTTTTGTTGAGAGTCTAAACCATATACCATAGTCGTCAAAATCTTTAATTAAAAAGGGAGTATTAATTTATCAATTACTCTAATCTAGTGTACCTCAGAGAAATAGTATAGGTACTAAACTAAGGATTCAAGATTCCTTGTCTAACCATCCAAATCATATATAATAATATTTGTTCCACAAGAATTGGTCTAGCACATATTCCATGGATGAGGAATTACATGTCCAACATCCTAGTCATTGTTATAAAACACCATTTCCATACCCATGGAGTCAAGAGGATCTGTATATCCTATAAAAACTATGGTGCACCAGGGTTCTTTGATCATTAGTCTGGCCTTCAAAACCAAATAATTCTTCAAAAAAGCCCATCCCCTTTTCACATTTCATGAAAATACCAAATCCAAACCTCATTGTTATATTTTTTGAAACCAAAATATAAAACACAAGCTATTATATTTAAAAAAACAATGTCTATGACCTTCATTTTTCACCAAAGTCACTTAGAAGAACCATTAAACCATTTTACTTATAAGAAAATACACATATTTTCAATCAACATTTTAAATACCTTTAAAACCTATCTAAAATCACCTTGATTTCAACACCCAATTTCAAAATAACATCCATTTTCAAACATAGTTTTACAACATTAAAAATAACAACCGAATAAAAATATAAAGCTCACTATTTAATCATTTCAAAAGGCCTCATATGTTTTTTTAAAAAACTCAACAACTAAATCATTCCATCTTTTAGAAGTGGGTCCTCCCCATGGGTGGCCATTTTTTTGGTCTCACAACACTATGGATCCAATGGGATCCAATGAAGGTTTAAGGAAACAAATTAAAGTTCAAGTCCATCAACATAAATCAAGGGGGAAACCCCTCTAGAAAAGGGATCTTTAGAAAATACCAAAATCACATGAAAAACATTGTTCAGAATATTAGTAAATATTTTAGACCACCTACCAAATTAACAAATCTTTCCATAATATTTACAATGTTTAGCAACCTTTTCAAGGCTCATCCAAGTCTTATCCAACCTCTTCAGCATTCAACTAAGCTTTCCACATCCACCTAGTACATATCCTCAAACAAAAAATTAATAGTTCATTAGTTACAAGAATTATAATTAATTAATTTATCAAAATAAAACTCATCATAACAATAAGAAACTCATCGGGCGCTCTTTACTTAATGAAACTCCACGCAGCCACCAAGGGTAGTCCAAAACAGACTTCTAATACCATTTCCAAGAAAATAACTAAGTGGTGATGTAATTTCATTACTAAATTCAATTAATCCATTAGGAATAACCTAGGAAAATTCATTGTAAATACATACCTTAACAAAGAAACATGCAACATCATGAAAAATGTATCTCAGGATCTCCTCTATGCATGAAAACTGAAATAAAAAATGAGAAATGGATGATTCCTCCTTACTCCATTGGAATTAATAAAAAACCCAAAGCTAGAGAACTTAAAAATTAGATATAAGTAAGAAGTTGAGGAAATTAAATCACTAGAGGTCAATTGTTACTTCAAAACATAGAAGAAAAACACCAAGAAAACATCCTTGATGAGGTTTGAGGAAGAGAGAAAGGGATGAGAATCCCTACTCTAGTATATGAGCATAGAATAAGATAAAGGTGACGAGTAAGTTAAATGATCATAGGGTAAAATGGTAAAATCACCATTTTAATGATATTATAGGTAGGCACATAGTTTCACCACATGGTTTTCGAAACCGTGTAGTAACTATATAGTTGTCACTACCCAAGACAATACACCTGTATATTTTGGAAATATGGTTGTCCAAAAAATATACCAACAATTCCACACCCCACTATAGTAATTCATATGGTTTGTCTTTATCTGTGTGCAGTCTATGAACCATACACAGACCCTCCTCATTCTCACACAGTTTCCCCGTTAAACCCTACATGGTTTTTCCTTAACTATGCGGTAACATTGAAACCCAACCATTATCAGCTCAAATGAAATTATAAACAACCATATCTCCATGGGATTTCATAGTTTCTCCTAAACTGTGCACACCAAATAGTGAATACCAAACAATGAATCCTATCCAAAAAAATCCAAAACTCCTAAAACATAACCCAAATCCTCCAAAACTAATCTGCACACCTGGTTTACCTCCCCAAGATAATTAATCATCTCTAAAGATCCCTTTAATGTATTAAACCCCTCATAATTCCATTTTGAGTTCTGTTCCAGAATTTGACTAGTCTAGTAAATGAAAATTCAAATTCCATTTTGGAATTTCCAACTCATCTGGTTTTGGGATATTACACTCAAAATATACTCTCCTTCATGTTTTGAAACCCTTAAGGTATTTTATTTCTAGATATAGAGGGGTTTATTTGTAATTTATGATGTTTATTATAGATTTATTCTGGATAGGACTTGATATTTTCCTTTCCACTCACCTTTTTAAGGTTACTAAGTATCATATTTTAATCGATGCAGGTGTCTCTATATAATAATTCTTTCTCATGTAAAACCTTGTTTTTATTTTTTTCTCTTTGGCTTGAATTATTTAAAAGGTTTATTTTATATCTATGATGATTATTTTGTTTTTAATTATTTCTTTGGTGTAATGGAAATTGGGTTTAAATGGGGTTTTATTTTTAAATAGTTTTATGCACTTAATGTGTTTGATGAAATGAATCAATTAAAATTTTGAATCTAAAGTGGTTTTTCATGGATGGGATTGATAATTAATTACCTATATAAATTATTATTAAATTATGGTCTTGATTTAACTAAATTTAAAGATAAAACATAACACATGGCAACTTAGGGTGTGTTAGTTTATGGACAAATGAAAACCTTAGAGAGTGTAGAACCACTTGGGGTTATGGTTGTGATATTGATAGACTATAGAAGGTCACATTATCATTAATATTCATCGTATATCATATTGTATTTCTTGTGTGTCCTAGTTATGTAATTTCATAGTCTATAGCCCAGTTGTGGTTGGTTTTATTCATTATGGTGACATTTTAAAATTTTATTTATCACATGTTTATCTAATGAGATACCAAATATGGTTTTGATTATTTACTTTTATATAAATTTCATAAATTTTATCATAATCTAGGATTATTTGATTATGACATGTTCAAATGAAAAAAATATGATTTTATGAATAATTTTTTTCAAATGAAATTTTTGTGTGAGATTGGTTTTGTTTAAAATCTTGAGTTAACTGTTTTATAGTGATAGACTTTGTGTATATTCATGGTGGTATCATATTAATAATTTTCTTTACACCCTAAATTTTCCTTTGGGAATATGTAGACTTTATTTTATAGGATCTAGTTCAACTAAATCATATTGTATAGATTTATGAATTCATTAGTTTTACTTTTTTACAGTGTTTGTGGATCATGGTGACAGATGGAAACATGGAGACTTTGTTTTGGCATTGGTTTATTTTTAGGATTAGTCTACTTGATTTTTTTTCTATGTCTCATGGTTATGTTACTATTCCTCAACAATGCACTCTAGTTTTTTTACCACTAATTTATTGAACATGAGACATTTTTATTTGTGATTTAAGGGTGAAATAATTTACAATATTTTGTGTGTTGATACCCAGGTGCTTGTCATCAAACCGTGGTGATTAGGAATGCACTGCATCCCTTGTGGATAGATATATTGGGAGAAGTATTAGGTTTAATATTCTTGTTTTTTTATAAATTGGTATCATATGAAATATATTTTTTAGGGGTGGATGGTAGAAAAAAATTTGGACTATTCAGACTTTGGTAGTAAGTGTATAAGCATTCCTGGTCACCTTACTTTCATATATGATTCCAAATTACCATGGGTGACTAGAGATTTTTTACCAATACTTAGGATTTATAATGGTATTTGTTTGATGAACCTTGTCACATTTTTCTATTTTTTATGTATTCACCTATTCCTCTCTGAATCAATTATTTTTTTAAATTCTTAGTGTTTAATTCCATTAATATTGATTCATTAAGCTCATGTCTTGATTTGGATATCTATTAATAATCCAATAATTTGTTATATCTTATGTTTAATAGATAATTACTCTTAAAAATATATTTTCAAATCAGAGGGAAATACCTATCTGGATTTTCTAATATGATAACCCTACATTTGACATGATTCAGTAGAAATGATAATCTGGACTATTCAATCCATGGGTCAAGTGGGAGGTGGAACCCATGAAAAAATGGAGGAACGTTCTTTAGAGTTTATAAAACAAAATACAATAATGCTTCATGGTGACAATAGAACCCAAGACCCCAAGTGATGGATAGATAGAATAGCAAGTATTTTCCAATTTTTGAATACTCCAAACAACTCTAATGTGGGATTTACCACTTATATGATTAAAGGATATGGAAGGAAATTGAAGGATCACATCATAAAAGCTATATCAAATGGGGGAATAAAATTTAAATTTTCATAAAGTCCTTTAATTAGTTGTTATATATTGAGAAATTGTGTGTGACAATGGATTCATAGTCAGTGAATTTAGATCTAGGAGAATATTCAATGTTGGAGTATTATATTTGTTTCTCCAAGATGGTTTATTTATCTATAGAACTTTTCACTACTCTATTAATTAATGATATGTGGGTTTAAATAGGTATGAAGATAAAGATATAAATAATTATTATTATCTTTTTCTTGATGAAATTTCAAGAGGTAGTTAATAAAGAGTCTATGGATGAGGCAGACATATCTAAGAAGACAGGTCATAATGGAGATTATATTCTAGTAGGGGGTGGATAAGGTGTTCTATGTAGAAAGAAAAGGAATAATAGTAAGCATACTTAGTCTAAGTCAATATCCCTTAACAAGGATTTTATGGGACACCATCAGATGGTTTTCTTAATGTTTTTAAAACCAAGCCATATTAATCCTGATTTTGTGGTAGCACCCAAGATTTTAGATCATTTTGGATAATACTATCACCGTAATTATTTTTTAATGAAATGTATCCCGGAGTAGTATAGCTGTATCTAACCCAAATAAAGTCTCCTAGGTTTATTCAGATATAGAAAAAGTTTTTAGAAATCATTCTCAAGAAAAGTGGCATAATAAGGAAATGAAAAAGGACCATATAGTTCATATGTTTGGATTCCTTTATGAAACCAAGTGATAACCACTAGAATTTAAAGTTGGTCAGCTTCCATGATAGATTTGATGTTTATTTTTCCCTCTATGGTACTGGTTTTGTTTTGTACTAGTGTAAAACATTCTTTTATATCATCTATGCTAATTAAAATGAATGAATTTTTTCTCAATGCTTGTGCCTTTTATGATGGATCTTTCAATCCCTTGGGAGGGAAGAAAGAGTAGGGTTCTAAATGACCAAAGTGTTGGGTTATAATTATCAACCATGAGTTTATTTTGAATTTACTTATTCATGATCATGATATATTTAAACTCATCATTGGAATAGATTATATGGTTTGTTTTAAGGACCATATCTATTTTCATCATCATCGAGTTTAGTTTCTCTCTCCCGATAGGGTTACTAACATTTGTTGTTCCAAAAAACACATCCAAAACATTTTCCAAATGCTTCCATACATGATCTGAGAGTGTATCTTGTTTCAAAATCTTTGATTTGACTGGTCGTAGAGCCCAAATAGAGTAACGAATTAGGATTTATGGATATTTAATGTTGGGTTGGAAAAATGGTTCGTGAAGCCCATTTGTAGAGCTCCCTCCATGATCACAGAGTAAGAGGAACTTTACCAGAGACTCTGTGAGCACCGCCAAGGCCTTAACCGAAGCATCTACGAGTTTGAGGAACTTTAATGGATCCTCCGCAAACACCGAAAAGGTCATGAAGGTAGCCTCCATGACTATGAGAAACTTGAGGGAGTTTCCTCCAGTTGTGGAGTTCTATTTCCTCAAGAAACTCCTCCAAACCCAATCACTCAACTCCTATGCCAGGTTGAACCAGAAAAGACTGCTCTTGTGTAAGTCCCAACACCATACATTTCTAGGAATCATATTCCTACTGGTCCTATCTAAATGAATATAAATGTTAGTACTCTCTATGAGACATATATTGGATTCCTCTTGTTCCGAATAAGAGATGATTTATGTGCCAAGGAGAAGATGCAAATAGTCCTATCTATTTGACTTTATAAACTGAAATATATCCTATATAATAAATACATGATGCCTCCTACTCTGAACATGATTTGACTAATGCACCATGAAAACTATTCCAATAGTCCACACTACACGACTTTAAACTATTGCATGCCCTATCATTCAATAATAGGATGCCTCTTGTTTCAAAAAAGATAAGTCTTATGTGACAATAATAACATGCCTCATGCCATGATTATAGTGGCGTAATTTCCAGATTGTTGGAATCTATTCAATCATTCCATCACTCCACCTCACGCTTCGTGTGTCCTTCATTCATATCTTCATTCTCTTTCATGTCTGAAGGGACCCCCTAATAGCCTAGTTCCATGCCGCTTCATCTCACCCACCATTCTAGGAAAACTACTAAGAAGACTTTGGATGACATTTTGAGTTTGACCACATGTTTTGAATATAGTCATCCATTGGTGCTCGTCTAGTTGTTTCCATCTCATGCTAATGCAACGTGGGTACTGTTATTCGAATATGGTCAGCAGTTATCTCCCTTCTTCATGTTTCCCCCATTGTGTTCTGAATGTTGGGCATATGATTCAAACTTTTCATCTCCCTTTGTTCGGACTGGTTCCAACACCCTTGGAATTATGCTTCTTGTGCACTAGCACATAGGTTTAGGCCTCAATTATATGCCTCAACCCACTAGTAAGTTAGGATTCCCTCATCTCCGTACATGAGGAAAAATTACTAGATGATTTTTTTGTTTAAGCCCCATTAACCATTGTCACTCCTTAGCGGCACCCCGGGAGCAACAACATGTAAGCCCCATTCACCATCGCCGCTCTATAGTGGAACCTAGGAAGAAACCACGCTTAATACCCATTCACTATTGTGGTTACTTAATAGCACCCAGTAAGATTCCATGCATAATACCCATTCACCATTTTTGCTCCTTTGCTGCACTTGGGAAACTTCCGTGGGTAAGCCCTATTCACCATTTCCACTCCATAGCAGCTCCCGGGAAGCAACCACGCGTAAGCCCCATTCACCATTACCACTCCTTTGTGACACCCAGGAATCTTCCATGCGTAAGACCCATTCACCATTTCCACTCCTTAACAACACCCGATCAGCTTCCATGTGTAATCCTCAGTCTCCATTACCACTCCATAGTAGCACCCATTATCTCCCATGCGTAAGCCCTATTCACCACCCTTCATGGAATCACCATTGTGCCATGATCATCAGTTCTATTTTTGCCTCTTTTTTATCACAACGAGCATGACTCACTTGATATTAGAGTAAGCATCGACTATTGAACCCTCTATGGTATGCTTCCCTTCGTAATCCTAATTTCCCATCATTCATGAACTATGTGGACTTTGATTATCCACCATGGGGATACGTAAGAAGTATCCCTGAGGTTCAAGAACATCACTAATAGGTCCTGACCACTTCATGTCGGTTAACAATTGTCTCGCATGATACAAAACTACACCTATTCAAACAACGTGGGTTTTGATCCTTGTCTCCTAGAAATGGTATGTAGAAAACCTCCCTGAGGTTCAACCCCAAACAATAGTAAACAGATTCAAACTGCGTGGGTTTTGATCCTTGTCTCCTAGGTAGGGTATGTAGGAATCCTACATGAGGTTCAACCCCAAACACTGGTAAAACTGTGGTGTCCGCTGTGCTCGAACCCACATCCCTATTTCATCCTTTAGTAGCGTCAAACCAATTCTAGGGCAGCTAAATGCATGTAAGAACTAGCACTTCATCAGGTTGTTGTCCATTGTGTACACCCCAATTCTGTTCCCCCATCCTAAACTATGTGGACTTTGATTCTCTATCATGGGGATATGTATGAAGCCTCCCTGAGATTCAAGCCCTTAAACCATGTCCTTTCTGGGTCTCTCCATCGAGCCTTCGTATTTCATGAAGGTCATTACCCAACCCAGAGGTTCTACTTTCTCTGGGTACCTCCCATGCATCCATTCTCACTGGATACCTCCTTAGGTGTCCCATCTACCACCGAACTATGTGGACATTGTTTCCCTACCAAGGGGATATGTAGGAATCCTATCTGAGATTCAAGCCCAACATCGCCATCATCTCCACAATGGTTCTACCCAATTCCTCACATACAATTCTTCTAACCATTCATTATCCATCTTGATCCTTACCCGGGCTGCCACATCCCGGTGATATCATGTCATCCATCTCATTTCCGCTCCTTACGGAACCTGGGTAGCTAACTATGAATAAGCCCCACACCATCCATAACCATCAAACTAATAGTGTCCCTCTTATGATGGTCTTCTATCCATGCGTAATCACCATCACGTATTTGGGTCATTTTCCTTTCTGTACACCTTAATTATATACCCCACCCTTAGAAATACATGGTATTTGATCCTTTTCATCTACACAGGGTACGTAGGAGACATCCCTAAGGTTCAATCCCAACCAATGGTAAAACATGGGGTCCCAACCTTATGGGGTGCATTTTACCTGATCTAACCTCAGTGGTGTCCAAATCCTCTTTCACGGTGTGATATCTTTCCTCTATGAGAAACACCACCACGGGTCTGCTCATACTGGGCATTATGATCCATCCATCTATTAAACCTTCCAGGTGCTCCCTCCTAGGGATGAACCAATATGATCTATCTCTATGGGGTGTTCTGATCACTCTAATTATGTATCCACAAGACGTTAAACATGCGGAATGCCTTATGTTAAACATGGGATGCCTGAGGAAAACCTCAGAAGACACGCCTTGGGTGTAACCATCTCCGAAAGATATTAATCTCGTGGCACACCCATTGTTAAACAAAGGAAGCTAAAGAAAACCTCAGATACATGCCTTGGGCATAAGATACTCCGCAATCGATGTGGTATGCCTCTAGTTTTTAACCCTTGAGAATCCCTCTTATAATGAAGAATACGTGTCTTCCAATGTCCACCTTTCTAGAGATGCTCCAACATGCCTTGTGTAACAATCTACTCCAACCAAAGGTTACTTTTCTATCAAGACCCCTTAGAATGTACTGAAACAATTAGTCTAATTAACCGGAATCCACAAAGATAAGACACTAGAATTCAGATTCATGAACAATGACTCAAATCTATGAGGGAGACCCAGACTAAGTGATGAATTCTGAGGAGGAATCCATGGATGGAGGAATCGACATCCTGTCATCATGTTTCTATCAAGGAGAAAATTTCCATGAATAATCGATGGATGTCACCCGCCTTTGGAAATAAAAAATGTAGGGAAACAACCATCATGTCCTCAAAAAACATATGTGCTCCCCTGCGAAATTGTCGGAAACAAAAATGGTGCACCTGACGTGAATCTCTTCTCCTTCAACATTGAGTAGAGAAAATATGTCGGGAAAATTGAGGCATCACCCTTATGAATCCCCAATCCTTCATATGTGAGAGGATGAGTAGCATTAGGTGCATGAATATTATGGTCCATCTGTTCCACGCCGACTCCTCCACCTTCATAGGATGCACTATGGGCAACCGTCCCCCAACAACATCGACTTCTTGCCGACCCCGCCGCCTTCATAAGCCGCATCGGGGGAATCCACCCCCTAACTCCATCGGTTCCTCACCAACTCTGCCACCTTCATTGTCCGCATATGGGGAATATGCCTACCGACTCCATTGGCTCCTCACCGACTTCGTCTCCTTCACAGGTCGTGCCAGGGGAATCTACCCCCGGCTCCATTGGCTCCTCACCAACTCTGATTCCTTCACAGGTCATGCAGGGGGAATCTTCCCCTAACTCCATTGGTTCCTTGTTGAATATGCTTTCTTCAATGGTCGTACAGGGGGAATACACCCCACGACTCCTTCATCTCCTTGTCAACTCTGCCACCTTCACGGGCCGCGAAGGGTGCATACCCCCTAACTCCATCGGCTCCTCGCCGATCCCACCGCCTTCAAAGGTTATGCTGGGGGAATCCACCCCTTGACTTAATCGACTTCTATACAACTCTGTTACCTTGATAGCCCTCATCGCGGGAATCCACCCCCGACTGAATCGTCTCCTCACCGACTCTGATTCCTTCATCAGGCCACGCAGTGGGAATCCTCCAACCAACTCCATTGGCTCATCATAGACCATGCTGCCTTCAGAGGCAATGTGGGGGGAATCTGACACCCCAACTCAGTCGAATCCTCACCTAATCCACCACCCCCATAGGGTGTGCAGGGGGAAAACACCTCAAATCCAACGACATATCAACAATAGAACAAGATTCCACTGTAGAGGTCCTCCCCGCACCACTATCATAAGGCATGGGAGTCCTCCACGTCGCCATCAGCAGCCACTACGGAGGTCCTCCTCACACAACTATAATCAGGAACGGGAGTCCTCCCCGTTTCCATCATAAACCACTACATAGGTCCTCCCCACACTACTACCATTCAGAACAGAGGTCCTCCCCATCACCAACATCAACCAACATTTATTTCCTCCCCAAGCTTCTATAAAATCCATCATGGTGCCCCCCTCATGTAAAATCTAAGCCATTATTTGAACAATAAACACTGAGTGCAGTTCGATCGTATCCATGCTCCAATTTCTATGCCTTATTAGATGACTTTTTAGGCTTCAATGCCTTCTAGGCTCCATCACCCTGTCATACTGAAGTTTTAGGATTCCACGCCTTTCAGGCTCCATCACCCCACCATACCGACAATCTAGGATTCCATACCTTCCATGTTACATCGACCCATCGCACTAATTCTTGAGGATTCCATGACTTCTAGGCTCTATCACCCCATCCTACCGACGCTCCAGGATTCCATGCCTTCCTGGCTCCATCATCCCATTATACCGATGATCTAGACTTCCACGCCTTCCAGATCCATCTCCCCATCATACCGACGATCAAGGATTCCACACCTTCTAGGATCCGTCAACCTATAATAAGAATTCTAAAGGATTCCACACCTTCTAGGCTCCATTTCCCCATCATACCAACGATCTAGGATTCCATGCCTTCTGGGATCCATCGCCCTTGTTGTACTGGTGCTCCAGGATTCCACGATTTCAGGGCTTCATAACCCCCATTGTACCACCAATCTAGGCTTCCAAGCCTTCCAGGATCCATCACCCCTATCTTAATGATGTACCAGGATTCCTTTCCTTTCGAGCACCATCACCCCCATCATACCAACATTCCAATATTCCACATCATTGGGGCTCAATCGCCCCATCATGTCGATGTTTCAGGCTTCCACACCTACCATGCTTTATCACCCTACCGTACTGAGGGAATTCTATTAAAACTCTCAACCTTGTGACATTTTATGTCATCCCAACTTCTACATTGCATCAACAATATAGGTACTCCCTACTGCCTCAACACCGGCTCGTGGAATGTGCACTGTGAGATAGCCCATCTCACACATAGATAACAACCATGAATACACTGGGGGCATTTTAGGGTAATACCATTGTATGGAATAACCCCTCGTTCTAAACCACGATAATGGGGTAAAGATGATCATCCCTCTACCAAAAAAATCCTTGTGGTTTTACATCCTAGTTGCATGACATTAAACTGTGTAACAACCATCGTCTACGTCACATGACATTAAACTATGTGCCATTTTGGTTAAAGCTATGCGGCCTTAAACGATAGCCACTACTTGTCCTAGTCACATGAAATTAAACTGTATGATGCATCGTCCTCACCTTATAATGATAAAATTCATGTCTATCATCCTCAGTACATGATGTTAAAATGTAGCCTAACCCTGTGTCAATCACAAGGGGTCTCATATTCTATGCATGAGATGGCTCTACATCCCTATCACATGATGTAAAACTGTGTAATGCCATGAACTCCCAAATGAGATATTGATTTTTATTCGGAACTGGTATAATACTAGGACACTCTCAAAAAACTACCGTAGGACCTTCGGCCTTGATAAGGGTTCAGTTCCCTTCATCTGATATTCCATGTTGGTGTGCTTAAATGTACTATGGTGTAGGACCTAAAGTGTTGGACTCCAAATGGGAATACTCCCAGTCCATTTCCATGATTCACATCATCCCTTTATTTGGATGCACAAATTCTTCACATTTGAATGAACCCCCTAACAGCCAGGTCTCATGACACATTGGCACACCTACCATCTTGGGCCAATACCCTGGAAGACATCATACAACATTTTGAGACATGTCCTGTGTTTTAAAAATGGTCAGTAATCAACTCTCATTTTTATGTCCCAATTCCATGCAACACGATATGGATGTTGTGTTTCAAATACAATTAGAAGCTATCCTACGTCGTTACACCAACACCATCATTGTGATACAGATATCAGACACCATAATTCACCCTTTTTTCTCCCCTATCTTTGTTTAAGTGGAACTCCAACAGCCTTGGTGTTACCCTTCCATGCATCGTGGCACATCAAGTAAGCAGGCCATTGTCACTGGGATATTCATGATCTGACATCTCGATTAACCTTTCAGTGTTCTTGCATGTGTTTGGAAAATAAAATCCTTACTCCTTGTTTCCCACACTAATAATAACTCACATGTGCATAGTAGTTTTGGTAGGATGTATACTAATATGTATGAGTGACAGAAACATCTTCATCTGCCATGACATTAAACTGATCATTATCATCCTACATGACATTATACTACTCATCTTCATCTCTCATGATGTTCAACTACTCATTATTATCCTGAATGACTTTAAAATACTCATCTTCATCTGTCATGGTGTTAAAATGCTCATTATTACCATTCATGACTTTAATATGCTCATCTTCATCCGGTATGATGTTAAAATGCATTATCATCATGCATGACATAAAAATTCTCATCTTCATCCTCTATGATGTTAAACTACATTATCATCCTGGATGACTTTAAACTTCTCATCTTCATCCCGTATGAAGTTAAACTTAATTATCTTCTTCCATGAATTTAAAATGTTCATCTTCATCTATCATGATGTTAAACTACTCATTATCATCCTGAATGACTTTAAACTGCTCATCTTCATCCTACATGATGTTAAATTATATTATCATCCTGTAAAACATTAAACTTCCTACACCCATCCTGACAGATGTTAAACTGCTCATCCTTGTTATTCAAGATATTAAACTATAAATGGTCCAATCTCTATGACCTTAAAATAATATCCCCAAGCTGTCCTGCATGGCTTTAAATTGTTCCTTCTTCACCACACGATGTTAAAATGTGTGATCTGTCCAGGATTAATAATGTAAAACTACCCACTACCCATACCACATGACGTTAAACTGCTTTTTCATCTTGCATGATGTTAAACAGTGAGTGGAAGATATACCATCACGGTTCAAGCTCTATGACCATAATTTATGATCTATAGTGTCATTTCTGCATGATGTTAAACTACATGGCCTCTCCATAAATATGTATGTATTGATTGTTTCCCCCATAGGATATGTAAGAACGCCTGGAAATTTCATCTGTGGGACCATCCTTAAACTCCAAGAGCTCTTCTTGGGTCTAGCCCCTTGTACCAGATTCTCCTCAAAACACATGGTGTGGAGTTGGCCTTATTTTCCTTCATTCATGTCGTTTTTATCATGACAACACCATGTATCCACATCCATCATCCATCATTTTTTCTGCAAGGTGTTAAACTGCACGAGTACCATTACGCTTCACGCATAACCTTTATTTGGGTCTCCAAAAAAATTCACATCCCAAAGGACCCCTGAACGGTACGGATGCTCTGCCTTATGGATCACCTACCATTTCAGGCTAATACCCAAAAGGGTTTTGAAAGACACTTTGATACAAGTCTCACTTTTCGACTATGTTCAATAACCAATGCTTATTTGTTGTTCCCACTTTAGGTTACACGATATGGATTCTATTTTTCGAACACAGACTATAGTTATCCTGAATCATTATCACCACACCTATAAATCCCAAATATTGGGTTTAGTGATTCATTTTGCATGATATCTCTTAGAACATCAGTGTGCCTCAATAAGGATTGGTTTGATTGGGATAGACCATGCTTGGTCTCTTTCCCTCATTATCGTACCCTTGTATGCTGGGGAGAACCTGATCCCATTCCTTGTTTCCCACACTGAGCGTTTCTTACATGGTTTAGGAGCTTTGGTAAGGCAATACCCTCATAAAGGGACATGTAATCATGATCTGACCCATATAACCTTAAACTAATACACCACTGCCATTACTGAACAATGTTAAACTTTGTCATTCGTCTGAACTGAAGGTCATAAAAATACTCAACACTCATCCCACATGACGATAAACTGCAAAATGGATGATATTTCCAATTTGTGGCCTAGCCTCAGGTATAAGGCATCGACCATAAACGTTACATAATATTTAATTAAGTAAATAATTCACATTGAGTATCTTTTAAAGTTTAGAGTTTTAGATAATTTGTCCATAACTATTACATTACACCTCAAATATTATAAATTAGACACTTCTACTCGATATCTATATATTTCATAAAATAAAAACACATAAACGAAAACATGAATTATCTTCTTGATATAAATCTTCCTTAATTCTTCCTTTCTCTTACACTGCCTTATATCCTGTGAAAAAGATTTCAAAAACTTGGGATGAGAATAAAAATCTCAGTAAGGGTTATAAAACAAGGAAAGAAAACATTAGTATATCCTTACCTAAAAAACCTAAGCTCTTTAACATACCTCATGAAATCATATATTTATGAATAACACATAGTAATCACAAACCATAAATCTATCTTGTGGCATCCATAACATAATTATATTGTAGCTTTTACAGCTACGTAGGGAGTTATGTTTGGAATACACATCACAGTATATTTCCTAAATATCTTAAAATAAATATTAAAGTTTACCTCTATCATGTTACCCAATGTATTGGAGAGCTATCTCGGGATCACCCACCCTACGATAATCTTGGAACCACCCATATACTTAAACAATTCCCAAGAACCATAACATATTCATAACACATAAAACAAACATAAAGGAAAGATAAAATTTCCACATTTTAATCGTAATAAATCATTTCAAGATATTCAAACAACCAATTCTTTCTCAAAACCATTTTCAATACCGAAATACGTAAAAATGGTATATTATATTTAATTTCATTTTAAAACACATTACCACTTGTAAAGGAATAAAAATATCAAATAATGATCATAACGACGGAGAGGTTGTTGTCACGGTGTACAATAAAAATAAATATTCCCTTTGTCGTTTAGTAAAATGCTACATAGAAAAAATATTGCCTTTGAATAAAATGAAAATTCAAATTATTTTATACACCATATAAATGAAATTCGTGTATAAACAAAATACGCCTCAATGAAAGGATATTGAGATGAAGTCCCTTACAAAAAACATATCATTACATTAAGGATAGATTAATGACATAATTATGTGTGGAAAACATCAATACACCCAATATAAGTGGATATTAAGTATAAAACAATAATATTTCATTCAAATATATTCATATCACCACATAATCAAGAAGTAGAAGTTCAACCCAAAGAATGGAAATTGGGTTAAGAAGTTCCCTTATAGAAATTCGATAGCCTAATGACGTCACTTAAAAATTCAGAAAATGAGTTGATGAGAGAGAAAAGGATCTCTCATATCTTGGACATAAAATGTACATCAATAAGGATATATAAGAACATATCTCAACATAATAAAATGGAAATTAAAATACATAACATTAAATAAGTCTTTGACTAAAAGAGAAGGTTGAAAGGCTCCCTTATAAAGATCATTTTATAAATAAAATTGATCAATTATGTGTATTCACTATAATTACATATAAATCATGTATAAATAAAAAATATTATAACAACATTTATTTCTCACATAATCATAGCATGACATAATCAAGAAGTATAATTTTAAACCAAAGAATAGAAATTGGGTTAATGAGTTCTCATACCTCGAGTCCAACCTGGCTTGTTCGTTATTTAATCTCCTGAATAAAAAACTAAAATTAATTTGTAATTTCTTAAGAACCTTTTTCAAGTTTATTTTTCCTTTTATATTACTTATTACCAGGTTATAAATGTTACATAATCATTTAAGTTAATAATGTTCGTTTTATCGATATTTGGTACTTGAGTCAAAAATGAACTTCTTATAATTACAAGTTGTCCATGTGGTTAAAATTAAATTATCTCTTGAATTATATTAATGATTTAGATATCATATATATCATATATATCCAGTATATATATATATATATGTATTTATAATATTACATTACATTTGGAGACAATAAATGAAATGCACCGTTCATGGAGACGGTATGTCGTACGTATGCCTGAACGCTACTTTCATTTATATTTCATATTTAATTGAATGAAAACATAATTGTACATAGGTATATTATAATTCCAGTATAATATAATATATAATTTCTGTAATTTCATCTTGTATACGTTCCACGTATGGCATGAATGATTCATATCACTTTGAGGGGCGGTAGTCTGCACTTCCTCAAATGAAATTATCGTATTTACGCATTATGAAGACCATAAAAGTATGATATAAATAAACAATATAGAAGAATATAGATAAAATAAATATAATATATATCTCATATAAATAAAGTGAAGTCTTAATGGCCACCATAATAGGTGGAAAAATATAAAGGAAAAATCATCGTTTCGTGAGGCAGTAGTTTCCTGTCCACAGAAACTGTATATTTGTATCCATTAGATGAAGGTGTGTGAATGTTTAGTTCCAATAATTCTCATAAAAACATCCTAGTATATTGAAGATACTATTTTAGTTGTAAAATAATGTAATAAATATATTTTAGGGGGGTAGAGAAGGAAAATAAAAGAAAATAACTTGAGAAAAGACGTTACCTTTAAATTGGGTAACTCCCTTGGGTTTGAACCAAAACGCTTTACTAAAGTGACTTCTTCATAAGTTAAAAATTATAGGTGGAATATATGGATATTGGGATCTTATTTTAGAAGAGTTTGGATGAGACAATGGGGATTGAGAGGTGTGATTAATGGTTAGAGGTGATAGCTTTTTATAAGGGGGAGGAGAGGCTCTTTAAGAATGTTTGAAAATATTATTTTATTACATACTGAATTTCGATTTCAAAACATCCCCAACTAATTTAATTCTAAAATAAGGTGATTATTTTGAGAAATAATCTCATAAAATGGGTTTTATACAAGTTTAGGAAATAAAATTAACTTTATTGTTTAGCTTTAACAATTAGTTAACTAATTTGACTTTTACCATGTCCTCTTGTAAATTCATACTATATGGTTAATATATTTACTATAAAATTTCAAGAGACCCAAAAATTGATCATTAATAAACTTAGTATCATCATATATGTCATTCGGACAAATATTATATTTTTAGGACTATTTTATCATTTAATAAAATAATATTCAATTTAAAACCTCATTTCTGTCAACTTATAAACTATTCATATCAAGACTTTTAAAAAATATATAAAAACTTGATTCTTCTGAAAAAAATAAATTAATTAAAATATAACAAGTTATAATTATCTATAAAATTTTTTGAAGGCATTAAATGTTTCAAAATAAATATATTTTAATATTTATGATCTCATTTATTTAAAACATTCATTAATGAGGTAATCATTACATCATCATTGTGTCATTAATAAATTTATTTATATCATGTGTAAAAATTATAAATAAAATACCATGATGTAGTAAATGTTTTCATATTTCTTATTAATGTTTATAGTTTAAAATATAACTTATATAACCCATTATAAAAATTGTATTTCTAAGAGATATATTTTTATATTATATTTTCCTTAACTTTAAATTAATTTTTATAAGGTGTCATTTTCATTTACAAGTGGCTCCATGGGGTCCCAAAATCGACCCAAGGATGACCATGGTCGGAAATGTATAGTAAAATTGGATTAGGACACATGTTAGGGTAATTTAATATTATTATAATATTATTTTTTACCATTATTTTACCAGATTTACCTTTTAACCATGGTAAATAAAATATTTACTGAAGATACTATTCCTAATGTCTAGAAATAAAAGTTATCTATTTAAACAATTTGGAACTCATGATTCCAAATATAGAATCCATTTTTCTAAATTCAAATTATATAATTTTAATAAATTAATTTAAAAATAATTCCCATTGTCAAAACCAAAAAACGTGTTCTTAAGAAATAATAATTATCAAAAGATTGAAATTTGTTTATGTCCAATTTCAAAAATAAATTACTACCAATGACCAAAATTGGAATAAATAATAAAAATATAATCTAATTAAACATTAAAATTTTAAAAAATATAATCTAAACATACAAATAAATTAGATTAAAAGGAAATTTTGAATTAAAATGCAGTATTTTTAACTATTCATTAAAAAATGAACATCATCCGAAAAATACCAAAATTTAATCTGAATTAAATTTTGATATAAATTTCCTAAAGAATATTTTTTTTAAATAGAACATATAGTAGTGACAGAAATTATATTTATAAAGGTTTCTTTATCAAAAGTACGTAAATCGACCTTTTAAAGAATATTAGAGTGTTTATTCTTAAAATTGGATTTATTCACATTTTTAGCCTATAACTTATATTGGATAAATGTAAAAATATTTAACAAACATTTATAATCATATTTCAGTTAGTTATATTAATTATTACCAATACAACAACCATGCATTAACTGCCATTAAAAATAATAATAATATTATATTATTTTTCGGTATAACTCAATGTTGTGTGCAACGTAAGATTTCAAAGAAACCTGTTATTGCATCTTGAGTACACTATTGGACATAGTATCCCATTAAAAGTAAAATTAATATTTAATTCAAAAATATTAATAAATATGAAAATTTCATATTCTTTATTTACTTGGGATGTTACATCCTTCCCCCTTTTGGGAATTTCGTCCTCACAATTTTAAAATTTGTTTGAGAAATTTCATTAAAAGTAACACATTATAAAAAGATTCAATAAAACTATCACTTTATAAGAAAGAAAAATAATTACAAAGGTCACTTGAGATGACCCATACTAGTATTCCATGAAAACATGGATATGGAGGAGAAACTAAGTGTCATGTTCTGATAGATAGTGATAGAAAACATGATCAAAAGAAATTTAACCACTAGAAAATAAAAAAATTGTGATAGGTTAAACGGTATTTGGTTTCCCAGTAAGAAAAGTAAACATAATACTTTTTTGTTTTAAGTTTCATTTAATAAATTTTGAGAATTTATTTGTGAGATTAACTAAGGACATAAGGAATTATACTTAATTTTAAAGTAGAGTTTCATCCTTTAATAAGTTTCTACCAAAAACTCATCTTTTCTCCTAACAATGAGTATTCAAGATGACTTGGTCACATCTAAAGTGATAGAAACAAATTTTAGAGAATTACATAATCCACATAAGATGAACTCTATATTTCCCTTGTATTTATGAATTAACCAAAACCAAAATGGTTAGTACAAGATTAGATAATCCCCCAAAAGGATAATACTATATAAAGATAAATACTACTCTTGATCCCCAAAATTAGAAAAAAAATACCAAAAGTTTAGAAAAGACCATTAAATAAACAACTATCCTTAAAATGTTTTGAAGTAACCCAAACTAAGATTGAAGCACAAAACTCAGATGGATTTAATCACATAGTCTTCTATAGTAAATCTTATCATTTATCTCCAAATAACATCTACTATTTGTAAAGTATCATACTGAAAAGTAATTAACTTAATCACATATTCTCAAAGATATTTTAATCATTTCCATTACTAACACAAATCACTATAAGTTGACAATAAAAACATAGATTCTTCCGAAATAAAATTTCAACCATTATTCATCAAATGAAATCTCACAGTATTCTATTTTCCTTAGACATATAGTGTTCCCAAAAGAGATAACATCTTCCAAAATAACCTTTTTCACTTAATCACCAAATCATTTTCTTATACTAAGGATATCCATTTGATAAAACATAAGTTACAAAAATCAACTTATTCATTATCCATAAAATCATTTAACTAAAAAGAATAATTCATACTAACCAATAGCTTTATATAGTCCAGTGGTAGGCGATGCACCCTTGTCTCCCATTGGTTTTGGGTTCGATTCATGCGGAATTAACAGACACGACGGGTTATCACCCATATTGTGTTTTATCCCTTTTTATAAAACTCAAAAATAACCCTAACATGATTTAACCTCAATGGTTGTATTATACCTCTCATTTTTATACCAACACATAATGACCTCAATATCTTAATTCATTATGTCTTATATATATTTAAAATTTTTACCTCCATAAAATAACACTATTCCCAAAGAAAGAACATTGTACCTTGATCATGGTGTCCAATAGGTTTCATCATCATCTTGTTCACTTAGATTGATGGTCCATGCATTAAAACAATGATTTATAGTTCCTTCAAAATCATTTGCTTCGTTTATCCAAATACACCTCGTACAACTTGGGTCATATGGGTTCTCACAGAAAAATAGTTTCTGAAAATAATGATGTATGATATATAATTTCAAAACATCTGATAAAACATGCTTTTTATAAAATAGTCAGACCATGTTTGAGTTAAAACCTTCAATCAATGATCATTTTAAAATACCATAAGTATGTGTTGAAAGACTATAATTTAAAAAGAAAATATAAATAGGTTGTGTAAGGGTATCCTTATTTAGCACCTTTTTCAAAATCATAATATGCTTAAAAATCTTGTTATAAGGTAAAATATTTTAAAATTCCTTGATAATATTTACCTTTCTTGAAAATATGAGAATATTGAAAAAATGGGATTTGATTAAATACAACCCATGATCCATGATGGTATCGAGGTATAGTAGAGGTGTTTGATATCTCAAACAATTTCTTGCAAGTGAGTTGTATGTTAGAAAATGTTTTAGAATTGTCTGAACATGACTTTTTAGTAATTATTGCAAGCAAGTCATCATGAAGATATAGGAATGTCATTTGAGATCCTCCTCCTTCCATTTATAACAAACTTTGCTTGGTCTGAAAAAAATACAAAATAAGGATTTTACTTAAGTATTAGACATAGAGACTAACCATGTGACTAACAAAAACACCTAATCCCTAAAGTTGTATAAATTGACCTCTGATACCAACTATAATACATAGACCTTAAAAATTACATAATCTTGAATTAATTTAATAATTCACATTGAGGATCTTTTCAATTTTAGAGTTTTATAGAATTAGGCCATAACTATTAAATTACATCTCAAATATCACAAAGTAGACAATTCTACTCAGTGTCCATTTTTTTCTAAAATAAAAACTCTTAAAAGAAAACAAGAATTATTTTCTTGATATATCTCTTCTTGAATTATTCATTTCTCTTACCCTGCCTTATATCCTATGAAAAACATTTCAAAAACTTGGTATGAACATAAAAATCTCAGTAAGGGTTATAAAACAAGGAAAGAAAACATTATTATATCATTAAATAGAAAACATAAGATCTTTAACATACCTCATGAAATCATAAGATTTATGAATAACACATAGTAATCACAAATCATAAAGTTAACTTGTTGAATCCATAATATACTTACATTCTATCTTTCACAGAAACATAGGGAGTTATGTTTGGAATACCTATCACATTATATTCCCAAAATCTCTTAGTAGAAACATTAACGATTACCTATGTCATTTTACCAAATGCATTGGAGAGCTATTTTGGGATCACCCACCCTAGGTTTATCAAGGAACCACCTGAATATGTAAACAATTCCCATGAACCATAAAATATTCCTAACACATAAAACAAATATAAAGGCAAGATAACATTTCCACATTTCAATCACAATCTATCATTTAAAGATATTGAAATAAACATTGATTTATCAAAACCATTTTCAATACCAAAATACGTAAAAAGGTTATATGGTATTTAATTGCCTTTTAAAAAACATTATGGCTTGTTAAGGAATCCAAATATCAAATAATGATTGTGGCAGAAGAGAGGTCGTTGTCACCATGTATGCTAAAAATAAACATTCCCTTTTTTGTTTAGTAAAATTCGTGGTAGAAAAAATATTCCCTTTGAATGAAATAAAAATTCAAATGAGTTTACACACCATATAGAAGAATGTCATGTATAAATCAAAATACGCCTCAATGAAAGGATATTGAGACGAAGTCCCATAAAAAGATCATATCATTACAGTAAGGATAAATTAATGACATAATTATATGCGTAAAACATAAATATACCCAATATAAGTGGATATTAATTGTAAAACAATAGGAGGTCATTCACACATATTCATAGCACCATATAATCAATAATTAGAAGTTTAACCCAAAGAATGGAAATTGGTTTAAGAAGTTTACTTATTAAAATTTGACAACCAAACGACATCACTTAAAAATTAATAAAATGAGTTGAGGAGAGATAAATGGATATATCATCACTTGGCCATAAAATATACAGTAATTATGATATGAGAAAAATATCTCAACATAATAAGATGTAAATTAAAAGACATAACATTAAATAAGTCTTTGATTAAAAGAAAAGGGTGAAAGGTTACCTTACAAAAATCATTTTGTAAATAAAATAGATCGATTATGTGTTTTCAATATAAGTACACATAAATAAATTATATATACAAGAAATTATAACAAAATTTATTTGTCACATAATTATAGCACAACGTAATCAAGAAGTAGAATTTCAACCCCAAGAATGGAAATTTCATTAAGGAGTTCCCTTACCTCATCTCCAACTTGACTCATTCGTTCTTTAATATCATGAATAATAAACTAAAGTTAATTTATACTTGATTAATAACCTTTTTGAAGTTTATTATTCCTTTTATATTACTTTTTACCATGTTATAAACATTACATAATCATTTAAGTTAATAACGTTCATTTTATCGATGTTTGGTACTTGAGACAAAAATAAACTTCTTATAATTACTAGTTTTCCATGTGGCCAAAAATAAAATATATCCAGAATGATATTCATGATTATGATATCATATATATTATATATATCTAGTATATATATTTTTTTATAATAGTACATTACATTCAGAGATAAGAAATGAAATGCACCATTCATGGAGACGGTAAGCCGTACGTACGCATGAACGCTACTTTCATTTATATTTCATGTTTATTGGAATGAAAAATTAATGATACATAGTTATATTATAATTCCAGTATAATATAATATATAATTTCAGTAACACAATCCTTTATATGTTCCACGTATGGCATGAATTAGTCATATCACTTTGAGGGGATGGTAGTCCGCACTTCCTCAAATTAAATTATCATATTTACCCATTATAGAAACCAGAAAGGTGTGATATAAATTAAAAATAAAGAATCATAGAGACAATATAAATATAATATATATCACATATAAATAAATTTCCATATTAATGGCCACCATAAGAGGTGGTAGGAGATAATTGAACAATCATCGTTTCATGAGGTAGTAGTTTGTCGTCCATAGAAACAGTATGTTTGTATCCATTAAACGGAGGTGTGTGAAAGTGGAGTTAGAATAATTCTCTTAAAAACATAATAGTATATTTAAGATACTATTTTTGTTATAAAATAATGGAATAAATATATTTTATGGGGTTAGATATGGGAAATAAAAGAAAATAACTTGAGAGAAGATGTTACCTTTAAATTGTGTAACTCCCATTATTTTGAACCAAAAGGCTTTCTTGAAGTTACTTATGCCTAATTTAAGGATTATACGGGGAATTTAGGGATTTTGGGAGCTTCTTTAAGAAGATTTTTGATGATCCAAGGGGTATTGAGAGGCGTGATTAAGGTTTTGAGGTGATGACTTTTTATAAGGCGTAGGATGAGCTCTTTAGGAATGTCTGAAAAATAGTTTTATATAATAAACTGAATTTCAATATAAAATGGTCCCCAACTCATTTAATTCAAATATAAGGTGATTTTTGTTCTAAATAATCTCATACAATGTGTTTTGGACGAGTTTAGGGAATAAATTTAACCTTAACGTTTAGCTTTAACCTTTATTTAACTAATTTAACTTTTATCATGTCCTCTAGTATATTCATACTATATAGTTAATATATTTTCTATAAAATGACAAGCGGAAAAAAATGAATCATTAATGAAATTAGTAACATCATATATATTAGTTAACTGAATATTATATTTTTACGACTATTTTTTCAATTAATAAAATAGTATTCATTTTAAAACCTCGTTTATGTCAATTTATAAACTATTCATATCAATACTTTTAAAAATTATATAACAAATTTATTATTTTGAAAAAACTACATTAATTAAAATATAAAAAGTTATAATCATCCATAAAGTTTGTGGATGGAATAAAAAGTTTAAAAATAACTTTATTTTAATATTTATAATCTCATTTATTTACAACATTCATTAATGAGGTAATCATTACATCATCATTGTGTCATAAATAAATTTATTTATATGATGTCTAAAAATTATATATAAAATACCATCACGTAGTAAATATTTTTATATTTCTAATGACTATTTAAAGTATAAAATATCACTTATATAACCCATTATAAAAAAATTACTAAGAGATATATGTTTATGGTATATTTACCTTAACTTTTAATTAACTTTTATAAAGTGTCATTTTCACTTACAAGTTGCTCCATGGGGTCACAAAATTGACCCAATGATACCAATGGTTGGACATGTTTCATAAAATAGGATTATGACATGTGTTAGGGTAATTTAATATTATTATAATATTATTTTTAACCCTTATTTACCATATTTACCCTTTAACAATGGTAAATAAAATATTTACTCAAGTTACTATTCATATATCTAAAAATAAAAATTAAATAATTACAAAATTTGGACCTCTTAATTAAAAATATGGTATCCATTTTTCCAATTTCAAAATAAAAAAGTTACAACAATTATTTTAAAATTAATTCCCGTTGTCAAAACCAAAAAGTGTGTTTTTAAGAAATAATAACTATCAAAAGATTGATATTTTTTGTCTAATTCCAAAGTAAAATTACATTAAATGAACAAAATTGGATTAAATGGTAAAAATATAATCTAATTACACTTTAAAAACAATTAAAAAAATAACATAACAATAAAAATAAATTATATTAAAAGGCAGTTTTGAATTAAAATTTTGTATTTTTTACTATTCATTAAAAAATGAACATTATCAGAAAAATAACGAAATTTCATCCAAAGTAAATTTTGATGTCCCAATTATAAATAAGAATTTTATTTTGTAAAATAGAACATATATAAGTGATAAAAAATATATTTAAAAATGGTCCGCCAGCAAAAGGAGGAAAATCGACATTTTAAAGAATATTAGAGTATTTATGCTTAAAATTGGATTCATTCACATTTTAAGCCTCTAAATTTTATTGGATAAATATAAAAACATTTAAAAATCATGTATAATCATATTTTAGTTAGTTTTCATCATTCCCTCCAATACAAAAACTAGGCGTTAACTACCATTTAAAATAATAATAATATTATATTATTTTTTGGTATAACTCAAAGTTTTGTGCAACGTAAGATTTCAAAGAAACTCGTTGTTGCATGTTGATTACACTATAAGAAATATCATGCCATTAAAATAAAAATTAATATTTAATTCACAAATATTAATAAATATGAAAATGTCATATTCTTTATTTACCTTGAATGTTACATTAGGTATGTTGGTCTTTTTAGCCTCCTGGCCTGAGTAATCATTTTGTATTATGCAGTGTGGTGTGGAATCCATGTCCTCGTTCACGTCAGGATATTTTTTCCTCACCACACGCATCCCATTGAGATACCCCTCCTTCACCATCATCCCTACCACAATATGTTAAACTGCACATGTACCACCATGATTTATACTGCATACCATCATTTGTGTTTCCATTCTTCTTCACATCTGAAAGGACCCCCAAACAACATGGATACTAGGACACAATGCTCTCTTACTATTCTGGCATCCTCTTTGTGGATTTTGAATGACAATTTCATACAAGAATTTTGTTGAAAATATGGTCAGCAGTCTTTGCTCAATTGATTGTTCCTTTTCCAGTACACACAAGAGGGATACTGTGTTGTGAACATAATCAGCAGTTATCCTCAATCCTTATTTCCATTATGTGGTCTCCCAAATGAAAGGAATGGTGATACACCCTTAACACCCATCTTTCCCACACACATGGAATTAAACTGGGCATCTATGGTCCGAGCCATATGACCATAAACTAAGATCTACCACTTCCTTGTCATAATAAATTAAACAATAAAACCTTTTTTAGAACTATGTACACCTTGATTCCCATCATTGTGGGATACGTAGGAACTCCCAGACATTTTATCTTCAGGTCCAACTCAGGCCCCACTAATTATCTATCCTTTTTGGCCTTTTGGACCTATCTCTTACAAGATTTCAGGGTGTGGCGTATGTGGGATTATTTCCTCACTCATGTTAGTTTTTAATAGCTGCACCACGTACTCCCCCTTTAAGATCTAGCCTCTCATTCATCCATCATTTTTGCATTACGTTAAACTTCCTGACATCTTCCAGAACATCGTGTTGCTTGATTCACATTATCATGGGATACATAGGAATACCCAGACATTTTGTCTTTGGGTCCAGCCCTAGGTATCTCAAATCATGCCCCTTTTATAGCCCCCCCTTGTCCTGAACTCTTTCAGAAACATGTGGTATAGAGAGGACCTCTTGGATTCTCATTCACGTTAGGGTTTTCAACAACAACACCATATGTCTCCCTTGTTTCTTTCTAGCCTGGTCTAAGCTCTACAACCATAAGCTAAGATCTGACTACAAGAACTATGTATGGATTGATTCCCATTCTCAAGGGATATATAGGAACACTCATATATTTAGACTTCGAGTCCATCCCTAGGTACTAAAAACAATTCATTTTTTCACATGTATGATGTTAAACTGTGTACCCTTGTCCAAGTGTCATGACATTAAACTGTGTGTGTGGGTTTTCATCAGGATTGTGTTATAAGATTGAAGGACTTTTTTTCCTTATCCACGTCATGTTTTTCTACTTCGCCACCCTGTTCACATTCCATTAAACCAAGTCCTCCCTAGATGGCCCACTATATGACCTTAAACTAGGAGTTTGAATCCCTGGGACCCTTGTCCTTGGAAAGGGATTCGACTCTCTCTATCTAAAATGTCTCATTGGCATGCTCAAATGTGTTGTGGAAAAGATTCCAAAATATGGTATTTCACATGGGCATTACCTCGTTTTGTGTCCATACTTCATAATCTTTTTATTTATATCCCCAACATCTTCCACGTCTAAAAGAAACCCCTTTATGGCATGGTTCCATGCCACATTATCTTTCCTACCATCTTGGCCAACACCCCAGAAGACCTCAGATTTCATTTTGTGACTGGTCTCATGTTTCGAACATGGTTAGAGGAAGACCCTCATTTTTATGTCCCCACGCTAGGCTAACGTGAAACAGATGCTGTGTTTCGAACATGGTCAATATTTATCCTCTATTGTCACACCACCATCGTTGCGATCCAGATCTCAGGTGCCATGGTTTACATCATTCCACTTCCTTATTTGTAAGTGGAATTCCAACACACTCTGTTTTACCCCTATGTGCATCAATGTGTGTTGAGTAGGAAAGTCGGTTATATTGGGACATCATTCACCTAGCATTTCATTTGCCCTAATGGGTGACTCCTTGTACTAGGAAAATGTCATCACTACTCCTTGTTTCATACATCAATCAGGACTTGCATGGCCTTAGTATTTTTGTTCAGACGTGTACTTGTGTAGCCTAACCACACATTCCTTTCATCCCGCATGACGTTAAAATACCATTTTAGATCTATGTTTGGCTTGATTCCCATCCTAATGGGGTACGTAGGAATGGGAAGACGCTTTGTCTTGGGCCCAACCAAAACTTCGTCATCCTCGGTTCCCTGATATAAGATTTCCTTAAGGATTACATGGCGTGGTTTTGACTGCTTATGTCCTCATTCACATTGGGTCTGTAATGGTCTCATTGCATATTCCCCCCTTTGGGATCACCCCTTTCACTCTCCATCCTACGGTATGATGTTAAACTACATAGGTCCTCCAGAACTATGTATGGCTTGATTCCTATTCTCATGGGATACATAGGGGCACCTGATCTCTTTCCCTTAGGTCTAGACCTAGGTTAAGACACCTCTAGTCTATGGTATAAAAAAATCCCACTAGGAACATGCAGTATGGTCTCAACTTATTTAGTCCTCATTCAAATCGGGATATGTACCGCACTGTGCATTTCCTTTCTAGGTAACTATGTCCTCGACACATGACTTTAAACTGTGGCCCTAACCTGAACAAGTTTACGATGCCCCATGATAATTATGGGAAGTGTCAGCATCCTCACCAGAGAGGATTCCCCCGCTATCATTGGTCTCTAACCAAATTGTTCTTAAAAACTACATTTGGCTTGATTCTCATCCTTTTGGGATATGTAGCAATGCCTAGGAATTTAGCCTTGGGACCATCCCCAGGGTCATTAACCCTTCTGGTTATTTTCCTAATCATGGTCCAAACTCTATGAACATAAACTAGGAGCCTAAAATTCCTGAAACATGACTTTAAACTATTATCCTTGGTTCAGGAAGTATGACCTTAAATCTATGTGGAACTTCATGGTCATATGACGTTAAACCATTCATTGAGTCCATCCTCACAGTATGATGCTAAACTACATTTCTTTTATCTTCATTTACATGATATAAAACTACAAGTCATTCTAGTCCCTCACCAGAGAGTTCATTTCTGGATGTAGGTTTGATCCTAGTTCAGACCGATACGCTCACCAGATTCATTTTTGTCATGGTGGTGTAATTCTAAGGGTGTTGGACTCCATTTGAAAAACCGATCACTCCACCCCATGATTTTCATACCCCTTTATTCGAATCTTCAACCTCTTACAAATATAAAAGAACCCCCTAATAGTATATATTCTCAACGTATGGGTCACATACAATCCTAGTCCAACGTTTCAGATGAATATGGATGACATTTCGAGTCAGGCCTTGTGTTTCGAACATGGTCAATGGTCGGCCCTCATTTTCTTCCTTTCAGGATAACACAATAGGGATAATATATTTTGAACACAGTCAATAGTTATCATTATTTATCATGTTGTCCCTATATTGTTCTGAATTTTGGGTATCGTGATTCACACTTTCCACTACCCTATGTTCGGATTTATCCCAACGTTGTTGGCATTACCCCACTCGTGCACTGAAGCACGTTGAGAGAAGAATGTTGGTTGACTAGAGAACCCATTCTCTAGCTGAAACCCCTCTTATTCAGGACATTACCAATGGTGATCGATGTATTATTCTGATCCCCTCACATCTTTCGTTGTTCAACACTCTCGTACAGGTGAATGGCCTTCTATTATCTCTTGTATCCCCCATTGATCATAGTTCACGTGGGCTTAGAGATTTATTTTATTATTTACTCAATGATATAGAGATACATTGGACCATAATTCAGGAATCTTATTTAGCATTTTAAAAAAACATGGTCTACCTCGCCCTCCTCATCCTCGTTGGACCCCATTCTTTTGGGGGAATTTGTTGAAACTGGAAAACACATCGACATGATATTCCAAATGCAAGAATACATGATCTGAGAGTGTATCTCATTTCTTAAGATTCGATTTGACTGGTTGTAGATCCCAAACAGAGTTACGAATTACTATTTATGGACATTTAAAGTTGGGTTGCAAAAATGGTTTACGAAGCCAATTTATTGAGCTCCCTCTACAATCGTAGAGTAGAGGAACTTGATCGAAGCCTTTGTGAGCACTGCGAAGTCCATGAAGGAAGACTGTGTGAGTCTGAGGAACTTGACTAGAGCCTCCATGAGAACCACAAAGGCCATGATGGTAGCCTCAGTGACTATGAGAAACTTTAGGGAGCTACCTCTGGTTGTGGAGTGATGTTTCCTCAAGAAACTCCTCCAACCCCAATCACATGACTTCTATTCCTGGTTGAACCATAAATAACTGATCTTTTGTAAGTCACAACACTATCCATTACTATGCACCTTATGTATAATAGTCCTATTTACATGAATATAAACTATAGTACGCCCTATGGGACATATATAGGATGCCTCTTGTTTGGAAATAATAGATTCTTTATACGCCAAACATAAGATTTCAATAGTCCTATCTATTTGACTTTAAACTATATTATACCCTATATGAAAAATATAGTATGCCTCTTAATCCAAACAAGAGTATACTTATGCGCCAATAAAAATATACCAATAGTCCTCACAACATGACTTTAGACTATAGAACACCCTCTCATTCAATAATAGGATGCCTCTTATTCCAAATAAGAGATAACTTATGTGAAAAGCATAATATTCCCCGTGCTAAGATTATAATGACATAATTTCAAGAGTTTTCAAATCCATTAAAACATTCCATCACTCCACCTCACACTTCATGTGTCCTTCATTTGGATATACATCCTATTTCTTGTCTGAAGGGACCCCCTAATGTCCTGGTCCCATGCCGCTTCAGCTCACTCACTGTTCTGGGCCAACTTCCCCGAAGACTTTGTATGAAATTTGGATTTTGACCCCATGTTTTGAATACGATCAGTGGTTGGAAATAATCTATTTGTTTCCATATCAAGATAATGAAATGTGGATGATGTGATTCCAATATGGTTAGTTGTTATCCCCCATTGTCATGCGACCCCCATTGTGTTCTGATTGTCGGGAGTGTGATTCACACTTTTCATCTACTTTTTGTTGGACTGGTTCCAATGCCCTAGAATTATCCTGCTTGTACACTAGCGCATTAGTGTAGGCCTCAATTATATTCCTCAACCCACCAATGAGTTGTGATGCCCTCATTTTCAAACATGAGGAAGACATTACATGAATCTTCCTTGCATAATCCCCCATTCACTATTGTTTCTCCTTAGCAGCACCCGAGAAGAAACAACATGTAAGTCCCATTCACCATTTCTGATCCTTAGTGGAACCCGGGAAACAACCACATGTAATCCCCATTCACCATTGTCGCTCCTTAGCGGCACTCGATCAACTTTCACACATAATCCCTATTCAACATTGCCACTCCTTAGCACCACTTAGGTGACTTCCATGCATAATCCCTATTCACCATTCATGCTCCTTAGTGGCACCTAGGTATCAACCACGTGTAAGCCCCATTCACCATTTCCACTCCTTAGAGGAACCCACAAAGTTTCCATTCATGATTCCCTCTCACCATTACTAATCCATAGAGGAACTCAGGTATCTTCCATGTGTAAGCCCCATTCACCACCCTTCGTGGACTCACATTTGCACCATGATCGTCTAGTCTATTATTGCCTCTTGTTTCTCACACTGATCAAGAATCTCGTGATATTAGAATAAGCATCGCCAATGACACCCTCTATGGGCCGCTTTCATGTGTAAGCCCCATTTACCACCATTCCTGAACTATGTGGGCTTTGATTCTCCTCCACGGGGATACATAAGAAGCCTACCTGAGGTTCAAGACCATCACCTATTGGTCTCGACCACTTCCTGTTGGTTCACCCTCATCCCTCATGAAGCTAAATTGCAACTATTTGAACAACATGGATTTTTATCCTTGTCTCCTAGACAGGGTACGTAGAAAGCATCCCTGATGTTCAAACCCAAACATCGGTGATCCCATTCGAACTACGTGGGTTTTGAAACCTATCTCCTTGGAAAGGTATGTAGGAACCCTCCATGAGGTTCAACCCCAAACACTGGTAAAATTTAGTGTCCCATGTATTGGGACCCATATCCCTAGTCCATCCTTTAGCAGCGTCAGATGAACTCTCAGGCCGCTAACCACGCGTACACCCCAAAATGTTGTCAGGTTGTTGCCCTTTGTTTACACCCTAATTCAATTCCCCCATCTGGAACTATGTGGACTTTTATTCCTCATCATAGGTATATGTAAGAATCCTCCATGAGGTTCAATCCCATCATCCATGTCACATCCTATTCTCTTTCTCAAGCCTTCATGTTTCAGGAAGGTCATGCCCCAACCTGAAGGTTCTACTTCTTCCAAGTACCACCCATGAAACCATTCTCACGGGACGCCTCCTCAGGTGTCCCATCACCCACCGAACTATGTGGACTTTGATTCCTACCACATGGATAAATAAGAATCCTATTTAAGGTAAAATCCCAACATCACCATTATCTCCACATCGGTTCCACCCCATTCCTCACATCCACTTATTCCAAAAATTCATCATCCATCCTGATCTTTACCTAGGCAGCCACATCCCGATGAGATCATTTCATCCATCTCATCGTCGCTCAATGAGGCACATGGGCAACGGACCATGAATAAGACCCACACAATCAACATCCATCCAACAAATAGTGTACCTCTTGTTATTGTATTATATCTGTGCATAAGACCCAACATGTCTCTGGGTATTTTTCCTTTGTGTACACCTTGATTCCATGTCACTCCCTTTGAACTATGTGGGTTTTGATCCCTATCATCTACGCAGGGTATGTAGGAAATATCTATGAGTTTAAATCCCAACTGATGGTAAAACAGGGGTTTCCCCGTGACCTATGGGGTGAAATTTACCTGATATTCCCTGAGTGTTGTCCAGATTAGGCTTCACGGTGTGATATCTTCCCTCTATGAGACACACCACCTCGGGTCCACTCATACTGGGTGTTCTGATCCATCAATCTGGTAAACCTTCCAGGTTCTCCCTCCTGGGGATGTACCAATCTGATTCATCCTTATAGGGTGTTCTGATCACTCTTGTTTTTTCTCTGTAAAACATTAAACACGTGGCTGGCCTCATGTTAAACATGAGATACTTGAGGAAAACCTTAGAAGACACTCATTTAGTGTAACTATATCTACAAGATGTTTAAATTGCAGCACACCATGTGTTAAACACAAAAATATGAGGAAAAACTTAGATATATGCCTCGGGCATGAGATACCATGTGATCGATGTGGAATTTTTAGGGTTTCACACCCTTTATATTCCCTCTTATAAGGAAGAATACATTTCTTCCAATTTCCATGCATCTAGAGATTCCACTACATGCCTGATGTCACAATCTACTCTAACTAAAGGTTGATGCCCTATCATGACCCATAGGAATGTCCTAACGGAAGCAGCATAATTAACTAGAATCCACAAAGATATGGTATCAGGAATGAGATTCACAAAAATGACTAAAATATATGAGGGAGACCTAGACTAGGAAAATAATTACAAGGAGGAATCCACAGAAGGAAGAGCCTACATCTCATCATCCCATTTCGATCAAGGAGAAAACATCCCTGAATAAGAAACAGAAGTAGCCCACCCTGGGAAGGCAGGAATGCAGGGCAACAACCAGCACATCCTTGAAAAAAATATATGGGCCCTAACAAAAACGTCTAAAATAACATATTTTAAGGTGAGTGGGGTAATAGATCCAAGAGAGAGAGGACATATATTCCAATTGTTAGAATTATATCATCCTAATTTTTTTGAGGGTTTTCTTTACACCATTGAAAAAGAGTTAAGTGGTTCTCTACCTAACATTGTGAATGAGTAACCTAAAGTATTTTTGGATGATTTTCTAGGTTACCTCTCAAAGATACATAAAGTTTATTGTTGACCTATTTCTTGGGATGAGATCCACCTCTTTTCTATCTTATTGTAAGGAACCTATTGATTTAAAAAATATAAATTTCTATTGGAGGGTATTGAGGCCATGGGATTTATTGTTTTATTAAAATAACTAGGGTTTAAACATGTTCTCTTTATCAATTATAGTGACCCAAGCCTTTTAAAAATATTATTATTATATTTTTTACATAAACATCCATTAAACTCACTGAAAAGAATGTGATTCATAGTGTATTTGGACAAATAGGTTCATAATAAATAAAAAAACAAAAATAAATATTTATTTTACTATATATAATGAAATATTAAGTCCATTTTAGATCATAAAACTATGTATGAGAATCAAATGAATACATAAAATAAAGGAGAGATCTAAAAAGACCAGTAAGGGAATAATTATGATAATAAAGCATAACATGTCATTCAAACAACATAATATGATATTATAAAATGTAAGTATCATGAATAATTAGATGGGAGAAAAAAATAAATAACATGGTATCATTGGATCGTGGAAACATAGAAAAGTGGGAGAAATATGAATCTTAACATAAGAATAAGTCAAGGAAAACTACCAAGGCACCATCACATGGTGAAAAGTGTCCCATCCTGAGTTTGTTTCTCTCACTAATCACATAAACAACGTCTCATGAGAAAAAATATTACCCAACGAATTACAGTGTTATTTGGGTACACCCATCCTAAAATGTATATTCTTATATGTTCAAAAAAAGGAAATAAATAACAATGCATGAATATTATAATTACCAATGGAATGAAATGTGTTACAAAATCATGCCTCATATCATAATAAAAGGATATTTCATAAAGGTTCCAAATAAAAAAAATAAATGAATATTTTTGATGATCATATATTAGTATATAAGAATAGGTCCCAAAATATAGTTTTCATTAGAGAATGAAGACGTTAAATGAGTATTACATAAAAGGATTTAGGGATAGAGAAGTTCACCATAATTGTGTTTGATTTTAATGAATAAATTTTAGAAATGAATATAAGACATCTGTTAACCTATAAAAGTAATAATAAGATAAGTATTTTTGTAAGGGACATATATAATGAATTGAAAATAATTTAATAACATCAAATAGATATAGAAAGTGAGTAAGAGATAGAATGTTCATAACTCAGAGAAAAAGGGTGTTTAGAAGAGATCCTTAACCGTATGTCTGGATCTATTCTGCACTTGCACTTATCATCCTAGAAAAAATGATTATATTCATTAATTACTTAATTAGTAACCTTTTACATATATATTTGTTTATTATAATTTAATTATTTTCAAATATAATCATTTCAATTAGACATAATGTTTAATGTTTTTTTGTTATGGGAGCATTCCTTTCATGGTTCGAAGGTTAGATCCATAAAAACCCTAAACTTTATTACAAACATTAACATGATTTATTACATAAAATTTTACTTAAGACAACTCTAAGGATCAAGAGGTCTAGTGTATTGGGAAATTATGAACATTACATAACAACTTAGGACATAAGAAACCACATATTTATTGAAGAATTCTTTTACATAACCACTACATTCCCTAATACTCATCATTGCATGGGATAACCTGAGGAAATGCATAAAACAAGGTGGGCTATAAAGGCTAGTAAGAGAGTAAAAAAGGAATAACAAGAAAATATACAATACATGTTAGGAAGTATGCATGTAAATGGAGTATAAAAGAAACATGAACATAAAGGCATGATATAGCATGATTATCATAACATGGAAATGTGGAAACAACACTTATCATGGTATTTTCATGAGCCAAGTCACATTGCACATGGAGCATGATTAAACCCTAATTTCACTTAAATTATCATGATTAAACAATAATTTCATTTGATGCATCATGATAATAATCGTTACCAAATTCATTGGAGTGCTAGCAGGGTGCACCCTTCTTAATCATTTCATTTCATGCATAAGTGTGCCACATTGATCATATAACATGGAATCATTAAAGACCATAATTTATTACACGATAAAATAAATGTATAATTCGTATATGAAACACTATAAAACATAAGTAAATGTGCATAATGTTTAATACACTTGATAGAGAAATGCGTATTGTATTCACAACACAATGACTTTCTCTTGGAAAATCACGGTGCAATTTCGGTAACATAACAGCGTGACATAAGAAATCATAAAAATGGTTGATGAGAGATAAAGGGGTGTCTCATCATATTTACATTAAATATATTATAATAGGGTCATATAGATTCATTTACCAACATATGTAATGGAATTTTAGATTCATAATACAAAAGAATTGCTTGAATGTAAATGAGGAGAGAGAATTTCCTTACAGAATTTTTGCATGGTAATGGGTGTTCATGGGAAGAATTAATGAAAGATAAAGGGGTTTATAATAATTAAAAAATAAATTGGGAAGTATGGGGTATGTTCAAAATCATACCCCCAACATTTTTAATTTAAAATAAAAGGGATTAACAAAATAATGAAATTTTGACAAAAAATGAGAATGGATGAAATCCCTTACGGAATTTCGTCATGGTAACCGATGTACACGAGAGGAATTAACGAGAAATAAAGGGGTATATAATCATTAAAAAATAATTAGGACAGTATATTGGTTGTGTGGAATCATACCCCAACATTGTTTATTGAAATTAAAAAGGGTATAACAATGTTATGAAACTTCGATAAAAATGAAAAAGGATGAAATCCCTTACGGTATTTCATCATGGTAACAAGTGTACATGGGAGGAATTAATGAGAGAGAAAGGGGTCTCTCATCATTCAAACATAAGGATGTAAGTATATAGGGGGTTTGAAATAATACCCCAACATTTTTAATTTAAATTAAAAAGGCATAACAACATTAAGAAACATGGACGAAAATGAGAAAGCAAGAAATCCCTTACTTGGAAGTGTGATCCCAAAGGCTTGAGAGGGTCTTGAGAGAGGTTTATTGGGAGATTGGGAAAATAAGGGAGGATTATAGAGAGAGTAGGTAAGGGTTTGGTCGAGATATAAAGGATTTTAGTGAAGAGGCAGTGGGATCTTGGGTGGGTTTATATTGGAAAAGAGAGGGAATTATTTGTTATTTAAGTTTTGGACACCACACATTAAATTAATCAAAACCAAAAACCAACCCATGATTTTTTACCATGGTTTTTTTAAAAGGGGAGTGGAAAAAAAATATTTTATAAGTCTAATTACCTAACTTCTTAAAATATTAGTCTTGCTTATGTGGAGGTTAGTTTCACTCTCAAGGAAATCAATTTAAAAAGTTCAAATGTTTTATAAGTCTTGGAGGGTCAACTAAAGCTTTGTAAAATAAATCAAAAAAACCTAAAATCATAATATTTTAATTTTTAAACATATATTTTCCGAACATAATGTTTATAGTATTTTATAAAATCACTATTGAGTCATTATGATGTCATAAAATACTTTATATATTTAAACGGTATTTAATTTTTACCCAAAAATTTCACGGTCTCAGAAAATTATGAAACATTAACCATTGGATAATTTTGATGTCATGATTCAAAATATAATATTCATTTTAAATAAATAATTTTCTAAATATCTAAATTTTTACTTTTAAAATAGAATTTGACATTTATAAAAAATTCATGGGTTTTGACAAAAATGGCTTTCAAACCTTAATAAAAATCACAATTGTATTCATAATAATTATATGATAATTTATATTTAATGAAAATTAATTTAGTAATAATATTTTATTAAAATATTATTTAATTCAAAAATCCATTAATTCATCAAAATAGATTCCATAATTGAATATTAACTAAAAATATTATTTCTTTTTAAAAACTGTTTACAAAGTAACAATAATAAAATGAATGTATATTATTTCTTATATACAAAAATAACACGCATAATAATAGTGCTAAGGTCCTATTAATTAACCCCTTATAACACCCTCATAAGACCGAAGGGTAATTTGGTCTATGGTGATAGACTCTTGGGGTGGCTAGGATAAGATTGCTTGGGTGGTAATCTCTCTCATATTCCACTTCTCTCGTAGGCGGTTCTGCTTGAGCATAACGTGTTGAAGATTTGATTGTTCTTGGTCAAGAGATAAGCCAAATGACACCACCTCCTTTCCAAGATCTAACAAATGGGCTTCATATGGGGCTAGTCTACTGGATGAGGTCATCGCTTCCTTTGTGTGAGTAAATTGGATTTTTTAAAGCCCTATATTTATACTAATCATGTTATCACTATTTAATGGCTATATTAGCAACGGTAATAATTATTAATGGTATTTTGAAATCCAAAAACATATAACCAATGAAGTACATATTTTATATAACCATTTTTCATAATAAGACATTTAATTGGATCAAGGGGAATTTTCATTAATAAAATTTTGGGTCGTTACAATCTTTCCCACTTAAGAAATTTCACCCTCAAAATTTCCATTTCCCACACTAAAATAGATGTGGGTAACTTTTCTTTATCACTTCCTCTAATTCCCACGTTTCTTCTTTAAACATGTGGTTTCCCCACAACACCTTGCTGATTGGCATTGTATTATTTTATAGAACTTTTTCTCTACGATCAATGATCTTCACCAGCTTCTCTTCATAGAAGTTGTCATTATCCAATGGTAACACCTCTGGATTGAGTACATGAGATGGGTCATGTATGTAATTCATCAAGATTGATACTTGGAATAAATCATGTACATGAGATATGTTCAGTGGGAGTGCTAGTTGATAATCCACTACTCCAATGCGATCAAGGATCTCAAAAGGGACGATGTACCATTGACTAAGCTTTACCTTCTTACCAAATCTCATAACTCTCTTCCATGGTGATATACGGAGGAATACCATGTACCCAAAATCAAACTCAAAATCTTGTTGATGATTATCAACATATCTCTTTTGTCAACTCTGAGTAGCTTTAATGTGTTGTTGGATGGTATTAAACTTCTCCACCATTTCTTCGACCATTTTTGGACTTTTGAGCTTTCACCCGCAACATCATCCAAACATGCTGGTGTTCTTCACCTCTTCCCATGCTGTGCTTCATAAGGAGCCATTTGGATTTATGAGTGAAAACTTTTTTTGTATGAGAACTCAACTAGAGGAAGATGTTGATCCCATCCTTCTTTGAAGTCTATTGAGAATTCTATCAACATTTCCTCATGTGTTTGGATAGTCTCCTCATATTTTCTATCAGTTTAAGGATGATAATTAATAATTAAGTTCATATTAGTATCCATATAATATTAAAGACTCTTCCAGAATATAGAGGTGAATCTTGGATCTTTATCGGATAGAATCGGTAGTGGTACCCCATACAGCCTTACCATGTCTCTGATGTTTATCTGCGCCAGCTGATCTAGTGAGAAATCCTTCTGAATTGCAATGAATTGTGAAGTCTTAAAAAAAAATCCAAAACAACCTAGATATAATTGTTTCCTTTGGATTTCTTCAGAAGTATGGTGATAAAGTCCATGGTGATATTCTCCCATTTCCTTGCCGGTATGGGTAATGGTTGCATCATCCCCTTAGAATTATGCCTCTCAACCTTAACTTGCTGACATACCAGGAACATTGATGTATACTCAGTGATATACTTCTTAATGTTATCCCACTAATAAATCTCTTGGAGTTCTTGATACATCTTTGTGTTTCCTAGGTGAATGGATAAATTTGAACTATGTACATTATCCAAAAGTTCCTCCTTTAACTCCAGGTTTGATGGAACACATAGTCTTGACCCAAATCTCACACTTTCTTCTTCAT